>CM038143.1:515336951-515936951 GCA_021437245.1 Aegilops speltoides | reverse complement strand
CCATAGGCTAGCTTCTAGAGTTTAGCCTCCTTGATCTCGTGGTAGATCCACTCTTGTACTACCTATATCATCAAGATTAATCAAGCAGGACGTAGGGTTTTACCTCCATCAAGAGGGCCCGAACCTGGGTAAAAACATCGTGTCCCTCGTCTCCTGTTACCATCCGCCTAGACGCACAGTTCGGGACCCCCTACCCGAGATCCGCCGGTTTTGACACCGACATTGGTGCTTTCATTGAGAGTTCCTCTGTGTCGTCACCGATAGAGCGGATGCCTCCACCCGTCTTCAACACGGTGTTTTCGCGGAGGGCCTTGGCGCCGCCAAACTATCCGGCTTGGTGGTTTTCGCATGACCGCCTGTCTGGCCGCCTCTTCGGTAATGACTTCTCAAGTCGTCGGAAGCAATCTTCGCGTCAGCCCTAAAGCTGCCGAACAGTTAGATCCAATAGAGCTCTCGTGTGTTAACGAGCTCTTGGATCGCATCGCCGCCCTGGGAGTCGCTACGGACTACAACCAGATTGGGCTTAAAACCGATCTGCGAGAGATTAACTCTCCTGTGCCAACCACCACGTCGTAGTGGTAGAGGAGCAATACGGCAACTCTTTGCCAGTGTTGAAAACAATTCATGTCCGATTCCCAACCTCCATGCCGGATTCCCGCGGAGGGACGGACTTCGGTCGAGCATTGAACTTAAAATCATGCATCGCCCCGGACTCGCTGGATTGTGCCCAGCAAACTAAACTTCCGAATTCGGAAACCCCTTGGCCTTTGAGCCTCAAGATGGGCAGGGATCCGGATTTTATTCCACCCACCTGCCCGCACATATGCGATCTATCTCTAATACGGAAAGAGCCTCTGAAACAAGACATCACTATCGGGCCGATTCTCCCGGTTATGGACGGGATAAAGGACTGCCGAGAGGAAAACGCAATATCAATCTTTCGCAATAACGCACGGACAAGGGAATACTAGACGCCATTGATCGTCGCAAAATTACGCGCTTCACCGATCTCGCATCCATTGTACGAAAGTACTGTTCGATGGAGAGTTTCCGGAAAACCGAAAATCAATTTTGGGATAATCCGACCCCAAACCCAGTCCGCAGTAAAAGGGCACCTTACACTCAGGCCCCAGATGCAAAAACGAAAAAACAAAAACCCAATAAGGGAAACGGAACCGTACTGGAGGGATGGCTCAATGGACCCTGTAAGCTTCATAGTACAGAGGGAGCCGCCCCAACACATAGCCTTCGAGCATGTTGGATATTACGGCAGGTGGCCAAAAGTGGCGAAGAGCTTCTAGCTCCGGGAAACCACTCCAACAATACCAGCCACGGTATCAATAGTCTTCGAGACTTTCGTGATCAAATAATATGCAAAACGAACAATCCGCGAACTCGCCAAGTCTACCAAGTAGCAATAGCAAATCCATGGAGCGACACAGCTATTACCTTCAATGCCAGCGACGAGCCCACATTCCGAACAACCAGAGCCCCACCAAGACCGGTACTTAGTCCCATAGTGGACGGCTTTCGACTGACGAAAGTCCTCATGGATGGCGGCAGCGGACTAAACCTCATTTATGAGGAAACTCGCAAAAAATGGAAATCAATTGAGCCGATTGAGCGAAGCAGCACAACCTTTAGAGGAATAATCCCTAGCCGGAAGCGCGCTGCACCGAAAAATCACACTTGATGTGGTGTTCGCCTCCGGACAATTACAGATCCGAAGAAGTCACGCCTGTGGCCCTGCTCAGCGATGGGTATCACGCCATATTAGGACGAGAGGCATTCACAATTTTTCAAGCATACCTCTTTACGGGTACATGAAGCTCAAAATTCCTGGGCCCAGCGGAATAATCACTCTCGCTAGTGATCCGGACATAGCACTCCGCGCCGAAAACAAGACAGCCGCACTAGCCCTCGAGGCACTATCCAAGCCTTAGCGGCAGAGGAACTCACCGCGCCGCGCTCACGGTGAACAGGGACGATGTGATACTCGATAAAAGATCCAAGTCCACCTCCTTCAAACTAGCAGACGAGATAATAAAATTCCAGGTCCATCCAACGGACCCAACAAAGACGGCCTCCATTGGGGCACAATTGAACCCCGAAGTAGACGCCGCACTGCGCGAATTCCTTCAGAAAATTGGGATATCTTCGCCGCATCCTTTGGACATGCCCGTAATCCTCGCAGTTGGCGTAAACACAGCCTAAACATCCTAAAGGATTCAAGCCACCAAACAGCTCTTCGACGATTTTCCGAGCCCAAAAGACAGGCAATGGGAGAAGAGCTAGCCAAACTATTGGAAGTCGAATTCATTAGAGATATCAAACATCCGGACTGGCTAGCAAATTTGGTGATGGTACCAAAGAAGGATAAATCCTGGCGCCTCTGTGTCGATTTTAAGGACCTCAATAAAGCTTGCCCAAAGGATCCCTTCCCTCTCCCCCGCATCGATCAAATTATCGATGCTACAGCAGGGCATGATTCTTTGTGCTTCCTGGACGCATACTCTGGCTATCATCAAATCAAGATGGCGGAAGCAAACCAAGCCGCAATGGCATTTATCACTCCATATGGACCATTCTGCTTCAACACGATGCCCTTCGGACTCAAAAACGCCGGGGCAACATATCAGCGCATGATTCAAACATGTCCGCCACCCAGATCGGCAAAACAATGAGGAGATACGTGAGACGACGAGTCACAAAACAAAACACGCCGAAACTCTAGTAGACGATTTGAGGCTCACATTCGACAACCTCAGAGCATATGACATCAAGCTGAATCCGAAAATGCGTTTTGGCGCATCAGCAGGAAAGCTGCTGGGCTTCATCAGATCCGTAGAGGAATTGAAGCAAATCCGCGAAAATCCTAGCTCACACGCTTGGATATTCCAAAAGACCTCAAACAAATACAAAATTAACAGGATGCGTGGCAGCCCTAAGCCGCTTTATCTCCGCTTAGGAGAAAAGGCGCTGCCCTCTATCGCCTCCTCAGCGCACCAACACTTCGAGTGGACGGATGCCGCCACCGCCGGACTCAAGAAATAAAGGCCATATTGGCAACAATTGGTCCTGGCTGCGCCACTTTGGGCTAACCAATGTTGTTATACATCGCAGCCACGCATCAAGTTGTAAGCGCGGTCCTCGTCGTCGAACGAGTGATGTAAGGGCATAAATTCTCTTCAAAACCAGTGTACTATGTATCCACCGTGTTAACCCCCGCAAACTCTGCTATCCGCACTATTAGAAGATAGCATATGCGGTGTTCATGGCGTCCCGGAAACTCTCGCACTACTTTCAAGAGTGTTCAAAAACAGTGGCCTCTGAAGTACCACTCAATGACATTATAAATAACCGCAACGCAACGGGCAGGATTGCAAAATGGGCTATTGAGCTCTTACCATTCGACATAACTTATAAACCTCGACGAGCTATAAAGTCACAAGTTTTGGCTGACTTCGCGCGAATGGATCAAGACTTAACTCCCTAAAGAGTACGGCGCATACTCCAATTGGATTATGCATTTCGACGGCTCCAAAATGTTGGCCGGACTGGGGGCTGGCGTCATACTGACGTCCCCAACCGGAGATACAGTCCAGTATGTACTTCAAATAATGTACACGGACTCCAACAATGCAGCCGAATACGAGGCCCTGTTACATGGTCTCCGGATGGCAGTCTCCATGGGCATTCAACGCCTAGAAGTGCGCGGGGATTCAAACCTTGCAATATCCCAAATAAATGGAGACTTTGACGCCAAGGATCCGAAAATGGCAGCATATCGCAACGCTGTCCTAAAAATGTCAGCTCGGTTTGAAGGACTGGAATTCCATCACATAGCTCGAGATAATAACCAGGCGGCCGACGTACTGGCACGCATCGGTGCGAAGCGTGATGCCGTCCCTCCTAATATCTTCCTGGAACGGCTCTTCAAGCCATCCGTACTATGGGAAGAGGAGCCCGGTAGTGACAAACCGGAGAAATCCGCACCAACCGGTGATTCAGCAGATGACATAACACCCTCCGCCCACGTCATAATGGCAGTAATCGCCGCAGGATGAACCTTTCCTAGCCTACTTACTTAGGCAGGAACTTCCAAGACCAAAATGAGGCCCGCCACATAGTCCGCGATCGAAGGCCTACAAGGTCCATGAGGGAGAACTTTATAAGAAAAGTACCACCGAGTCCTTCAAAGGTGTATCTCCAAGAAGAAGGGCGAAACCTCTGGCTGAAATTCATGCGGACTAGGCGGACACCACGCAGCAGCCCGGCCCTTGTAGGAAAGGCATTCCAGATAGGATTTTATTGGCCGACGGCTCGGGCAGACGACAGACTTGGTCCAGCGATCGTTGGTTGTCGCTCTTTGCTAATCGAGCCATATGCCACCCACCGCCTCAAAACCATACCCATTACCTGGCCGTCATGTCTGGGGCTTGACATGGTTGGACCCCTTAAAGGGGGAACCCACAAGCAAAGGTACCTATTGGTCATGGTGGATAAATTCACCAAATGGATAGAGGCCAAACCGGTCAAAACGGCAGAGTCCAGACTAGTGATAAACTTTATATCAGGGGTGGTACACCGTTACGGAGTCCCCACAAAGATCATCACCGACAACGGCACGAACTTCACAGCCGACGAGGTTAAGTCATGGTGCAAAAATATGGGCATCAAGCTCGACTATGCTTCAGCTTTATCACCCTCAAACCAACGGTCAAGTGGAAAGAGCAAATGGTCTAATCATGAGCGGCATTAAACCCAGATTAGTAAGGTCACTTACTAAATCCGACACACAATGGGTCGAGGAGCTCGACCAGACTGGGGCTGCGGACAACGCCTAACCGTACTACGGATTCACACCATTTTTATGGTATACGGCGCAGAGGCAGTCTTGCCTGTGACATTATTCATGACTCACCTCGAAAAGCGCATGTATGAGGAAAGAGAGGCCGAGCTTGATCGGCAGGACAGCTTGGACACATTGGAGGAAGAACGTGACGTCGCGAAGGCTCGTTCCGCATTCTATCAGCAGCAGGCCCGAAGATATCAAAGCAGAGAAGTACGGGCCAAGACTTACAACGTTGGCGAACTAGTTCTACGCCTGCTGGACAAGAAAAAGGACAAGCTCAAGCCTAAATGGGAGGGGCCCTTCATTATCGATCAAGTACTGACCGGCGGAGCATACCGTCTACGAAATGCGTCGGATAACCGACTCGAGCCGAACCCATGGAACGCAGCCCGCCTTCGACGATTCTATGCCTAGCACCGGACTAAGAGTTCGTCCCCTTCCCCCGTCCAAACTTTTACACTTCGGCTATCTTTTGTTTCTCTTTTTATCCTTTTTACTTAAAAGCCCTCCCGGGCCTATTTTCGCATTCTTTGCATACGCATGATGTGCCATCCGCACTCATTATTCCTTGGGGCTTCTTTTACAGAAGCTCAATTATACGGCTTTCATACCCAGCACATGTGTCAAGCTTCCACATGTACCTTTTACTCGCCATTATATGCATCGATATGACTTAAGTTTTGGCAAAGCTGGGTTGCCTGGTTCCTGTGCTTACCCCTACGTTCCCGATTGTTCGGCTAGGAGGTAAAGGGAGCACCTCTGCGATTGTTCTCGCTGGTCACCGGATGTGTACCTCGACGGGTGAAGCCAAAGCTAGCGTTCTTAAGGGAATATTCGGTCGGTCACTTAAAAGATGACTTTTACCTATTTATCTATTTGCCCCAGATGTTTTATCGCTTTTGCAGTCCGACATGCACTTTAGGGCATGCCTCCAGGAAAGGAACCCTTAACGGAACTATTCTCCCTGGAAGATGTTTCTTACTAACCATGTAATATAACATAACTAGTTGGGCACTTGTCTGATAAAGCACTAATGACCCCTACGCCTGGTCTCCATGCATACCACGGTTGTTTCTTAACCAAAAAGGTATTCGGACACACTCCGGACTCTAGGGTCCCGAGGTCGAAGCGAAAAGGTCGGCAAAGACAAACGATCTACAATCCGGCTAGAAGGCATTTCACATGTCAATTTAAAGGATAATATACATTGTCAAATTTACTGATTGTATTCCTCCTCAATACCGTCTAACAGGCTGTCTAGTTTATAGTCCCGTTGGGAAAATTTAGCAGCCAACTCTACTTGGCTGTATACTAAACTCACTGGGATCTCCTTCCCGTCGGGCCCCACCGGTCCAACTTCGGCCATGTGGTTGGGACCCGCCTTCTTGTACCGCGTCTTCACCATGGCCCAAGCCTCCCTGGCACCTTGGCGGCAAGCCGAAATCTTCCACAAACGGAAGTGCTGCCGCACTCCCTGCAGCTTCTCCAAGCTCCCGAGGCCCTCGGGTAGGGTGAGGATGGCCATAAAGCCCGAACGACGCCACTCATTGCTCGCCGAACTCGCTCGAGTAGCTGCAACAGTTCGGAAGTTGATCACCCGCTGATATGGGCATCTCCTCTACAGGACGACCCGTGAGTATACCTACAAGACATATAATGTCAAAATACTTCCTCGCCGAACTCTTCTTTTCGAAAAAGTTCGCTCAAGCACTTACTATAAATGTCGCGACGAAGCTGCTGATTCTCCTTAACGGAGCCGGACAGCTCAGCCTGAGCGCCTTTCAGCTCTTCTCCGAGCTTGGCGTTGGCATCCTGGAGCTTGTTCCTTTCTTGTTGAACCCTATTCAGCACACTCTCGCCGGCCTGTAGCTGGCGTAGCAATGCTTGCCTGTCCGGATCTTGTCCGGCGGTACCTGCACTGTCATTATTAGACTCGCGCGCATGCCGCGCAGCGCTTATATTTATTAATAAAAATGTGTTACCAGAAGGGGTCTTTCCGTCTCCTCCTGCGGCAGCAAGTGCGTCCTCAAGTTGGGCCTTGCAATCTTGCAGCTCCCGAGACAGCTGGGCGTTCTTCTTGTTAAGTGCCTGAAATTTCCAATGATCCTTAAATCAGTTAGCATAACTACTTTAAGTCTCGGGGGCTACTGGTATATACAAACCGTTAAAATTCCCTTACCCGTATGTCTTTCACATACTGCTCCGTGGCTCTGGTAAAACCATTTTGAGCGGCACGGAGATGCGCGTCCCCTGCGTTAAAGGCATCCAATGCCTCAGGGGAAAAGCACGCTTCATGAAAAACTGTCCGGCGGCGCCTATGGTTCATAGCGCTCTCCACCTCAGACTTGGTGGCGGACAATCTGTCGGTATCCTCCGTTGGAGAAGGATCCGCTCGCGTCTCGCGCTTGCCTCCCCCTCCAGGCCGGGCGCTGGAGCCTGGCCGGTGTTGGTCGGATCGGCAATTCCTGCGCTCGCAGTCCGGCGAGCGCTTTTTCTCCTACAAAGATCATGAGCACTCAGACGTTTCCTCGGAACGTTGCTCTGAAAATTCAAATACGAGCTATACCTTTGCGGCGACGTTTCCGCCCGCACGCGCTCCTTTTCCGCCTGCTGGTCCGGACTGGCCTCTGTTGCTGACCGCCATGCTGGCTTCGGCCGTGCCGAAAGGCACTTCCTGCGAAATACCGTCGTTCGCGAGGGTTAGAAATGGGCAAAGAAGAGATAATGGTGTCCGGACTTCGGTCGCGGTCACCTGGGAAGCCGGACTTAGTCCGGGGTAGTCCGCCGTAATGGCAACCAGGGCATTATCTATGCTAAGCTGGTGATACACCCCATCGATCAGCTCCACCTCGATGTCCGGGTCCTCTTCGGAGGCCGGATCCAGGGATCCTTTTGGATCCTCGGGTTGCGGAGCAGGACTCACCATGTCCTCCACAGTCTGGCGTAGATCCTTCGCCGAAGACATAATGTAAGAAGCTTAAACTTCGAAAGCATGGGTTGAGCCTTTCAAGGTGTTCACTTACCCATCCTCTAGGGTTGATCATGGAAAACCCATTCAAAGGGTTCGTTCGAAGGAAGTCCTCCTTCTCCCCCTTGTACAGGTTGGACAGGATCTTTACCAGATCCTCGGTCGAATCCGGCCCTTTGCGGCCGTGCCGGGTTGCATCGTCTTCCCCGCTGAAATCCGACATGGGGTGGCCTCTGTATTGCAGTGGCTGTACCCCTCGCTTGATGCATGTCTCCATGACTCCAATCATGGTCAAGCCGGAATGAGCCATTAATCTTATCCGGCCCTTCAAGTAATGGACGCTCTTGTCTTCCTCCAATCGGGCTCAGGAGCCACCGAGGCGCGTTCTTCAAGGGAGCAGCACTAAACTCCGGAGGCCGATCCGGACTGGTGCGGCAGCAGAGCGCCTCCTATATAAAACCATTCCGAGGGCGGTCTTGGACGCCTTCTTGGGAGTACCGGATAGGTATCCGTCCCGGCGATGCGCCATATTTCGGCTCCGCCCACTTGATATATGGACCCCTTGTGAGAACGGGGTACGAGGCAAAACAGCCTCTTCCACAATGCAAAATGGGGCTCGATGCCCAGGAATAGCTCACAAAGAGCTATGTAGCCCATGATATGCGTGATGAGAGGCGGGCGTGAGGTGGTGGAGCTGGAGTCCGTAGAACTTCAGGAGCCCGCGGAGGAATGGATGTATTGGAAATCCGAGTCCCCTTATCAGATAGGGAACAAAGCATACTCGCTCCCCCTTATTGGGGTTTGGAGTGTCCTCCGCCTGCCTCCCACCTTGATAAGTAACCAGTCCGGCCCGGACTGGGACCATGAAGGTCGGAGGGAGAAATCCCCCCGTTTGGAGCTTCACTAGCTCATTGTGCGAAATAGAGCACCTCCTCCAATTCGCCGGTGGTGGGCTGGGAGCGCGTGAAGAAGAGTCGCGTTGACGATCCATGATGGAATGGATTGCTAGGTCAAAGGCGCTTCGATGGAGTATTCGCGGGAGGAAGACGGTGTGGTTTGGATCTGGATTCTTGCCTCTTTTATAGGCGGACGGCTCGCACAATTAGGGGGTGAAATGCAAAAGACACCCTGGCTTTTCGCATTCGTGCGACGTGTGGAGGAGGGCCATTATTTGGCGTAGAAGCCGAGGAACACAGTATTCAAGATGAAGTCGGACACTGTTCGATTGGTACATGGAATTTGAAGGGAGAACCCGCCTTGCAACGCCGAAGACTATAAACACGCTGGACTTATCGTCATTGAAGCCTGGTTCGGGGGCTACTGAGGGAGTCCTGGACTAGGGGCTGTCCGGACAGCCAGACTATCAATATCCGCCGGACTCCAAGACTACGAAGATAGGAGATTGAAGACTCCGTCCCGTGTCCGGATGGGACTTTCCTTAGCGTGGAAGGCAAGCTTGCCAATACGGATATGTAGATCTCCAACCATTGTAACCGACTCTGTGTAACCCTAGCCTCCTCCGGTGTCTATATAAACCGGAGGGCTTTAGTCCGTAGGACAAGATACATTACAACAATCATACCATAGGCTAGCTTCTAGGGTTTAGCCTCCTTGATCTCGTGGTAGATCCACTCTTGTACTACCCATATCATCAATACTAATCAAGCAGGACGTTGGGTTTTACCTCCATCAAGAGGGCCCGAACCTGGGTAAAAACATCGTGTCCCTCGTCTCCTGTTACCATCCGCCTAGACGCACAGTTCGGGACCCCCTACCCGAGATCCGCCGGTTTTGACACCGACACGCGCCATAGGGGGGAGAAACCTACTCCAAGTAGGTTTCCCCTCCTTTTCCTAATCCAAGATGGAGGGGGAAGGAAGGAGTAGTAGTAGTAGGAAGGAAGAGGGGGAAGGAGAGAAGGAAAGGGGGGCCCCCCTCCCAATTCGGATTGGGCTTGGGGGGGGCGCCCCCTCCCTTGCTGTTTCTCCCTCCCTTCCAATAGGGCCCAATAAGGCCCATATACTTACCGGGGGGTTCCGGTAACCTCCCGGAGCTCCGGTATATTCCCAAACTCTTCCGGAACCTTTCCGGTGTCCAAATATATCCGTCCAATATATCAATCTTTATGTCTCGACCATTTCGAGACTCCTCGTCATGTCCGTGATCACATCCGGGACTCCGAACAAACTTCGGTACATCAAAATACATAAACTCATAATATAATTGTCATCGAAACCATAAGCGTGCGGACCCTACGGTTCGAGAACAATGTAGACATGACCGAGACACGTCTCTGGTCAATAACCAATAGCGGGACCTGGATGCCCATATTGGTTCCTACATATTCTACGAAGATCTTTATCGGTCAAACCGCATAACAACATACGTTGTTCCCTTTGTCATCGGTATGTTACTTGCCCGAGATTTGATCGTCGGTATCCAATACCTAGTTCAATCTCATTACCGGCAAGTCTCTTTACTCGTTCCGTAATACGTCATCTCATAACTAACTCATTAGTTACATGCTTGCAAGGCTTATGTGATGAGTATTACCGAGAGGGCCCAGAGATACCTCTCCGACAATCGGAGTGACAAATCCTAATCTTGAAATATGCCAACTCAACATGTACCTTCGGAGACACCTGTAGTACTCCTTTATAATCACCCAGTTACGTTGTGACGTTTGGTAGTACCCAAAGTGTTCCTCCGGTAAACGGGAGTTGCATAATTCTCATAGTCACAGGAACATGTATAAGTCATGAAGAAAGCAATAGCAGAATATTAAACGATCAAGTGCTAAGCTAACGGGATGGGTCATGTCAATCACATCATTCTCCTAATGATGTGATCCCATTTAATCAAATGACAACACATGTCTATGGTTAGGAAACATAACCATCTTTGATTAATGAGCTAGTCAAGTAGAGGCATACTAGTGACTATATGTTTGTCTATGTATTCACACATGTATTATGTTTCCGGTTAATACAATTCTAGCATGAATAATAAACATTTATCATGATATGAGGAAATAAATAATAACTTTATTATTGCCTCTAGGGCATATTTCCTTCATCTCCCACTTGCACTAGAGTCAATAATCTAGATTACATAGTAATGATTCTAACACCCATGGAGTCTTGGTGCTGATCATGTTTTGCTCGTGAGAGAGGCTTAGTCAACGGTCTCGCAACATTCAGATCCGTATGTATCTTGCAAATTTCTATGTCTCCCACTTGGACTTGGTCCCGAATGGAATTGAAGCGTCTCTTGATGTGCTTGGTCCTCTTGTGAAATCTGGATTCCTTTGCCAAGGCAATTGCACCAAGATTGTCACAGAAGATCTTCATTGGTCCCGATGCACTAGGTATGACACCTAGATCGGAAATGAACTCCTTCATCCAGACTCCTTCATTTGCTGCTTCAGAAGCAGCTATATACTCCGCTTCACATTTAGATCCCGCCACGACGCTTTGTTTAGAACTGCACCAACTCACAGCTCCACCGCTTAATATAAACACGATCCGGTTTGCGATTTAGAATCGTCCGGATCGGTGTCAAAGCTTGCATCGACGTAACCATTTACGACTAGCTCTTTGTCACCTCCATATACGAGAAACATATCCTTAGTCCTTTTCGTATTTCAGATGTTCTTGACCGCTGTCGATGATCCACTCGATTACTTTGGTACCTTCCTGCCAAGCTTATTGCTAAGCATACGTCAGTGTCGGTACACAGCATTGCATACATGATAGAGCCTATGGCTGAAGCATAGGAACACCTTTCATTTCTCTCTATCTTCTGCTGTGGTCGGGCATTGAGTTTGACTCAACTTCACACCTTGTAGCACAGTGCAAGAACCCTTTCTTTGCTCGATCCATTTTGAACTTTTTCAAAATTTTGTCAAGGTATGTGCTTTGTGAAAGTCCTATTAAGCGCCTTGATCTATCTCTATAGATCTTGATGCCCAATATATAAGCAGCTTCACCGAGGTCTTTCATTGAAAAACTTTTATTCAAGTATCCCTTTATGCTATCCAGAAATTCTATATCATTTCCAATTAATAATATGTCATCAACATATAAAACTAGAAATGCTACTGAGCTCCCACTCACTTTCTTGTAAATACAGGCTTCTCCAAAAGTCTCAGATAAAACCATATGCTTTGATCACACTATCAAAGCGTTTATTCCAACTCCGAGATGCTTGCACCAGTCCATAAATGGAACGCTGGAGCTTGCAAACTTTGTCATCACCTTTTGGATCAACAAAACCTTCCGGCTGCATCATATACAACTCTTCTTCTAGAAATCCATTCAAGAATGCAGTCTTGACATCCATCTGCCAAATTTCATAATCATGAAATGCAGCAATAGCCAACATGATACGGACAAACTTAAGCATCGCCACGGTGAGAAAGTCTCATCGTAGTCAACTCCTTGAACTTGTCGAAAACCTTTCGCAACAAGTCGAGCTTTGTAGACGATAACATTACCATCAGCGTCGTCTTCTTCTTAAAGATCCATTTATTCTCAATGGCTTGCCGATCATCGGGCAAGTCAACCAAAGTCCATACTTTGTTTTCATACATGGATCCCATCTCGATTTCATGGCCTCTAGCCATTTTATGGAATCTGGGCTCATCATCGCTTCCTCATAGTTCGTAGGTTCATCATGGTCAAGTAACATGACTTCCGAATAGGATTACCGTACCACTCAGTGCGGATCTTACTCGTAGACCCACGAGGTTCAAGAGAAACTTGATTTGAAGTTTCATGATCAATATCATTAGCTTCCTCACTAATTGGTGTAGTTGTCACAGGAACCGGTTCTTGTGATGAACTACCTTCCAATAAGGGAGTAGATACAGTTATCTCATCAAGTTCTACTTTCCTCCCACTAACTTCTTTCGAGAGAAACTCCTTCTCTAGAAAGGATCTAAATTTAGCAACGAAAATCTTGCCCTCAGATCTGTGATAGAAGGTGTACCCAATAGTCTCCTTTGGGTATCCTATGAAGACACATTTCTCCAATTTGGGTTCGAGCTTATCTGGTTGAAGTTTCTTCACATAAGCATCGCAGCCCCAAACTTTAAGAAACGACAACTTTGGTTTCTTGCCAAACCACAGTTCATAAGGCGTCGTCTCAACGGATTTTCATGGTGCCCTATTTAACGTGAATGCGGCCGTCTCTAAAGCATAACCCCAAAACAATAGCGGTAAATCGGTAAGAGACATCATAGATCGCACCATATCAAGTAAAGTACGACACGACGCTCGACACACCATTTCGCTGAGGTGTTCCGGTGGCGTGAGTTGCGAAACTATTCCGCATTGTTTCAAATGTAAACCAAACTCGTAACTCAAATATTCTCCTCCACGATCAGATCGTAGAAATTTTATTTTCTTGTTACGATGATTTTCTACTTCACTCTGAAATTCTTTGAACTTTTCAAATGTTTCAGACTTGTGCTTCATTAAGTAGATATATCCATATCTGCTCAAATCATCTGTGAAGGTGAGAAAATAACGATATTCGCCACGAGCCTCAACATTCATCGGGCCACATACATCTGTATGTATGATTTCCAACAAATCTGTTGCTCTCTCCATAGATCCGGAGAACGGTGTTTTAGTCATCTTGCCCATGAGGCACGGTTCGCAAGTACCAAGTGATTCATAATCAAGTGATTCCAGAAGTCCATCAGTATGGAGTTTCTTCATGCGTTTTACACCGATATGACCTAAACGGCAGTGCCACAAATATGTTGCACTATCATTATCAACTCTGCATCTTTTGGCTTCAACATTATGAATATGTGTATCACTACTATCGAGATTTAATAAAAATAGACCACTCTTCAAGGGTGCATGACCATAAAAGATATTACTCATATAAATAGAACAACCATTATTCTCTGATTTAAATGAATAACCGTCTCGCATCAAACAAGATCCAGATATAATGTTCATGCTCAACGCAGGCACCAAATAACAATTATTCAGGTCTAAAACTAATCCCGATGGTAGATGTAGAGGTAGCGTGCCGACCGCGATCACATCGACTTTGGAACCATTTCCCACGCCAAGATCGTCACCTCGCCCTTAGCTAATCTTCGCTAATCCGTAGTCCCTGCTTCGAGTTGCAAATATTAGCAATGTAACCGAGATCAAATACCTGGTGCTCTGCGAGTATTAGTAAGGTACACATCAATAACATATATATCACATATACCTTTGTTCACTTTGCCATCCTTCTTATCCGCCAAATACTTGGGGCAGTTCCGCTCAAAGGTCGATCGCTTGCAGAGAAGCACTCGATTTCAGGCTTAGGTCCAGACTTGGGTTTCTTATCTTGAGCAGCAACTTGCTTGCTGTTCTTTTGAAGTTCCTTCTTCTTCCCTTTGCCCTTCTTCTTGAAACTAGTGGTCTTGTTGACCATCAACACTTGATGCTCCTTCTTGATTTCTACCTCCGCTGCTTTTAGCATTGCTAAGAGCTCGAATAGTCTTGTTTATCCCTTGCATATTATAGTTCATCACAAAGCTCTTGTAGCTTGGTGGCGTGATTGGAGAATTCATCAATGACGCTATCATCCGGAAGATTAACTCCCGGTTGAATCAAGTGATTATTATACCCGGACATTTTGAGTATATGCTCACCGACAGAACTGTTCTCCTCCATCTTGCAGCTGTAGAACTTATTGGAGACTTCATATCTCTCAATCCGGGCATTTGCTTGAAATATTAACTTCAACTCTGGAACATCTCATATGCTCCATGACGCTCAAAACGCCGTTGAAGACCCGGTTCTAAGCCGTAAAGCATGGCACACTCGAACTATAGAGTAGTCATCAGCTTTGCTCGCCAGACGTTCTTAACGTCGCCGGCCACATCAGCAGAGGCTGGCACCCAGCGGTGCTTCGGGACGTAACTCTTTTGTGCAGCAATGAGGATAATCCTCGAGTTCTGGACCCGATCCGTGTAATTGCTACCATCATCTTTCAACTTTGCTTTCTCAAGGAACGCATTAAAATTTAACGGAACAACAGCACGAGCCATCTATCTACAAACAAACATAGACAAGCAAAATACTATCAGGTACTAAGTTCATGATAAATTTAAGTTCAGTTAATCATATTACTAAAGAACTCCCACTTAGACAGGCATCTCTCTAGTCATCTAAGTGATCATGTGATCCAAATCAACTAAACCATGTCCGATCATCACGTGAGATGGAGTAGTTTCAATGGTGAACATCTCTATGTTGATCATATCTACTATATGATTCACGCTCGACCTTTCGGTCTCCGTGTTCCGAGGCCATATCTGTATATGCTAGGCTCGTCAAGTATAACCTGAGTATGCCGCGTGTGCAACTGTTTTGCACCCGTTGTATTTGAACGTAGAGCCTATCACACCCGATCATCACGTGGTGTCTCAAAGACGAAGAACTTTCATAACGGTGCATACTCGGGAGAACACTTCTTGATAATTAGTGAGAGATCATCTTAAAATGCTACCGTCAATCAAAGCAAGATAAGATGCATAAAGGATAAACATCACATGCAATCAATATAAGTGATATGATATGGCCATCATCATCTTGTGCTTGTGATCTCCATCTCCGAAGCACCGTCGTGATCACCATCGTCACCGGCGCGACACCTTGATCTCCATCGTAGCATGTCGTTACGCCATCTATTGCTTCTACGACTATCGCTACCGCTTAGTGATAAAGTAAAGCAATTACAGGGCGTTTGCATTTCATACATTAAAGCGACAACCATATGGCTCCTGCCAGTTGCCGATAACTTCGGTTACAAAACATGATCATCTCATACAATAAAATATAGCATCACGTCTTGACCATATCACATCACAACATGCCCTGCAAAAACAAGTTAGACGTCCTCTACTTTGTTGTTGCAAATTTTACGTGGCTGCTACGGGCTTAGCAAGAACCGTTCTTACCTACGCATCAAAACCACAACGATAGTTTGTCAAATAGACTCTGTTTTAACCTTCACAAGGACCGGGCGTAGCCACACTCGGTTCAACTAAAGTTGGAGAAACTGACACCCGCCAGCCACCTGTGTGCAAAGCACGTCGATAGAACCTGTCTCGCGTAAGCGTACGCGTAATGTCGGTCCGGGTCGCTTCATCCAACAATACCGCTGAACCAAAGTATGACATGCTGGTAGGCAGTATGACTTATATCGTCCACAACTCACTTGTGTTCTACTCGTGCATATAACATCAACGCATAAAACCTAGGCTCGGATGCCACTGTTGGGGAACGTAGTAATTTCAAAAAAATTCCTACGCACACGCAAGATCATGGTGATGCATAACAACGAGAGGGAGAGTGTTGTCTACGCACTCGTGAGACCAAAGCGAAGCGTTGACGCAACATAGAGGAAGTAGTCGACGTCCTCCCGGTCCAACCGATCCAAGCACCGTTACTCGCACCTCCGAGTTCTTGACACACGACAGCTTAATGACGCACCCGATCTCCGATCCAGCAGAGGCGCTGGGGAGTTCCACAAGACGACGGCGTGGTGACGATCTTGATGTTCTCTGTCGCGCAGGCTTCGCCTAAGCACCGCTACAATATGACCGAGGTGTAATATCGTGGAGGGGGGCACCGCACACGGCTAAGGAACGATCTCAATGATCAACTTGTGTGTCTAGGGTGCCCCCCTACCCCCGTATATAAAGGAGGGAGGGAGGAGGTGGCCGGCCCAAGGGGAGGCGCGCCATAGGGGGGAGAAACCTACTCCAAGTAGGTTTCCCCTCCTTTTCCTAATCCAAGATGGAGGGGGAAGGAAGGAGTAGTAGTAGTAGGAAGGAAGAGGGGGAAGGAGAGAAGGAAAGGGGGGGCCGGCCCCCTCCCAATTCGGATTGGGCATGGGGGGGGCGCGCCCCCTCCCTTGCTCTTTCTCCATCCCTTCCAATAGGGCCCAATAAGGCCCATATACTTACCGGGGTTCGGTAACCTCCCGAGTCTCAGTATATTCCCAAACTCTTCCGAACCTTTCCGTGTCCAAATATATCCGTCCAATATATCAATCTTTATGTCTCGACCATTTCGAGACTCCTCGTCATGTCCGTGATCACATCCGGGACTCCGAACAAAATTCGGTACATCAAAATACATAAACTCATAATATAACTGTCATCGAAACCTTAAGCGTGCGGACCCTGCGGTTCGAGAACAATGTAGACATGACCGAGACACGTCTCTGGTCAATAACCAATAGCGGGACCTGGATGCTCATATTGGTTCCTACATATTCTACGAAGATCTTTATCGGTCAAACCGCACAACAACATACGTTGTTCCCTTTGTCATCGGTATGTTACTTGCCCGAGATTTGATCGTCGGTATCCAATACCTAGTTCAATCTCATTACCGGCAAGTCTCTTTACTCGTTCCGTAATACGTCATCTCATAACTAACTCATTAGTTACATGCTTGCAAGGCTTATCTGATGAGTATTACCGAGAGGGCCCAGAGATACCTCTCCGACAATCGGAGTGACAAATCCTAATCTTGAAATATGCCAACTCAACATGTACCTTCGGAGACACCTGTAGTACTCCTTTATAATCACCCGATTACGTTGTGACGTTTGGTAGTACCAAAGTGTTCCTCCGTAAACGGAGTTGCATAATTCTCATAGTCACAGAACATGTATAAATCATGAAGAAAGCAATAGCAGAATACTAAACGATCAAGTGCTAAGCTAACGGGATGGGTCATGTCAATCACATCATTCTCCTAATGATGTGATCCCATTTAATCAAATGACAACACATGTCTATGGTTAGGAAACATAACCATCTTTGATTAATGAGCTAGTCAAGTAGAGGCATACTAGTGACTATATGTTTGTCTATGTATTCACACATGTATTATGTTTCCGGTTAATACAATTCTAGCATGAATAATAAACATTTATCATGATATGAGGAAATAAATAATAACTTTATTATTGCCTCTAGGGCATATTTCCTTCACAGAGCGGCAAGACCGAGGTCACCGTGGAGCCCAAGACTGCGTCATCACCAGTACCTTTGGCAGTCGAAGACCACCTTTAGTCAGGATCGCTTGTACTAGTTGTCCCCTTTCGAAATGGCCGTTGTTGGCTCCCTTCCCGCTCAATATTTGGGAAGAGGACTAAGGCCTCTATAAATAGAGATAGCCACCACAGTAGAGAGGCGTCTCGAGGGATTCCAGATCAATACCCCTCAAGCACACCCCCAAGCACAAGAACACCTCTCCTCGCGAGGCTGTTCTTCCCCTGTACTGTTCATCATCCGCCCAAGAGGCAATCCACCACACCACACACAGGAGTAGGATATTACACCACAACGGTGGCCCGAACCTATATAAATCTCGTGTCTCTTGTGTTGTTCATCGTGCTAGCTAGATTCGCGGCGAGGTTTTGGGGCGTGGATCGGTAGGAAGATCTTTGTGCGCACCCCAGAGTTCGAACCTTTGCCGGAACCCGATATCTGACATCATTATCAAAAGAAAAAGGAAAATCCAGCTAGTTACCTAAAAAAGACTTACTATTCCGTCCGTTCCCAAATAATTGTTTTTCTAGCCATCTCAAATGGACTACAACATACGGATGTATGTAGACATGTTTTAGAGTGTAGATTCACTCATTTTGCTCCGTATGTAGTCACTTGTTGAAATCTCTAGAAAGACAATTATTTAGGAACGGAGGGAGTACATGTGTAAATAAACTCAAGGTTGACAATCTCCAGCTAGGTACGTAATGTAGATTATATAGTCTCTATGGTAAGAATTGTGCCCCTTTCAATTTAGGAGGGCTCTGCTGATCAGTCAATCATTCACGATATGTTTGGGTCCTTACAAAATAATTAAGCACACTCCTTTTTTTCTATAGTTCTGAACCTTTGAACATGAATTATGTGCATGTTTTGTGTTAGTAAAATGTTTATTTTTCCTTACAAGGAGTCTCTTGTAGGGTTTGGAACCTGCGAACGACGTCAACTCAAATCCGTTTCTACCACCTGAAAGATCTACCATACCATTGCTACCTCCCCTCCGCCGCCACCAGCACAACTCCAGGAGCCGGCGATCATGGCGGAGGCAGGAGCAACGGGAGGAGCGACGCCTTTCCTCCCAGACGAGATCATCATCTGGGAGATCCTCGTCCACCTGGACCCGAGAACCCTCTTCCGCTGCCGCGCCGTCCACAGGTCTTGGCGTCACGCCACCTCCACCCGCTGCTTCCTCCTGGCGCACCATGCCCGCCAGCCCGCCCTCCCCATCTTCCCCGGCGACGGCCCCGGCATCCAGTACCGTAACATTCTCGCCTTCGACCACCGAGCCACCGCCGACAACCAGCTCCACACCGTCGCTCAGTTTGACAAGGACTTCGATCTGGAGGCCTCCTGCGACGGCCTCCTCGTCCTCTCCAAGTATGAACACGCGACTTCCTCTCGCACCTTCTCCGTCTGCAACCCGGCCACACGTGAGCATGCCTACCTCAGGCTTCCACCATGGAAGTTTAAGACCTTGGCGATGTACCCACACCGGCCTACCTGCGAGTACCGCCTCTTACTGCAGCAAAGGATCTACACGGGCACACCCAAGGACCAAGATTGCTGCTATATCTATGGCCTGGGCTCCGGCCAGCCACCAAGGTACATCGAGTGGCTGGAGATGTTGGGGGCGTACCTCAACGTACCTGTCCGGGTGCATGATAGCCTGCATTGGTACCCAAAGATTTATCCAAGTGGCAGCAAACGGGTAATAATAGTATTTGACACCGTAGCAGAGTCGTTCCGAACAATGTGTGCTCCAATTGTTCCCGCCAAATCATATATCTGTGATATGGATGGCACGCTTGGCATCAACAGCCTAAGCAAAGCCATGGAATATGTTGATATATGGGTGTTGCGAAACTACGAAAGCGAGGTTTGGGAATTGAAATACCGAATCAAATTGCCGGTTGTGGAAATCAGGGAGAAGTTTGATGGTTGTCATTGGAATGTCGACGTTGTTTGGGTGGATGGTGGCATGCTCTTGCTGGTCAGTGGTTATGGGTGGCTGCTTCATGTTAATTGTAACGGCAAATTGATTGCCAGTTTCCGTCGTGGCCGAAGTTTCTGCAGTATGCCTGGAGCTCGGCTCAAGCATAGTCTTACTCACCATTCCTTCTTTCCGGCTCTAGAATGTTATGCTATGAATGCTTCGCCTTTCATCTGACACCAGTTGAGTGAGGTGGTGCTTCTTAATGGCCTAGCTGTTGTATATCCAGTGTCTATGAATTTGATCGAGCATATGATCCTGCTGGCCTCTTCTTCTTTTTGCATTAATGTATACAAATTATGATCGGAAGCTGTGACTGTTATGTGGATGCATGAACTCTTGTCATATGGTATCCTTTGGGCTGAAATGATAATGCTGTGTTGATGCTAAAGTTACAATGTAATTTTGCTCCACTTTTGAAATATGTGCCGACTTTTGCTTTATATATAAAGCGGGGTAAAAGCCTTTTTAAGTAAATATTTGCCGACTGTACTGACTCATGTCTGTATTTTCTTTGTCGGAGTAACTGATTTTGCTTTATTTTATTTTATTATCTAGTGGTCTTGTTAGTACCAAATTGTTAGCAATCTAAATGCCTCATGTTAGATGTTACTATTTCCGTATTTCCTGGACTGAAGAATTGGATTTGCGTTTTTATCAAGTGGTCTTCTTAATACTCCGTATTTGGGGTGCTTTATGTTTCTACCCATTGTTGAAGCTGACGATGAACAGAGGCAGATTTTCTTCATTAACTATTGACTTCCAAGTTGGGTCTGATTTTTAGAGACCTTGGAGCACTACTCATTAAACTAAATGATTCCGTTATATTCAACTTCCCAAAGAAATCTTCTGTTATACTCCCTCCATCCCAAAATAAGTGTCTCAACTTTGTATTAACTCTAGTATAATGTTGTACTAAGGTTGAGACACTTATTTTGGGACGGAGGGGGTACTTGATTTTGCTTCATCAATCTACTGTATCTGCTTAGGTATGCCTTATTTATGGACTAATAAGCTCGCCATTATAGCAAGAACTAGACATGGTAATGATTGTCGTCGTTCTGATTAGTTTGTCACTTTACATCTATAAATTCTTTGTCTAGGTATATATCTCTTTGAGGTCATTATATGCAGTCTTACCTAGTTACCTGACACAGTGACACTGATGTTTTCAGTAGCTGAATGCAATCATCAGGAATTCAGGGCTCTACTCCACTCTGTACCTTGTCTGTAAACCAGCATGTTAAATCTTATATAAACTCATAATTCACAAGTTGATACCAACCAGGGTCAGAAAAATGCAGAATACTGTAAAAACTTCCCCAGGACTGGATCGGAGGAAGAAACCCAAGGTTTCAGGAGACCGTTAGGTCGGTCGTCGTTGTTTAATTTTGTTGTTTTGCTTTCACGTCCTGCCATCTTTGGCTTTGAATCGGTGTGGTGCCATTCTTTGGCGTTGTAAATACATGCAGCTCTCCTGCATGGTTTGAGAAAAAAAAAGTTGCAGTAGCTTCCTGCTTCAGTAGGAACTGCAAAACACACCAGATTCAAAAAAGCAATTAATGCAAGAATACAAGAACCTATCTTGAACATATGAGCCTCTAAGAAGTTCCTAAAAAGTACACGTGCCATTAAGGTTTCTTGTGCAGACTTTCAGTTGCTAGCTAGCTACGTTGGGATCCTTTTCTAATAATTATAGTCCAGCAACTTCCCTATCTGTTGTCAAACTATCATGGTGCTTAATCTTCAGTTGCCACCGAGCACCCACCTTATACAAGAACAACTTTTGCCTAATTTTGCCACAGAGCACCCATCGGTGTTATGTTGTGTTGCAAGTGCTCTTTCTTTACAGAAAGATGAAAGAATCATGTTGTGGTTCATCCAGGTGCATCTATTCAGTTTCAGTGTGACGACCTCTTGTGCTATATTTTCAGACTGATTAATTCGAAGTGCCGCTCTGTTGCAGGCAGTATTGCCAGTTTGTTTAGAGCCCCGGTAATGTAGACTATATAGTCTTCATTGTAGAATTTTGTCCCTTCCAATTTAGTAAGGCCGCTGAATCTGATCAATCCTTCGGTTAAACGCTCGAAAATATATGCAATTCCACAATATGTTTGGTTCTTAAAAGAGTATAGAACACGCTCCCTTTTGTTTGAAGTTATGAACCTTTGAACGGAGTAGTAAATATTTAGTTCTTTTTTCTTTACAAGAAATCTCTTGTAGGGTTTGGAACTTGCAAACGGGCCCAGCTCAAGTCAACCTGAAAGACTCTGACTGTTATGTGCCGAAAATCAATCAATTTTCGGAACCTTTCATTTTTGTTGGGGGAGTTGGCTTCTATCCTGAAAGATGTGTCAATGATTACTGGCCTGCTAATTTGTGGTAAGTTGTTAGTCCCTCAACCAAACTCGAAAAAATGGCCAAAGGATGTGGAAGACCGGCTTCTGATCAAAATGCATGAGTCGAAACGTACTGGAGGGACACGAGGTGTCCCTACAGGGTGGCTTCACAAATTTTTTCATTAAGTACCAAAATTTATTAGCATAAGAACTCAAGGACCAAAAGAGAGAGTTGGAAGAAAATTGAATCAATTGTTAAAAGTGGGGTTGCAAACATTCTTTTCCATTTATTCAAAATAAAATAAAGAGAGAAGATAAAAAGACTTCTTCAAAAACAAAAGTGAAACAATGGAAATTGAATTTGGATTCAATATTTAATTATTTGGATTTATTTGCAAAAATATATTGCCAATTTTATTAGCATAGCAAAAGTAAATATTTTTAAAATTTGCACATAGGCTATAATAAAAAGTTCACATGGTTCTTTAAATTGCCAGTTATTTATGTGAATTGCATCGTAATTTTCTTAGGACATTTCCTATTTTTTGCTACTTTTTCTGCTGCTGTGAATTAATAAAAAGATAAACTACTTTTTTTTTTGAGCTGATCTGTACTCTTTATTGCATGTTCAAAACCATTGGAATACAGATAATATCGGGCAAAATAGATGGCCACACGTGGCGCCCGGGAGGGAGAGACGCCGCAGCCTTAGCTAGGGCATGAGCCTCTCCATTATGTTGCCTACTCTCATAAATAAAAATAACGTTATCAAAAGACGTCCTTTGGTGCTTGATATCTTGTAAGATAGGGAAGAGCTTGCACGGGGCTTCATCAGCAATCCGTGTCACCACCTCCTGGCAATCTGATGAAACACAGACAGAGCGCTCGTTCAGGTCCATTGCGAGGGCTAGTGCCTCGCTACAAGCCCGTGCCTCGAGAATAGCTGGCTCCAAACAACCTTCAGAGATAAACGCAGAGGCACCGAGGTAGTTGCCGTGCTTGTCTCTGAAGACGACGGCCGAGGCGCCCCTATCACCGATCTTGGAGAAGCCCCCGTCCGCGTTTATCTTTACATTGTGAGACGCTGGTGGAAGCCACTGATGAACTAGATGCTCCGCAGGCCTTCTGGGTTTAACAGATCGGTCCCTGGGTGTTACATGCAGGCCCCTGCTCGTTACATGCAGGTCCTTGGATGACGCGTGCAGATCCTTCGTACGTGCCCCTCTCTCTGGGATTTGGTCCAGCTCCGCCATGAACTTCTGGACAAAAACATGCGTACTGAGGGGGCTTTGAAACTGGTTGTCGTGGATAGCTTTTCGCCGAGCCCACCAGATCGCCCATAGCGTGACCAGCACGAGGGCCAGGGACTCCGTAGGTAGTGTGTCGACCAGCCAAAACATCCAGAGCTTGGCATCCTCAGTTCGGTTGGATATGATTGTTTCTGTTATGTCCTCATCAGCGAGCGCCCAGACACAACGTGCCATATGACAGTCCAGTAACGCATGGCGCCATGTATCCACTGCCGCACGGCAGATGGAGCATTCCGCGGAGTCGGTCATGCATCTGTCTTTTCGCACAGCTCCTGTGGGTATTGAAGTTTTAGCTAACCTCCATGCAAAAACCCTCACCTTGGAGGGGACCGTAGTGCCCCACAACTTTGTCCATGAACGGCTGTCGGCTTGGATGTTGGAATGGCCATCGTTATGCTCAAGCCAGTCGGTGCGTTGCTGCTTTGTAGCGGCCAACAGTTTATATGCTGAACTGACTGTGAAGATCCCCCTTCGTTCATAATGCCAGGACCAGAAGTCCACCTGAACTCTGGAACTTAGGGGAATATTTAGGATTGCCTCCACATCCATCGGGTACAAATGTAAATCAAGGACATCCCGATCCCAGGTGGATGTGACCGGGTTGATCAGTTCTGACACCTGTTGCGGAGGGTTTAAAGATTTTGGGCAAACCGGCCGTAGTTTGTAATCACGTGGAATCCAGTTGTCGTCCCAAATACTTGTGTCCTCTCCCGAACCGATACGCTTCACTAAACCAAGTTTGAGTGCATCCCGTCCTTCAACTATCAACCGCCAAACTTGTGATGGATTTCTGCCCACTTCTGCTGCCAATATAGTCGAGTCTGGGTAATATACTGCCTTAAGAATTCGAGCACTGAGAGAATCTGGCTGTGTGAGAAGTCGCCATGCTTGACGAGCAAGAAGGGCTAAATTAAAAAGCTCAATGTCGCGAAAACCCATACCTCCCATGTATTTTGGTTGTGACATGACCTCCCAGGAAACCCACGCCGTCTTTCTCTCGCCTTTCTTTGATCCCCACCAGAACTTCCTAAGCAGTCCATTGATATGCTGACATAGGCCTCGTGGCAGTTTGAAACATGCCATAGAATATGTCGGGATGGCCTGGGCCACTGACTTGATCAGCACTTCCTTACCACCTGCGGATAAGGCTTTCTTCATCCAACCTTGCACATGCTTCCATATTCTATCTTTCAAATATTTGAAAGATCCCTCCTTTGCTCTGCCCACATCAGCTGGAAGACCCAAGTATCTGTCAGAAAGTTGCTCGTTCGGAACCTCCAAAATTTGCTTGACCTCCTGCTTCAGGGAATCCGCACACCCTTTGCTGAAAAATATCGAGGACTTGTCCTTGTTGATGCGCTGACCCGAAGCACCACAATATTGTTGAAGCAAAAAGTTCACCCTCGTTGCCATCTCCGGTGTAGCATCAAAAAATAAGAGGCTGTCATCGGCAAAAAGTAAATGATTTACCTCGGGGGCGCTATCAGCCACTTTGATGCCACGCACCCTCTCTGCGTCATCCTTCTTCAGCAAACACGAAAGGCCCTCAGCAGCTAATAGAAAGAGATACGGTGAAATAGGGTCACCTTGTCTGAGTCCTCGCGATGGGCTGAATTCTTCTTGTTTTTCACCATTGAAAACAACCGAGAAAGAGACAGAAGTGACACAACGCATGACGATCTCTGTGAAACGTGGGCTGATACCCAGCTTTAACATCACCCTCTCGAGATAATTCCACTCAATGCGGTCGTAAGCTTTCATCATATCAAGCTTCAAAGCACAATATCTATTACCCTTTACCTTCCTCGTTTTCATATAGTGGAGGCACTCGTAAGCAGAGATGAAGTTATCTGTGATCAAACGTCCTGGTACAAATGCTGACTGCTCCTCAGAGATGATGTCGGGGAGAATTACCTTGAGCCGGTTAGCCAGAACTTTGGATGCAATCTTGAAGATCACATTGCAAAGACTAATCGGTCTGAACTGTCCTAAGTTTTTTGGACTCGCAATCTTGGGAATTAACACGATGAACGTTTTGTTTATCTCCTCCGGAGAATCCTCTCCCTTCAGAACTCGCAGCACCATATCAGTTACTTCATCACCACACAACTCCCAATGCTTTTGAAAAAAATGTGCAGGGAAACCGTCAGGCCCGGGGGCCTTTGTAGGAAACATCTGAAATAAGGCAGTTTTCACCTCAGCATTGGAAAACCTTGCATTAAGCATTTCATTCATCCCCGCATCCACCCTTGGTGGTATGTGAGACAGCACCTCCTCGATACCCACTGTGTTTTCAGATGTGTAAAGGTCACCATAGAAGTTCGTAGCCATGCTAGCCATCTCCTGCGCATCCGTGCATACCGTACCATCTGTACTTTGAAGTTCAACAATGCGGTTTCGTGCTTTCCTTGCACTGGCCTTGCGATGAAAAAACTTTGTATTGCTGTCCCCCTCGGAAAGCCACTGTATCCGCGCACGCTGTCGCCACATAATTTCCTCGCGTAAGCATAGTTCAGCCATACGCGCCTCGACCCGGGTCTCTTCTGAAGACGGCCCCACGCGACCCGGCAACGCACGCAGGTCAGCCAGCTTCTGGCGCAGGGAGCGGAGCTCCGATCTGACTGCACCAAAGGTGATGCGTCCCCATTGTTGCAGTCTCCCGGCGACTGAGGCCAACTTCTCGGACAGTGCCGTGACCGTCTGGGCTTTGCCGGTTGCATTCCAGGCTTCCACGACTACATCACCGAACCTTGCATCACGTTCCCACATGCACTCGTACCGAAAGCGCTTTTGCTTGGCACGCACGCTTGTATCCACCAGCTCAGTTTCCAGCAGTATAGGACAATGATCAGATTTAGCTACGGTTAGGTGTTCCACCGTGGCAAAGGGAAACAATAGAGACCAATCGGCAGAAGCCAATGCTCTGTCCAAACGAACCCTGCAGAAAAAACCACCTGACACCTTCTTCTCCCAGGTCCAATCGAGTCCACGATACCCCAGATCCACCAGGCCACAGACATCCACAGCCTCTCTGAACGCTTCTATCTGCGAGCTATCCCGCTCATTTGGGCCAAATTGTTCCTCCGCACGCAGAATCTCATTGAAGTCGCCAATACATAGCCACGGAAGAGTGCTCTCGCCCCTTAACCTTTTCATTGTGCTCCAGGTTTTGTATCGGAGAGATCTAGTAGCTTCCCCGTAGAAGCAAGAGAGGCGCCATTGTTCCTTCCCCGTGTCTAATACCCAAGCATCCACGTGATAGTGCGAAAAATTCTTTATTGCAACATCCACCGAATTCTTCCAAAAGATACAGATACCACCACTACGACCGCTGCTACCAACACCAAAACTGAAATCAAAGCCTAAAGAAAAACGAAGACCTTCAACACGATTTTTTTGTAGCTGAGTCTCGACTAAACAAAGAATAGAAGGCGAACTAAGCTCCACCAGATCGCGGAGTTCTTGAACTGTCGCAGGATCGCCTATCCCACGGCAGTTCCAGCATAGAATTTTCATTGGGCCTGGCGGTACTCCGAGGAGGAGCCTGCCAATAATGCCATCTTCCCTGTTCCTTTTTTCACCGGTGAGCCTGCCTTCTTAGCTTTTTTAGCATCCCTCGGCGAGACGTATGCCGGGGGTGGCGGCGGGATCCCCTGCTCCCTGTTGCTTCCACCATCTGCCCCGACGGTCGAACTGTCTGCCAAGGTAAGGTTGAGATTCCTGCGGGCCGTTGGGACTGAGCTTTCTTCCTCCCTTCCTTCACCACATTTGAGTGGGCTAGTTACTTCCTCCTCCCCAGTGGCCGTGTCGAGCCCCGCATCCTGGGATGAGCGTTTGCGCGGTGGGGAGCGCTGCCGGGCAGCTTGCCCACCCCTGCCTGTCCTTCCTCTTCCCCTTCCGCCTGAGCGGCCTCCACGCGGCACCCAGCCACTATTTTGTTCTGGTGCAACTTGCCTCCGCTGTGCTAGCATCCAGCCGCCCCACTGCTTGTGCTTCTCCTCCCAAACCCCATCGCCACATTCCTCGTGATTATGGCCCATGAAACCACACACCTTACAGAAATAGGGGATTTTCTCATACTTCACCGGGAGCAGCAAGCGCCCTTCTCCAACCACATTAAGCGGTATAACTCTAGTCAGAGGCTTGTTCACAAGAACCCTAGCTCGGACTCTGACGTAATCCCCTTCATAAAACAGCCTAGGAGCAAGCTGGGTTTCTTTGACCCGACCGATGCGGCGGGCTAGCTGATCTACAACCTCCACTTTCCGGTAGAGCTCTGGGAAATTATGGATCTGAGCCCAGACCTATAGGCCGTCGAATTCACAGGAGGTTGGTTCCTTTTTGCCATCATAGTCTTCGATCAACATCCCCATCCCCCTAAAGAGCCATGGACCTCCATGCACAACCTTTTTCCAATCACCAAGACAGAACATCTGGAAAATAAACAGGTTTTCACCTGCCTCTCTATACTGTGGAACTTGAGCAAGCGACCAGATAGACTTCATGCACTCGAACATCGCTGAAGAACTGAAAGTGCGGGTCGTATTCACCTTTGCGATCGCAAGCCATCTAGCGTCTGCTGCAAAAATTTTGACCTCCTCTTCCCCCACTGTCACGTCGTCGAGCTCGTCATCCTGCAGGTCCAGATGTTGCAGCATCTCCTCCAAGTTCTTCCCAGTCCATCCCGCCGATGATGATTCCGCTCGGTTCGCCATCTAGGGTTTCGTGGAGTCTGCCGGTGTTCCAGAGAAGAAAGACCGATCCGGCACTCTGCCTGCCTGACCAGATGTGATCGATGCAGGGGTAAAGCCGGCGGTATGTTGCCGAAGAAGATCTCTCGACGGCGATTAGATCGCCGCCAGAGCCCAAAACCCTAATCTAGAGGGTAGCTTCGGGGAAGAGCTCCATCTCTCTCATAAAAAAAAAGATAAACTACTGTGTAAACAAAGTCCGCCGCCCAGGCCGACAGCCAACCGACCAGCCCAGCTGGCCTTTTGGCCCAGAGCCGCTCGCCGCCAGGAGGGGCTCGGGTCGATCGTCCGCCTCATCCTCTCTCACCTTCGGTCACCGACAGCTGGGTCCGCGCCCTTCTTCCTCCTCTTCACGCAACCGAGGAGACCGGCCTGCGCGCCGACGCCGCCGCGTCCGAGTCTCGCGGGATTCGAACCCGACGCTGCCCCCTCCTCCACGTCTACGTCCCATAAATACCCGAGCGCCCTCTCTCTCTCTCTCTTCGCCTCGAAAGGTTTCGCCCTTAGCCACCCCAACCGCCCGCCCGCACTCGCCGTTCGGATCTTGGCCATCGAAGCTTCGGCCGCCGTCTAATTTGCCTCCGGTGAGCACCTCCGAGACCCCTCCTTCTGTCGCTACGTCGCCGTCCGTCGTCCCCGAGCTCCATAGCAACCACCACTGGAAACGCCTCTCTCCACTGCATCACCTCGTCGTATCCGCCGCAGCCGACGATCCCCGGTACATCGCCACTGTCCACGCCCTAGCCGTCGTTGCCTCGCTGTAAGCCGCCCCCGCCCTCCACCGTACCATCTTAGTGCAGATTAGATTCGGTACGTGGTTTATTTACGGTCCTCCTGGTTTAGTAGAACCGAACCGCTGTTTAATAAAAACTGATCACCCTGTTTTGCACATAAGCCAGAGTCCGGTTGTCTGTTGTTTACCGCAGCTGCGCACCGCCCGGCGCTAAGCACAGGGCGCCGCGTGGCACATCTGCACGATCGGCGATACTTGACATTTTCAAATTCAGATTTAATGCAAATTCTGTTTTGATTATAACTTTAGATCTACAAGTCCAATTTCGTTGATTCTTTTTCCTACTGGTTCAGAAAAATCCCATCTATCTAGTGAGACAAAAAATAAATAACTTTGACACTTCAAATTTATATTTGAACAGGTTCAAATTCAAACGAGAGTAGGTCATAACTTTATTTCATAACTCCAATTTAGTTCATTCTTTTTCTAAATTGAAGATCTTCACATATACTTTCTTTTGAAATCAAAATCACATAGAGAAACTTTATTTGGATCGTTTGGAGTTTTCACAAGTCTTTCTCCATTCATTCTTTTTGGATTTTGAGTGATTGCATATGTATGTGCTATTGTTTGCTTATGCTAGATTGTCCGGAGTGTGAGGCAAAATATTATCAATCATTAGACTCCAACAACATTCAGCATGGCAAGATCACACTTTGATCATACTTTCCACAAGATGGTATTGAAAGCACACACTGACTGTAGGATAAGGAAATGGAAAGCCATGGGATGAAAAATTTATTTTACAATTCCCTATATATCCGTTGGCCTATAATCTTCTCCATTAATCTCTAACTCTTCTCTGTTTCAACAATATAGATGGCGACCCCCAACATCAAGTTTGCTCAACCCGACGAGACCATGCCCTTCGGACGATGGTTGATGGGAATCGTCAAGTACCTTCGGATCGCTTTGCCCTCTATGACCGGAACATTCATCGCCACACTACCAGAGGAGAAGCGCTGGAGGATCGAAGTTCATATCCCAGGAAGAACCATTGAAAAGACCACCGAGCCCATCAATTTCTCCTTGGAAGCGCCAACCTGGAGTTTGGGCAGGTGTATGGCCGCACACGTCGCCCTTGGACGCATTTGTGAGGAGTATCACAAGGATCTCGAAGGAACCATCTACAAGATGTGCGGACGCCGGGATTCACAAGGAGAAATAGTACGCACGAGGGATGATGACATGATGACATCATACATACATGTTCTGGAGGAGAAAATCCGCAGACTAGAGAACCAGATGCACCGTAACATGAACATCACCAGGAAGCTGATTACCCGCAAGACCGAGCTTGAGGATGAACTCAAGGTGGCCCACGATGGACATGAAGAGAAAATTAGTAATGCTATTGGAGAAATATGACGACACGAAGAAGAAGCTGGAAGAAGCAGAGGAGAAGCTGGACGATGGAGAGAATATTCAGAAGGACAACCCAGATGGATGTTTCCAGTCAAGGCAACGACAATGAAGACACTGATGATGATGAAGATGACGTTGAAATGATAAGTCTTCTTCCGATAAGAACTAGGTTCGGACCACCATGTAAACATTAAAAATTTGTTAGTCGCATTAGTTCGTTGTGACCATTTGTGAGACTATGTTATTTTAGGACCGATGTGTGAAACTTGATTGAAGTGATTGGTGTGATTTGGATTTATTCGCCTCATTTGCATATGAGTAGTGTTTTCCCTTATTCTCTCTATATCTCGTCTATTCAACCCAAACAAATGTCGTCGAGATGTGACAATACCAGGAATGGCTCAAGAAACAGTGGACCCATCATGGAGCAACTACTTCAGACCCAGAACCAGTTGTTGCAGCTTCTGATGCAAAACCAGAACAACGACAACAACAACAAAACGCCTCCACCGCCACCTGATTACCTTACCTGTTTCCTGAGGTTGAACCTGTTGGGGAACGTAGCAGAAATTCAAAATTTTCCTACGTGTCACCAAGATCTATCTATGGAGAAATCAGCAACGAGGGGAAGGAGAGTGCATCTACATACTCTTGTAGATCGCTAAGCGGAAGCGTTCAAGAGAACGAGGTTGAAGGAGTCGTACTCGTCGTGATCCAAATCACCGGAGATCCTAGTGCGAACGGACGGCACCTCCGCGTTCAACACACGTACAGCCGGTGGCGTCTCCCATGCCTTGATCCAGCAAGGAGAGAGGAGAGTTTGAGGAAGACTCCATCCAGCAGCAGCACAACGGCGTGGTGGTGATGGAGGAGCGTGGCAATCCTGCAGGGCTTCGCTAAGCACCGCGGGGGAGGAGGAGTACTTGGGAGAGGGGAAGGGCTGCGCCAGAACTTGGGGTGCGGCTGCCCTCCCACCCCTCCACTATTTATAGGTGGGGGGAAGAGGGGACGGCCCCCTTAGATCCCATCTAGGGTTGGGGGCGGCAGCCAAGGGGGGAGGAGTGCCTCCCAAGTCAAGTGGAGGCCCTCCCCCTTAGGGTTTCCCCCTTCCCATGTGCATGGGCCTTGGGGGGGGCTGGTGCCCCTGGCCCATTAAGGCTAGGGCACCCTCTTACAGCCCATGCTACTTTATTGGACGTGGTGGAACAGTTTCTGGACCTCCGGAACCTTCTGGAAGCTTCCCGGTACAATACCGGAAAAACCTGAACTTTTCCCGGAACCCGAACAACAACTTTCCATATATAAATCTTTACCTCCGGACCATTCCGGAACTCCTCGTGACGTCCGGGAACTCATCCGGGACTCCGAGCAAAATTCGGTAACCACGTACAAACTTCCTTTATAACCCTAGCGTCATCGAGCCTTAAGTGTGTAGACCCTACGGGTTCGGGAACCATGCAGACATGACCAACAGCGGGATCTGGATACCCATGTTGGCTCCCACATGTTCCACGATGATCTCATCAGATGAACCACGATGTCAAGGACTCAATCAATCCCGTATACAATTCCCTTTGTCTAACGGTATAGTACTTGCCCGAGATTCGATCGTCGGTATGCCGATACCTTGTTCAATCTCGTTGCTGGCAAGTCTCTTTACTCGTTCTGTAACACATCATCCCGCGATCAACTATTTGATCACATTGTGCACATTGTGATGATGTCCTACCGAGTGGGCCCAGAGATACCTCTCCGTCACACGGAGTGACAAATCCGAGTCTCGATTCGTGCCAACCCAACAGACACTTTCGGAGATACCTGTAGTGCACCTTTATAGCCACCCAGTTACGTTTGGTACACCCAAAGCATTCCTATGGTATGCGGGAGTTGCACAATCTCATGGTCTAAGGAAATGATACTTGACATTAGAAAAGCTTTAGCATACGAACTACGATCTTTGTGCTAGGCTTAGGATTGGGTCTTGTCCATCACATCATTCTCCTAATGATGTGATCCCGTTATCAACGACATCCAATGTCCATGGCCAGGAAACCGTAACCATCTATTGATCAACGAGCTAGTCAATTAGAGGCTTACTAGGGACATGGTGTTGTCTATGTATCCACACATGTATCTGAGTTTCCTATCAATACAATTATAGCATGGATAATACTCCCTCCGTCCGGAAAAAGTTGACCACGCCTTAGTTCATTTACAATTTTGCAAAAACGACCTTCCACCTTTTAAACTGTTGCTAATCAGCTCCCCTCTGCTTCTTCCTCCTTCCTCCGCCGCCCACCTGCACCGTGGTCGGCCCAGCCACCATCGGCACCAGCCATCGGGCCACAGCGCTCAAAGACGGCCAACCTGCGCCGGCCACACGGAGGCTGCTCAAGCTCCTGCTGCTCCGTGTTCACAGGGAAGAACTGGAGGCCCCGCCAGCGAGGCCCTGGCCCCGATCCGGACCCCAATCTGGCCCGGCAGCGAGGCTCTGGCCGTGCTCTCCCTCCGTGCCTCGACCTGCCCGCGGACTTCGCCGCTGCCGGCCACGAGATCACCGAGAAGGACGAGGACGAGGGGTACGTGACGATCGCGTCCAGGGGTGGGAGCAGCACAGCCATGTCCCGGAGGGAGGAGTTCCAGGGGCTCGAGGAGGAGGACAAACGGGATAAAAATGGACGGAGCTTATTTTTGGAAAATATGGAAAATTCCGGAAGAAAAATCCACGCGAGACGGTGCTCGAGGTGGTCACGAGGTAGGGGCCCACGCCCGTACAAGGAGGGCGCGCCCCTACCCTCGTGAGCCCACTGTAAGGCAGTTGACGCTCTTCTTTTGCCGCAAGAAAGCTAATATTTGGAAAAAAATCACGGAGAAGGTTTCAGGCCAATCGGAGTTACGGATCTCCATATATACACGAAACGGTGAAACAGAGCCAGAACAGAATGCAGAAACAGAGAGATAGATCCAATCTCGGAGGGGCTCTCGCCCCTCCCAAGCCATGGGAGCCAAGGACCAGAGGGGAAACCCTTCTCCCATCTAGGGAGGAGGTCAAGGAAGAAGAAGAAGAAGGGGGCCTCTCTCCCCCTTGCTTCCGGTGGCGCCGGAACTCCGCCGGGGGGCCATCATCATCACCGCGATCTTCACCAACACCTCTGCCATCTTCACCAACATCTCCATCACCTTCCCCCATCTATATCCAGCAGTCCACTCTCCCGCAACCCGCTGTACCCTCTACTTGAACATGCTGCTTTATGCTTCATATTATTATCCAATGATGTGTTGCCATCCTATGATGTCTGAGTAGATTTTCGTTGTCCTACCGGTGATTGATGAATTGCTATGATTGGTTTGTGTTGCATGTTTTATTATTGGTGCTGTCCTATGGTGCCCTCCGTGTCGCGGAAGCGTGAGGGATCCCCGTTGTAGGGTTTGCAATATGTTTATGATTTTCTTATGGTGGGTGGCGTGAGTGACAGAAGCACAGACCCGAGTAAGTAGGTTGTTTGCGTATGGGATAAAGGGGACTTGATACTTTAATGCTATGGTTGGGTTTTACCTTAATGAATCTTTAGTAGTTGTGGATGCTTGCTAGAGTTCCAATCGTAAGTGCATATGATCCAAGTAGAGAAAGTATGTTAGCTTATGCCTCTCCCTCAAATAGAATTGCAATAGTGATTATCAGTCTAGTAACGTAGTCAATTGCTTAGGAAAAATTTCACAACTCCTACCACCACTTTTCCACACTCGTTATATTTACTTTATTGCATCTTTATCTAAACAGCCCCTAGTTTATATTTATGTGCTCTTTATTATTTTGCAAACCTATCCTATCACACCTACAAAGTCCTTCTAGTTTCATACTTGTTTTAGGTAAAGCGAACGTCAAGCGTGCGTAGAGTCGTATCAGTGGACGATAGGACTTGAGAGAGTATTTGTTCTACCTTTAGCTCCTCGTTGGGTTCGACACTCTTACTTATCGAAAGAGGCTACAACTATCCCGTATACTTGCGGGTCATCAGAGTGATGCCGCTAATGCAGCGTTTGAGGACTTGAAGAAGTAGCTGGCTGAGCCACCTGTTCTTGCTGCTCTAGTTGATAAAGAGCCATTGTTGTTGTATGTGGCTACCAAAGCCCGGGCTGTCAGCATGGCTATTGTGGTGGAACGGAAGGAAGCAGGTAAGGAATATCTGGTTCAAAGGTCGGTTTACTACATCAGCAAGGTGCTTACTGAGTCCAAGCAGAGGTATCCGCACTGGCAAAAACTTTTATATGGGGTGTTCACGGCCAGTCGGAAGCTTAAGCAAATTTTTTTTGGGTCATCCCATCATGTGGTTAGTTCTGCTCCTTTAGGGGATATTATTCAGAATAGAGAACCCACAGGTCGGATAGCCAAGTGGGCCATTGAACTTGGACCTCATGGTTTGAAATATATGCCTTGCATGGCCATCAAGTCTCAAACACTGGTGGATTTCATCAATGACTGGACAGAGCTGCAAATGCCTGAGGAAAAGCCAAATAACATGCATTGGACTATTCACTTTGATGGGTCCAGGCAATTGGAGGGCTCAGGGCTGGAGTTGTGCTAGCTTCCCCTCAAGGTGATAAATTTTGTTATGTTCTCCGTTTGAGGTTCCCTTGCACTAACAATGCTCCACGGTCTTCGGATGGCTAAGGGGATGAACTTAAGACGGGTAAGGTGCTTTGGTGACTCAGATTTGGTGGCTCAACAAGTCTCTGGAACTTGGGATTCCAAGGATCCACTCATGGCGGCTTATCGACGAGAGGTGGACATTATTGCTGGTCATTTCAAGGGTTATCAAGTTGAACATGTTGATCGGAGGAAAAATGAAGCGGCTGATGCCTTAAGCCGGTTGGGTTCTCAACGTAAACCGGTGCCTGATACGTCTCCAATGTATCCTTCTTGCTACCTCTTGAGCATGCATTGGTTTTCCCTTGAAGAGGAAAGGGTGATGCAGCAAAGTAGCGTAACTATTTCCCTCAGTTTTTGAGAACCAAGGTATCAATCTAGTAGGAGGTTACACGCAAGTCGCCTCGTACCTACACAAACAAATAAGAACCTTGCAATCAACGTGATAAAGGGGTTGGCAATCCCTTCACGGCCACTTGCAAAAGTGAGATATGATAGATGTAATAAGATAAATAGTTTTGGTATTTTATGATATAGATTGGAAAGTAAACATTGCAAAATAAAAGACGAAAGGAATAGTAAATTGATAGGAAAATAATATGATGGAAGATAGACCCGGGGGCCATAGGATTCACTAGTGGCTTCTCTCAAGATAGCATAATTTACGGTGGGTGAACGAATTACTATCGAGCAATTGATATAAAAGCGGATAGTTATGAGAATATCTAGTCATGATCATGTATATAGGCATCACGTCCGTGACAAGTAGACCGAAACGATTCTGCATCTACTACTATTACTCCACACACCGCCCGCTATCCAGCATGCATCTAGAGTATTAAGTTCATAAGAACAGAGTAACGCATTAGGCAAGATGACATGATGTAGAGGGATAAACTCAAGCAGTATGATATAAACCCCATATTTTTATCCTTGATGGCAACAATAAAATACGTGCCTTGCTGCCCCTGCTGTCACTGGGAAAGAACACCGCAAGATTGAACCCAAAGCTAAGCACTTCTCCCATTGCAAGAAAGATCAATCTAGTAGGCCAAACCAAACTGATAATTCAAAGAGACTTGCAAAGATAACAAATCATACATACAAGAATTCAGAGAACAACCAAATATTGTTCATGATAATCTTGATCACAAACCTACAATTCATCGGATCTCGACAAACACACTGCAAAAATAATTACATTGAATAGATCTCCAAGAAAATCAAGGAGAACTTTGTATTGAGATCCAAAGAGAGAGAAGAAGCCATCTAGCTAATAACTATGGACCCGAAGGTCTATGGTAAACTACTCACACATCATCGGAGAGGCTATGGTGTTGATGTAGAAGCCCTCCGCGATCGATTCCCCCTCCGGCGGAGTGCCGGAAAAAGCCCCAAGACGGGATCTCACGGGTACAGAAGGTTGCGGCGGTGGAAATAGGGTTTCGTGGTGCTCTCGGATGTTTTCAGGGTAAATGAGTATATATAGGCGAAAGAAGTATGTCGGTGGAGCCACGAGGGGCCCACGAGGGTAGGGGCGCGCCTACCCCCCCTGGGCGTGCCTCCCTGCCTCGTGGCTTCCTTGTTGCTTCCTTGACCTCCACTCCAAGTCTCCTAGATTGCGTTTGTTCCAAAAATAACTCTCCCGAAGGTTTCATTCCGTTTGGACTCTGCTTGGTATTCCTTTTCTACAAAACACTGAAATAGGCAAAAAAATAGCAATTTGCACTAGGCCTTCGGTTAATAGGTTAGTCCCAAAAAATAATATAAAAGTGCATAGTAAAGCCCATTAAACATCCAAAAAAAAAATAATATAATAGCATGGACCAATCAAAAATTATAGATACGTTGGAGACATATCAAGCATCCCCAAGCTTAATTCCCGCTCGTCCTCGAGTAGGTAAATGATAAAAACAGAATTTTTGATGTGGAATGCTACCTAGCATATTTTTCAATGTAATTTTCTTTATTGTGGCATGAATGTTCAGATCCGAAAGATTCAAGATAAAAATTTAATATTGACATAAAAATAATAATACTTCAAGCATACTAACAAAGCAATCATGTCTTCTCAAAATAACATGGCCAAAGAAAGTTATCCCTACAAAATCATATAGTCTGGCTATGCTCTATCTTCATCACACAAAGTATTTAATCATGCACAACCCCGATGAAAGCCAGGCAATTGTTTCATACTTTTGATATTCTCAAACTTTTTCAATATTCACGCAATATATGAGTGTGAGGCATGGACATAGCGCTATATGTGGAATAGGAGGGTGGTTGTGGAGAAGACAAAAAGGAGAAGATAGTCTCACATCAACTAGGTGTATCAACAGGCTATGGAGATGCCCATCAATAGATATTAATGTGAGTGAGTAGGGATTGCCATGCAATGGATGCACTAGAGCTATAAGTGTATGAAAGCTCAACAAAAGAAACTAAGTGGGTGTGCATCCAACTCGCTTGCTCACAAAGACCTAGGGCATTTTGAGGAAGCCCATCATTGGAATATACAAGCCAAGTTCTATAATGTAAAATTCCCACTAGTATATGAAAGTGACAACATAGGACACTCTCTATCATGAGGATCACGGTGCTACTTTGAAGCACAAGTGTGGTAAAAGGATAGTAGCATTGTCCCTTCTCTCTTTTTCTCTCTTTTTTTTATTTGGCTCTTTTTCTCTTCTTTTTTTATGGCCTCTTTTTTCGTTTTTTTTTCTTTTTGTCTGGAGTCTCATCCCGACTTGTGGGGGAATCATGGTCTCCATCATCCTTTCCTCACTTGGGACAATGCTCTAAAAATGATGATCATCACACTTTTATTTACTTACAACTCAAAAATTACAACACAATATTAGAACAAAATATGACTCTATGTGAATGCCTCCGGCGGTGTACCGGGGTATGCAATGAATCAAGAGTGACATGTATGAAAGAATTATAAAGGTGGATTTTCCACAAATACGATGTCAACTACATGATCATGCAAAGCAATATGACAATGATGGAGCGTGTCATAATAAACGGAACGATGGTAAGTTGCATGGCAATATATCTCAGAATGGATATGGAAATGCCATAATAGGTAGGTATGGTGGCTGTTTTGAGGAAGGTATATGGTGGCTGTATGATACCAGCGAAAGGTGTGCAGTATTAGAGAGGCTAGCAATGGTGGAAGGGTGAGAGTGCGTATAAGCCATGGACTCAACATTAGTCATAAAGAACTCACATACTTATTGCAAAAATTTATTAGTTATCGAAACGAAGTACTACACACATGCTCCTAGGGGGATAGATTGGTAGGAAAAGACCATCGATCGTCCCCGACCGCCACTCATAAGAAAGAAAATCAATAAATAAATCATGCTCCGACTTCCTCACATAACGGTTCACCATACGTGCATGCTATGGGAATCACAAACTTGAGAACAAGTATTTCTCAAATTCACAACTACTCAACTAGCATGACTCTAATATCATCATCTTCATATCTCAAAACAATTATCAAGTATCAAACTTCTCATAGTATTCAATGCACTTTATATGATAGTTTTATTATACCTATCTTGGATGTTCATCATATTAGGACTAACTTTATAGCCAAAGCAAACTACCATTGAGGGAGTCCTGGACTAGGGGGTGTCCGGATAGCCGGACTATCATCATCGGCCGGACTCCAAGACTATGAAGATACAAGATTGAAGACTTCGTCCCGTGTCCGGATGGGACTTTCCTTGGCGTGGACGGCAAGCTTGGCGATACGGATATGTAGATCTCCTACCATTGTAACCGACTCTGTGTAACCCTAGCCCTCTCTGGTGTCTATATAAACCGGAGGGTTTTAGTCCGAAGGACGAACAGCCATTACAACAATCATACCATAGGCTAGCTTCTAGGGTTTAGCCTCCTTGATCTCGCGGTAGATCCACTCTTGTACTACCCATATCATCAATATCAATCAAGCAGGAGTAGGGTTTTACCTCCATCGAGAGGGCCCGAACCTGGGTAAAAACATCGTGTCCCTTGTCTCCTGATACCATCCTCCTAGACGCACAGTTTGGGACCCCCTACCCGAGATCCGCCGGTTTTGACACCGACAACCATGCTGTTCTAAAACACTCTCAAAATAATATAAGTGAAGCATGAGAGATCAATTATTTCTATAAAATAAAACCACCACCGTGCTCTAAAAGATATAAGTGAAGCACTAGAGCAAAATTATCTAACTCAAAAGATATAAGTGAAGCACATAGAGTATTCTAATAAATTTCGATTCATGTGTGTCTCTCCAAAAGGTGTGTACAACAAGGATGATTGTGGTAAACTAAAAAGCAAAGACTCAAATCATACAAGACGCTCCAAGCAAAACACATATCATGTGGTGAATAAATATAGCCACAAGTAAAGTTACCGATAGACGAAGACGAAAGAGGGGATGCCTTCCGGGGCATCCCCAAGCTTAGGCTTTGGTTGTCCTTGAATTTTACCTTGGGGTGCCTTGGGCATCCCCAAGATTAGGCTCTTTCCACTCCTTATTCCATAATCAATCAAATCTTTATCCAAAACTTGAAAACTTCACAACACAAAACTCAACAGAAAAAATCTCATGAGCTCCGTTAGTATAAGAAAACAAATCACCAGTTTGAGGTACTGTAATGAACTCATTCTTTATTTATATTGGTGTTAAACCTACTGTATTCCAACTTCTCTATGGTTCATACCCCCCTATACTAGCCATAGATTCATCAAAATAAGCAAACAACACACGAAAAATAGAATCTGTCAAAAAACAGAACAGTTTGTAGCAATCATATTTGTTCGAATACTTCTGGAACTCCAAATATTCTGAAAAACTAGTACAACCTGGATAATTTATATATTGATCTACTGCAAATAGAATTAGAAATTTATCACGTTCTGGTGAATTTTAACAATTATTTTTGTGAGCACAAAGTTTCTGTCTTTTTCAGCAAGATCAAACAATTATCACCCAAGAAGATCCTATTGGTTCTACTTGGCACAAACACTAATTAAAACATGAAAACACATCTTAACAGAAGCTAGATGAATTATTTATTACTAAACAGAACCAAAAAGCAAGAAACAAAAATAAAATTGGGTTGCCTCCCAACAAGCGCTATCGTTTAACGCCCCTAGCTAGGCATTGATAATTTCGATGATGCTCACATGAAAGACAAGAATTGAAGCACAAAGAGAGCATCATATAGCATGTGAACAACACATCTATGTCTAACATACTTTCTATGCATAGGCATCTTATAGGCAAACAAATTATCAAGACAAGCAACTACTAGCATATGCAAGAAAGAAGTGAGAAACAATAGCAATCTCAACATAACGAGAGGTAATTTAGTAATATGAAAATTTCTCCAACCATATTTTCCTCTCTCATAATAATTAAATGTGGGATCATATTCAAATTCAACAATATAGCTATCACTTAAAATTTTCTCTACATGATCCACATGCATGCAAAGTTGACACTCTTCCAAAATAGTGGGAATATCATTAACTAAAGTCATGACCTCTCCAAACCCACTTTTATCAAAAATATCATAAGATTGAATATTCTCCAAATATGTGGGATCTAAAGTTGGAACTCTTCCAAACCCACTTTCAATATTATTGTAAACACTATTATCTATCTCATATTCATCATGGGGCTTAAATAAATTTTCAAGATCATAAGAAGAATCACCCCAATCATGATCATTGCAACAAGTAGTAGACATAGCAAAAATAGCATCCCCAAGCTTAGGGTTTTGCATATTATTAGCACAACTAACACCAAGAGAATTTATAATAACATCATTGCAATCATGCTTTTCTTCGAAGGAACTATCAAGCATGGGTGCAATAGCAACGATCTCATGTTTAACATAAGGAACTATAGAAAATTCATCTTCATAAATATTAGCATCATGGCCACAAGACTAGCAAGCATTATGTTCATCAAGGGATATTTCAATCAAATCATCGGAATCGTAATTATCTAGAGATTCATGCATATCATTATTTTCTTCAGAAGCAACGGTCATTCTTTCCATAAATTCTTTGACATAGACATTATGAGCATAGTTTTCTTAGCAATATTTAAGTATGTCAAAATTTTCAGATTCGTGGAGAGTAATATCATACTTTTCAATCAAAGAAGCAACTTCATAAACACCCTTAAAAGCAACAAATTCTTCAATTTGTTCAATATCATAGTAACTATAAACACCCTTTGCATAAGAAGATAAGATTTCATTATCATTAAACTCACATTGGTAGGGGAGGCATTTTTTAGGGTTCTTAGAGCAACAATTAAAATCATAAATTTCACAAAGATTCAAGCATAACACAACAATCTATTCATTTGATCCCATAAGAGTCTCCCTTTTTCAGACAAACGGTGACACACAAAATGAGCATGCTCATCTAAAGATTTCCCATCAACTAGGCTAGTTGGGGTTTCAGCACGAGCGCATAAGGATCGAAGATGATCCAAGTAGAACACTTTAAGTGGATCCATATCAATAGATTTTCAGCAAGCGAAGATGCAAGCATATAGAAGGCACATGGCAACACGAGCAAACAAAAGGACGAATGGAAGAAGGGCAAATAAAATGGCAAAGGTGAAGTGGGGGAGAGGAAAACGAGAGGCAAATGGCAAATAATGTAATGCGAGGGATAAAAGTTTGTGATGGGTACTTGGTATGTCTTGACTTGGCGTAAGCCTCCCCGGCAACGTTGCCAGAAATCCTTCTTGCTACCTCTTGAGCATGCGTTGGTTTTCCCTTGAAGAGGAAAGGGTGATGCAGTAAAGTAGCATAAGTATTTCCCTCAGTTTTTGAGAACCAAGGTATCAATCCAGTAGGACGTTACACGCAAGTCGCCTCGTACCTACACAAACAAATAATAACCTTGCAACCAATGCGATAAAGGGGTTGTCAATCCCTTCATGGCCACTTGCAAAAGTGAGATCTAATAGAGATAATAAGATAAATATTTTTGGTATTTTTATGATATAGATTGGAAAGTACAGATTGCAAAATAAAAGACTGAAGGAATAGTAAATTGATAGGAAAATAATATGATGGAAGATAGACCCGGGGGCCATAGGTTTCACTAGTGGCTTCTCTTAAGATTGCATAATTTATGGTGGGTGAACGAATTACTGTCGAGCAATTGATAGAAAAGCGCATAGTTATGAGAATATCTAGGCATGATCATGTATATAGGGACCACGTCCGCGACAAGTAGACCGAAACGATTCTGCATCTACTACTATTACTCCACACATCGACCGCTATCCAGCATGCATCTAGAGTATTAAGTTCATAAGAACAAAGTAACTCATTAGGCAAGATTACATGATGTAGAGGGATAAACTCAAGAAATATGATATAAACCCCATCTTTTTATCCTCGATGGCAACAATACAATACGTGCCTGGCTGCTCCTGCTGTCACTGGGAAAGGACACCGCAAGATTGAACCCAAAGCTAAGCACTTCTCCCATTGCAAGAAAGATCAATCTAGTAGGCCAAACCAAACTGATAATTCGAAGAGACTTGCAAAGATAACAGTGCCGCCTAATGTCTTTCTTGACGTCTTGCATAACCCGTCGGTCAAATTACCTATAGAGGAGGATTTGGCTATTCCTGACCCGGAAGCACAGTTGGTGGCGGCTCTTCATGTAATTCCTGATTGGACAGTTCCATATTTGGCTTATATGACCCGAGGCGAGTTACCTGAGGATGAAACTTTGGCCCGGCAAATAACCCGGCGGTCCAAGTCAATGACTATTGTCAATGGGGAGCTACATCATCGCAGTGTTACACGGGTGTTTCAACGTTGTGTTTCACCTGAAGAAGGTTGTGAGATTCTGTGCGAGATTCATGAAGGAGATTGTGGCCATCATGCTGGCTCTAAGTCTCTTGTGGCCATGGCTTTTTGTCATGGATTTTATTGGCTGGCGGCTCATGCTGATGCTGATGATCTGGTCAGTAAATGTGATGGATGTCGGAAATTTTCACGAAGAGCCCATGTGCCGGCTCAAGAATTGAGGATGATTCCAATTACTTGGTTGTTTGCAGTCTGGGGGCTAGATATGGTTGGACCTTTCAAAAGGTCCAAGGATAAGAAAACACACCTCTTGGTGGCGGTTGACAAATATACAAAGTGGTTTGAGGCAGAGCCGGTCAGTAAATATGACGCTGCGACGGCGGTTCAATTCATTAAAAAGGTGATTTTCCATTTTGGTTTTCCCCACAATATCATAACTGATAATGGCACTAATCTATCCAAGGGGGCTATGAAAGAATTTTGTCAACGTGAGCATATCCGGCTTGATGTATCATCAGTGGCTCACCCCCAGTCCAATGGTGAAGCCGACAATGCCAATCAAGAGATCATGAGGGGCATCAAGCCCCGGCTTATGGTCCCCTTACAAAGGACGCCAGGTTGTTGGGTGGAGGAGTTACCTTCCGTGTTATGGAGCATTAATACCACCCCCAATAGATCTATGGGTTACACGCCTTTCTTCATGGTTTACAGAGCAGAGGCGGTTCTCCCTAGTGACATCCGTCACGACTCACCTCGTGTGGCGGCTTATCTTGAAGCTGACAATAAATCACGTTAGGAAGCACTTGACCTGTTAGATGGGGAGCGTGACATCGTGGCGGCTCGTTCGGTGATTTACTAGCAGGATCTGCGCCGTTACCACAGCCACCGGGTTAAAACTAGAACTTTCCAAGAAGGCGATCTGGTGCTCCGACTTATCCAGGATTAGACTGATATGCACGAGTTATCCCGACCTTGGGAAGGGCCCTTTGTGGTCAGCAAGAATGTGAACAATGGGTCATACTACCTTATCGATGTTCGAGACCACAAGGAGTCACGCACGTCGAGGAAGAGACCCGCCGACTGTGGAATATCGCTCATCTTTGGCCTTACTACACTTGAGCCACTGGCTCTGATGTACATATTTTTGACAATGTATATTTTATGATCAATATAATAAAGTCAGCATCCCTGCTAAAGCAGGGCCTCTGTCGTTTTCTTTTTTAAATAATGAGTCTTTAGTTACTTGGGGGCTTCCGGCTTATGGGCGAAGCTATGATTACCCTTTGAACCGGCTTAAACGCCAATATAATAAAAAAACTTGGGGGCTTGCTACCCAGGTTAAAGGGACCAAAGAGAGTCTGTTGCAAAAGCACAACTCAAACGTAGGTGCCCATTGAGCATAGCTCAAAAATATTGCTTGGGGGCTCTGTTCTAAAGGACAAGAGTTTTTCATGACCCTTGTAGAGGCTTGTGTATTCCAGATTGGGATCGTGTACGACTGCGCACAGGAGGTTCAGCCGCAGAAGATTGGGGTGCTGCTTCAGCCGGTCCAGCCACAGAAGATCCGGGCGCTGCAGCACCGTTGGTTGATTGCCCACATGCCGCAGAAGATCCCGCGGGTTCAGCGGGCGAGGCCGGCCCGTCAGCTCCTCCTGATCTGTTGCGCGCGTGGTGAGGAGTCAGCGGGGCGTGCCGTTTCTGCGGACCCACGCGCCGGACTGCATGCAAGAGACCGATTGGCCCGCGGCTGCATGCGGGAGGCAGGCGAACACATGGTGCCAGTTGGTTCGCGGCTGGGTTGGGCCGACCCTGGCGGGCTGGAAGTTTCCGCTGCAGCCGGATCAGCCTCGGATCGGGCACCCTGATTAGCATGGGATCATGCGCCAGAATCTGCTCCGTGTCCCATGCTTCTGTCATCTTGTACAGCATAAAATAAGGGATCACTTGCATCCAAATTTAATCTGTTTTGGGCGAGATTTTCACCCAATTGTTTTTGTACATCTCCTGTATCCTGCACACCATCCTTTGAAGAAGTTTGGTCAGTAGCACATGCCATATTTTGAGCATCACAATTATTATCGCCCCCATGATCAAAAGATCGATTTTTGAGAAAATCGGGAAGAAGCAAAATTTCTTTTCGAAGGAGAGCTCCTGCATTTGGATGGAGTGATGCAAAGGGAAAAGAGTCTCATCAAAGACAACATCTCTAGAAATATAAACACGGCCAGTGGACACGTCAAGACACTTAACCCCTTTGTGCCGAGGACTATAGCCTATGAAAACACACTTTTTGGATCGGAAAGATAGTTTTTGAGGGTTGTATGGGCAGAGGTTTGGCCAACAAGCACAACCAAACACCCGAAGGGATGCATAGTTAGGCTTAGTATGAAAGAGGCGCTCAAAGGGAGTGTCGAAATTGATGACGCTACTGGGAAGAGTGTTGATGAGGTAGGTGGCTGCTAGGAAAGCTTCATCCCAGAACTTTAACGGCATAGATGCGTTGGCAAGGAGAGCAAGACCAACTTCAACAATATGACGGTGCTTTCGTTCTGCTGACCCATTCTGTTGATGGGCGTGCGGGCAGGAGACATGATGCGATATGCCTAGTTGTTGAAAGAATGAATTTAATTTTTGGTATTCGCCTCCCCAATCAGATTGGACGGCGAGAATTTTTCTACCAAATTGACGTTCAACATGTGCTTGGAAATTTTTGAATACTTCGAATACATCATATTTCTTTTTGATAAGGTAGATCCAAGAAAATTTACTATAATCATCGATGAAACTGACGTAATATTTGTATCTACCAGCAGAAAGAGGAGCATCTCCCCATACATCAGAAAAAATTAATTCAAGAGGAACAGTAGACACACTATTCGAAACTGGATAAGGTAATTGATGACTCTTTGCTCTTTGGCAAGAGTCACAAACAGACTCAATGTCTAGCTTGCCATGACACGGCAACTTATTATTCCTAAGCACACGTTGAACGGTAGAAAAAGATGGATGCCCAGGTCGATCGTGCCACCGTGAAGGTGATAGCTTGATGGCATCGAAGGCTTGTTTATTGGATGTCCTATGCGGGATCAAGGGGTAAAGACCGCCTCTACATCTGCCTCGATGAAGAATTCTCCCTGTTGCTTGGTCCTTTATGAAAAACAAAGTCGGCCAAAATTCAAGATAAGCATTGTTATCAATAGCAATTCGATGAACTGAAAGGAGATTTTTAGAGGCAGATGGGACATGCAATATATTTCGTATATGAATTTTATCATAAGGGGTTTTAATAACCGAATGCCCAATGTGGCTGATGTGCATACCTGACCCATCTGCGGTGTAGACTTGATCACCACCGCGGTAGTTGTCACGAACCGTAAGCTTCTGAAGTTCGCCGGTGATGTGGTCAGTAGCACCACTATCGGCATATCAATTGGTATCTATGCCGTAGCTGGAGGTGTTGATGGAGCCGGCTGTTTTCTCTTCCGGAGGGTAGTCGTCGGTGTGGCGATACCAACAGTTTATGGCGATGTGCCCCGGTTTGCCACAGATCTGGCACACGGGAGCACGGGAGGCACCATTGTTGCCACCACGCCCACCCTATTGTTGTTGTAGGAGGGATGAGCACCACCACCATTGCCGCCGCTATTACCACCACCGCGGCTGTTGCCGCCTCGCCCTCTGTCGCGACCACGAGGACACCCCGCCCGTGATAGCCACCGCGTCCACGAGATGCAGAATTGGCCGAGGATTTAAAGCCACCCCGGTGTTCTGTAGGAGCTCAACCCGCTGATCGAAATTGGCCATCTGACCATAGAGCGCATCAAGAGAAACTGGTTCAGTACGGGCATCTAGAGCAGAAACAAGAAGGTTGTACTCCATGTCAAGACCGGCTAGGATAAAGGAGACGATCTCATCCTCGCCGATGGGTTTCCCGGCGGCTGCAAGTTCATCAGTCAGGCTCTTCATGCGAGAGAAATACGTCGGGACAGATTGATTGCCCTTCTAGGCGTTGGAGAGGGATATGCGGAGGTTGTTGATGCGAGATCGGGAGTGTGATGAACATGGTGGTGAGGGTGCTCCACACGGCTTCAGAGGTCTCGAGATGAAGGACATGGATGAGAACCTCCTTTGAGAGGGAATTGAGAAGATAGGAAAGGATCTGCTGATCGATCCCTACCCATGCGGTGTGGAGAGGATTCGGCACAGTCACCGTTTTTCCATCTTTGTCGGTGGAGGAGATGGTAGGCTCGGGAGCAGGCTTGCTGCCATCAAGGTAGCCATAAAGGCCAGGGCCACGAATTTGAGGAAGGACTTGTGCCTTCCATAGGAGGAAGTTCTCTCTGGTGAGTTTTTCGGAAACTTGGTTGGAAAAGAGGGAAGGCGCCGCAGAGGATGAAGACGCCATTGATGGTAGATTGGAAAGCTAGATGTGGTAAGGAAGATTGGTTCTGATTACCATGTAAGTTGGGAAGCGTTTCTACCTGCCGTAGCAGGCCGCGGTTACGTGTTAATATAGGGATGGAAAAGCCCCATCCGTGGCGTACAAGAAAGGGTCGTTACATACTTGAAACGTACGAAACGATCTCAACAGATTCGGTATTCATCCTATCTCTACCAACCGTACAAACCATCTAGAAGATTCTAAGATATCTTAACATGCATGATCCACGCTGGAAGTTTGGCCTGTTGACATGAGTATTTCTTTTCTTGTGCAACCGCTGGGCTCTCATCTGGACAAGGACATGATGCATGTGCTCTTCTTTTTTTTTTTCTTGACAGTGCTACGGCGGGCTTAAGCCGGCATGAAACATTTTCGTATAATAAGTAAGACCGAGATACAACGCAACTTAGACACCATGAAGTACCCCTTTTTCTCCTTTACCCTTTTTTTGGCTTTTGTGCAGTAACTTAGACACCCTGAAGATGTTTCATTTTACTGTATATGAAAGTACTGTATATGCTATCAGGAGGAGAATAGCTGAAACAGTGCATCTGAGATCATTTCCATGAGCAGTCCAGGTTCCATTTTAGTCCTTAGACGTGGGATCGATGTAGGCCGCGGAATCGTTTTATTTAATACTGCGTTAGCAGGGTCTTGAACTCAAGACCTCTTGGCTCGGATACCATATTGAATTCATGCTCTAGCGAACTCATCCAAAAGTCCGAACCGATGGAGGGAGGCAGGCAATATATTTCAACACTCCCCCTCACGTCTAGGCTATTTTAGTCCTTAGACGTGGGATCAATGTAGGCCGCAGAATCGTTTTATTTAATACTGCGTTAGCAAGGTCTTGAACTCAAGACCTCTTGGCTCGGATACCATATTGAATTCATGCTCCAGCCAGTTGCTCCAAAAGTCCAAACTGATGGAGGGAGGTGGGCAATATACTTCAACAGAGAAGGCAGGAAGGCACCAGAAGGGGACGCAGTCACCGTTGTGTTGTTGTTGTATTGATCTGACCCAGGTGTGGGATATATATAGAGTACAATATGTGAGAGAGACTTGGGGTAGGGGACAAGTCGTACATGGTTTAAACCAATCCTATCTCTAACTCCTAATCTCTAACTTAAACATAATTATACTTCTAACATTCCCCCTCAGTCATAGCGGGAGTGAAGCGGACGATGACGACTGAATTTGAACTCTTGTGCTTTCGTCGTCTTCTCCGCCGCGCCATCATCAACTGCGTCACTGATGGTCGGCACCTAGGGCGGTGACTGCGTCCCGTTCTGGTGCCTTCCTGCCTTCTCCTCTATTCCCTCCCGCAGTCACAGCGGGAGTGGCGTGGACGCTAGTGACGACGCGGACGCTGTTGACTGGAGTTGTTGTCGATGAGTTGCTGTAGAAGTAGCCATTAATGTCAATGTCGAGGTAGCCGATCATGTGATGTAGCCGTGGTCGAGATAGTCGTGGATGATGAAGCCGCACAAAGCCGGAGGCGCAAAAAATTGCGGGATGTTGTAGATGATGGAGCTGCAGTCGTGGACAATGCACCTTGCGGATGTCAGAGGGTGCCGTCGGCAATGAGTCCACCGGTTTTGCCAAGACTAGAGGAAACCCATCGAGCACACATCGGTTTTGCCAGAACCGTGTGGCTGTGTAGGGGTCGTCACTATAGTGACGCCATGTCGATGCAGTCGTGCCGTCGTGGATGACGCGGTCGATGCCATCGTCGTGACGCGGTCATTGCCGTCGTCGAGGTCGCGTCTTGCAGAAAAGTCTGTCAGAGGACGCTAGGTGCCCATCTTGTGAACGAGGCGGCGGCGGTGTGTTGACGAAGATGTTAGTGAAGACAATGTTGATGAAGACCTTGGTGATGAAGTGTCGGCGATGACGTTGCAGCGGCATGTCACGATGATGCGTCGCTGGAAGGCGTCCCTCCGCGGCGACGAAGTGTCGATGCCGAGCCGTGCTGAAGAAGTATGTTGGCTTATAGCCTGGCGTAGTTTTACAGCTTGATGATGCGGCGCCGTGTCAGTGCAGATAGCTCGATGAAGATGCTGATCGGTGGCTTCATGGTGGACGGTGTGCCAGTGCACAGGAGGTCGATGAAGTTGGCTTGGTGAAGATCACGTCTGTACGCGTGTGTCGAAATCAAAGACCTGCGGGTCCTCCTGCGTCCTGGTGCGAGCCGGTGAAGATGTTGACGACGTACGACTGGGCGTAGGACAGCTGATGCGATCGAGATACCCTTCTGGGCGTCTTGCTCTCTGGAGACGATGCGTCTAGGGACACCGCGGATCGGAACCGCATCTCGTCAGAGAAGCCGGCTACTATGCTCAGCGCGCATGCTTCGCCTGCACTTGGAACTTGGAAGCCCGCATGGCTCATGCATGCGTGATTGCCAGCAACATGACTTCGGTGATGGATGCATGGAGTAGATGGACGCGCGCGATGATGATGTGTTGACGCCGATGACGAGTGCTGCAGACGGCTGGCGCGTACGCGATGGTCGATGAAGTGATAGGGGTGACCATGGCGTGTGGGCGACCGTGCGGAGGACGCCGGAAGTCCATCCACGCGGCCGCGTCGTGTGCGCTCCTCCACCGTAAGGACGCCGGCCAGGCACGCATTTGTCTCGGATCAGAACGCACTTGCTACATGCTTGTAGCCGGGAGATCATGCATGTGTAGCCATACCTGAAGATGAGTCGATGAAGTTGCTGGTTGCCGAGAGATCCGCGTACGACGGTGCGAGGTTCCGCCCTCCCGTGACCGGACGTACGCACGGTGCACCATGGATGTGCTGGACTGGCTCGAAGTCGATCTGGTTGTTGGTGCTGGCGCCTATAACGTCGATTCTGCCACTGGGTATCATCGAATTATTGCTGATTTTTCTCGCTGGATAAAAGGGTCTAGAATTTATTTGGTGGCTAAAAAAACCTAATCTAATAGAATTTCGAAAATTGAGTTGACCTAATCTACGGAACTTATCTAATCTGTGAACGGATCGAATCTTTGATAAAATCAGATGCCGCGCCCCCGGGGAGAGGAAATTATTCTCCCCGGGGGTGGCGCGCTGCGGAAGTGGTGGGGAGGCCTAGGATCGGCGTCGTGAGACTAACCGCTCTAATACCATGTGGAAAGTATATGAGAATAATATTGTGTTGTTGTTGTATTGATCTGACCCAGGTGTGGGATATATATAGAGTACAATATGTGAGAGAGACTTGGGGTAGGGGACAAGTCGTACATGGTTTAAACCAATCCTATCTCTAACTCCTAATCTCTAACTTAAACATAATTATACTTTTAACACAGTGAAGTTGTTCTATTCATGTAAACATAAGCTTACAATAATTTACTCCCTCCGTAAGTGTTTTTAGAGATTTCAATGCGGACTATATACAGATGTATATAGACGTATTTTATAGTGTAGATTCACCCATTTTGCTCCGTGTGTAATCCGTAGTGGAATCTCTAGAAAGACTTATATTGAGGAACGGAGGGAATACTACTGATATATGCTAGTGGGGAGTGGTAAGTACTTCCTTTATAAACTAGTGTAAGACATTTCTGCAGTTGAAATTTGAACTGCAAAGCGTCTTACATCAGTGTACAGAGGTTTTAGGATTTAGCTTGTCGGGCAACTCGGAATGGACTTTGTTTTCAAAAATAGACAGACGGATACACGTCCAGATTGAACAGACTGACACTTTGACTAAATTGTTTTCTTCATTCAGTACAGGTACTGGAATTCATGATGTGTCCTTTGAGCAACTCAGAAAAGTAGTCAATCAGATTCAGGCAAAGGCCAACCACAAGAAGGAAATTATAATGAAGATTCAGAGAAGCACATCATGTTCTGACTGCGTTTTCAGATCAGAGCATGTAGTCCTGCTGAATGAAACCTTAATTCACTGTCAGATCGACCTCTGACTAAACAAACAATGTCAAGATGCTTGCTTCTTTTTTCCATCTGTAGTATGCGCGCATGGGCATGGGGAACAAAAGACGGGATTCAGATTTGGATCTTGGACAGTATCCAACTGGACCCCTTGCTGCCAGTTGCAACTCTGATCCCTGGCAGGCATGGAGTTTGAGCAACTTGCATGCTGCTAGCCTGCAAAGGGTTGTATCCTATTCCTACGCTGCTGTCTAAATCATTCAGATTCTTCCGGCAAGTAAATATTACTCCTACTATAATATACTCCCTCCGTTCCTAAATATAAGTCTTTTTAGAGCAACTCCAACGAGCTGACCCAAACGGACGGCGCTTTTGTCCGCTTTTTGTCCGTTTGGGTCGGCCGCCCGCCCGTCGTCCGCTTTTTAAAATTTGGGTCGGCAGCGCGCCCAACGCGCCGACCCATTTCATGACCGCGCGCGCTTTAGATCATGCCAGCGGCCATGCCAGCGCCTGGAAAAGGTTCGCGCGGGGGGGGGGAATTCGCCTAGCGCTACTGGCTTTGGCGCCCGAGAGCTGGAAATGTTCACACAAGATTTTGGCGCGCCCCGGCCGGCGCTCATTATAAAGATGGTGCTCCCTCCACACTCAGTCCGCCACCGCCGCCCACTCGTCTCGCCCCCTCTCACTAGCTTCGCCGCCTGTGCGCCACCATGTCGATGCGCATCCTCGACGCTTCGGATTTTCGCGGAGTCCGCGAGCGCCCCTCCATCGCCTTCTCCGCCGAGATCTTGTTTGGCGAGAAACGGCTCGTCCTCGGCACCTTCGACACCGCTGAGCAGGCGGCCCGCGCGTACGACGCGACGGCGTGGCGCCTCCGACGGCTGAGACGGGAGATGAATTTTCCCGACGTGTCGAGCCAGCGGGCGCAGGATCTGGCGCCTCTCCTGCGGTTTTTCACCGACGAGGATCGTCGCGTCCACCAGAGGCGGATGCGTCGCCTCGCCCTCGCCGAGATGGACTTGCAAGCCTTGGTGCTGTGGCGCGAAAGCTTCCCGCAAGACATCGTCGACGAACGTCAGTTCTATGAGCTGAGGAGGACGGAGAGGAAGGCCAGGAGGACGGAGCGAGCCGGCTATCGGGAGGGCAAGCGTACGCAGAAGCTGACCGCTCAAATGAGACTGAGGCTGCGAGAAACATCGGGGTGGGACTTCGCGGACGAGCATGCTGCTGACGCCTATATTCAGACGTCGAAGGAGGACATTACCGAGTCAGAGTCGGATAGCGACGAGTAGTTGATCTTTCTTTTATCTATGTACGTAAGAACTATCTATGTATCCTTTTTCATTGGAAAAAATGACCGGCGGCATCGGCCACGAAGCCGGCGGTGGAGGTTGCGCACGCGCGGGAAGGAGAGGGCGCGCGCGCGTCCGTGATGGAGAGACGGCCATCATTTAGAGTCACGACTCATGACCACAACAGGTTATTGAAAAACCCAGTAATAACTTTCATGCTCCTCCAGGACAGCGTGGGACTCAGGCTGGCGTGGCATGTTGACTAGCCCGTAATGTAGGGCAACATTCCTGCAAACTAGTGGTTGGGGCGCCATCCTGTGGCACCACTTGAGAGGAAGTTATGTGCACGTTTGCATTTTTTAAAAATACATAGAGTCCTCGTTTCCGTCTAAAAAGACATCCCAGAAAAAATTTCTCACTTTCATCTAAAAAGGAAGTTAAAAAATAATGCCACCGCAGCCTACCAGCGAGTGCCACTTTGCATGACCCTTCATTTAAAAAATACCAGAGGTCCTCACCTCCATATAAATAAAAAAATACATTTAAAAAATAGTTCATGCCTTCATCTAAAAAATTTCAAAAGATTTCTCACTGCAGCCAACCAGCTTGCGCCACGTGGCATAGCTGGTTGGCCGCCCTTCATGCGTAGTTTAATGGGTTTAATGTTTTGCTGCCACTTCTATTCGTCTAAGTTTTTTTTCTGAGACAATTCTATTCTTCTAAGTGTTCTGCAACCAAGCATCTTCGCAACCAGCCCAACAATCTTCTTGTTGGGCCGATCAAGTGGAGATATACAAGTAATCAACAACTTTCCTGACCCAACAAAAATCATTGTTGAACCGGAAATCCCTATTTCCGCGTGATGCGGCAAATTGTCGCCGTATCGCACAGAGGGAAGCGCACCAGCGAAATGACTGGGCTGGCCCATTCGACCAGTTCGTTCGTTCAGGTTTGGAACCTTTGTTTTCTCCTGATTTTATTTTTGCCTTTTTACTTTTTCCTTTTTCTTCTGTTCCCATTTTGTTAACTTTTTTCCATTCTCAAGATAATTTTTCTTTTTTCAAAAAAAAATTGGAAATTGTCATATTGTTCGGCATTCAAAATTTTGTTCCTATTTTCAAATTATGTTCACAATTTAAAAAAAAAATATGCTAATTTGCAAAAAATGTTTGTACTTTTTAAGTAAGTTGCGATTTCCAAAGATTTTGTTTGCGATTCACAGTAAATGTTCGAAATTTTAAAAAATGTTCCTGTTTTCAAAATTTGCCCACAAATTTATAAAATATTCCCATTTTTTTAATTTGTTCACAAATTCACAAAAATGTTCCCGTTCTTAAAATCTCAAAAAATGTTTGCATTTAAAGTATTTGTTCCCTTTCTCACAAATGTTCACAGATCCAAAAAAATGTTCACGGATCCAAAAAAATGTTCGATTTCCAAATTTTGTTCATAGTTTCAAAAATAATTTCCTTTTTCCAAAAAATGTTTGCATTTTCTATTTTCGTTTAGAATTCTATAAAAAAATTCTTGTTTTCCAAAACTTCTTCGCAAATTTTAAAAATGTTTGCGTTTTTTTAAATTGTTCGAAATGACGAAAAACTTTGCTGTTTTTCAAAAATTTGTTCATAGGTTAAAACAATGTTCAAACTTTATAAATAATTATTCACAATTTTGAGTATGCCCGCGTTTAGAAAAAGATACAGGTTTCGAAAACAAATTTTGTTCGAACTTTCAAAAATGAGTAGACCTGTCGTGGCTTATAGTACTTTTCTCGAGAGCTGCGTCATTTTACCAGAGAAGCTGTCGTGGTGTGGAGTAGCCGATGCGAGAGGTCCTGTGTCGCATAAGTGGGGAGAGGGGGGTAGTAAAATATGCAGATATGAGGTGGGAAAATAATAATCTCGCTGAAACCCTCCGAATTTTATGAACTTCACACTTCTTTCCAAGGTTGGGGGCAATTGCCCCCCTGCTGGCGCCCACATAAAAATAGCACTCACAGTGTTTATAGTCTTAGTGTGAGATGACCTGAGTTTGTACAATAGCTAGTGTATACTCAAATCCTGAGTGCACCCATTGAAAATCATTTCAAGTGATGTTGGGGGTTGCCGTGAGCTAGGCAACCGACAACGAGACAGTTCCAGACAGTTTCTGCTGCCGCTCCCCTGTCGTTGCAAACGAGCGAGAGGGGCTGTGGACCGGGAGCACTGATGAGAGGGAATCAGACGGTTGTAGTATATTGAATCAAAACGCACTAGCAGCCGCCAACATCATATTGAAAGTTAATTATTGATCCCCTGTTCTAAAAATCTGACACACCATGATATTCCCTCTATTTTTATATTTATTTCGAGAAGGGGTATATATTAATATCGTGAAGATATCAATTACACCCGGCCTTTGTACCAATTAGATGTCCAAAGACATCAAGGAAACACATAGCCAAAAAAGAAAAGAAAAATATTAAAAGAAAAGAAAAAAAGGGCCCGCCACGGTGATCAATTACTAGCAGCAACAACACTCTAACCCCCACTGCAGACAACACCCGGATTACAAAAGAGGTTCTCCGAAAGCAACACCTCCAAGAAGGAAACAATGCACAAGCGTTGTCATTGCCCGATCGAAGACCTTGGTTTTTCACCCTGGAGAAAGTTCGAGTTCACCAAAAACAATACATTCAACAATGTGATTGCCAGGTAACTAATAAAGGGGTAACTAATAAAGGCCAGACCTAGGGTTTTCACCCTGAGAATCAAGACTCGGTACTCGAGAAGCACCACCAAAACTGTAGTCCTCTAGTGTTGTCGTCCCCGCCTGCCGAGGCCACTGTTGCAAGTTACCAAACACCTAGCACGCAATCTTCATCACATCTAGTATACCTTTCCGCCAACGCTTCAAGACCTCCAATCGTAGCCACCATGACTTTCTCCACCTCTATCAATGCCATGAGAATCTTGACTTAGACATGTCCCATAACTCCGATAAGATAGCGAAGCTTCGCGTCGCGCCCACTTGAAGTCGTGCTGACTGATAATAAGAGCGTGCGCGACCAAAGACTTTTCGATCAAGATATCCAGGGCGACATACGCCAATCCGTATAGGTCTCTGAGAGGGAATACCAGAACTCGTCAGCGACCAGATCGAAGAGGTCGACGTCTGGCAAAAAGAAGACATGGTAGACGAAGAGTGCTAGGGCCAAACCACCACAGTACGAAGCGCCTCCACGCCTTGGCCATTGCGCCTGGCACACCTGCCACACCTCATCGGCACAACCAAGTGACCATTGTCAAAATGTCTTGTGCACCGGGATTCCGAGGATACTTCGGGCAGACTCGAGGTTGATCAGGTTTTCTTGAGGTTGAGGTATTTCTACCGCTGCTTGTGTTGTCTTGTGATGGGGCCAGGTTGGAACACCCCTGCAGGGTTAAATCTTATGCGAAGCCATGCCCGTGGTTATGTGGTAGATTGGAAACTTATAATATTCGGTTGTAGAAAACTTGACAACAGATCTGCAATAAAATGCACCAACCGCATGTGTAACCGTGACCGTCTCTTTTCAAGTGAGTTCGAGAAGAGAACATGATGGAGTTATGTTTGACTCGTAAGTTGTCCAGAATCACTTCTTGATCATTACTAGTTACCACCGTTATGCGTAGTTACTCTTCTTACTCTTGTACTCGTAAGTTAGCCATCATACAATGCTTAGTGCTCCTGCAACCTCACCATTTATCCATTCCATACCTATTAAGCTTTGCTAGTGGAAGAGAGACTTCAGTGGCACCGAGAGGAGGCGGTAGTTGTTCTCCGGGACGCGCGACGAGTGGAAGAGGTGTAGGATGTGATGGTATTTCGCGTCCGTCGTCTCCCGGAGCAAGAACTCGACCTTGCCGCACGCCCTGATTGGGTAGATGTCGTCGAAGCAGCCGACCACTAGCTCCTTGACGGAGCGGAGCTTCAGGCCGCGGCACGAGGCGGCGAGCAGCTTGACGACGGTGAAGGGGATCGGGTTCTCCAGCACGAGCAGGTCGAGCTTGATCTCGTCGGCGTACTGCGCCACGGCCGTGTACAGTATGAATCGCTCCCTGTCCTTGTTGACAACGGACGCCGCCGCCCGTTCCTCTGAGCCGCCGGCCTTGCTGAACATAGTGGCGGAGGCAGGGGAGGCCGGCAGGGGCCAAGGCCCTCCCCATGATCACACTTTCCTTTGTATTATGCATGTGAACAGTGAATATTTTTTTAATTTCCCTTTAAGCCAGCCCTCCCTAACATCAAATTATAGGCAATCCTGGCTCCGCCACTGCTGAACATGAGGGTGAAGATAAGGGCGAAGCTGCTATCCAGGAGGAGCATCTTCACAAACTTCTCCTCGTCCCGGAGCCAATCCGCGGCGACCGCATCCGCGTCGTCCCCGCACTGCCAGCTCCTGCAGGTAACGCAGGGACGGCAGCTTGGCCTCGTCGTCGAAGGCGAGGCCACGGTCGCCGAGGTGGTACGGGCCAATGTCCACCGCGCGCACCGCATGTAGTGCCTTCAGGTCGGCGCGGCCGGAGGATGGTGGCCGCGCACTCGCCGAGGTACCTCAGCATCGGCGTTCGGCCGACGAGGTCGTTCAGGACGGCGGCGCTCTGTGACACTGAGGTCAGCTCCCGCAGCCATTCCGTGTGGATCTCGCCGCCGCCGCTCTGATTGAGAGCGTTATTTGTCGTGACGGTGGTTGGACTTGGAGCGATGTCAATGAGGTGTCCATCGTTTCTGATGCTCAGCTCATAGGTTGCGCTCATTGTGAATTTTTGGTTGGGTCATCGCTCCGTGTTCATCTGGAGAATTACGGTATGTTTTTCGATAAAGGGCGCTTTTATTATCTCGAAATGTAGCATCAAGCGGATACAAAGCATTATGAGTAACACCCGGCCTCTGCATAACTAGGGTGCACACGGCCCAACACGGAAAGTCTGACAAAATAAATGGAAAAAAACGACAAATCGGCGACAGTAGAGTCCTATAGACCGACACTATGCCTACGTCGCAAGGGATGGTGGACCGATCCGGAGATTATGCTGCCACCCATGTTGGGTAAAAACCACCGTAGCCACCTACTCCAACCGCGTACACACCGCCTTGAACAGCGGTTGGTACTCCACTCGTTGTAGCGTAGACCATGTACGAAGCGAGTGCGTACAATGGAAAATAACCTGCAAAGGAGAAGCATTTTTATCATTGAAAGCCAAATCATTTCTACACAGCCAAAGCGACCATAGTAAGGCGTATGCTCCCATCCGTATTAGTGTTTTGAATCTATTTGGAATACCGTCCAACCAATGACCAAAAATATTGGTGACACTTGTGAGCGGATACGAATTTGATGCTATTTGGATGATTGACCATGTAGTACGTGCAAACTTGCATTGGAAAAAGTGGTGTTTGATTGTCTCTTCATGAGTACAAAAACAACACTTCTTACTCCCCGGCCAGTTGCGTCGTGCGAGGTTGTCTTTCGTTAGAACAACTCCCCTACGAAGATACCACATGAAGATTTTAACTTTTAGTGAAATCTTCGACTTCCAGATTTTCTTATTGTTACTCACCGGTACCTCAGAATGCATAAGTGCATGGTACATAGAGTCTACTGTGAATGACCCTAATGTAGCAAGGTTCCAGCGAAACACATCCCAGCCTTGTCTAATATTAATCGAATCCAGACAGGATAAAAGATTGTGCCGTGACATAAGTCGGGGGCCAATCAAATCCCGCCTAAACAAAATATTGGGTGGGGATGAACTGAGCACTTGTGCAATAGTATTGTTCTTTTCGCGAGCAATGTTGTACAGGGCTGGATATTGTTCTCGAAGATTGGCATTGCCTAGTCAGATGTCTTCCCAGAAACGAACCTCCGACCCGTCCCTTATCGCGAAAGACCCAAAGGGAAAGAGATGTTTCTTTGCCGCCATTAGGCCAGCCCAAAAGTGCGAGCCGCCGGGTGTCCAATATGCCTGAGACACTGCCTTTTGGCCTAGATACTTGTTGCGGAGCATGGTTTGCCAAACACCATCCTCGGTAAGAAGTTTGAACAACCATTTACTAAGTAGGGCCTCATTCTTGATTTGCAAGTCATGAATTCCAAGGCCACCTTGGTCTTTCGGCCTACAAACCACACTCCATTTGACCAATCCATATCTTTTCTTTTCATCATCTCCTTGCCAAAAGAATCTGGATCTAAAATAGTCTAGTCTTTGCAGGACCCCTTTCGGGAGTTGGAAGAAAGAAAGCATATAGAGAACCATATTTGTGAGGAGAGAGTTAATCAAAACCAGCCGTCCTCCAACTGAGAGCAATTTGCCTTTCCAATTGCTCAATCGTTTCTCTAACCGCTCCTCTACATGCTTCCACTCTGCAATGGTGAGACGCCGATAATGAATAGGTATTCCCAAATATTTAATCGGAAATTGGCCATGTGCGCAACCAAACAAGTCAGCATATTCGGCCGCTGCCTCAGTGGCTTCTCCAAAGCAGAAAAGTTTACTTTTATGGAAGTTTATTTTAAGACCAGACATTTGCTCAAACGCTGACAACAAGAGTTTAAGGTATCGAGCCTTGTCCATGTCATGTTCGATAAAGAGAATCGTGTCATCGGCATATTGCAGAATAGAGAGACCACCATCCACAAGATGTGGCACTACTCCTGCAATCTGGCCGTCCTGCTTGGCACGCTCAATCAGAATAGCCAACATGTCAGCGACAATATTAAATAACATTGGAGACATGGAGTCACCCTATCGTTATCCTTTTTTGTTTGAAAGTAATGGCCTACATCATCATTGACTTTGATAGCCACACTACCTTCAGTTACAAAATTATGGATCCACTCGCGCCATTTATCGGAGAAACCTTTCATCCTTAGGGCCTGCTGGAGGAAAGACCATTTGACTTGTCATAGGCTTTTTCAAAGTCGATCTTGAATACTACTCCACTCATGTTTTTTCGGTGCATCTTATGGACGGTCTCATGCAGGATTACTATGCCATCAAGTATATTTCTTCCTTGCATGAAAGCCGTTTGAGATGGCTGGACAACATGGTCAGCTACCGAGTTTAACCTATTCGTAGCCACTTTGGTGAAAATTTTGAAGCTGACATTAAGGAGGCATATGGGTCTGAATTGTTGGATCCGTTCAGCCTCCTTAATCTTCGGCAACAAGATAATCTCACCAAAATTAAATCTAAATAGGTCAAGTTTGTCGGCGTGAAGGCAATTAAACAACTCCATTAGGTCAGACTTGATTATATCCCAGAAATTCTGATGGTTTTCCCGCAAAATTCTATCAGAATTATGGTATGTAAACCTGACTTGGAGAATTTCACAGAAACAGCCGTGCAGCATCCACACTCAAAATTATTCTTCCGCCAACCAGAACCAGGCCGTCAATTTGGCGGGTCATGGACGTGGTCCTGAATAGCAGACACCACTAATATCATAGGCATGCAAGCGGGTTCAACCAACTGTCCATCATGTGCACTAACCTCCAAATTGCCGTGTTCAACAACAACAACAAAATAAAGCCTCCAAATTGCTTCGTAGCAATCCATGTCCTACCTACTACTCCCTCTGTTTGAAAAGGTTTGTCCCTCAGATGAATATATCTACCATCAAGTTAGTGCTAGCTAGATACATCCATTTGAGAAACAAGTTTCAGACAAGCTTTTTCAGACGGATGGAGTACCAGTTCGGATGACGGTTCAACACTAGGGTATTTGTAGGCATTTTGTCCTATTTTTGTCGGTTCTGGCATTTTGTCTTGTAACTATTAATTTTTTTGCTGAAGCTTGTTACTTGCAAGTTATTTAATAATGGAAATGTTATCTGGCTGACGTTCCTGTGAGGCCAACCCTAGCGAATGCCCCTTCACCGTCGCACGCATCTTGACGCACGTCTGATTCCGCGTAGATCAGCTCACCTGTGCAGTTACGGCTAGCGGCTGTGATCTCTGCACAGCTCACCCGTGCACGGAATGTTTGGTCTCCTTCTGAACCTCAACCGATTTTTATTCGCAGCAAAAATCGTGTGTGCTAGATGACGCACCACGACCTCTATTACTCTAGTCCTTTTTGTCTATTTTCGTTCTGGGTATAGTCTTGCAATGGATCTTCTTAAGCCTTTTATTGGCAACTTGCAGCAGGTATATCATCTGCATGTGATTGTCTCCGTGTTTTCTTAGAGCATCTGCAATGGGCGCGCAACCGCGCGGCGCATTAAAATAAGTTTACAGCGTCGAAATAGCCACTTTTTGCGTGCCGCAGAGCGCTGGCTCCATCGGCCGCCGGAACAAATTACGCGCGCGCCGCTCCAGCAGACGGACTAAACTTTTATAGCGCGCGAGCAGCCGGCGCTTGCAACATGTTTATTTTGACAATATGGTGATATTTCAAACATAAAAAAAAATATACATAGCATAGTTCGATTGAATGGCACATCAATAATCATGCCACATCATCATCCAACCAAGTTCAAAATCACCCAACCATGTTCATGACATAAAAGTTCACACAAACAAATGGCACATCAACAATCATCCTCATCATCATCTTCCTCTTCCTCCGATTCTTCATCCCCATCCAAAGACGATTCTTCCTCCTTCTCTTCATTGTCGCGCGCCGCATCATCATGGGGAGCTCGGAAGGTGTTGGCAAGATCTTCAACAGCATCACGCGAAAGTATGTGAGGCGCACCGGAAGACATGTGTCCACCCATGTCAGCAAGAGGTGCTCCCATGCCTCCATGAGAGACCAAAAACGCATGCCTCCCATGCCTCCCATGGTAGCTCCGAAGCCGCCCACTGCCTCCCATTGCCGCCCATGGTAGCTCCAAAGCCACCCATACCTCCCATGCCGCCCATGGTAGCTCTGAAACCACCCATGCCTCCCATAGTAGCTCTCATGCCTCCCATAGTAGCTACAATGCCTCCCATGCCTCCCATGGCCATGCACTACTAGGGAAAACCTTATACACAGAACTTTAGCTATAGCGCGTGTCAAAAAAGCGCGATGGTGCTAAGTAGCAGTAGCGCGCTGCTGTAAACAGCGCTACAGATACAATTGTAGCAGTAGCGCGCCTGAAGTTAAACGTGCTGCTACTAAAATTCCCACGGCTTAGCCGATAGGCTACACATAGTAGTAGCGATCTACGTAGAACCGCGCTATCGCTACTTGCTTTGTAGCAGCGCGTGTACGATGCAATGCGCTACTGCTAAAGGAAATAAAATTAAATGGAAAGCAAATAGAAAAATAAATGAAAATGAAAGCAATAGAAAAAGGTGAAAGGAAAAAAATTAAAATGTGAAGAAAAATAAATGCAAAAGGGAAAAAAAGAGAAAGGAATAGCAGTAGCGCATATCGGGGAAAACGTTGTTGCTATCTTAGCAGTAGCACGTTTCCTGGAACGCGCTATTGCTACTTCTGACTTAACCGTGCGGTCGCTCTTCCCCACGCTCCAAATCAAACTCCTCCCGCTGTCGCCGCCGCCGTCGCCCATCGTCCGTCGCACGCTCTCCCGTCGCTCTCTGCACACCCTCGACGCTGCCCCCAACCCCGGATTCGACGCCGCCCCCGACCCCGACCTCGACGCCGCGCGCCCGAGCCCCGACCCCGACCTCGACGCCCCCTGCCCCTCTCTCGCCGCAGGCACCCGAGGTGAGCACGCTTGCTCCTCCCCCACCCCTACCTCTGCCTAGATAGGGTTCTTCAAATTTTAGTTGCATCAAATTAGTTAGGGTTCATCTATGGGTGGAAATGAATCGGATACAGATGCGGCTGGGATGTTTTCTTAGATGATGTTTTCTTAGATGATGAATAAACACTAGTGTAACGCATAATAAAACGAGTAAAATTTGACCACTTATTTCACTTTTAAGTTGGATAATTGGAATATCCGCTATCACTTTCCACTCCTAGGTTCATCAAATTAGATGGTAATTAGGGCAATAGTTCCTAGGTACTAATTAGTTAGTAAGAACTATGTACTAATTAGGTACTAGTTTATTTTTATTTATAGTAAGTTTATTTTTAGTAAGAACTAGTTGAATTAATAGAACTAGTTAGTAAGAACTTGTTGTTATTTTTTTTAGTTAAAGCAATTTTTCCTGCATCGACATCGATGATGCCTATCCCGCATCCTCGTCGTCGAGTCGGCGGAGGACACCTGCGTCACCAGATGGGCCATTCCCGGGACTGGGCTCCACCGGGGTGGTACTAGGAGGCGCTACCTACCGGGGGGCGCAGGTTGGTGAGGAGCCAACCTGTCGTTGACCCGAACCTTCTTTGGTGGTGGTCGCGTGGCCAGTGACGGTCCAGAGGCTCGAGGACCCCGCAGAGGTGGTGCGTCACCGTGTCAGTGAGGAGGACGCGCACGTCCATCGCTACTTGTTTGCGCTGGAGCACAGGTTCTCCAATACCTGGCAGGTCCTCCAGGGATCTCACTGGAGCTATCATCCTGTGATGGTTCCTTCTCTATGGGTGTCCACCGCCTGCGCCAATACCCGTCGTGCGCTAGGGTTTTAGTTGTATTAGTGGTGTTATATGTATGATACTATTCGTGATGTATTAGTGATAATATTCGATGATGTACGGACGCATGAGATGATTTACTTTTGCTTATTGAATGCATGCTAATTTGAGTCCTATAAGATATTTTGAAATGTATATCTTGTGTTGCTTAAATAGAATATGTGCTTGCCCAAGTGGCCGGTCATGTTTGCAGGTTACACCTCCGAGTGGCCTATGTTTTGCCGGAGTGTTGATTCATTTCCGTTCCGGCAAATTTCAGGCGCTTGATATGACCTATTTTAGCAAAGGTCATGCCGGATTTTTCGGTGAATTTTGGCATGACTTGTGCCAGAATTTGTAGGAAATATCGAGTGCCCCGGATTTGTGTATTGAGTATCCTGGTAGTTGTCTTCAATGGATTTTCAATTAATGTTTCAACTATGAACATAGGAAATGGCTGATGACGAAAAGGATTTCGGTATTTGCAAATACTGCGAAGACGAGCGCGGCATGTGCGACGGAATCTTCCTAGATGATGATAGGTGCTTCGGCATCAAGCTGGACAAGAATTTCAAAGTGGATACAGTAAGTCACAATGACAAGTCTTTTTTCGTAATTAAGCATGACATCTGCTTCATTTGCTTCAACTTATAATTTAATTTTTTTTACTATTCTACTAGCGTATCCCCTGTCATGCAAGAGTTTTTGTATTGGATAAGATAGATTTCAGTCGTACTATGGAGGTAAAGAAAGTTTACTTGAAGACAATATTTTCCATACAAAATTATACAACACAGATGACTACACCTATTTTGGATGCAAAACATGGCGAGCACTATGCAAGACTTATGCATTTGAGCCTGATATGGTTATCACCTTTGATATTCGTCCGGAAGATGATATTGAAGGTAATACCGACATCTGGGTCGATGTGCAGACGCCTCCAGTTATACAATTATGTGAGTTTCTCAACCATATTTATGTCTTTGATATTGTTTATTCAAAAATAGTTGACAACTAATTTCTATTGTCAGCTTATTTGCGTTCAAGCAAACATGTGCAGCGCTTGGTAGACAGAGCCTACTACTGTCCCGGGGCTGAACTAAACTGCGAGGAGCTAAGTCATTATGTTTCATGGCTTGCGGATCTTGATACTGTCAAGAAAAATTTTCTTCCTGCACTTAGAAATGCTAGTACTGAAAACATGCGACCAATAGTGTTCGTAATGAACTACGGTGACATCTATTTAGGAAAGATGGTAAGATTTTTACTACTTTTCCTCAGTGCATCTTTTCCATACATTATTTTTAAGCTAAATTTCATTGCTAAGTATGTTACCATACGATGTTCTTCAACAAGGACTCCCGATGAATGTTGTGCCTCATGGGATCGAGACTAAAGGTACCATGAGTATTGTTAGCTTACGGCCAAGATATCGTACAATGCACTTTAGTGGATTCAGGATTTCTAAAAGCAACGAATTCTTAATAGTGAAAGACTGGACCAAATTTGTGATGGAGGAACGCAGAGAAGTACTAGGGGGCAACACTCAGAAGCGCAGCCCACGATTAGGAGACAGGTTCATCTGCATGCTCCAACTTGATGAAGGAGGAGAGCTACACATGTTTTATGTTATTTTAGCTGTGGGAGAGTAGCAGGAGTGATTAGCTAGCTAGAAATGAGTTTGAAGATGATGATGTGCTACACTATGACTATGATGATTAAATAGCTAGTGTTGGTGGTAATGACTATGATGATTATTATTAGCTAGTGTTAGTGGTGATTAGATAGATACCGCATCTAGTGTTGGTGGTGATTAGCTAGCTAGAATGAGTTTGAAGATGATTATGTGCTACACTATGACTATAGTGATTAAATAAATACTGTTGGTGATAATGACTATGATGATTAAATAGCTTGTGCTGGCGGAATAGATTCAAATGGAGGCAACATGTAGTGCACATCAAAAGTACTACTAGTCTAAACTAAATCAAGTTTTGATTAGTAGTATACTTTTGACATGCACCACATATTGCCTCCACTTGAACCTAAGCCACCTTCATTTGATACACTGTTATGGACAAAATGATATAAACCTCATAATTGGTATTGTATCAAAATTTGTATAACGGCGTATAAATACACTAAAAATAAAAAAATGAAAAAAAGAATACTAGTAGCGATGGATAGTAAACACGCTGCAACTAGCTAGATTAGAAGTAGCGCGGGAGAGAAAAAGCGCTGCCGCTATGTGTCTTAGCAGTAGCTCGTGTCACACGCACTACTGCTAAGTAATAGCTGTAGCACCTTATTAATAGCGCGGCAGCACGCGCTACTAGTGGGCTTTAAACCCGCGCTACTACTAGGGTTTTCCCTAGTAGTGATGGCTCTTTTGTGGGCCAAGACTTCTTCACGGGCAAGATTGACGTACTCCTTTTGCTTCTCATCGAGGGTAGATGTGTCCATGAAGAACAAATACTTCTCCCATTCCAACAATCTAGTTCGCTCCTTCATGGTTAATTTCTTCTCCTCCAATGCCACCTTCCTCTCCTCGGCCGCCAACCTCCTTTCCTCGGTCGCTGCATCTTGGTTCCTTGCCATCTTCCTCACCTCGTTCGCTTCCTTTCTTGCGTTCACAATAGCTTCCATAGCATTTTTTAACTCATCATCTCCTTTTCTCTTCTTCTTTTCTTTTTCATCTTTCCTGCCTCCATTTGGTCTTTTTGGCTTGGAGTAGGCAATCGAGTTGGGTGTAGGGCTTCTCTTGTCGTCATCACTTGATGCCTCCTCATCATCATCATCCAAATCAATAGTTTGCTTGCGTTTGTTGCTCTCCTCATAGATACCTTCACGGGGCTTCCATTTCTCATCATCCTTCAACACATCATAGCAATGGGGCAAGTTAAATGGTCTCCCTTTCTTGGTCTTCTCCTCTCCTTAAAATAAGTTTTCTACAATAGTGAGCTACAAACAAAAGAACAAGTTAGCACTTGAAACACCAAAAAAGAAGCATGAACATGGAAGAATCATGAAAGAAATGGCACTTACCCTATCTCTATCATTATTGCCACATGGATTTATCGTGTCAACCGCCTTAAGTGCGGCTGCCCACCTTTGACAATCTTTGTTGATTGTCGACCACCGGGAGCGAAGAGATCTTTCCGTGCGGTCATTCCCACTTTTGTTGGGTAAATCAAAGTGCTCCTTCATCTGGATCCAATATGCATCTCTACCTTGGTCCCTCCAACGGGGGCATCCCTAGACACTTTCAACCATGTATTGCATAGCAAGATGTCTTTGTCCATGGTGTAGTTGCCCGCTTTTCCTTTTGGTGCATCGACAATACCCTCACCATTCTTGTGCACCTCAAACTCATGATCATCTAAATGCACTTCATTGGTTTGAGACCAATGAGAATTGTTGGAGCCAACGCCCATAATTGACATATATATGGCATCATTGAAACTACAAAGTATATATACAACAAAACTAATAAATAATCTATCCATAAGTATCCATTCAAGTGAAAAAACAACAACGAAAGAAAGTGGGCAAAATCATACCTTGTGGGTATTTCATCGAACACCTTGTGCGCATCGGCTGCCGGAGCAACAACCGAGCTCGCCAGCGCTTCGCTCGCCGCCGCATCCATCGCACACCCTGCAAGTTTCTTCTTCGACCGCCTAGAGGAGCAATCCGCCGCTTTGTTCTTCTTCCCGAACACCTTGCCCGCCTTCGCCACCGCCGCATTTGGGAGCTTTGAGAGAGGGGCACGTGGCCTCACGGCGGGCGCCGGCGCGATGCCACCCGCTGAGGTCGTCCGTGGCGCCATGAAAAGGTCGCGCGCGAGACCGGTGCTTGGAAGAGCGCTGATGCACTAGTAGAAAAGGGGCCAATGGTCTAGGCCGGTCCAGCCCATTAGTCCCGGTTCAATCCAGAACCGGGACCAATGGGGGCATCGGACCCGGTTCGTGAGCGCCGGGGGCCGGCCGGGCCACGTGGGCCATTGGTCCCGGTTCATCTGGACCTATTGGTCCCGGTTGGTGGGACGAACCGGGACCAATGGTCCTCGCAACTGGCCCAACTCCATTGGTCCCGGTTGGTGGCCTGAACCGGGACCAAAGGCTTCCCATTAGTCCCGGTTCGAGCCATCAACCGACTAAATGGTCGGCACCGTATGCGACAGAGTTTAGTCCCACCTCGCCAATCAAGGTGAACGGGACTGGTTTATAAGCCCCTTCCTCTCTAACTTATTGAGCTCCTCGGATAATGAAAATAGATGCGCTTATATAGGTAATTTAGCATAAATTCATATGGATTTCTCTTGAAATTCGTTATGAATTTAAGTTGAATTTCCTCTATAAGCGCATCTGCATCTCATTTCGAGTAGTTTTTCTTTTTCTGCTATATTTATTTTTTCTTTTTATTTCTGAGTTGTAATAAGCCATTAAAAATAAGCATATATGCTCCTTTTAGTACAGCTTAATCACAACTATTTTTTGCTTCTATTCATTTCTGAGTAGTTTTTATATAGTATTTTTTCTGCTATATTATTTTTTCTTTTTATTTCTGAGTTGTAATAAGCCATTAAAAATAAGCATATATGCTCCTTTTTAGTATAGTTAATCACAACTATTTTTTGCTTCTATTCATTTCTGAGTAGTTTTTTATATAGTTTTTTTCTTTTTCTGCTATATTATTTTTTCTTTTTATTTCTATGTTGTAATAAGCCATTAAAAATAAGCATATATGCTCCTTTTTTAGTATAGTTAATCACAACTATTTTTTGCTTCTATTCATTTCTGAGCAGTTTTTTATATAGTTTTATTCTTTTTCTGCTATATTATTTTTTCTAAGTTTTAATAAGTCATTAAAAATAAAAAAGAGACGCAATGCTCGTTAATCTGCTTCAACCCTTTCGATAGTGTCAACTCAGACCGCACATAGCTCTGCAGTCTCATCAGATCCCGCAAGGGTTGAAGCCAACCAACGTCAGGAGCATTGAGCCTCTTCGTCATTGTATCTGCACTCGGGGCTTATAAACAGCTGCGAGTGCCTCTCGCTTGGCGAGGTGGGACTAAAACGAAGCTGCTGGAAGAATCAACAAAAAACAGCTGCAGAGATAAAAAGTAGTTACACGGGTCCATTGGTCGGTTGCCAGTGGCACCAACCGGTACCAATGCACCTCTTTGGTCCCGGTTCGTGGCTCCAACCGGGACCAATGCACCTCTTTGGTCCCGGTTCGTGGCTTCAACCGGGACCAAAGGTCATCGTTTCCCGCCCTTTGGGCTGCTGAAAAGAGGCCTTTGGTCCCGGTTGGAGCCTTCAACCGGGACTAAAGGAGGCATTGGTCCCAGTTTGTGCCATGAACCGGGACCAATGTGGTTGCTATATATACATCACTTGGCATCTTTTTCGATCTCTCCGGCCTCTACTCCTCCCCGACGCCGACGCCGCCCGCCCGCGCCGTCGCCGCCTTCACCGCCTTAACGCCCGCCGCCCCGCCCGCCCGCCGCCAAGACCGCCGACGCTGCTGTCGCCGCCGCCTGTCGCCGCCCTCGCCTCGGACGCCAGAGTCGCTGCCGCCTCTCGGCGCCGTCGCCGCCCTGCCGGACCTCGCCGTCGCCGTCGCCGCAGTAGTGAGCCTCTTTTTTAATTTTGTTAGATTTGTTTTAGATTTTCTGTAGTTCATAGATTTTTTGTTAGATTAGATGTGTAGTAATTTAGATATGTAGTTAATGTAGATTGTGTAATTAATTTGTTCAAATTATGTTAGATTTTTTTTGTAAAAAGATTTTTTATGTTAGTTTTTTATGTTAGATTTTTTCTGTAAAATTTGTTCATATTGTGTAATTTAGATCTTTATGTAGGATTAGATGTGTAGTAATTTAGATATGTATTATATTATGTTAGATTTTTTTCTGTAAAAAGATTTTTATGTTAGTTTTTTATGTTAGATTTTTTCTGTAAAATTTGTTCATATTGTGTAATTTAGATCTTTATGTAGGATTAGATGTGTAGTAATTTAGATATGTATTATATTATGTTAGATTTTTTCTGTAAAAAGATTTTTATGTTAGTTTTTTATGTTAGATTTTTTTCTGTAAAATTTGTTCATATTGTGTAAGTTAGATCTTTATGTAGGATTAGATGTGTAGTAATTTAGATATGTATTATATTATGTTAGAGTTTTTTCTGTAATTTAGAAGAAGTAATTTAGATCTTTATGTAGGATTAGATGTGTAGTAATTTAGAAAAAGGAAAAAAAGAAGAAGTAGTTTATATATGAAGTAGTTTGTTTTTAGTAAGTACTACTTATTTATTTATAGTAAGTGTTTAGTAGTTGAACTAGATAGATTTAATTAATAAGACTATTTTTATTTAACTATATATAGAAGTAGTTCCCGTGTCGACGTCGGCGATGCCTATCCCGCATCCTCGTCGTCGTCGACTCGGCGGTGGAGGCCTGCTTGATTAGGGTCATGTTCGGGACTGGGCTCCGCCGGGTTGGTATTGAGAGGTGCTACCTTTCGGGGGACGTTGGTTGGTGAGGAGGCAGCCCGTTGTTGACCCGATCCTTGTTTGATGGCGGTCGCGTGGGCCAGTGACGGTGGTGAGGCATCCGGACACCACGGAGGTGGTACGTCATCGTGTTAGCGAGGAGGACGAGCACGTCCGTCGCTACATGGTTGCATTGGAGGGGAGGTTCGACAATACCTGGCAGGTTCTTCAAATGATCTCACCGAGCTATGATCCCGTGATGGTTCCTTATCTTTGGGTGTCCACCCGCGCCGATACCCGCCAGCGCCACGGTTCTAGTTTTATTAGTGATAATATTCGATGATGTACGGACACCAAGAGATGATGTACTTTTGCTTATAATTATTGAATGCATGCTAATTTGAATACTATACTTTATTTTGTGATTTGGTTTTGCTTATTGAATGCTCATATTGGATAAGTTCTCCTTCATTCCCGTGTGTTAGACAATTTGGTATAATATTCAACCCGTACGTATATCGATCATCGATAGTCAACCCGTGATTTATAATAATGATCTAGTTTAATATTTGAATTATGAACGTAGGCCGAAAATGTCGTACTCATCTGACGACGAAAATCGCCCGGGGGAGTGCGACTGGTGCCACGATGACCGAGGTGAAGGAAATATTCCCTAGAGGCAATAATAAAGTTATTATTTATTTCCTTATATCATGATAAATGTTTATTATTCATGCTAGAATTGTATTAACCGGAAACATAATACATGTGTGAATATATAGACAAACAGAGTGTCACTAGTGTGCCTCTACTTGACTAGCTTGTTAATCAAAGATGGTTATATTTCCTAACCATGAACAAAGAGTTGTTATTTGATTAACGGGATCACATCATTAGTTGAATGATCTGATTGACATGACCCATTCAGTTAGCTTAGCACCCGATCGTTTAGTATGTTGCTATTGCTTTCTTCATGACTTATACATGTTCCTATGACTATGAGATTATGCAACTCCTGTTTACGGAGGAACACTTTGTGTGCTACCAAACGTCACAACGAATCGGGTGATTATAAAGGTGCTCTACAGGTGTCTCCAAAGGTACTTGTTGGGTTGGCGTATTTCGAGATTAGGATTTGTCACTCCGAATGTCGGAGAGGTATCTCTGGGCCCTCTCGGTAATGCACATCACTTAAGCCTTGCAAGCATTGCAACTAATGAGTTAGTTGTGAGATGATGTATTACGGAACGAGTAAAGAGACTTGCCGGTAACGAGATTAAACTAGGTATTGGATACCGACGATCGAATCTCGGGCAAGTAACATACCGATGACAAAGGGAACAACGTATGTTGTTATGCGGTTTGACCGATAAAGATCTTCATAGAATATGTAGGAGCCAATATGGGCATCCAGGTCCCGCTATTGGTTATTGACCGAGAATAGTTCTAGGTCATGTCTACATAGTTCTCGAACCCGTAGGGTCCGCACGCTTAAGGTTTCGATGACAGTTATATTATGAGTTTATGAGTTTTGATGTACCAAGGAGTTCGGAGTCCCGGATGAGATCGGGACATGACGAGGAGTCTCAAATGGTCGAGACGTAAAGATAGATATATTGGACGACTATATTCGAGTTCGGAAATGTTCCGAGTGATTCGGTATTTTTCGAGTACCGAGAATTACGGAATTCGCCGGGAGAAGTATTGGGCCTTATTGGGCCTCGGAAAAGGGAGAGGGGCTGCCTAGGGCAGGCCACAGACCCCCTTGCCCTAGTCCGAATTGGGCTAGGGGAGGGCCGCACCCTCCTTCCTTCCCTTCTCTCTTCCCTTCCTAGTCTCCTACTCCTAATACATGGAAGGATCCCTAGTTGACTAGGAAAGGGGAATCCTACTCCGGTGGGAGTAGGACTCCCCTATGGCGCCTCCTCCCTAGGCCGGCCTCCTCCTCCCTCCCTCCTTTATATACGGGGGCAGGGGGCACCCCATGGACACACAAGTCTATCTACGGATCGTTCCTTAGCCGTGTGCGGTGCCCCCTCCACCATATTCCACCTCGGTCATATCGTCGCGGAGTTTAGGAGAAGCCCTGTGCCGGTAGTACATCAACATCGTCACCACGCCGTCGTGCTGACGGAACTCATCTCCGGAGCTCTGCTGGATCAGAGGCCGGAGATCGTCATCGAGCTGAACGTGTGCTGAACTCGGAGGTGCCGTACGTTCGGTACTTGGATCGGTTGGATCGTGAAGACGTACGACTACATCAACCGCGTTGTCATAACGCTTCGCCACGGCTCACGAGGGTACATGGACATACACTCTCCCCTCTCGTTGCTATATCATCACCATGATCTTGCATGTGCGTAGGAAATTTTTGAAATTACTACGTTCCCCAACAGTGGCATCCGAGCCTAGGTTTTATCCGTTGATGTTATATGCACGAGTAGAACACAAGTGAGTTGTGGACGATATAAGTCATACTGCCTACCAGCATGTCATACTTTGGTTCAGCGGTATTGTTGGATGAAGCGGCCCGGACCGACATTACGCGTACGCTTACGCGAGACTGGTTTTACCACCGTGCTTTGCACACAGGTGACTAGCGGGTGTCTGTTTCTCCAACTTTAGTTGAACCGAGTGTGGCTACACCCGGTCCTTGTAAAGGTTAAAACGGAGTCTATTTGACAAACTATCGTTGTGGTTTTGATGCATAGGTAAGAACGGTTCTTGCTAAGCCCGTAGCAGCCACGTAAAATTTGCAACAACAAAGTAGAGGACGTCTAACTTGTTTTTGCAGGGCATGTTGTGATGTGATATGGTCAAGACGTGATGCTATATTTTATTGTATGAGATGATCATGTTTTGTTGAAGTTATCAGAAACTGGCAGAAGCCCTATGGTTGTCTCTTTGTTGCATAAAGATGCAAGTGCCAAATATTTGCTTTACTTTATCGCTATGCGATAGCAATTGTTGCAAGAGCAATAGTTGGCGAGACGACCATGCGACGACACATTGATATAGATCAAGATGATGAAGATCATGGTGTCGTGCCGGTGACGATAAAGATCATGACAGTACTTTGGAGATGGAGATCAAAGGCGCAAGATGATCATGGCCATATCATGTCACATATTTTGATTGCATATGATGTTTATCTATTATACATCTTATTATTGCTTTGATTGACGGTAGCATTTTAAGATGATCTCTCACTAATTATCAAGAAGTGTTCTCCCGAGTATGCACCGCTGCCAAAGTTCGTCGTGCCTGCACACCACGTGATGATCGGGTGTGATAAGCTCTCACGTCCATCTACAACGGGTGCAAGCCAGTTTTGCACACGCGAATACTCAGGTTAAACTTGACGAGCCTAGCATATGCAGATATGGCCTCGGAACACGGAGACCGAAAGGTCGAGCGTGAATCATATAGTAGATATGATCAACATAAGATGTTCACCATTGAAAACTACTCCATCTCACGTGATGATCGGTTATGGTTTAGTTGATTTGGATCACGTGATCACTTGGATGACTAGAGAGATGTCTATCTAAGTGGGAGTTCTTAAGTAATATGATTAATTGAACTTAAATTTATCATGAACTTAGTCCTGGTAGTATTTTGCAAATTATGTTGTAAGATCAATAGCTTGCGTTGTTGCCTTCATATGTTTATTTTGATATGTTCCTAGAGAAAATTGTGTTGAAAAATTGTTAGTAGCAATGATACGGATTGGATCCGTGATCTGAGGTTTATCCTCATTGCTGCACAGAAGAATTATGTCCTTAATGCACCGCTAGGTGACAGACCTATTGCAGGATCAGATGCAGACGTTATGAACGTTTGGCTAGCTCAATATGATGACTACTTGATAGTTTTGTGCACCATGCTTTATGGCTTAGAATCGGGACTTCAAAGATGTTTTGAACATCATGGACCATGTGAGATGTTCCAGGAATTGAAGTTAATATTTCAAGCAAATACCCGAGTTGAGAGATATGAAGTCTCCAACAAGTTCTATAGCTAAAAGATGGATGAGAATCGCTCAACTAGTGAGCATGTGCTCAGATTGTCTGAGTACTACAATCGCTTGAATCAAGTGGGAGTTAATCTTCCAGATAAGATAGTGATTGACAGAATTCTCTAGTCACCATCACCAAGTTAGTAGAACTTCGAGATGAACTATAGTATGCAAGGGATGACGAAAACGATTCCCGAGTTTTTCATGATGATGAAATCGATGAAGGTAGAAATCAAGAAAGAACATCAAGTGTTGATGGTTAACAAGACCACTAGTTTCAAGAAAAGGGAAAAGGGATAGAAGGGAACTTCAAGAAGAACGGCAAGCAAGTTGCTGCTCAAGTGAAGAAGCCCAAGTCTAGACCTAAGCCTGAGACTAAGTGCTTCTACTGCAAAGGGACTGGTCACTGGAAGCAGAACTACCCCAAGTATTTGGTGGATAAGAAGGATGGCAAAGTGAACAAGGGTATATTTGATATACAGGTTATTGATGTGTGCTTTACTAGTGTTTATAGTAGCCCTGAGTATTTGATACTTGTTCGGTTGCTAAGAGTAGTAACTCGAAACGGGAGTTGCAGAATAAACAGAAACTAGTTAAGGGTGAAGTGACGATGTGTGTTGAAAGTAGTTTCAAGATTGATATGATCATCATCGCAACCTCCCTATACTTTCGGGATTAGTGTTGAACCTAAATAAATGTTATTTGGTGTTTGCGTTGAGCATGAATATGATTTGATCGTGTTTATTGCAATACGGTTATTCATTTAAGTAAGAGAATAAACTGTTGTTCTGTTTACATGAATAAAACCTTATATGGTTACACATCCAATGAAAATGGTTCATTGGATCTCGATCGTAGTGATACGCATTTTCATAATATTGAAACCAAAAGATGCAAAGTTAATAATGATAGTGCAACTTATTTGTGGCACTGCCGTTTAGGTCATATTGGTGTAAAGCGCATGAAGAAATTCCATGCTGATGGGATTTTGGAATCACTTGATTATGAATCACTTGATGCTTGCGAACCATGCCTCATGGGCAAGATGACTAAGACTCTGTTCTCCGGAACAATCGAGCGAGCAACTGACTTATTGGAAATAATACATACTGATGTATGCGATCCGATGAGTATTAAGGCTCGCGGCGGGTATCGTTATTTTCTGACCTTTACAGATGATTTGAGCAGATATGGGTATATCTACTTGATGAAACATAAGTCTGAAATAGTTGAAAGGTTCAAAGAATTTCAGAGTGAAGTGGAAAATCATCGTAACAAGAAAATAAAGTTTTTGCGATCTGATCGTGGAGATGAATATTTGAGTTATGAGTTTGGTCTTCAATTAAAACAATGTGGAATAGTTTCACAGCTCACGCCACCTGGAACACCACATCATAATGGTGTGTCCGAACGTCATAACCGTACTTTATTGGATATAGTACAATCTATGATGTTTCTTACCGATTTACCAATATCGTTTTGGGATCATGCATTAGAGACAGCTGCATTCACATTAAAAAGGGCACCATCTAAATCCGTTGAGACGACACTATATGAACTGTGGTTTAGCAAGAAACCAAAGTTGTCGTTTCTTAAAGTTTGGGGCCGCGATGCTTATGTGAAAAAGTTTCATCCTGATAAGCTCAAACCCAAATCGGAGAAGTGCGTCTTCATAGAATACCCAAAGGAAATTGTTGGGTACACCTTCTATCACAGATCCAAGGCCAAACATTCGTTGTCGATAAATGGATCCTTTCTAGAGAAGGAGTTTCTCTCGAAAGAAGTGAGTGGGAGGAAAGTAGAACTTGATGAGGTAGCTGTACTGTTCCCTTATTGAAAGTAGTTCATCACGAAATCTGTTCTTGTGACTACTATACCAATTAGTGAGGAAGCTAATGATGATGATCATGTAACTTCATATCAAGTTACTACCGAACCTCGAGGTAAACAGAGTGAGATCCGCACTGAGTGGTACGGTAATCCTGTTCTGGAGGTCGTGTTACTTGACCATGACAAACCTACGAACTATGAGGAAGCGATGATGAGCCCAGATTCCGCAAAATGGTTTGAGGCCCTGAAATCTGAGATGAGATCCATGTATGAGAACAAAGTGTGGACTTTGGTGGAGTTGCCCGATGATCGGCAAGCCATAGAAAATAAATGGATCTTCAAGAGGAAGACGGACGCTGATAGTAGTGTTACTATCTACAAAGCTAGACTTGTCGAAAAAAGTTTTTGACAAAGTTCAAGATGTTGAATACAATGAGATTTTCTCACTCAGATCGATGCTTAAAAGTTTGTCCGAATCATGTTAGCAATTGCCGATTTTATGAAATCGGCAAATGGATAAACAAAACTGCATTCCTTAATAGAGTTATTAAAGAAGAGTTGTATGTGATGCAACCAAGAGGTTTTGTCGATCCTAAAGGTGTTAACAAAATGTGCATCTATGGACTGGTGCAAGCATCTCGAGTTGGAATATACGCTTTGATAAGTTGATCAAAGATATAGTTTATACAGACTTGCAGTGAAGCCTGTATTTACTAGAAAGTGAGTGGGAGCACTACAGCATTTCTGATAAGTATATGTGAATGACATATTATAGATCGGAAATAATGTAGAATTATTCTGCAAACCATAAAGGAGTGTTTGAAAGGAGTTTTTCAAAGAAAGACCTCGGTGAAGCTGCTTACATATTGAGCATCAAGATCTATAGAGATAGATCAAGACGCTTGATAAGTTTTTTTTTCCAATGAGTACATACCTTGACAAGATTTTGAAGTAGTTCAAAATGGAACAATCAAAGAAAGAGTTCTTGCCTGTGTTACGAGGTGTGAAATTGAGTAAGACTCAAAACCCGACCACGGCAGAAGATAGAAAGAGAATGAAAGTCATTCCCTATGCCTTGGCCATAGGTTCTATAAAGTATGCCATGCTGTGTACCAGGTCTATTGTATACCTTACACTGAGTTTGGTAAGGGAGTACAATAGTGATCTAGGAGTAGATCACTGGACAGCGGTCAAAATTATCCTTAGTGGAATAAGGATATGCTTCTCGATTATGGAAGTGACAAAAGGTTCGTCGTAAAGGGTTACGTCGATGCAAGTTTTGACACCGATCTGGATGACTCTAAGTCTCGATCTAGATACATATTAAAAGTGGAGCAATTAGCTAGAGTAGCTTCGTGCAGAGCATTGTAGACATAGAAAATTGCAAAATACATAACGGATCTGAATGTGAAAAACCCGTTGACTAAGATTCTCTCACAAGCAAAACATGATCACACCTTAGTACTCTTTGGGTGTTAATCACATAGCGATGTGAACTAGATTACTGAATCTAGTAAACCCTTTGGATGTTGGTCACATGGTGATGTGAACTATGGGTGTTAATCACATGATGATGTGAACTATCGATGTGAATCACATGGTGATGTGATCTAGATTATTGACTCTAGTGCAACTGGGAGACTGAAGGAAATATGCCCTAGAGGCAATAATAAAGTTATTATTTATTTCCTTATATCATGATAAATGTTTATTATTCATGCTAGAATTGTATTAACCGGAAACATAATACATGTGTGAATATATAGACAAACAGAGTGTCACTAGTATGCCTCTACTTGACTAGCTTGTTAATCAAAGATGGTTATGTTTCCTAACCATGAACAAAGAGTTGTTATTTGATTAACGGGATCACATCATTAGTTGAATGATCTGATTGACATGACCCATTCAGTTAGCTTAGCACCGATCGCTTAGTATGTTGCTATTGCTTTCTTCATGACTTATACATGTTCCTATGACTATGAGATTATGCAACTCTGTTTACGGAGGAACACTTTGTGTGCTACCAAACGTCACAACGAATCGGGTGATTATAAAGGTGCTCTATAGGTGTCTCCAAAGGTACTTGTTGGGTTGACGTATTTCGAGATTAGGATTTGTCACTCCGAATGTCGGAGAGGTATCTCTGGGCCCTCTCGGTAATGCACATCACTTAAGTCTTGCAAGCATTGCAACTAATGAGTTAGTTGCGAGATGATGTATTACGGAACGAGTAAAGAGACTTGCCGGTAACGAGATTGAACTAGGTATTGGATACCGACGATCGAATCTCGGGCAAGTAACATACCGATGACAAAGGAACAACGATGTTGTTATGCGGTTTGACCGATAAAGATCTTCGTAGAATATGTAGGAGCCAATATGGGCATCTAGGTCCCGCTATTGGTTATTGACCGAGAATAGTTCTGGGTCATGTCTACATAGTTCTCGAACCCGTAGGGTCCGCACGCTTAAGGTTTCGATGATGGTTATATTATGAGTTTATGAGTTTTGATGTACCGAAGGAGTTCGAGTCCCGGATGAGATCGGGACATGACGAGGAGTCTCGAAATGGTCGAGACGTAAAGATCGATATATTGGACGACTATATTCGAGTTCGGAAAGGTTCCGAGTGATTCGGATATTTTTGAGTACCGGAGAGTTACGGGAATTCGCCGGGAGAAGTATTGGGCCTTATTGGGCCCTGGGAAAGGGAGAGGGCTGCCTAGGGCAGGCCGCCCCCTTGCCCTAGTCCGACTGGGCTGGGGAGGCCGCACCTCCTTCCTTCCCTTCTCTCTTCCCTTCCTAGTCTCCTACTCCTAATACATGGAAGGATCCCTAGTTGACTAGGAAAGGGGAATCCTACTCCGGTGGGAGTAGGACTCCCCTATGGCGCGCCTCCTCCCTAGGCGGCCTCCTCCTCCCTCCCTCCTTTATATACGGGGCAGGGGCACCCCATGGACACACAAGTTGATCTACGGATCGTTCCTTAGCCGCAGGCGGTGCCCCTCCACCATATTCCACCTCGGTCATATCGTCATGAGTTTAGGAGAAGCCCTGTGCCGGTAGTACATCAACATCGTCACCACGCCGTCGTGCTGACGGAACTCATCTCCGGAGCTCTGTTGGATCGGAGGCCGGAGATCGTCATCGAGCTGAACGTGTGCTGAACTCGGAGGTGCCGTACGTTCGGTACTTGGATCGGTTGGATCGTGAAGACGTACGACTACATCAACGCGTTGTCATAACGCTTCGCCACGGTCTACGAGGGTACATGGACATACACTCTCCCCTCTCGTTGCTATATCATCACCATGATCTTGCATGTGCGTAGGAAATTTTTGAAATTACTACGTTCCCCAACACGAGGTATGTGCGACAGATTCATTGAGCTGGAGGAAGATCGGCGCTTCAGCATTAAGCTCGAGGAGACTTGCGATGTTCATACGGTACGCAACGACGACAATAGTTTTTTTTCGTAATTAAGCACGACTTCAACTATTTTAACGTGTATTTTTCATCTTTTCCAATTCGACTAGCTTATCCCATGCTTTGCAAGACGCTATGTCTTGAAGAGGATGGATTTTGAAGACCATGAAAATTTCGAAACCAAAAAAATTGTCCTAAGTACCGAACATGATGTGGATTTTCAAGTAAAGCTGTACAATGCTCAGAGTGTAACCCATTTTGGTTGCAAAAATTGGGATGCATTTTGCAAGATGTATGGTCTTGATGAGGGTATGATTGTCACCATGGATCTTGGTGATCCTACAATCGAGGAAGAGACACCTACGATTTGGGTCTTTGTGCATACACCTCCAGTTCTTCCCTCATGTGAGCTAAACATAGTTATTAAGTAATTTATATTGTTTATTTCAAAATATATAGTTGACAACTTATCTCCATTGACAGCTTATTTTCATTCTTCAAAGAATGTGCGGAAGATGGTAGACAGAACGCATTACAATCAAGGCTGCGAATTAACTTATCAGGAGAAACGACATTTGGTCGGATTTTGTAGAGATCTTGAGAATTACAATATCTACAATCAAACTCCTCAACATTATGGTCAATACGTGCCACTAGCGCACGTGTTGAACTACGGCAACTACCATGGAGATACCTTGGTAAGATTATTTTTTACTATTACAACATCCGTGCATCTTTTTGCACACTTCTAAAACTAGTACATCATTGCTAACTACGAAGTTATTACTATGTTTTTCAACAGATAATCCCGAATGAGTGTGTGCCTCATCGATGTATACGCTGGTAGCCTTCATGTTTTGAACATACTACCAGGTCGCCCTACTGAATCTCAACTGTCCATACCGGGTTTCTAAAAGAAGTGGAGACATAATCAAAGAATGGAAAAAATGTATGGACAGTCGTAAGGAGCTTCTTGGAAGCAATAAGCAGCGAAAGGCAAGAATTGGAGACAGGATGATCGCCATTCTTCATAATGGAGAGTCAGGGTCTATACTGTTTTATGCTATTTTACCTTAAGGGTGTTTAGGTCCTATACCTGGTACTGATGATCATGTGCTAAGAACAATTATGTAGGGTTGGGTTCGATGACTATATATAACGAGTAGAAGTAGTATGATGATGAGGATGATGATCGTATGACTTATTATTAATAACGAGTAGAAGTAGTATGATGATGCATGATTAGTAGGACTTTATTATATACATATATATGATGATGTATGATGCAAAGCATGCATGAGCCATGTCATATCTACGGGTGCAATGAACATAGCAGCAGCGTTGATAAACCAAGGACGAAGATAAGAGAGGACACTTCTCTCTATTAGCTAGCTAAAATAACAACCTAAAAATAAACCCCAAAACCCCTAAAGCAGCCACTTTCTTAAAAAAAATGACTTTTGGTCCCGGTTGGAGCCACCAACCGGGACCAAAGGCCCTCTAACTGGGCTCGGTGCACAGGGCCACGTGGAGCCACATTGGTCCCGGTTCGTGTTTGAACCGGGACTAATGGCTGGTGGCATTAGTAACGACCCATTAGTCCCGGTTCTTGAACCGGGACTAAAGGCCCTTATGAACCGGGACTAATAGGTGGTTTTCTACTAGTGATGGAGGCGAAGCCAAAGCTCCCCGGGCTAGGGTTTGTGCCGGCGGCGGAGGAGGGGTCGCGGGTGTAGAAAGGGGTGAGGGGGATGTCAGCGCGGCCGTCCATCTGGCGAATTCACCGCCGGCGACACGGGGAGGGGCGAAGGCGGGGCGGCAGTGCGGCGCGGGCGCTCAAGTGTGCCGCGCGCGTGAGCGGGCGCACGAAATGAGCGGCGCGCGATGCCATTTCGCTCCGCGCGCTGAACCACTTATGCCTCGCATGTTTTTTGCGCATCCGCTAGAGCGCTCGGACCGGCTGCGCGCGCGCAAAAAATGCAATTTTTCCAGCACGACACTAATATCGCGCGCGTGTTGGAGATGCTCTTATTTCCCTTTCAAGTTCCTGGCAACTTGTAACTTGTAAAGTTCCAACTTGTAACCTGGAGAAATTGTTTGCTTTCTATGTAAAGTAAAAACCTATAGTTTCTTGTTGTTCTTGTCAGAGTTTAACACTGGTTTGTTTTCAACGAAAAGCAGATTTTAAGTTACTAGCAATAAGTGCAGAATGTAGTAGAACTGATGCGTGCATCTTACTTGAAAAAAGATGGACTGATCGAGTCGCCATACCTCTCTCTCATTATACCATCTTAGTTGCAGTGGAAGCTGCAAAACGCGCCAACGCAGGTACAGTTACAAGTTAATATGCCGAAACTTTCAACGGTGTCTAGAGAACATGCAAAAATCATCAGCCCTATTAAAATTCCAAAAAAGTACACCTGCCATTAAGGTTTCTTGTGCAGACTTTCAGTTGCTAGCTAGCTACAGTTGGGATCCTTTTCTAATTATTATAGTCCAGCAAATTCCCTCTCTGTTGTCAAACTATCGCTGCGCTTAACATGGATGATAGTGGATCCGGTATATCCAACAGTTCTGCACGATCCAGGCTGGACATTGGATTCTCGTCTGCACAATGCCTGTGCCCTCTTGTTTATTTATTTATTTGTTCTCTTTGGCTTTTGTGCAGTAACTTGGGCACCCTGCCTGATGATGTTTCTATTGATATACTCTGAAGATGCCTTTGTGCAGTAATTCAGGAGAACAGCTGCAGCAATGTATCTGAGATCATTTCCGTCAGCGGTCCAGTTTCACTGAAATTGTTGTGTTCATGCAAACTTAAGCTTAGAATTATTTACTACTGATACTATATGCTAGTGGGGACTAGTAAGCAGGATTTAGCTTGTCGGGGACCTCAGAATGGACTTTGTTTTCATAAATAGACTGACAGATACAGAGTGTTTGAAAAAAAACTACCACAATTGGGGCTTCCGTCCCACAGAACTACCACTTTTTTTAAAGTGGCTGATAACTACCAAAAAATTGGAAGCGCGTGACTAAAAACTACCAAGTTGACAATTCGACCGTTGTAGAGCGTTTAAACTTGTTTCTGACAGCAGTGGCCCACATGTCAGGTGGACGACAGCGGTAACGGCTAACGGCGCTCCATCCCAGCCGTTAGAGCCGCTCGCTCGTCGGTCGCACCTGGTCGAACCAGGACTAAGCTGGCCGACCGGGCCGCTCGTCCCCACGCTCCCTCACTCTCCCCCGAGCTCTCCTAACCCTAGCCGGTGGCGTTCATGGCGGCGGTGGATGCAAACTCCGGCGCTGAATCGCTTGGAGGCATCCCCCCCGACGTGGTTGGAGGCGATGTTGCCGGCTTCTCGGAGGTTGATAACTGGCTAGGCAGCACAAGCTTCGTGGTTCCACAGCCTTCCCAACCGCAATCTCAGCCGTCCCAGATGTCGGTGAGGCCGCCTCCGGTTGTAGTACCGTCGACGAGAAGAAGCGTAGGTCGAGGCCGGCGCAAGCTTCCTCGTCCCGCTGGCGGAGCGACGTATGGCATCTGATTTCTCATAATGTTTATGTAATTTTAGGTTAATTTTACAAGCATGATATATAGGCTAGTTGCACACTTAGATTCAGATTACAACCCTGTTTGTGCACAATGGTAAATTGAAATCTGTTAGCAACCTTAACATTGCGGTTTCAGTGAATCCAAGAGAACTGAAAAACAGTTAACTGTCAGAAATCTTAATATTGTCCAGGTCGTTTAATTATAACTATCTTAATCTATGTTGCAGTATTGATGACCCGAAGTGGGAAATTTGGTTTCATTTCCTAGCCAGAGAATCTGTGGTTAGAAGAATTTACCAGGCAGACATATCATATATTACTCTGGTTTCTCTTAATGCGTCTGAGGGCTGTGGAGTTGATCATTATATGTACTATGTTGTTGATGAGGAGAAAGGAATAGAAGGTCCAGAGCATGTTGGTTGTGAAGATGATGTGCAGCAGATGTTGATCCAATTAGATAAGGAAAAGATTGTGAACATACGATTTGTCAGAGCAGATGAGCCTTCTAATGCAGATGAAAATAGAGATAGTTATTTTGTTGAACATTGCATTAACACACAACAAAGTTGCACGAAGCTGGTGGATGCAACCAAAGACAGAAAGGATGAGCTTAAAAACAACAATCTTCGGAGAGAAGCTGACCTTAACCATTTTGAAGGTGACACTGATGTGTCTGAATTTCTTTCAGATGAAGATGGCAACAATGTGGAATTACATACAGGCTCCCCCTCTGAAGAAGAAGCTGCAAAACAAAATAGATCAATGGTCCAGAAGCTGAAGACAGTGAGAAATCCTGGTCCAACAAGTAGATCACACCATGAGGTTGAGAAGAAGGAAAAACCAGACTGGTTTCCTGAAGCAGATGAATTTTCTGGTGATCCTGGAATTAGTGATGAAGAAGATGAGATTGAAGGAGCTTTCAAACTACCAAGTGGTAGGAAGAGAAGGTTGAAGAAGATGAAGGCAAGGGTATGGTTCAATGAAAAGCTTCCAGATCCCCAAGAACAGTTTTGTAAGGGACTGTGGTTCACCAATGTTTATGTGTTCAGAGATGCACTTAGGGATTTTCACATCAGGACTTTGAGGAATTTCCAGTATCACAGAAATGCCCCTGATAGGATTATTGTTTGGTGCTCAGAGAGAGCACATGGATGTGATTTTTATATCTGTGCCTCTAAGATAGCTCATGAGCAAACTTTCTGCATCAAGAAGTGTGATATGCCGCCCACTTGTGGAGCATGTGCAGAGAACATAAAGGTTACCACAAAGTGGTTGTCCAAATTAGTACAACCAGCATTGAGAGAAGACATTAGAGCTCCAGTGGATGCATTAATAAAAAAGACTAAGACTAAGTTTTCAATTGATGTTTCAAGAAGTGTGGCATATAGGGCAAGGAGGAAGGCTGTTGATGTGGTGCAAGGTGACCACAAGCAACAATACTTGAGACTGAGGGATTATCTTCAAGCTGTTCTTGACACAAACCCTCAGAGCAGATGTATTGTAACAACATTTGTTGACCCCGAAAATCCTGCACCCACTCCTAGATTCAAGTACATGTTCTATTGTCTGGCAGCATCACAGGAAGGGTTTCTGAATGGTTGCAGACCATTTATAGGTAATTGTTGTTGAATTTACTGTTCTGAATTTTGGGTCATATTTGGCATGTAGCTAATGTTTTACTGCATCCAGGGCTTGATGGGTGTTTCAGCAAGTTAACCACTGGACAGCAAATTCTTGCTGCCACAGGAAGGGATGGCAACAACAACATCTACCCCACAGCTTTTGGTGTGGTTGACAAGGAAGATGGAGATAGTTGGACTTGGTTTTTAACTCAACTGAGATGTTGCATTGGTAGTGGTAGCAAATTTGGAACATACACAATAATATCTGACAGGCAAAAGGTTAGCAAGTAAATCATTGATCATTGTTGCTATAGTATAGTACTTCATGGAATTATTTCAGTGTGTTCATGTGTGACCCTATTTTCTGAATGTATAGGGGTTACTTAAGGCAATAAATGAGGTGTTCCCTGATTCACCTCAAAGATTCTGTCTTAGGCACATATATGCAAACTTCCAAGCAGCTGGGTATAGAAGCAAAGAACTAAAGCAGTGTGTTGACCAGGCTAGCTACTCTTACACTAGGCATGGACATGAATTAGGGATGGCAGCTCTGAAAGCATAGTCTGAGGATGCTTGGAAATGGCTTAAAAATATAGAGGTCTCTGCTTGGGCTAGGTATGCTATGGATCATACTTGCAAAACAGATCTAGTTGTGAACAACCTTAGTGAAGTCTTCAACAAGATGATACTTGATTTTAGATCCAAACCAATAAGGACAATGTTTGAAGGGATTAGAACCAAGCAGATGATAAAGAGGCAGCAGACTAGGGAGAAGTTGCAGACATGCAGGTGGACAATCACACCAAATTACTCAGAGATTTTAGAAGAGAACAAAAAGTATGCCAAGCACTGCCAGGCTGACAGAGCTGGTGAGACAATTTGGCAAGTAACAAGCAAAGAAAACCAATATTGTGTGGACATGGCAACATGTACATGTGACTGCAACAGATGGGACATGACAGGTTGTCCTTGCAGTCATGACATATCTGCATTGACAAAGCAAAAGCTCCATCCTGAAGACTATGTTAATGAATTCTTCAAGAAGCCACTGTACCTGGAGGCATACAAAGCAATAATTTTCCCTGTCCCTGGTCCAGATTGCTGGCCTGATACAAACACTCCAGATATCCGGCCTCATGTGTTTAAAGAAAAGGCAGGAAAAAAGCAGACAACAAGGAGGAAGGGTGAGTTTGAGGTTCCAGCTCCTAGAGACACTAGTAGGATGGGTACTATCACCTGTGGAAATTGTGGTTTGGAGGGACATAGGTATACAAATTGCAACAAGACTCTAAGGCCTAGGCTTCAGATGAGGAAGACAGGATATCGGGTTATTTTTCTGAACCAATTTCATTTCCCTAGACATGCATACTTTTTCATCCAAAAATAATTTTTAAAAGAAATGTTATGTGTTACAAGCAGGAAAACAGGGCAGTTTATGAAGACATAGCTGGTTCATCTAGAGCAGTTCCTCTTGCAACTGCAAGAACCACAACAATTGCTGCTGCAACTCCATCTGCATCTGCACCAGCCCCTTCTGCATCTGGCCCAGGCCCTTCTGCATCTGCACCAGGCCCTGCACCAAGAGCTAAAAGAGGTACGCCTGCAGGTAGAGGGAGGACTCATGGATTCACTGCTCCAAGAGCTGCAACCACTTCAGATAATCAAGTTGGGACCAAGAGGAAGAGAATGACAAGCTCCAAACTAAAAGATTATTTCTATTGCAGTGGTAACTACTGAAGTGATAGGTAAGCAGAGATGAAACCTGTTCTGTGGTCAAGTTGTCTGAATCTATTCTGTGGTCTAAACCCTGTTTGGCAGTTTCTCTATTTGTCTGAACCTATTATGTGCTATGAACCCTGTTTGGCACTTCCTGAATTTGTCTGGAAATGTTCTGTGCTCTGAACCCTGTTTGGCACTTTCTGAATTTGTCTGAACCTGTTCTGTGCTCTGAACATGTTTGGCTATTTTTGAATTTGTCTGAACCTGTGAAAATGGGCCTTTGATTGGGCTTTGTTATTGGATCAAACTCCTGTAGCCTTATTTGTTGTCTATAAGAAGGTGAACCCTCTCTCCCCCTACCCAAAACCTAGCCGCCAGCACCACTACAACCCAGACGCCAGCACCACTACAATCCAGACGCCAGCCAAAGAGCTGGATCCCAGCCATGGATAAGTTGTTGATGACCAGGAGGAGTTGGGTAGGGCAGCAAGAAGGGATGCAAGAGAAGAAAGGATGGCGAATCGACATGAGTGACGGCGATGGCTGGCTGCCAGAATCATGGCAGAACGCAACTCCAACGACGTGAGGCCGTTCAACGAGGTGTTCCCAGCTGGAACCAACATCACTGATGAGCTGATCATTTGGTGGGCTAGAGAGAGGGCAAACTTCCATCGATATCAAGTCACCAGGGCGAGGTGGAGTATAATTCTTGATTCGGCGTGGTGAATCTATTCTCACTAATGCTTGCTATGGATTTCTCTCTTGAATAAATGTCGGCTTGTATGAATTCTTATCAATTTCTCTGAATGTATGCGAAGTTAACTTAATTTTCTTAATATGTGCTCTGTAATTGTTTGTGCGTGGTGGTTCATGGTAGTTAATGTGGGTCTAGAAGCATCGACACACAAGTAGTAGCCAATCATGTCTTTAAAGCAACACCCAAAACGTGTAGTCTCCACTTCTCCGCTCTTTCTTTCTAATCCACCATTTGCCTATCCAACTTCCCATCCAAAAAACCACCTTCATGCCGGCGATGGCATTTGGAGAGGGTTGGCATAGGGCCCTACGGGAGCTGTGTGTCGGCGACGCCAAGAAGCTGGAGTATGCGCGTGAGGTCAGTTCTTGGTTCAGCAGCCCTACCATGCTGCAGAACCAAGCGCTCACCGTCAGGGCAGCCGCCACAGATGAGGAGAGGGAGCGCCTGCCTGATGCCCATCGCCCCGTGATTGAAAACCTCATCCGGGCAATGGGTGAAGCTAGGGATTCACCGGACCCTTTTCAGCGAGCTTGTTGGTATATGTACCAAGACCGCCTGAATCTGTGTCCGGTGGATCACCTAGCTGAACGCGTAGTGCCAGTGCCGCCCCTCATGAGGATGATGGAGATGCAGCTAGAGCAGGCGCTGCAGGAGCTGGAGCAGCCACCGGTGCAGGAGGAGGAAGCATGCTCATCTAGCAAAAAAACAAGCCCAAAAAACATAGCTTCCAAGGTCATGTTCGTCGTTCAGAGCGTCTTCGTCTGCTGCGTTAGTACTGAGGATGCTGCAATGTAGATGATGATGCTGCAGTGTATGATCTACCTGTTTAGATCAATGTATGTGATCCTGCGAAGTACTCTGTTTTAAGTTAGCATGGTTGATCTATGTGAATGAAACCTGCTCTGAGCCTCTGATGTACCTCTGAATCTGAATTATTGTGCACTGCCTCTGAATCTGCACAAGTTTGTGTCAACTTTAAACAGCACAAGTTTCACCACGCAATAACTACAGCACAACTACCACCAAGTCTCACTGAATTCAACTTCTTTACTGCATCACTCCTCCTCTCTTTACTACATCTCCTCTTTATTCAACTACTTAACATCAACCTCACTGGGTCTCCACAACATCACCTCACTCGCCACTTCTCTAACAACCACATCCTCTCTGCACCCATGGCTGGTTCCTCCTCCACACCAGACCCATGGCTCAACCCATTCCCCACTGGCAAGGGCTGGGTTGCCATGCTATTTGGTTCGGCGTGCGGTGACCAGTATTTATTTCTGGACTACATGAAGATAGCTACGAGATACAACAGCGTCGATGGACTAGTAGATGCTGCTGACCTAGTCTAGAAGAAGGCGACACCTCAAGAGAAGAAGTGCATGCAGCAGAGCCATCCAAAGGCAGTAAAGAGGGACCGTCCGGTCTGAACAGAGTCCTGGACAGACATGCCAAATTCATGGCACCCCTGACAAAACTGCGAACCACACGCACAGAGAGTGCTGGGTCTTCAAACAGGCCGGCAAATTAAACGCCGAACACAAGGGAAGGGAAACACCAAGTGAGGACGAGGATGAACCTCGCCAGCCGAACACTGGGGGACAGAAAAAATTCCCGCCAGAGGTTAAAACAGTGAACATGATCCACGCGACTCGTACATCCATGAGAAGGCACGAACGTGCGCATAGAGACGCGCACGATATAGAGCCCATCATACCCGCACCTAACAACTGGATGTCTTATCCGATCACTTTCGATCACTTGGACGGCCGAACTAGTATTCGGCGCGGAGGATAAAAGGCCTTGGTGCTTGACCCAATAATCGATGGATACCGTCTCACCCGGGTCCTCATGGATGGCGGCAGTAGTCTCAATTTAATATACGAGGACACTGTCCGCAGGATGGGGATAAACCCATCCAGAATTAGTCAAAGCAACACCACCTTTGAAGGGGTGACACCAGGCGTTGAAACCCATCGCCGGGCTCCGTCATACCGAGGTAATATTCGCCTCGTGCAACTCGAGCTTAAGAACTACTCTTCATCATCGCACCCTTCCAAAGCGACTATCACGCATTGCTTGGAAGAACGGCCTTCGCCTGCTTCAACGCATTGCCGCACTATGGCTACCTTACACTCAAGATGCCCGGTCCACGTGGCATCATCACCGTTAGCGGAATAACAGAGTGCTCTTCATGCGCGGGGGAACACGCGACGACCCTAGCGGCCGGACTATAAGTGGCCTCCACTATCAAAAAAAAAAACTTAACTGGTCGTTAAGACCACAGACACGGTTAGACGAGTCCGGTAGCCCAGATCGAACCAGGGCACCCTATATATAATCCCATAGCGGATACCAGGGGCTATAAACACTTAATAAAGCCCCACACTTGGCTCAACCTTATTGGCAGGCCAACATCTTACACTTTTACTATCCATCGCATGCTTACGTTGTACTCTCCTATGAGTTTTCTTTTTCCGCAGACATCATTCGCACGATACCCTTCCAGGATACGGCACAACGGAGACAAAGGCGCAGACGTGCAGCAGGGCCCCGTTCAACAGGTTTCTTTTTAGATTAAGCCCATGTGTAAACCTTTTCTATTGCCTCTTGTTGTTCAACCATCCCATGCGTTCCATACCCACAGAGGATACTGCCGTTTTTGGCATTTCGCCACGACAGATTAATGCACGTACCTGGAAACTCAGGGTTTATAATGAACGGGCATTCTTGAGCTCATGCCGATCAGCCAAATCTGAACTCAGGGTTTATGATGAATGGCCGATCTAAACTCAGGGTTTATAATGAACGGGCATTTTGGTTATGAGGCTACATTTATACTGTTTGCCTGAAAATATGATTGTGTCCCCTGTGCGGCCGTGTTCAGATCGGCTGAATTATCCTCATGCTCCTTTTTAAGGAGCTCATACCGATCAGCGGCATTTTTTTAACTCAACAACCATTTCGGCTATCTTTTCCTCGCTTCGGCGATGAGCAGCCTGTTCGGCCCTCAATTCCTCAGCCGCCTTTAGGGCAGCCGCATTGCTCACCCGAGCTTGTTCCTTGGCTTGAGCAAGTTCCGCCCTCAGCGCCTCCACGGCAGCAGCACCATCTGCAGTCCAAACATACTACATTAATATCAATGCCGCCTTCATAATTTCATATACAAATGAAGGCAGAGCACATACCTTGTGATTTGTCCAGCCGCTCGTTCACCAGCGTGATATCGGCATCAATCGATCCAATCTGCCTCGTTAGTTCGGCAGCTTCAACGGACTGGCCGGCGGCCGGACCCATGGGTACCTGCACATATTTACAGCACAATCATTGGTTTATGATCCCCCGTTTGCCGCCTAGGGCGGGCAACCAGAGTCTCAGGGGCTACTATCTATATGGAGCACACCTAGCGCGTGCCTCACAGCCAAAGAAATAGTGTATTCTTCATTACCTACCTCAAAGCCTGTGAGCAGGCTTGTGAATGCTTCATTCAAACCGCTTGTCGCGGATGAAATCTTCTTGAGCACCGCGCTCATTAATGAGTAGTGCTCCTCCAAGAGCGCAGCTCGCTCCAGCAAGCCCGTCAGTACGTTACGTCCGGCCGGACATTGAACTGTGCCGAACCCTTCCCATCGCCCCTCGCGTGAGCCAAACGCTCCGGACTCAGGGCGGCTGACGTGTTGGCTTCTGGCTTTGGCAGATCCGGACTCCTCCGTGACGACACCTTGGTGTCGCCCGCTTCATGAGTCGGAGAGGCGGGTGGGGTCTCACTCTCCATCATCTCCGGAGGAAGGTCCCCCGAAGACGAACCCTGTTGAGAAGAGCTGCTAGCCGGACTGCAAAAAAGTTGAATCCTGGTTATTGATCTAGGAGAAACATAGTACCTTCGAATTGTAGATTGACTTACAGCTCGGTGGAGGGCTGGCCCGTTGGTGGGCATGACGCGGTGAGGGTGCCCGTCGGGGCAAGGCCCCCTGGGGATGCCTTTTTCCCTGGTTTAGGCGTCTCCGCCTCCAAGTCTTCGGAGGCAGCCCTCTTCTTCCCGCGTGGGGAGGAGGCCTTAGCCTCCCTTTCCCGACTATCCTCCTTAGGGGAGGTAACAATTCCCCCGGTTCAGATGCGTAGCGTGTGGAGTTCGATTTCTTCGTTCTTCCCCTTGTCTTTCCCCAAGGGCATTCTGCTGAGTACCCGGTCAAGCATCTTGGCCATGGTGGGCCAGGTGGGCCTTCGGGAAGTGGCATCGGACACCTGATTCTCTCCGCCTTGCTGAGCCATTCCTGGCCACGGATGATTTTCAGAATAAACAATTATGACAAATTCAAAACAAGGTGTCCGGTATCAAGGCTACTTACTTGGGTATCTAGGCGGTTGCAGCTTAGGCCTGCATCCTCGGTGGTGTCCGGACACTCTACTTTCTGCCGAAGAATAATTTGCACATCCCTTCGAGCTTCAAGCCGAAGAAGTGCTTGACAGTCGGCGGACCCTCTGGATTGAACTCCCACATCCGGAGAGGCCGGCGTTGGCACGGCAACATCCATCGGATTAACATTACTTGCATTATGCTGACAAGGTTAATGTCCCTCTCAAGGAGCTCCCGGATGCGATTCTGCAGTACTGGTACATCACCAGCGGGCCCCCAATTCTATCCTACAACGGTCCAGGACGCTAGTTGTGACGGAGGGCCCGAGCGGAACTTGGGAGCAGCTACCCACTTTGTGCCTCTGGGAGCCGTGACATAGAACCACCTCCATTGCCATACATCAGATACTTCTGGGAAAGAACCCTCTGGCCATGGGGCGTCGGTGTTCCTGCTTATTACGGCACCTCCACACTCCACATGTCGCCCGTCTATCATCTTCGGCTTCACATTGAAGGTCTAGAGCCATAAGCCGAAGTGTGGGGTGACGTGGAGAAAAGCCTCGCACACGATAATGAATGACGAGATATGGAGGATAGCGTCTGGAGCCAGATCATGAAAATCCAACCCATAGTAGAACATGAGCCCCCGCACAAAGGGGTCGAGGGTAAAGCCCAAGCCGCGGAGGAAGTGTGGGACAAAAACGACGCACTCATTAGGCTCCGGTGTGGGGATGACCTGCCCTGGAGTAGGAACCCTGTGCTGGATGTCGGCATTCAGGTATCCGACCTCCCTAAGCTTCGCAATGTCCTCCTTTTGAATCGAGGAGGCCACCCACCGGCCTTGAGGGTCAGATCCGGACATATTGGAGGATCTGGGGGGGGGGTTGGAGCTTAGGTTTCGGGTGTTAGAACTCGAGGTGCGAGAAGGCGCGAGGAAGGTGGAAAAGAGGCATAGGCCTCGACCCCTATATAAAGAGGGTGAATATCAAGAGTCCTCGGTGTGACCGTTTGAGGCTTATCTAAAAACACACGGGGTTATACCAACGGCTGTCGTCGGGTCTCGCACGCCCATATTAATGGAAAATCCCATAATAAGAGGAACACGATCTCTGCCTCGACGGGACGTGCCAATAAAACCGCCTCGTAACACGAGTCGAGGTGGGGTAAGAAACGCCGGTTCGCGTTGGACCAGGCCACGATGCAAGGGCACGACGCACGAAGATTGCCAGCAGATCAGATTTATGCTATGTGAAGATCATCTTGCAGATCCGGACACGGTCTACGTGTTCGATAACCACTTTGGAGTATTCGGAGAAGGAACCCGCCTTGCAATGCCGAAGACAATACTGCACGCCGGACTCATCGTCATTGAAGCCTGGTTCAGGGGCTACTGAGGGAGTCCTGGATTAGGGGGTATCCGGACAGCCGGACTGTGTACAACGTCCGGACTATTGAAGCGTGAAGATACAAGACTCAAGACTTCGGCCCGTGTCCGGATGGGACTCTCTTTGGCGTGGAAGGCAAGCTTGGCGATCCGGATATTGTGTTTCCTTCCTTGTAACCGACTCCATGTAAACCCTAGCCCTCTCCGGTGTCTATATAAACCGGAGGGGTTGATCCTTAGAAGGCCGATCACAATTACAATCATACCATCATAGGCTAGCTCTTAGGGTTTAGCCTCTACGATCTCGTGGTAGATCTACTCTTGTACTACCCATATCTTCAATATTAATCAAGCAGGAAGTAGGGTTTTACCTCCATCGAGAGGGCCCGAACCTGGGTAAACATCTGTGTCCCTTGCTTCCTGTTACCATCAGCCTTGACGCACAGATCGGGACCCCCTACCCGAGATCCGCCGGTTTTGACACCGACAACGGTCGTGCCTTTCACGGAAGCAAATTCGTACCACTTGCGGAAGGAAACAAATATGTCTTTTTTTGTTTCCAAGGGGCACGGCCGTGCCTCTCGTGGAAGCAAATCCATATCTCTTGCGGAAGGAAAAAAATACGATTTTTTCGTTTTTGAGGGGCATGGTTGTGCCTCTCGTGGAAGCAAATCCGTGTCTCTTGCGGAAGGAGACATATGATTTTTTTTTCGTTTTCGACATGCCTCTCATGGAAAGCAAATCCATATCTCTTGCGGAAGCAAAAAAAATGCATTTTTTTTGTTTTCAAGAGGCGCTATTTTGGTAAATGCACAAGGAGAAAAAAAATTACGAGTTGTTTTGTGAAAAAAAATCAAAATTGTTTTTTAAAAGCTAAGAAAGAACGCTGAAAACCCAAAAAAAACATCTAAAAAATCGAAAACATATCAAAAACTAAAATCAGAGGGAGCGTCCACCCCAACCCAAGTGACCCTTAAAATTAAAAGATGTGTGAGAATGTCGTGACTTGACCACAGGCAAGGGGCGGGTCACAGCCCACCCTGAGATCTCCAACGTTACCGAAAAAGGGTTTCCCCCTACTTTGTATTCCAAAGCACCAACACCGAGTACAGATAACACTGTGGCGAGCAGCACAACACACCAGAAAAAAAGAAGAAGAAGAAACAAATGCCAACCACGGCAGCTTGGCAAAGCGCGGATGACCCGCCACCACGGCGCCCACCGGAAACAAATCCCCACAGACCAAGGCTCCGGTCCGCCGCGTACCAAGCAGCACCTCCAAGAAGGGTTGCGACGCCGTCGACGCTGCTGCCCGGACGAGTCCTCAGGTTTCCCCGGGCACGCGGAGGGAGGTGGGGGTGGAAATTCCCGACACCCTCCAGAAAGGAATGGTGGCACCCGCAGGTGTCACCGCGTCGGGGCCGAAGCCGGCAGGGATTTCTCCCGCATACCAACCCCAACCTCCCTACCGGACGGAACCGACCCGCCAAACCGTCGCCCACCACCATGCGCCAACGCAGTAGCGCCGCCACCCACGCCGCCTCACTACGAACACCACCACGAGGCCAAGAGGACCGGAGAGAAGCTCACCATGATGGAAGCAGCAGCACCGACGCCGGGCGGGAGGGAACCACCTCCACCGCCGTCGTGCGGGAGGCCCGTGCCTCCGGCACCGCCTCGGTAGCCGTCCCGGACGCTGCAGCAGGGCATGCCGGCCACCCCGCCCAGCCAGTGCCCAAAGCGGGCCCGTTAAGCCCGCCGCCGCGATGCAGCAAGCCGGCGTCGTCGCCGCCGGCGCCCAGCCACTGTCGCGATCTCCCCGCCCCCGTGGCCATGCCGGTTATCCTCGCCGCCGCCCGCCCAGGCCCAGATGGGGCCCAAAGGGCCCCGATCTGGGCCGAGTGGACGACGCCAGATCCGCCATCGCGCCGCCCGCCGCCAACGGCGGCGCGCCGCGCCAGCTGCTCGCCTGCATGCGCCACGAGTCCCCGCCGCCACGCCAGACCGCTGCCGCCTAGATGCACCCCGGAGTTGCACCGCCGCGCCGGAGAGCGGCCGGAGGGAAGGGCCAGGAGGCCGCCGCCACCAGCAGCCCCGGCCAAGCCGGCGCGGCGGCGCGGCGCGGAGAAGGAAGGAGGAGGGGGAGCCTGGAGAGGGAGGTTCGGCGCGGCGTCGGTCGCCCGCAAGCGGCAGCGACGCGTCGCGAGAAAAATCTGGGGGTCCCGATCTCCAACGTTGCAAATATCAATCGTAGCAGAAAGAAAATTGTAAGGCCCGAAAAACAAAAAATCCCATGAAAAGTTAATTATCGATCCCCTCTTCCAAAAACCTGACCCTCCGTGATAAAAAAATGAACCTGTAGTCGGAGTAATTTTGAGCTGCTTCTCACGCTCGCTCGTGCCGGTCCGGCCGGCAGCCGCCGGTAGATGACAAGTGCGTCGCATCATGATCATACTGCCGGCTTTCCAGCCTATCACAGCCGGTCAAAGGGAAATCCCACATCGCCAGCCAGGCGCCGGACAGGACACCACTGCGCTCTCCTGACTCCGAGCGCGCACGACACACATGGGGCACGGGATCGGCATGGCGCGGTGCCTAGTTGCCATGTGGTCGTTGTGCCCAGCCCACAGCTATAGCCAGCGCTGCTAGCTCCATGCTGCCGTGTGCCGTGGTCGCCCCGCCCCCAATGGCATTGCCAACCGCGGCCGTCGCCACGCTGCTGCTGCTCGCCCGTCGTCCTGTCCGCGCTCTGGTCGTGCCGGCTGCTGCTCGTGACGCGCCGTAGCAGGACCTCCGGACCTCTGGCCCCCTTGAAGGAAACTCCTCCCACGCTAGAGGCCAAGAACTTAGTCTCAAGATGAGCTCGCCGGGGCAAAATCCTGTGTGACGGGGAATTCATCGCGAACGACCGTGCGGTGAATGGGCTAGCAGCTGCACGGCTCGGATCTCAGATTGCTCAACTGTGATGGACTGATGATATGCTGGCCCAGCCATGCAACTCATGTCATGCTTACTTGCTTATTCTCCTTATAAACCTGAACGTCTTTTTATTCACATAAAAAATCTCGTACGTGTGATAAATAATACAGCACGACCTCTGTTACTCTAGTCCTTTGTGCATAATTTCAGTTTGGGCAGTCTTGCCATGGATCTTCTTTTTTTTTTTGAGGGAAAGCCATCATGGCGGTTTATATTTCATGTGAAAATAAGGATACATCGTTTGATAGGACATCCACTAGAAAACCCGGAGGCTCCGACTTCCAAACAATAGTTCGAGAGGTCTCCGAATTCCTAGCCAACACATCGGCCGCCATATTGGCTTCTCTAGGACAGTGATTAAAAACAATAAAACTAAAATTACGAGCTAAGAAAGTACATTCTTCATAGATTGCCGCCGCATGTCCGAGGAAGTTCCCGCCGTTCTGCATAACATCAATCACCTCCATACAGTCCGCTTCGACATAAAGTTTGTTGCAACCCATATCATTAGCAAGTAACAACCCATTTCTCAGAGCCCTTGCTTCTGCTGTCGCCGCATCCTCGACAAAGGGAATGTCCACGCATGAAGCAGCTATAAAATTTCCCATGTCATCTCGCAGGATAGCTCCTGTACTCCCAGAGCCACTGTCCATCTCAAAACCCGCGTCGACGTTCAATTTTATAATTCCCTCAGGTGGCCTCTCCCAGCCGTGCCTCCTGATCTTTGTGTTCTTATTTCTAGCTTTAGCTAGAGCCGCAATAGCCTGCGCCGATCTGGACGGGTCCTGTAGAAACTCCTCGTGGGTGTAGCGGCGACGCTCCCACCACACATACCATACAGTGGTTGCCACCAGTGCATTGCGTTGGACTCCCGCTACCGTTGCCTGTAGGCTGCTCTTGGACAGAAACATGTCAGCTAGTACTGATCCTCCCTCACGTTGTGCAGTACATATCTCAGCCACCAATTGTCCTAGACCCAGGATGCGCCACACATCTTGTACTCGTGGGCATAAGAATAGGGCATGTTTAATACTCTCACAATCGATACTGCACATAGGACATTGCGAACTCGTGATCATATGTCTATTTGCTAGAACCCCCAGACAAGGGATGGCTCCAAGTAAGGCTCTCCACACATGAATCTTTATCTTGGCTGGTACACTTAATTTCCAAATGGTACTCCAAATAGGACTAGTACTTGAGGATTGAACTGAGTTTGTCATTCTCAACTTTCGTCCATGTTGGTGTTCCCACTCTTCATGATAAGCTGATCGTACAGAAAAAATACCGTTCTTATTGCAGTGCCAAGAGACAAAATCATTCATCATACCTATAGCCAGAGGTATATTCAGAATACGATGTACATCGACTGGCCAAAATAATTCATTAAGCAACTGCTCATCCCAAGCTCTATTCTCTTCATCTATCAACTCAGAGACATGTGTGATAACAATATTACCCCTCGGTGTCATTACTCCCCGTGTAGGGCTGGTTGGGATCCATGGATCCTCCCATATGTTTATTTGAGAGCCATCCCCTACTCTCCATATATGCCCTCTCTTGAAAGTTTGTATCCCAGTCCATAGGCTCTGCCATGTATAAGAACTACCCTTCTTAAGACTACAATTGAGAAGGTCGCCCTCAGGAAAATATTTAGCCTTCAACACTCTCGCACAAAGTGATTCTGGTTCAGACAACAACCTCCAACACTGCTTAGCCAAAAGTGCCAAATTAAAACAGTGCAAGTCTCTGAATCCCATGCCTCCTCTCTCTTTTGGAACACACATCCTCCGCCATGCAAACCAATGCATATGTTTTTTATATCATCATCGCCCCACCAATACTTGGACATGGCCGTTGTAATGCTATTGCACACCTGTTTGGGCAATTTAAAAACTGACATAGCATACGACGGGATAGCCTGTATCACTGCCTTCAGCAAGACCTCCCTACCTCCCACAGATAACAGTTTTTCTTTCCATCCCCTTATTCTGCACAGAACTCTGTCAATAAGATGTTGAAAACAATCTGACCTGTCAATTCCCACAATTGGGGGTAGTCCCAAATATTTGTCCGTGATCGCCTCCACCATAATATTTAGAGTTGTGCACACCTCCACTCGAGTTTCAGCAGGGGTACAGGGGCTAAAGAAAATACTCGATTTAGCTTCACTCACCAGTTGTCCCGAGGCAGCACAATAATTATCGAGTGCTCTCCGAAGACTATTAGCATTTGTTGCATCAGCCCTCATAAGGATAAGAGAGTCGTCGGCAAACAGTAGATGTGAAACCGGTGGGGCGTCCCGGCAAACCCGAACTCCAAGCAAATTACCCGCCTCCTCTTCATGCGTAATCAAGCTAGAAAGGCCTTCAGCACAAAGCAAGAATAAGTATGGCGAGAGCGGATCCCCCTGTCTAAGACCCCTGGACGGAACAAAATAGTCAGATAAATCATTATTAACTCGGACTTGGTACCTTACAGATTTTACACACTCCATAATCAATGCCACCCAGCTGGGCCTAAACCCCAGTCTTAGTAAAACCTTCTCCAGAAAACACCACTCGACCCGGTCGTAAGCCTTGTGCATATCAAGTTTCACCGCACAAGTACCATATTTACCAACCGTTTTCCTCTTAATTGCATGATATGATTCAAAAGCCACAAGAAAATTATCCGTGATGAGCCGCCCCGGAACAAAGGCGCTTTGGTTTGTTGAAATAATATCTGTCAAGAGAAACTTAAGCCGGCTTGCTAAAAGTTTAGAAATCACCTTGTATACCACGTTACATAGACTGATAGGACGGAATTGTGTAATCACATTCGGATTTTCAACCTTCGGGATTAGAACAATGGTGGTGTTATTCCACCCCTCAGGGATCTTCCGTGTGTTAATGGCCAGCAACACCTCATCAATCAAGTCCTCACCAATTATATGCCAGAACCGTTTATAAAAAACAGCATGTAACCCGTCCGGGCCAGGCGCTTTTAAGTCGCCGATATTGTACATCGCTTTCTTCACTTCCTCGCGTGAATAGGCCCTGTTTAGTTCAGCATTCATCGCCTCAGTAACACGTGGTTTGATTTTCTCTATGACATGAGCATTCGGTTCCAGAACACCAGATGTAAACAGCCCTGAAAAGTAAGCTGCAGCGTGAGCTTTGATGAGCGTCTCTTCTTCTATCCATTCACCATTCTCCTTCTGAATCCGCTTGATAAAATTCTTTTTTCGTCGTCCATTAGCAGCTCGGTGAAAGAAATCTGTATTTTGGTCACCCCGGGTTAGCCAATCAGCCCGGCCACATTGGAGCCAATAGATCTCTTCCTGTTCAAGTAACTTCTCAATTTGCAGGTGCAGTTCATGCTGCCTAACAGCAGAAGCATCACTCAGCGGACCCGACAACACTACGTTTAGCTGTTTCTGCAGCTCTCTGAGCCTATGCCGTGGGCCCTTTAATACTTCTCTATCCCAACGATGTAGTGCACCATGAACTTCTGCTGTATTTTCTGCAAATGATGCTATCCCGGATGCCTTGCGTCTGTCCCAGGCCACTTGGACAATCGTCTCAATGTCCTCCTCAGCCAGCCAGCGTGCCTCGAATTTGCGAGGGCCGCAAGGTCCTCTAATCTGTACTCCGAGCTGGTATTCTGTATCAATAAGAACCGGCCGATGATCGGATTTATCGAAATCCTCATTAGACACACCGTAACCAGGGAACATGTCCGCCCATCGAATATTACTGGTCGCACGATCTAGACGCTCTCGTATGTTTCCTCGTCGCCATGAGAATATGTCGCCAATGTAACCAAGGTCGTCCAGACCACAGTCAGAGAGGGCATCGCTGAAAGCTTGCATGGAGCGTTGGGGCCGTGCAGCACCCCCTTCTTTTTCATGGGTATGTAAAATTTCATTGAAATCTCCAGCTAGTAACCACGGCATGTCTGACATAGCATGTAATTCCCTTATGTAATCCCACGTCAAATGTTTCCGTTCTCCACTTGGCTCACCATAAAGGCCTGTGAACCGCCATGCATTGTTGGAACCTTCATTTATTCAGATATCAATGTAGTTGTTATGTACTTGTGATGACGTTACTCCCAACTTATTGTACCAAAACATAACTAGACCACCACTTCTACCATCGCTTTCTGAAATCGCCATTGCCTCAAAACCCAAACGTCTCCTGAGCTTTTCTGCCTTAGCTTTGTTCAGATGTGCTTCAGACAGAAAAATCACATCTGCTCTTACCCGCCCTTGGATCCCCAAGAGCGCACGAACTGCCGCGGGCTTCCTCATCCCACGGCAGTTCCAACATAAGATTTTCATTGCGACCGGTCGAGCCCCACCTCGGGACTCGCCGATAAATTGTGGCTGGCATCCATCACAGCCGTGTTATCCTTCTTAGACCTTTTCGAACCCTGGGAATTAGTGTCATCATCTTCCTGTACGTCACCCGTCAACGCCAGATCATTCTTTTTTTCCAAAGCCATTGCGTTGTTATCTGCCACAAGCACTCCGGTCTCCTTAATCACCAGTTGCATGGATTTCTTGTCAGACACAGCTGCATCATAATTAAGCCTCTTTCTGCTATTTGCCTTGTCCAGAATCTCATCTCTCAGATTTTCCACGGGGCTATTGGCGTCATCCTGCAGATTATCATTAGTGCTTTTGCCACGTTGTACACTCCCACCTGGGTCTCCCCTCTGAACTGGAATACCCCACTGTCCTTGTTGTTGAGCACCAGGTCTAGGGGCTAGCATCCACTCCCCCCAATCCATACTCTCAGGAGTGTGTTTGCCGTTGCCATGTTCCAGATGTGTATGACCCATGTACCCACATACATAGCAAAAAACAGGAATTTTCTCATAACGTATTGAGAAATAGACCTTCTTCTGATTTTTAGTTATGGATACGAAACGCATCAAAGGCTCATTAACATCTAATTTCACTCGAACACGCACAATCCTGCCGTTTCCCCATCTAGGGTTAAGCATCACGTTCTCCACCTTCCCTACTTTCTTGGCCAGGGACTTAATGATGTGATCCTTCCGGTACAAGGGGGGGAGATCAACAATCTGAATCCACACTGACAGTTTGTCCAGAACCACATCATCCTGTTTTGTGAATCCATCATACCTCTCAATCAGCACACCTTGATCCCGGAATAACCATGGACCACCTTCGGTGACCTTTCTCCAGTCACCCAAGCAATTGACAGTGATCACGAACAAGTTGCTTCCAAGGGCGCTGAAGGTCGCTCCTTGTGCTAGGCTCCAAGCCATCCGCATGGAGTCATAGAACGCACCGCGACTAAAGGGCCTAGTTGTGTGAACCCTAGCGATCAACATGAACTCCGCCTCATCAACCTCGTCTGGGAACTCCTCGTCGAAGTTCAGATCATCCTCCTCCCTCTCCTGAAGATTTAGTTTTCCTATCAGGGCTTCCACACCCGACACTCCTCCCGCCGCCATGGCGCTGTTTGTCGATGACTGGGAACCAGATCTCGCCATCACGAAATTCCACTCCCTATGCCCAGCCAGGAACAAGGTCCGAACCAGCCAGGGAGGATCACACGAGTTTCGCTCGAGAAGTACTAGCAAAAACCCTAAAACCCTAGACGTCGCCGCCAGGGGAGAAGAGGACCCTAGACGTCACCGCCAGGGGAATTCAATATTCGTGTTGTTGCTGCTATCTCATTTGCCATGGATCTTCTTAATCCTTCTATTGGCAACTTACAACATCTGCCTCTGTTTTGCTTTCCCTTTCCATTCCAAACTTGTAGTTCTTCTTGTTCTTGTCAGATTATTTCTTTCTTTTTTTGCAAGGGGTTCTTGTCAGATTGTAGCACTGTTTTGTTTTCCATAGAAGCTGCAAGTACAATTACAAGCAAACGTAATGAAACTTTCTACATTCTATAGGTTTACTGCACCATACAAGAACCTGTTTCAACATAGAATAATCATCAACACTATTAGTAATAAAGTTCCCAAAAGGTACACCTGCCATTAAGGTTTCTTGCGCTGACTTTCAGGGGTTGTTTGGTTGATGCCCACAGCAGCCCTGCCAATCCATCAGCACGCCAAAATATTGGCGACAGATTCGGCCACCAGCATCTCGCCATGGAATAGCGATGCATTACGTGATTGCCCCCTAACTCAACCATGGGCCCCTTGCCTCAAACGTTAAGTCTACAAAATAGAACAGGCCCATACATAAACCCATGTAAGGCCTCCTCGCTCTGAGGTCATACGTTAAGCACCCCTCCCACGATGTGATTAGGATTGTTGTCTGCCTCTTTCCATCTCCGGTTTCTACCGATCTGATCCAGATTAGATACGCCAACACCGCGACGAATCCTGCACTGCAATATTGAATATTTAAGACTCCACCCAACTAGCCAAGGTCTCAAGAATCAAGATTAGCACTACCCACCTCTGTCTACCATCTACTAATCCGCTTATTTATTTGTTGAGGAAGGCCTTTTGTTACCGCTTGTTTTGCATTGCAGGGCGTCGTATGATCTGCTCGCTTAGTCATTAGAGTGGCCTTGCACACAAGGGTTGGTAAATCACATTAAACTAGCAGTACTCCATGTGCGCGCGATGGGTGAAGCTAGCATGTTAATTACTACTCCCATGCAATTCTTTCAGATAGCTGCAATTTTTGAATGTCTACTATAATTTGATATTACCAATTTCCCTCAATTCTGAATTTTTATTATCAAAATTGTAATCAAATTTTAGTTCTTCTGATTGCGTGATTTATGATGCTAATTTAGACACTTTGACACGATATTCAAAGGAAAATCGCCTACAAGTTGCTTCGGCGTTGCATGAAAATCTTCCTTGAAAGTTACATTTTTTTCTTTTGCACTAGACATTTTTTTGTCAACTTGGCTTCCCCCTCCCCCTATATCCAAATCCTGGCTCCGCTATTGCATGGAATTGGCTATCAAATGTACTGGAAAGGGCCAATGGGCCTTGGCAAGCCAAAAATTTGGAGCCCAACCAGGCGATACCAATGCAGCGGTCAACGCCAAAAAATTGGCTGGGAAGCTCACGGTAGCGATCCAAACACACCCTCAGTTCCTAGCTGGGTGGGATGCTTACTTAATTATAGTCAAACTATAAAGGTGCCTAGTATAGATGACAGCATCTTGCTAACTACTCCCTCCGTCTCATAATATAAGAACATTTTTGACACTAGTGTAGTGTCAAAAACGTTCTTATATTATGCCATGAGTATTATAATGTCTAAATATGGATCTAGTATATATCCAACAGCTTTGCACGATCCAGGCTGGAAGCTGGCATCCTGCCATGAGTATTTCTTTTTGAGTGGCACTCATTGGATTCTCACCTGCACAAGGACGTGAATGAATGATGCATGTGCCCTCTTATTTATTTATTTATTTATTTATTTTGTTCTCTTTGGTAATAGTGCAGTACTTGGGCACCCTGAAATGTTTCTATTGATATATGCTATCAGGAGAACAACTGAAACAATGCATCTGAGATCATTTCCCTGAGCAGTCCAGGTTCGCTGGAGTTGTTATGTTCACCCAAGCAGACAATAATTTGTTAGTATTGATATTATATAGTACGAGCTGATGTGAGGAACTCAAAATTGACTTTGCTTTCATGGATGGACATGAATGTCTGCATACGTACTCCCTCTGTTCCAAAATAGATGACTCAACTTTGTATTAACTTTAATACAAAGTTAGTACAAAGTTGGGTCATCTATTTTGAAACGGAGGTAGATGTCAAGAAAACTCAGTCATGGACACTTGAACAGACAGTTTGACCAAATCATTTGTTTTCTTCAGACAGAACAAATACTGATAATAATGATGTGTATGTTAAACAACCAGAAAACAAGTCAATCTGACTCAGATAAACCCATCATGTTCTAACTATATTTTCTGATTAACACACTCGTGAAGAATGAAACCTGAATTTACCGCAGACAGACTTGTGGCTAAACAATGTCCATATGCAGATATGCTTCTCCATCTGTGATGGGTGCGTATGGGCAAGCATATCAGATAAAAAGGACATTATGGATTCAGATTTGGATCTCAGAGTGTGTCTAACTGGACCCCCTTGATGCCCCTCTTCCTGATCTAAAATTTCAGCAACTTGCATGCTGCTAGCCTACAAAGAGTCGTATCCCGCATTGTTGTCTAAATCATTTAGATTCTTCCAGCAAGAAATAAATACTCTCCCTCCGTTCCAAAATACTTGTCGTGGTTTGAACTAAAACCACCACGACAAGTATTTTGGAACAGATGGAGTACATGACATCGACTGTTCTTTGAAAGCCGATCTAACAAAGTACTCCCTGTGTCCTATAACATAACATCATGTTTGACACTATGATAGTGTCAAAAATGATCTTATATTATGGGACGGAGGGAGTAACAATCTCCAAGTTGGAATGACATCTGAACTCAGTGTATGGAAAACAACTCAATTTGTAAGTCTTTAGAGTCCAAATCCAGGACGGGTTTACAAACATCGAGCCATTGTGATACAATTATGAGTCATTGAGAGTCACACCCACGTCAGTTGTTGAAATACCATGAAAGAACAAACCCAACATTAATCATCTTTATAATGTTTACATCATTCTCAACATGGGTTGAGGTTGGTGTATGACTACTCTAAAGCACAATATTCTTTGGAACATTTTGCTACCATGTATTTTCTTCTAAAGTTCTTTAACAAGTATCTTCACAACCAACCGAACAATTAATTTTTCTTGTCTGGAGATAAATTTGTGCTTCTTTTTCTACAAAAGGGACATCACACAATTGGTAATGGTTTTTTTTTGCGGGATCCAATTGGTAATAGTTTAAGAGCATCTCTAGCAGATCCGGTAAAAACCGTGTCCGGCAAATATCATTTAAGGGCCGACTGTAAAAAATATTGCGGTACCGGAAGGCCTACGGTGGAACAGATCCGGTAAAACCTCATCCTACAAATATCGTTTAAGGGCCAACTGTAAAAAATATTACGGTACCGCGAGGCCTACGGTGGAACAGATCCGGTAAACCTCGTCCCAGAAGTATCGTTTAAGGGCCGACTGTAAAAGAATTGCGGTACCGTGAGGCCTAGAACGGAGCAGATCCGGTAAACCCGTCCCACAAAACATTTGCAGGACGAGTTTACAGGATCTGTACCGGTACCGGAAATTTTCTGGAGCTTTGCAAATTCTTGATTTTCAACAATATAAACCTAATAGAATCATAATACAAACTAAACATATAAATATAAATGTTCAAACTGGAATAATTAATACAAGAAAAAAATTATTCAAATCACACACAAAGACATATGAAATTAATCAAATTAAAATGGGAGTCTATCTCTCATAGAGTTGCCACTGATGCTCAACAAGATCATCACGGAGCTCGTAGTGTGAAGCATTGTTCCCAATCTTTCGATAGGTGCCAAAAAATGCATCGATCTCATATGCGTCCCTGGCAGGCTTCACACGGCTACCAACATTATCATAATAAAATTCTAAGTTCAAATCCCTCTCATCCTCGATGATCATGTTGCGTAAACTTACACACGCAATCTTGATGTTTCGGAGAGATTTCTTATCCCAGAAGCGATCGGAACTTCGAACAATTGCAAACCGAGCTTGCAACACACCAAATGCCCTCTCAATATCTTTTCAGCATGCTTCTTGTGCTTCAACAAAAAAAATTGTGCTTCTTGCTTTTAGTGTCACTAATGGTCTTCACGAATATTGATCATGTAGGCTAAATACCGTCGACAAGATAGTACCCCATGGATAGTCATGGCCATTGACGGGATAGTTGCAAGCTGGGGATTTTGCACTAGCCAGTCCAGGAAAAAGATGGCATCGCTGTAAGACATTGATATCATTGAGACACCCCGGCAAACCAAAGAAGTAATGCCAAATCCATAAATCGCTTGAAGCCATACCTTCAAGCACAATAGTAGGTTTACGTTTGTGGCCGGTGTACTACCCTACCCAAATCACAGGGCAGTTCTTCCACCTCTAACGCATGCAATCAATACTCCCAAGCATACATGGCCACCCCCTTCATTCATCGCCATCAACTTCTTTGTGTCCTCCTCATTTGGAGCTCAAAGATACTCCGGGCCAAAAACCCGGATCATTGTTTTCGCAAACACCCGCACGCATTTGATGGTGGTATCTTCTCCAATGCGAAAAATACTCATCGGTATAGTCGGCGGGAATGCCGTATGCAATCACTCTCATCGCCCCTGATTTTTTTTGATATGCACTAAAGCCAAGCAAACCGGCGGCATTCCTCCGGCGAGTGAAAAAACTACAATTTTGCTCGCAAGCTTCAACGATGCGAATAAAAAGAGGCCTACGCATTTAATATCGCCTACAAAAAAGGTGAGCCGGTTATGTTGGTACCTCGACGAAGTAGTCCTTCACGAGCATCTTGTTGTCTAGATTTCGGTTACGTGGAATGCATAGCCGGCCAACCCTGGATCTATGGCACTTTCTCTTCGGGCCTGTAACACCCCGATGTAATGATACTACAGTAACCCCTGGGGTTAAGTTAATCATTTTGCTAAATAGGTGTTTGATCATCATTGTCTTCTCTCTCTTTTAAATTCCAGTTGAATTCAATTTCAAATTATGAGTGAATTTCAAAATGCTCAGACATGAAAACTAAAATGTTCATCATGTGGAACATATTCTTCTGGTAATATTGGTGGTGAACCAACATTTTTGCAAAATGTCTAGGTGTCCTAAAATAGCTAAAACATAAGTTTTAAAACAAATGAAAACTGTTTTTTTAAGGAAGAAGGGCCTCAGCCCATGGCCTCCCCATGGGCCTCAGCCCACCTGGCAGCCCAACAGGCCATGTGGCCCACTCCTCCACCTGCTGCCTCCCACCTCCCACTTCCCCCGACCCGAGTCTCTGGTGCGCCGTCCCTGCGGACCCGCTGCTGGCGACGCTCGGGCGAGGGGATAAGGCTTGCGCCTCCCCGACACGTCGGCCCCCTCGCCTCCCACTCGCCCACTTGCCCCCTCTCTCCCTCGTCGCTCTCTCCCTCGCTCTCCAGATCCCCTCCCCTCCTCAACCGAGCGCCGCCGTCGCCATGGATGTGCCGTAGCCGCGGCCACCCCGCGCCTCGCCAGCACGTCCACGAGACGTGCCGTCCTCGGCTACACCCTCTGCACCAACTGGAGCGAGAAGGGAGCCACCACCGCGAGCCCGACGACCCCTTCTTCCTCCTGCGGCCATCTTCGTCCCCGGCGCCGATTCGCCGCCGTTGGTCCTCCCCGAGCCCGCTAACGCACACCTACAGGCTCACGGTGAGCAGCTGCATCGCCTCCCTCCTCTCTGGCCTCTCCCCGTAGCCGCAGCCGCCGCTTTTGCCGCACCCAAACACCTCGCCGCCGATGAGCTCGTAGCCGTGCCCTCGCTGCCCGTCGAGCTCTACCGAGCTCGGGTTCGTGCTCAGCACGCCCGTGCGAGCCCGAAGCACCCATCCCCGCGCTCTGCCGAGCCCCGTAGCGCCGTTCCCAATCGTGGCCGAACTCCGGCGAGGTTCCCGAGCTCACCGACGTCACCTCCGGCCTCGTAACCACTACGGTTGGACGTGGCGTCATCTTCCCGTTCGAGCCCGCCAAGTCGCGCGAAAAAACGGACGCCCGTAGGCGAATCCCGACGCTCTCCTGGCCGCTCCGCCGTGGTTTCGGCTCGTCGGACCCACTCTGGCGCCGGCCGCCGACGTGGCACACCTGGGGCCACCCCCTAGGTCACTGCCAGTGGGGCCCCTGGTCCCCTGTTGAGCAGTTGACCTGGTCAACTGTGCTGACTAGGTAGGCCCCAGCCGCTGACGTGTAGGCCCCACTGATTAACCCTCTGACTAAATGTTTCATTAATTAAAACTAATTAGTTTAGCTAATTAGTCTATGACAGGTGGGGCCCACCTACTAAATATCTTTGTTTAGTTAGTTTTGCGACTGTTAGCCTTCTGTCTATGACATGTGGGTCCCACTGGACCCACAGGCCTGGTTTGACCTAGTTAGCCAGTCTGTTGACTGCTGACGTCATCAGCACGTCATGCTGATGTCATTTTATCTTTTCTGTTATTTTAAATAATTCCAGGATATTGTTTAAACTTTGAAAATTCCTAGAAATTAAACCGTAGCTCAGATGAAAATGTTTTCTATATGAAAGTTGCTCAGAAAAATCTAACGAATCCGAATACGCGGTCCGTTCACTTGTCACATGCCTCTAACTAGTTGGACATGGAACATTCCCCTCCGGTCATCTGTCTGACACAGGTCCGAAACCGGGAAAACATTCCCGGTTGAATTCCCCCTTCACCTATAACTTGTAGTACTACGTTAGGTCGACCCTAGTTCTGCTTATCGTCATGTCATGCTTAAGCATTGCATCTGTTTGCTTATATTTACTGTTCCCCCCCCCTCTTCTCTCCGGTAGACCCCGAGACCGATGCTGCCCCTGTGATCGACTACGTCAACGACGACCCGTCCTTGCCGGAGCAACCAGGCAAGCCCCCCCCTTTGATCATCCAGATATCGCCCATTCCATCTCTCATGTTTGCATTAGATTTTGCTACTGTTATTGTTTGCTCCTATTCTGATGCATAGCCTGCTTTTGTATCTGCTGTTGTACCTTACCTGCTTATCCTAAACTGCTTAGTATAGGTTGGTTAGTGATCCATCAGTGACCCCCACCTTGTCCCTGTTGCCCCTGCTTCATCATTGAAGACCCGATGCGGGATCGAAGACCAGGCCTCGGCACCTCACATCACTTTCCCCTTAGTTGCTCGACACTGCTGGGTTACTATCGAGTGCCGAGGGTGAGACCTCTACAGCACTTCTGATGTTAACCCTGTAGTGTAGCTATTTGGTCATGGTCATCGAGGGTGATTTCCTCTTTAACCACTTCCGATACGACTCTGTCGTGCAACCCCTCAAGTGTGAACCTCGAGGGTGGTCCTTCTTATGTTCACCTTGATGATTACATCGAGTGGAGTTCACCGGGGGTGATTCCTCGGGTTTTCTCCTTGATGTTTAGACACACAGATACCATGATTACTATGACTTTACACTAAACCATGTTACTAAAGACGGGTCGACCCTGAGGGGTACCCGCGCGAGCATAATTGCGAGTGATATGGAGTCGGGTTGACCTGGAAGGTGCCCGAGAGATAATTACGAGGCGTGGCCGGGCATTCTTAGCCCTTGCCACAAGGCCTCGAGACGGGGCAACGGGGTCACATCTTTCGTGAGTCTCTGCTTGTTACCGCGCGTTCCTAATCCACTACGATTTGGATATTTGATCCGAGGGGCCTCTGGTCTGATAGCACTAACCATCACGTGGGCATAGTATGGGCGTTCTGCGTCGTATGCATCAACCGAAGCTTAATAGACGTCAGCGACTGAGCGGCGCGTGCCTGGTTGGACTGGTAAGCACATGCCTTTTTAGGGAGGTAGCTAGGTCTGCTCACCGGCCGCGTTCGCAACGTGCAGGAGTTCCCAGGGAGATGGCCCATGACCCCTGGGGGCATAGGTTTAGTCCGGCGTGTTGGCCTCTCTATTAAGCCTAGGTCGGGTTGCGGCGTATTGTTTGGCCGAGGCCGGGCATGACACAGGAAAGTGTGTCCGGCCAGAGTTAATCGAGCGTGGTGGGTAAGTTGGTGCACCCCTGTAGGGAAGAAAACATCTATCGATAGCCTGTCCTACAGTAACGGACACTCGGAGTTGTATCCCGATCGATACAACTAGAACTGGATACTTGTGATGAGAATTGGATGGTGATGAGAATTGGATTGTGATGACAATTGGATAGTATAACTCTAGGATTGCTTTCTCGCAGGTAGTCGAGAAAGGATCTCTGGACGAGGTTGATAACACTACTACTACTTTACTTTATGCTACTCTACTCCCTCCTGTTGCTGCAAGATGGTGGTTTCCAAAAGATGCTAGTCTTCGATAGGACTAGGCACACTACTAGGAAAAGGGCTATAGATAGGATTGATACTAATGGCACACCAGGTAAGTAGTGCGCCACTACTATATACTAATGGCGCACCGGTTAGAGGTGCGCCATTAGTGTGGAAGACACTAATGGCGCACCAGGCACACGGCGCGCCACTAGTATTGATTTTTTTCCATTTTTCCATACACTCTAATGGCGCATGGTGCCAAAGTGCGCCATTACTAGTTCTACCAAGTAATGGCGCACCTTGTAAACAGTGCGCCATTAGTATATTTTTTTTTTACTTTTTTGCAAAACTGCTAATGGCGCACCGTGTATATTTTCATGGACACTTTTTGATCTCGATCTCAATCCCACCCGCACCCTCCCCCGCTAGCTCCACCGCCGCCGACGACCCACCGCAACCCCCCGCTCCACCGCCACCGACGAGCACCGGTCCCCCGCAGACCTCCGGCCCGCTCCACCGCCAACGGCACCCCCACACCTCCCGCTAGCTCCACCACCGTCGACGACCCACCGCAACCCTCCCCCGCTCCACCGCCGCCGACGAGCACCCGCCCTCCCGCACCCTCCCCCGCTCCACCGCCGCCAACGGGCACCCCCCGCACCTTTCCCCCGCTCCACCGCCGTCGCCGATGATATTTTCAATTAACAAATTTGAACATATTTTCTAAATAATTATTACTGTTTTTATAAAAAATATTACTGTTATGATTTAAACAAGTTTGAACATATTTAAACACAAATAAATATCAAACAGGATTTAAAATGCATAAAAAAGATCTGGGAGCTGAGCTACGCTGGAGAGAAGGTGCCGATGTTCCGTGTCAGATGGGCCAAGAGCGTCCTAAAAGAAGACCGATATTTCACCACCATGGTTATACCCGCCAAATCCAAGATCATGGGTATAAACGTCACCTGAAAAATGAGCCATGGGTACTGGCTTCCCAAGTGGACCAATGCTTCTTCATTACCGACCCGCCAAAGCCCAGTCTGTTGTCGTGAGGAGAGGCAAAAGGAAGATCATCGGAATGGATGGAGTAGCCAATGAGCAAGACTTCGACAAGTACGGTGACCCGAAGATCGAACATGACGACGACGAAGTAGCCTCGAGTCCCCCTCCATCTCGATCTCGATCCCTGCACCCTCCCCCGCTCCACCGCTGCCGCCGATGATATTTTCAAGTAAGAAATTTGAACATATTTTTTAAAAAATTATTACTGTTTTTATAAAAAAATATTACTGTTATGATTTAAACAAGTTTGAACATATTTAAACACAAATAAGTATAAAAAACAGCATTTAAAATGCATAAAAAAATATTGGGGAGCCTAGGAATCGAACTCAGGACCTCCTGGTGTGTGTGCTGCGTGCTGACCAGTCAAGCTAGTGGGTGGGTTCTGTTGTAGATAGGGTTAGGTTGTAGATATGGTTAGTGGGCTAGATTAAAACAAAATTCTAATGGCGCACCGAGGGGAGGTGCACCATTAGAATAGTCATACTTATGGCGCACGACTGGACGGTGCGCCATTAGAACCCTCCCCCTAGCTATCCTCCCTCTCCCTCGCCAGATCCCCTTTGACCTACTCTTCCTCGCCACCAGATCCACCCGCGCGCCGCCCCGACCCACGACGCCGCCCGACCTCACGGACTCCACCCCGCCCCGCCCCCACCCTCGCCGCCCCGACCCTCGCCGGCCTCCTCCTCGCCGTCTGCGCCTTCTTCGACATCCTCCAGGCCTCCTCCGCCGCCGGCCGCCAAGGCACCAACCACCTCCTCGGACGGGGCGCTCTTCCTCGCTCTCTCCTCACCAACCACGACGCCGGCCACCTGCTCCTCACCAACCACGACGTCGGCCACCTGCTCCGTCGTCTCCGGCAGAGGTTACTCCACCTAGCTGCAGCACTCGTGCGCTTGGCAGCTAGGGTTTGCCTCCAGCCTCTCCCCCCCCCATCAACGAGAGGAGCATCCGGTGCCCCCGCCCTCGAGTTCGTCGACGGCGCCGTCCTCCAGCCGCAGCCGCCGCAGGTACAGAGCCCCCAATTCCATCTTCCCCCTCGCCCCCGATTCTTTCAGTTGCAATTCTGTGATCTCATTCGGTAGAGAAGAAAGATAATTGGTATGTTCATTATGTCATTCGGTAGAGAAGAAAGCATTGCACTGCTATGAACTTATCCTTCCTCATGTTGTCATATTGCACACATCTTGGAACTAGGAGAGTATGAGATCAGGGCATTGTGCAAATGCTTTGAAGTATCAATGAGTAGTATTTCTGCACATTCTCTGTTTGTATGTTCTGAAATGGCCATTTCAGTTTTGAATGCAACCCTCTATCTATCTTTCCATGAAAGAATGTTCTCATTTTGGCCATGAAGATGATATGAAGTCTCAACCTTTCCTTTGCATGAAATTTTTGGACCCCCTTTTCTGTGTTAAACAATTTTGGGTGTGTTGGTGGCCAGTTGGCTACAGTTTGCTGATCACTGCCAATGATGCAGTTTTGATCTAGTTTGTTGGTTTCTTGCTGATCTAGTTTGATGCAGTTGCTGATCATTTGCACAAAATTCAGTTAACAACAACATCAGTAAAATTCAGTTAATTAACTGAAGAAGAGAAGAGAGAAAGTAGAGAGCAAGAGGAGTACTTGCATTAACTGAAACATTTTACTTAAACTTGCAAAATTGCAGTACTCCCTAAAACTACTGCAAGCAAGAACTACTGTTGGAGGGCACTACTGTAGGGATATTCTCTGGTCTACTGAAACTTGCACTACTCGCAATTTACTCCAAAGGATACTATAGTTCTTTGCAAATTCTTTGCTCTACTCCACCGCATGCCTTCGCAATACACTACTCCACTTGCATGTTTAATCGCTAACGAGAAAAAGGTATGAACAAGCAAATGTAAGAAAAGAAGAGAGCTTGTACTGCCAGTACATCATCAGGCAGTTCACCAGAGATTTTCAAGTTAGAAATACTCCCAGGGGTAGATGAAGAGAGAATATCATGAAGGAACAATTTAGTTTTAATTAATGGAAAAGTTGCATTTACTTGTAGTGAAACAAACAATTTCAGGTAATTATAAATATTCAATAGCAGCAGAGGCAAGCAGTAGCAGTAGCAGTAGATGCCAACTTTTGATATGCATGCATGCATTCTTTGCTTGTTTATATTCATTCTTGTAAACTGGACATGCTCATCTATCTATCTATCTATCTATCTACCTGCTTAAGTATGTATGTATGCATTGTATTTTTATTTCCTTTGAAAAGTAAAGTTTATTTCCTGGCTGGCTGGCATGATGGCTCATGGATCCCTCAGCTGCAGCTACAGTTGGAGCTCAATCTGATCTCATCTGAAATGAATCTATAAATACAGAGTGTAGTTAGTTACTGAGTAGCGAAATAGTTGCTGGATGCGATTACTTGCATGGGCCTGGCTGATGAAGAAAAACTTTATATATATTCATCTTGATGTTGACTCTATAAATCATACTTATTGGACATGTTTTATGTGTTGATCCATCAATTGATCACATTGAGAAAGACCATCGTGTCTCCGACCATTTTGCAAAGGTCATGTCTCCGACCATCGTGTTGTGATGAATTTGCAGGTACCCCGAGAGGCCCTTGAGTTTGCCGGAATGTCGATTAACTTCCATTCTGGCAAATTCGGATACTCCATATGTCCTATTTTCAGCAAAGGTAATGCTGAAATTTTCCGTGAATTTTAGCATTACTATGCTAAAAATAGGACATATGGGGTACTTGCGACTTATGCCTGTTATCATCCATGTTTATGATCTGTTGTAAGGGTACTAATTGGTCTCTTCTGCTGCTTATCAGAGATGGCGGGAAGCAGCCACCGCCGATCTGCGATACCGCAGTATGAGTTGGATGCTTCCAAGTTCTTCACTATCATACTTGAGGCTTCAGTATCATCCATGACGCAGGTATATAAAACAAGCTGATCTCCCCTTTACCCATCTCATTATGATCTCTGTTGTTTGCTATATCACTCATTGTCCCAAACTGCAGAGGCTGCCTGACAGTTTTATGAACATGCTGATGGGTGAAGATCCGCCAAATAATGTGAAGCTGCGACAGGCCGGCAGCGGGTTTCGCAGGCAGTGGGATGTGCAGTTGGTGATCAAGAAGGGCCACATGTACTTGTCTCGTGGGTGGGAGAAGTTCTACCGTGCCTACGACCTGCAGTTAGGGTACTTCCTTGTCTTCAGGTACGACGACGACGCCAACATGCTCATTGTGAAGGTGTACAACAAGATTATGTGTCGCATGCGCTACGCTGCCGATGATGATGCCGGTACGTTCTGCCTCTTCTTATTCCTCTACATTTGGCTTTGTCTCACATCGATTGTTAACGGTCATTGTTGCATTTTGGACAGGTAGGAGCAGCGAAGCGGATGACAGCTACAGCCAAAGCAGCAAAGAACTATGGCTGTAGTGAAAGTAGCAGCGATTCGGTCAGTAGCGAAGCAAGCAGCGATTCTGGCAGCAGCATAGACAACAAGAAGGATGATCCGGACTGGAGTGCGGGAGAAGAGGAGCAGAGGAGGATGAGGAGCTGCAGGATGACGATGGGCATCGGTGAGGATGACCTAAGCTGGTGGTGGCTGACCAAGGGCAAGAGATGGTGGTGGCTGACCATGGGCAAGAGATGGAGGTGGCTGAGGATGACATAGCGATGGTCGTGCCTGAAGGTGGCCTCGCGATGGTGGTGGTGCCTGACAATGACCACACACCAGTGGTGGCGCCGGCGATCCCACAGCTGGGCGACATGACCACGCCAATTGTGGTAGAAGACTACATCCCACTGCCTCCACTGCCTCCACCGCCTCGCCGCTCTAGGCGCATCAGGGAGAGGAAGGAGAAGAAGGAGAAGAACAATGCATGAGAACCTAACTTTGTCAGGTATGTCAGATCTCCTATAGGTTAGATGTCCAAAATGATATATATATATACTTAGTTACCTATGTTATCTCTAATATGCTTAGTTTCCTATAGGTTAGCTTCATTTTTTACCTAAGTTGGCTCTAATATACTAACTTAGAGCTTATATGCTTAGTTTCCTATAGGTTAGCTCCAAAATAACTTATGTTAGCACAAAATGATCAAGTTTACATAATAAGCTTATAGTCTTTTTCTTATTCTTCTTCTTTTCCAAAATGACATAGGTGAGCTTCAATTTTACCTAAGTTGGCTCTAATATACTAACTTAGAGCTTATATGCTTAGTTTCCTATAGGTTAGCTCCAAAATAACTTATGTTAGCACAAAATGATCAAGTTTACATAATAAGCTTATAGTCTTCTTCTTATTCTTCTTCTTTTCCAAAACTCTTCTTATTCTTCTTCTAGTGTTCTTCTTCTAGTATTCTTCTAGTCTTCTTCTTTTTCTTCTTCTAACTTCTTGTTTATCATTTTGCAGATTTGATTTAATTGATGGAAGCTTGCGTGGATGGAGTGCTTATTTTCCATTTGTGTTTTTATTTTGTATCAATGTGAAACTTTTGTGAATTGGTGGATAACGGTGTTGGATGAACAATGTGAAACTTTTGTAATATGTAACAACGGAACTATGTGTTGGCTATGTATGTATATATGATGAAACTTGTGTGTTGGATACGATTGCTATATGGATGCTTGTTGTATATATATGTGTTGAATATCTCATATGTGAAATAGTGACCTGAGATTAAGAAAAGCAAAAAAAAATTAAAAAAGTTGTTACTAATGGGGCACTACCATGTGCTGCGCTATAAGTATAGCAGATAATAGTGGCGCACTATAGGCAATACTCAGTGCGCCATTAGAATACCAGATTCTAATGGCGCACATGTGGTGCGCCATTAGAAAAAATTCTAATAGCGTGAGGCTAGTGGCGCACCAGCAGTGCACTATTAGAAGGCAAAACTGGTGCGCCACTAGCATGCCTTTTCCTAGTAGTGAGGCCTTCTCTCTATTCTGGCATTTCTGCAGCCCAGTCCACATATACAGCCTTCCTTTGATAATGTTGCATCTGTAGTGTAGATCCTTGCTTGCGAGTACTTTGGATGAGTACTCACTGTTGCTTTGCTCCCTCTTTTTCTCCTTTTCCATTCTTCTCGGATAACGCAACCAGATGACAAGGTCCAGGAGCCAGATGCCACCTTTGACGACTGCTACTACCACGAGGGCGCCTACTACCACGTGGCGGAGACCGTTGATGACCAGGAGTAGTTAGGAGGCTCCCAGGCAGGAGGCCTTGCCTTTTTGATCGATGTTGCTTTTGTGCTATCCTTCTTAAGGCAAACTTGTTTAACTCATGTCTGTACTCAGATATTGTTGCTTCCGCTGACTCTTGTGTTTTCGAGCTTATGTATTCCAGCCCTCGAGGCCCATGGCTTGTAATATAAAGCTTGTATTATTTTAATTTGTGTCTAGAGTTGTGTTGTGATATCTTCCCGTGAGTCCTTGATCTTGATCGTACACATTTTCATGTATGATTAGTGTACGATTGAATCAAGGGCGTCACATGGCCCTTCTCTAATTTGTCCACGAGATGCAACAACACTAGGTTGTCGACATTGTCGTCTAAAATCATCTCTTCTATATCGGAATCATCCGATGAAAATGACGATGATGAACTCCAAGCATCCATCTAAAAAAATTAAATGCACGCCTATGATTTTTCCTAAATGTCGCCAGTCAAAATTGAATCAACAAATAATCGGGCATTGAACTTACCTTCCCCGGATGCAATTCTGCCAGCCGGAATCAAGTGAGCCGGCCCTTTCTTCTTCGATGTAGGCCGAAGTAAATCAGCCAAACCCCTTCTTCACCACGACCACAAATCCGTGGAGCCGGCGTGTGTGGCTGTCCCTCAGTGATTCTGAGGCTCACTGGTGTCGGAACCAACCGGACCCGCCCACTAGAAGGCCGTGGGGCAAGATCCGGGCCGGATCCATGGTGCTAGCGGCCGCGCCGCCATGGGAAATGCCCCCGCCCCCAAAATTGGTCGAGAAGGTGCGGCAGGGGCGGCGGAGGTACTGCACGGTGTATGGTTAAATCCGGCAGATCTCATGTAGGGGGGCCTGAACTGGTGATCCTAGCTTGATGGTAACAGAATGAACAAGAGACATGATGTTTACCCCGGGCCCTCTTGAAGAGGTAAAACCCTATGTCCTGCTTCTGTTGTATTGGTTGTGTTGGAGTACAAATTACAAGATGATCTATCTTGAGATCATATGTGTATGAATGATTCTCTATCCTACAAGCTAAAAACCCATGGCTTATATAGGGACCGATGGTACCTAGGGTTTACTAGAGGTCGGTTACATCTAGGGATAAACATGCCGATAATTTAAATATATCTTGGGGTATGCACCAAGCCTTTGGAAGATTCCATCTTGAAAACGTCGACGCGCATGGCAGTCTTGGCCCACTTGATGATCCAGAGGTCCTCAGCCCGACACACTATAAAGGGGCCGACGTGGTTAGCACCCCTAATCCAGGACACCATCACACGGCGCAGGGCGGCCGGGGGTAGCAAGAGACCACAGGGAGATGCGGCGGCGGAGGGGAAGGACGCACGAGTTGAAACTTCCTTCGCGCCAAGACGTGGGAGAGATTGGGGAACATGCAAAAAGAGGAAGGGAAACCTTAGATATGAGGGAATCGGCCCAGACTTTGGAGGATCCCGCAAAAAAGATTTAGTGAACGGCCAATATTACAGGATCTATTCCAGACGGAAAAAAGGTTGTGTTCCCAAGAAGAACTATACTAAATCAATTGAGCCATATAGTCGCTGGCAGAAATAAAATACTTCCCGTGCGTTGTCACCACGCACCACTTGATCGATTGTAAACGGCTAAGATGGGCCAACCAAGAAATGAAACGCCGTCATCATGGTGTCTGGTCAAAGGATTTTTCCGCTGAATTTCTGATGCTCAGCAAGCCCCGCTTCAGTTTCCAGGGTATTCCCCAAGTCAACTTTACATAGAGGAGTACCATAATTTTCCAGATGAACACGGAGTGATGAATCACAAAATTCACAATGAGCACAAGCCATGAGCTGAGCATTGACATTGCTCTTAGTCCAACCACCGGCAGGAATATTGCTGTAAATCAGAGCGGCGGCGGCGAGATCCACACGGGATGGCTGCGCGAGCTCACGTCGGCGTCACGTAGCTCGGCCGTCCTGAACGAGCTCATCGGCCGTACGCCGATGCTGTGGTTCCTCGGCGAGCGCGCGGCCACCATCCTCCGGCCGCGCACCCGGCGCGCCAACGTGAAGGCGCTACACACGGTGCGCGCTGTGGCCATTGGCCCGTACCACCGCGGCGACCGAGGCCTCGCCTTTGACGACGAGGCCAAGCTGCCGTTCCAGCGGTACCTGCAGGACCGGTGCGGGCTGGACGTCGAGCAGTACGTCGCGGCGCTCGGAGCGGCGCGCGGCAGCTTCCGCGACGAGTTAGCCGACGACGCAGTCGCCGCGGATTGGCTCCAGGACGAGGAGAAATTCGTGAAGATGCTCCTCCTGGACAGCAGCTTCGTTCTCGTGTTCAGCATCATGTTCAGCAAGGCCGGCGGCGGGCAGGAACGGGCGGCGGTGCCCGTTACCAGGGAGCACTTCATACTGTACACGGCCGTGTCGCAGTACGCCGACGGGATCATGCTCGACCTTCTCGTGCTGGAAAATCAGATCCCCTTCGCCGTCGTGAAGCTGCTCGCAGCCTCGTGCTGCGGTCTGAAGTTCGGGCGAATAGCTCCCATGCGACGTCGTTGGTGTGAATTGTCTCTCATGCGACATCGTTGGCTGCAATAGCTCTCATGCGACATCTGTGTTGGAAAAAATAGCTCCCATGCGACACTGCTGCCTAATCCAAAGACACATGTTTAAAACTCGAATCAGGTGAGCGGGACCCACAGCATGGGACCCACTAACTTATCCAACTCAGCATTTGGTCAAGTGAGCAGGACCCACAGCGTGGGACCCAGGTCAGCATTGGTACAAGAGGACACCGAGCCGTGGACCGAGCCGTGCAGCACCCGAGCCCATCCTCCCCCCTTCCCCCCCTCCCCGACCGTTGTTGTTCTTCTTCTCCGGCGACGACGCGCAGCAACGCCGTTCCGGGCCGCGGCCTAGCAATGTCGAGCTCCGCTTCAGCCTCCCGCCGCTCATGGCCGCGCTATGGCGCAGTGCCCATGACAAGGTGCCCTGCATGCCCACGTATCGCACCCCTGAAGCGGCTAGTCACAACGACCGACAAGAATGGCAACCTTGGGCGGGAATTCGTGAAATGCGAGAGCAAACCAGAGCAGGGAAAGGTGAGATTTTACTTCTCAATATGCCAATTTTGGTTTTTGTCTCCCAATTTCATATTTGCCCAATTTTTCCCCATTTTTCATCGGATTAGGGGATTTAGGGTTCATCTTTCCCAATTTCAGAAATTGAAGCAATGCACCCATTTTGAGTGGCTAGATGAGTACATAGAGCGGATTCAACTGGAGGGTGCATCAGGGGAGCTCGATTTACCGTTGGAGGCGGAGAAGTTGGGCAAGTTTGGATCGGGCTATTCTGCATCTGGGGCGCCTGGATCTGCCCATTCCATTGGGGCTACTGTGGGGGATGCAGTAGTGACGGCAGAGCTGAAGAAGCTGAACAAGCAGATGAAGAAACTCATCGAATTGCAGAAGCAGGGCAATTTGATGGGGCTGATGGCCGGACTTTTTTATGTTTGTGTAATTGCTCTCGCATTTGTTTATGTGATGATAATTAGTCGTAAGTGAATAGATTGGGCATCATTTGTAATCGTAATGATGTATATTTGAATAAAAAGTGTTGCGCTCTACGAATTCAGCATGTCCTCTCCACTCTGTTTCGGGCGGCTCTGTTTCAGTTCATCAGTTCGTCATCTGTTTCAGTTTCAGTGGTAGAGGGAGAAAAGGAAAAAACAAATTCGTCCACGGCCCGTTGCCCAAAAAGGCCAGGCCCATATAGAAGTTAGGCAGGGCCGAATAGAACATATCTAGGCCCATTAATAAAAGAAGTGTAGCTAGTGCAAAAAAAAGTGCACACGGTCATTGACATCGATATATGTTTTCGGCTTTAGGTTATTTCACAAATTTTAAGTTTCCTGCAGTCACCTTTTTTGACATAACTCATCTGATGATTATTTGAGCTATTTTTATGCATAAGCTATCGTGTGAACCATAAAAGTTGCAATTGTTTGGTTCTAGTTTATTTCAACCAAGCACCATTTTTTAATATTTTTCCTGACTTGTGCTATGGTGTTTTCAGAGTTTTTACTCGTGTGTTTCAACCGAAAAAGTGTGCCCCTAGTAGCATCTCCTTACAACATAGAGGGTCATCCCCTTACAACATATAGTGCATAAAACATAAAAGGAAGATAATTAACTATACACGTGCTAACAACAACTTATATGATTGGATCATGTTTTAGTGCATTTTTTAGTACACATGGCCACATAAATAAAATGCAATGGAGAAACTTTAGGACCGAAAAAACATATAGATAGATAGAGGGGCATCGGGTACCCTAGTAGCATAGATAGATAGAACATATAGAGGGGCATCCCTCCACTACACATAGTTCATAAAACATGAAAGTAAAATAATTAAAAGCGAAGACACAGCACACACGCCCGAACCAACACAAACACAAACTAGATAGATAGAAGACTAGCACTTGAACAACTCCTTGGCCCTCCTCCTTGCCACTCCTTGGCTCCTCCTCCTTGTTCCCCTCACTCGCGTTCTCCGGCATCTGGTAGGGAGGTGTGCATGCCGTTGGGGTGAGGGAAGATGTGGTGGAAGTTGGTGAAGATGTTGTAGGTCGTGAACGCGATAAACTCGCATCCACACTGAACACCTCCCGAGGAGGTGGTGGCGTCGAGGGGTTGGTGAAGGTGACGTAGAGGCCGATGACGAAGCCGTTGGGCCCGGCGTTGCCATCGTACTGCTCGTGGAGGTGGAACATGGGCGGAGTGCCCGGAGGAAGGTGGCGGTAGCCGGCTTGGAGGAAGAAGCGAGCCAACTCTCTAGGGCCCCTCCACCTAGAGATGGCCCACACCCTCAGGCTATTCTCGACGACGACTCCGGCCGGGTACTGCCTCTCCGGCACGGTGCGAGGGCGACGGTAGGTAGGGCCGTTGAACTGCATGGTGGCTCGGGGCGCCCGGTGGCTCGAGTGGTGGATTTGGCTCGAAAAGAAGAAGGGGAGGAGGCTTGAGAGATGAGTGTGAGAGGATGAGGAAATGGTGCCCTTTTATAGCCGCGTTGCAGCCGGGGTCAATGTGTACACGGTGCATTCCCGATCGTTTTCTCTTCTCCGTTCGCACTGGCATAAGTAATTGCGGGCATTAACTCAAAAAACGGCGGGCAGAGCATCCAAAGAGGCACGGGCGGCACAGGCGAGATGCATCGTTTCGTGCACTTGCATCGGCGGTGACGCCTGCGTGGGAAACAGGCCTTGCCATCCGCGTGACCTTTGGAAAAGGAGCTGCACCACCGACGCGTCCGTCTCGTTCAAACGGGTATGCATTAAACATGCATTTGTTAAAATAGCTTAGATGCGACGTACCCATACGCTGCGCCCCTGCCGTGCTTTACTGCGTCGATGCGTGCATGCAATCCTGCATGAAAAAGGCTACTCCCCCCGCTGCGACGTTCACGAGCAAAGAATAGCTAGGCTGCGACGTTGCATGGCATGCATGGGACAGGGATGGCCCACATGTCATTGACCCTCTCGCATGCAGCCCATCCCCCCTCTCGAGCCGTGCGCACGCACGCCAGGCCCGATCCGCTCGGCCCAACGGTAACTTAGATGCTCCCCCCGCTCAACGTTATCTGTTCGTCAGAGAGAAAAAACGGTGGCCAATCAGATTGGAGCCCACGGATCGCCCCCGCGGAATCCTTCTAGAAGGCCTATCCGACGACCGTAGTTTGGCGTTAGGGTTAGATCGACGGTGGATGTTTGGCGCTAGGGTTACATGGGGTTTGGAGGCGGTCAACGGGGTTTTGAAAGGTTTGACCGAACATTCAAATGTGTATAACTAATTCAAAAAAAATCTAAAAAATGAAAAACCTGCGCATATAGCCTTTTTATGTTACATAGTTATGATATAAAATGATAAACTCGATCTAATGATCTTTGCATGAAAAAACCTTCACAAATTGGACTATCTCGACTGAGGTTGCATAGAGTTCAAAGGAGTGAGAAGAGGGTTTGAGGTTTTGAAAATGCAAATAAATCAAAAACATCACCTTAGATTCATTTTAGAGTGACTAAGGAGGATCTGAAGTTATTTTTGCATATAAATTTTTTTAACTTGTTTTATTGCTGACTTTGTATTAAAGGGTGTTTTTTCAAAAATAAATTAAATAATATTAATACTTATTCAAAAAAAGGTGAGACTTCGTATTGATCCTATATAGGTATAATATAAGCTAATAAAATCTTTTTTGGGTGATTTTGAGAAGGTCGAAAAAAACTTGCTTAGAAATGGGGCCGTTTTCCCTTACTTTGGAGCCTGTTTGGACAACATTTTCAGTGACTATGAGTTGGACTTCAAAAAAAGGGTTGGATTTATGAACTAAAGTGCATAGTAGTACATAAAACGATGCAACATCACAGAACAAACAAATGAACTCAAAAAATATTGGAGATAGGTTCAAATTTGAATGTCGGTTCAAATTTGAATTTTATTTCAAGTCAAATCAACATCATAGCACATAAGTTTTCACATGAAAGAACATAAGTTTTCACATCAAATGACAACAAACTTAAGTTTTCACATCAAATTTGAATGATTTCGACTCTATTTCTTTTGCTTCTTTCTACCACTCGATTTCTTCTGATTTTTTCCACCGTTTGGTTCCCGCGCATAGTTTGTTGATCTTGATGCTCTTGCTTTTGGCCCCTTGCAAACTCCACTAGGCCCCCTCAACTTTTGCACTGACCATGTCCCACTTCTTCACTTGCACTTCTGCAGATTGAGTAGATGGCACACATTGTTCAACTACTTCAGTTTGCAACTCAACACTTGGCAGCACAACCTCCAAACATGGCAACACAGTTGTCAAAGCAGATTCGCATGGCAGCACAACAGTTGCTTCATCGCAACAGTTTCAGATTGCCCTAGCGTCTGCGAAACAGATTCAGTATGCATCACATCGTCCAAAACAGAAACACTTAGCTCATGTTCAGCAGTAACATTTTCAGTTAGCTCCATATCTTTGTCACCAAACATTATCTGCTTAGTGCTCTTCCTTCTATAGCCATTGAGTCTTGCTTTTTTCACTGGCCAGCATTGTTCAACAACAAGAGGTGGGGCTTTTTCTGCACGCTTCCTCCTAAAAAATAAAGCATTTGACTTGGTTAGATACTAGAACAAGTAGCAAAATCAAAAACTTGCAAAAACAGTAACATAAACATACTTTGGCCTCGAGGAGTGTAGATGCACTTGGATGAACCAACTCTGTGCCCAAGTACCTCACACAACTTGCACCTATTTTTGTTACCTTTTGAGCCCTTTTGGGCTTATCATTCTTTTCCTTTTCATTTTTCCCTTCTTACTACAACCACCTTTCTCAAACCAAGCTTTGAATCTGCTCTGTTTAGGCCTCCCAGCCTTTCTTCTAGTGATGAGGGGGACACAAGGTAAATTCTATTTCCACCTCGGGCCACCGAGATTGGTCATCGGTCTGCAGGAATTGGACTTGCATATGCAGCTTTGAATTTTTGTACTGAATAATACTCATGCAAATATGGGTGCATATTTAACCTGGGTTTAGATGCCAAAAAAAGTATGGAATGCTCACATGGTTTTCCAGTGTGTTGCCACTCTTGGCAAGTGCACTCATGCAACTCAGTATTTACCACATGCCTCTTGCCACTCTTTGTATCTCTAACTTCAGCACCCCACAAGGAAGATTTCTCAACAGATAGATGTGAAAGATTTCTACTCCTGTTGACCACCTGTTGTACCACTGCTGGAAGTTTGTCCCCTTCCAAAATATTAGCAATTTTTCCTCTCAACTCCCACAAACGCATGATCATGATCCTTATTTGGTCCACCATGTCATGCACAGGCAAGTCTTTCAAATCCTTCACTTTGTTGTTAAAACTTTCTGCCAAGTTGTTATTGATATGATCACATTTTATGGCAGTATTAAAACCTGATCTATACCACAATAGAGAATGGTGGGTGTTCAACCATGAAGCAAATTCATTATCACTACATGATGCCAATATCTTACCAAGGTGATAGGAATGTGTGCATGCGGTGTAGGATCTTCTTCTTGGCCACATGCGCCCAAATTCATCTCCTCTGAATTTTTTATCAGATTCATCCACATATGTCCAAAGCACTCCCTCTGCAAAGCATGGGGAAAACATTTTTACTGCATTTTCCAACCCTTTACATGCATCTGTGTGGATGGCCAAAGGAGAAACTGCCCTATGCATCTTTTCGGTTGCATCATGAACCATATCCATGATGCCTCTGTCTCTGATGAAACATTCCTATTGCAATTGGGAACATCCAGTTGTGTCCATCTAGAGCATTGCATGCAGCCAACTGACCATTCCACTTTCCAGTCAAAAAAGATGAGTCTATGCTCAAATATGGACGACAACCTGCTTTGAATCCATCTATGCAAGGCTTCAAACACATAAAAAACTTGCTGAATAAAACACTGCCATCCTCTGTTACCTCTGTATCTATCTCCACCACACTCCCAGGTGACCGCTTCTCCACTTCTGCTTTAAAACTATACAACATCCTAAATGTATTTGCCCAGTCACCATACAATGATTTCATGGCCCTTTGTTTTGCTTTCCACACTGTGGTATATTGCAGCTGGATGGGGTACAGCTTCTCCAAGTCAACTTTAAGCCTCTTTGCAGTAGTGTTTGGAGTCTTGGCTAAAATAGGAGTAATCTTCTCTGTAACCCAAAGCTGTGATGTCATCTTTGAAACTCTCTGTGAAGTGGTCATACATGTATGCTGGTGTGGTATTTGATTTACCCTCATGTACTTCCATCAGGTTGTAGTCCGAGACAAGTACCATTTGCAAGGATTGCCACCACCATCATAACCTTTGCACCGAGCATAAAATTTCTTTCGATCAGTCCACATAGTCTTGGCATCAAACTCTTTTTTCACTGCATAGGTCTGAAAGACATCCTAAACTCATTCATTCTTGGCCACAACTTTCCCACCTCAATAACTGGGTTCTCTTTGTCATACAAACAAACCAGCTCATTATCATCTGCATCATCCACATCATCTGCAGCCTCTCTCATCAGCTGTTCTTCATCCTCATTTGCATTTCTAGGGCCTGTGTTACCTTCAGCAGGCAAAGAACTGTCATCCTTCTCCTTATCTTTGTCATCAACTTGAATGCCAAACATTTCGGCCATATCAATGTCAGATATTGGTGCAATGACCAAATCTGTTTTTCATTCAACTCTACTACATTCCAGTCAACAACAATCTTCCTAGCACCATGGGTTCCCTCCTCTCCATCTGCATCAATCCCTGTATCTTCAGCTACTACAGTCGGTTCAGTCAACAAAGGCAACATCTTCTTTTGTGAAACCCACTCATCATCTTCCATCTGTGCAGCCATCTTTGATGGCACATAATAACTCTGGAATGAGTTTGCAAATCAATTAGCTCTGCATAAAATGTTACTTGTTTGCTTGCCCACCCTTCTTGCTGATCAATTTCAGCAACCATGGATTCTCCATCTTCAATTCTCACATATTCACCATTATAGTTATCGAAACGTTGCAGAGATACCTCTTGTTCTGGACCCCAAACAATACTCTCCCCAATTCTCTCCACCAAATTGCCCACGGCCTTCTCCTTAATTCTCTCCAATTCCTGGGGATCAACATCTGCAAATTCGACATCCAACCTCACGGTGGTATCTCTATCAATGTCTTGGACACTGCCATCACTGAGCTTGGCTTTACAGGGAAAAAATTCCACTATAATTACGAATGTGGTGGCAGAACCTGAACCTCCCCTGTTTTGTCAATGGCAGGCAGCGGCGGCAGTCACTACCAAATCGAGTTCGATTCTAAATAGCCAAGAAAAGAGGGTGGCATTACCGATTTGAAGCACTGTCTCCTCGCTCCATCTCATCCAGCCCTCGCTCCATCTCCTATCCAATCGAGATTCTAAAACGCCAAGCAACAGGGGCAGCATGAGGCCACAGATTTATCCAAAATTCAGTGGAATGGGAGTGGTGTTTGGAAAATACTCACTCGCAATAGCCGCTGCAGAGATAGGCGCTCCACCACCGGGCTGCGGAGAAGAAACAACCCCCGGATCCAATGGAGCCTGATTCTAAATCGCCAAGAAACAGAGGGCAGCATGAGGCCACAGATCCCTCAAAATTCTGGGGAGTGGGACTAGGGTTTCGGGCTCACCTCGCAATAGCTCTGTCGCTGCCGAGAAATGCGCTCCACCACCGCGGAGAAGAACCCGCTGCCGGAGAAGATGCTTACGGCGGCGCCGCTCGCCCAGTCCAGCACGGGCGAGTCGAGCACGGTCACACAGTCACCGGTCTAGTCGTGGACGGTTGACTCTTGACTACGTGGCCATAGGTGGACCCCACCAGTCAGAGCACATAACCCCCAGTGTCCTAACCAAATCTCAGCCTAACGGACAGCCAACTAGCCGCGTAAATGGTGTGTCGCATGGGAGCTATTTTTTCCAATGCAGATGTCGCATGATAGCTATTACAGCCAACGACGTCGCATGAGAGACAGTTCACACCAACGACGTCGCATGGGAGCTATTCGCCCCTGAAGTTCCGCTCCGTCGAGGAGCTGGTGCTTGGCTGCTTCGACGGCATCTGTCCGAGGAGGGCGCGCGGCAAGGTCATCGACTTGCCGCTCCAGCAAACGACGGACGCGAAATTCTATCACATCCTGCACCTCTTCCACTGGTCGCGCGTGCCGGAGAACAAGTACCGCGTCCTCTCCACGCCATTGAAGCTTCTCGATGCCAAGGATGATTCGGAGTGGCTCATCCCTTGCGCTACGGAGCTGCAGCGGGCGGGTGTGTGGTTCCGGAAGCTCAAGCTAAACGAGACGGAGAGGCACGGCGGAGACCTCAACATGGAGTTCTGGAGCAGGGCGGCGAGCCCGGTGGCATGGATGACCATCCCGAGCTTCCACATCCTCGCCTACACCGCGGCGTTGCTCCACAACATGGTGGCTTTCGAGAAGCACTTCCACCGGGCGCACGGCGTCTGCGTGACGGCGCACGTGGCGCGCATGGAGGGCCTCATACGGAGCCCGCAAGACGCGGCGCTGCTTCGCCTCCGGTGGGTCCTCGGCAGTGTAAAGTGCACCGACGAGGAGGTGGTGAATTTCTTCCGTGACATCGGCGCGGAGGCGGAGGGTGTGCTCATGCCCCAAGAGTACGGTGAGATGCCCAGCGCGGTGGCGCGGCACAGGAGGAGGCGGGCGAGCAGGTGGTACGGGGACTTCATGCTGCACTTCTCCCCTTCTCCATGGGTGTCCATCTCGCTCGCCGTGGTGGCTGCGCTCATCATTGTGCCGGCGATGCTGCAGACAGTCTACTCAATTCTGAGTTACCAAAAGTAGATGATCCGGAATTGCGTCGGGTAAGCTCATCACATTGACTGATATTTTGCGCTCATCAGTGCTGTCGAGTAAGCACACCCCGTCTCTCTCTCTGCCCCGGACACCTTGTTCATGTCTCCTTGCGTTCATGTCATGTGTTGTACCTACTATTGTACTCATTCTCTTTCCTTCTACCAATGAAAAAATACGCAAGCTCTGCCTATTCGCGAAAAAAAATTATGTCTTGGCTGTTGTATCAGTTCAAATTTACATGAATGCGAAAGTCGCTCATAAAGGCTGGGTGCGTGTACTTGTATTCATAAGGATGAATGCACGAGCATTGCTGTCTGAATCATTTAGATTCTCCCGTCAAGTAATTGCACTGCAGCAAATCCTCTGCCTTTTTTCTTTCTGAAAAATAAAATGGTCTTTGTCTCCCCCTGATAGTAGCATATTATATTATGCCCGGCTTTAAGATGTTCTTTAGCTATTTGGAGCTTTATTAATTTATAGCCGGGCATAATGCCTTGGGTCTAAAAAATGGCTACCGAAATGGATAGAAGTGCTGACAAAGACTACGAGATGTCCACATCAGAGCTGTAGAAAAGTCCTTGAAATTCATTCTGCAGGAGAGCAGTATATGTGTCTAACTGTGCTTGGACAGTGCACAAACCTGCAATTTCCAGGGTGCTTCTTCAGGTACCAATGTCATTGGAGTGGAGACACTGAAACATCATTAGCTGAACAGCATGCAGTGGAATGCAGGAAAAACAGGATGCAGCAGGGAGTTTTCTCTCGTGTGTGCAATTCCTCATCCCCATTCATCTGTGTTATGGCTGTGTGCATCATGATGATGCAGAGGCCAGGGTCTTTCCCCTTTTCGAAAAATAAAATAAAAATTCATCTGTGTTGTGGCAAGGCGATGTGGTCCTCCGTGACGAGGAATTCAGCGAGAACCATGTGGCGAATGTGCTGGCGGCTGCAGGAGAGGCGCAGATACGGCTAGCGGCGGTGATCTCTGGACTGCTCACCTGTGCTCTGGCATGTTTGGTCTACTTCTGAACCTCAACAGATGTTTATTCGCAGCAAAAATCGTGTATGATAAATGGTCCACCACGATCTCTACTACTCTAGTCCTTTTTGGTCTACTTTCAGTCTGGGTACAGTCTTGCAATGGGTCTTCTTAAGCCTTTTATTGGCAACTTGCAACAAGTACATCATCATCTGCATGTCATTGTCTCTGTGTTTTCTTATTTCCCTTTCAAGTTCCTAGCAACTTGTAACTTCCTGGTGTTCCCTTATCTTTGATAGTGGAACCCGGAGAAATTGTTTGCTTCGTATGAAAAAAAGACTTGTATGTTCTTGCTGTTTTTGTCAGATATTATCATATTAACACTCCTTTTTTTCAACGAAAAGCAGATTTGAACAAGTTCGTAGCAACAAGTACAGAATGTAGCAGAACTGATGCATGCATCTTACTAGGAAGATAGACTGATTGAGACCTGATCCTCCTTCCTTTCTTTCTTTCATGACTCTTAGTTTCAGTAGAAGCTGCAAAAGACACCAGATTCAACAAAGCAATGAAAGTACAATTACAAGTTAATACACTATTACTCCCTCTGTAAATTAATATAAGAGCGTTTAGACTGCTAAAGTAGTGATCTAAATGCTCTTCTATTAGTTTACGGAGGTAGTACATCACTACTTTAGTGAAGTTGTTGTATTCTCAAACTTAAACCTTACAATAATTTACTACTGATACATGCTTAGCCTATCGGGGAACTCTGAATGGACTTTGTTTTCTAAAATAGACTGACAAGATGCATGTGCAGATCGAAAGTTCGAGTAAATTGTATTCTAGAAAAAAAGAAAGTTTGAGTAAATTGTTTTGTTCAGTCAGTACAGGTTGTGAAATCAATGATGTGTGTCTTAAGCAACTCAGGAAACACTTTCAGATCAAAACGCTCCTGCAGGGCAGAATGAAACCTCAATTTAGTGTCAGATCGATTTGTGACTAGACAAACAATACTTGATTCAGATTTGCCGTTTTCCATCTGTAGTGTGTGCGTGTGGGATGCAAGCAGTTCTATAAAAAGAAATACTGGGTTCAGATTTGGATCTCAGAGAGTATCTAACTGGACCCCTTGCTGCCAGTTGCACCTCTGATCCCTGGCATAGAGTTTGAGCAACTGCATTCTGCATTTCTGCTAGCCTGCAAAGGGTTGTATACTTGTATCATACGCTGCTGTCTAAAATCATTCAGATTCTTCCAGCAAGTAAATACTGCTTCTAGTCATGTATGGCATCCCCGGTTCTCTTTACAAGAAAACGCTGACCTAATAACATAATAATAATCTGCAAGTTGGAGTGAAGTTTGTGCTCATCTTGGAGAGACGGCATGGGACTCAGGCTGGCATGGTATGTGACTAGCCCATACTGTAGCGCAACGTTCCTGCAAATGTTTTGCTGCCACTTCTATTCTTGTGAGTGTTCTGTACCCAAGTATCATTGCAACCAGCCGAACAGGATAGGAGTATAGGGAGCTTATCTTTCTTATTACCGTATCGGTTGCCTTTGTCAGGATGTAATTTTCCTTTTTCATTTTGTTCTGCTCCGTTTGCGAGCTGTAATACCTTTATGACGATACTTTCTGGATTTTTAATAAGATGGCTGCATGCATCATCATGATGCAGAGGCTGGGGCATGCCTCCATTTCAAAAAAAAAAAACTCTTCGCAACCAGCCGAACAATCATCTTGTTGGGAGACCATCCAATTTGTATTTCTTCTTTTTTATGTAAAAGAAACATCGCCCACTTTGGAGAAGCACGTGAGCAACGACTTGCTGGCAATTTCCCAACACGATGGAACCACACTTATTTTCAAAGGGGAACTAAACTTAGAGCATCTCCAACAGCAGCGCGATATAAGCGCCGCAGTGAAAAAAATACAGATTTTTGCGCGCGCAACCGCTCCGGCACTCCAGCGGAGGCGCAAAAACGCGCGTGCGGCATAAGTGGTTCAGGGCACGGGACGAAACGGCAATGCGCACCGCTTATTTCGTGCGCCCGCTTCCGTGCGCTGCACACTCGAGCGCCCACGCCGCGACTTCCACCTGCCACCAATCCAGGCGCTGGCGCCGCCGCCCGCACCACCCCATTTGCTCTGGCGACCCGACGGCGCTTCCCCGGCCTATCCTGCGCCGCCGCTGCTTCCTCCGTCTCCCTCTAGTCGCCGCCGCCCCTTGCGTGCGCCATTCCTTCGATGAACAGCGCCCGGCCACCCACTGCCGCTCGGCGCCCACAGGGTGTTCGACAAAATGCTTGCAAGGTAGTATTGCTTCAACTTCACATTTTTTACATGAATTTGGTGCATGTTCTTTGTAGTTTTTATAGACTAGTTTAAATTCAACATTGTAGATGAGATCGTCATATGATTCTTCCGATGAAGAATTTGATATTTCAGACGAGGAGGACCTTGCAATGATCCTAGCTATGCACATCAATAAAAAACCGAAGCACGGTGGTTCGGTTATGGGTCGGCAGAAAATTTAGAGGGACAAGATCGATGCCGACAACAGATTGATGAGGCACTATTTTGTGGAGAATCCCACATACCCCGAGTCTTACTTCCGGCGCCGTTTTAGGATGAGCACCGAGTTGTTCAGGCGCATTGCAGAGAAACTGGCGAGTCGTGATCGGTACTTATAGCAAAGGAGGAATGCCACCGGAGAACTCAGGCATAGCACCTTTCAGAAGGTGACATCTTCTTTGCGTATGTTGGCATGTGGTATTCCGGCTGATCTAGTTGATGACCACTTGGCCATGGGTGAGAGTCAAGCCATCATGTGTGGCAAGCGCTTCACAGTCGAAATTGTGCAAGTGTTTGGCCCGGAGTATTTCAGATCTTCCAATGCTGAAGACGCCGCAAGGCTTTTGGAGATGAACAAAGCTCGCGGGTTCCCAGGTATGCTTGGCTCAATAGATTGCATGCATTGAAGTTGGAAGAACTGTCCTGAGGCATGCATGGGCAATTCCACGGCCATAAAAGGGTTCCACTATAATCCTTAAAGCGGTGGCCGATTAAGAGACTTGGATTTGGCATGTTTTTTAGAATGCCTGGATCTTTAATTGACATGAACGTTGTTAATCGGTCACCACTCATGAATAAGATTGCAAATGGTGAACTACCACCGGTGCAGCAAATGGCCACACATACAACTATGGCTACTATCTTGCGGATGGCATCTACCCAAAGTGGCTAACATTTGTGAGGCTGTTGAAAAAACCGAAGGTAAGAAAAGTTTAGATTTTCATAATGCTCAGACGGCGGCTAGGAAAAATGTGGAGAGAGCTTTTGGGATTTTGCAAGCCCAATTTGCTATTGTGAGAGGACCGGCTAGATTTTGGGATCAGAAGATGCTTTGCTACATCATGCACGCTTGTGTGATCATGCACAACATGATCATCGAGAATGAGCGTGGCCAAGATTTAGACTACTCTCAATATGAGCTCTTCGGACATCACATGCGAGTGCGACGGAGGACTGCGAGGGTGGCCTGATTTCTTGCTCCCTATCATGCCATTCGAGGTGCGGATACGCATGAAATCTTCAGAAGGATCTCATCGAGGAGTGGTGCACATGAAATGGTTGAAAAAGAGCATGATGATTTGTATGTTCGATCTCGTATGTTTGATGTTGCATTGTTGATCCATTTATTGTATTGGAAGATAAACTATTTGTTTGAGTTGTAATAAAATTGAACTATTTATTGTTGATTTTTGTTTGTGTTTGATCTTCTTGGTTTTGTTTGAAGTGCATATGTTGTTTGTGTTGGGCACGCGCCTTTTTTTTGCAGTGCCTTCTGGAGCAGCTCGCGCGCTATATTTTGCGGCGGCCGCTGGAGCCGAGCTCAGCTGTGTGCAATAGCTGGCTATTTCGGCGTTGTAAAGACGTTTTTTGCACGCCGCGTGTTGCACGCCTGTTGGAGATGCTCTTATAATTTTAAGAAGCAACTATTTTTTAATGAAACCCTTTATGGATTTCCCGTGGTGTGTCTAATGGGATTGAGATATAGTAACATGCCATGGACATGTCACCAATTAACAGTAACGGTGCCATGCCTCTCCCCCGACCGTCCATCAAGAATAAATGGCCAAATCAACACCTACAGTCTCAGGCTGCCCATGAATAGTACACCGTCTATAGTACTTCTATAATCGCAGGCTACATCCTTGGCTTAGATCGCAACGTGTACGTGCAGTTTGGAACCAGCTTTATTGGATCTGACAGTGGCGAAAGCTGATGGCGACGCGGCGGTTGCAACTTTGTTTGATTCGACGCGGCGGCGGCGGCAATTTGACAGGATCGCGACGGTGGCAATTCAACGAGGACGCATTTCAGCTGTGCTGGTTGGTGCGATGAGCACCTCATCTTGATACACAGCGCAACAATTTTTGGCGCGAGAAGCCCAGACGGCGGACGTGATTTTGGCGCCTAGTTTAGTAGCAACTCTCGCTAATTCTGTTCGTTTGTTGGTGAATAGCACATGTCCGTTGTATGAGATGGGCAATGAATGAATAGTTAATTTTGAGCCGTGCGTGAAGTCACTGCAGACGAGCCGCACCTAGAAAAGGGAAGTTGTCATGACTTCATCTTTGTACTCGATCTCGCCACCGCGGTCTTCTCCAATAAGAGGCATGAAGGTTCGATCAACTTGCCCCTATATATGTTGGTTCTACTTATCTCTGTTTTCGTTTAGGATTAATAACGTTTTTTCTTTTACACCATCAAATTAGCGCGTGGTAGAGCCTTCGCGAAAATAATTTTCTTCACTGTCCGACAATTTTCCACCCTAGTCACCTGATGAAGACATGTAATATAGTGTTTATGTGCACCCCACTAGACCACATGTGTTTGACATCTTGGGTCACAACAGGCACGAGGTATGTTAAATTTTGTAACTCGGGGCGGAATAAAATTTATATTTTTTATACCAAACTTCTATACTTATTTTTGATTTTTTTATCATATTATTCAATATTAAGGAACATATATTTTATTATTTAGTTAGTATAGTTAACCACATAATTGAGTTGATATAGTTAATCAATGCTCTTTATTATCGGATGTAACGTATATCATTGATCCCTTTGTTTATGGTAATTTAAAAAAAGATGTACATAAATTATCTTTGAATTATTCTTTTCACAATCTCACAAATTATATAGTGCACACATACATATTTCTATGTATGTGCATATGCTCATGCATAGTTAGTTTAATTAAATATCATGCCATAGAATTCTAGAGAATAATATCCAATTAATATCTTAATAGATATTTCTAACGAATTTTAGCTGTGCATATTTATAAAACCTTATAGAGAGAAGAAATTGTATCATTTGAAAATGTCGTAAGTTAGATCAATAATAAATTCAACATACACATGGTATTAAAACATCACTGGTCATCGATGAACATAATCATATCGCCAACTCAGTTATGATTACATACGATTTGTTAATTTGGAATGCCCATCTGGATGTTCGGTTTCATATGGTGTATACAAGAGCTCTTACTAGTTCCTAAAATGATAAGTTTGTATGGACTAAACATACAAATATGGTTTACATAGATTTTCGTACAAACTGAAGCTGCAGGACGTCCATCGGAGAGACACTAGCAAGCTAACTAACTTCATCGTGTCCTATCAGATTCACTGTCATTTATCAGATTTGTTTATATTTTATTTAACATTTTCTCCATTTACTGTTCACGAGGGTGTGTTTGAGCCTGGGAGCAGAAACTCCACATTTGAATCATTAACTCTATTAACTCCACATTTTAACTTCCCTATTACTTCTAGTTATCTCAACAAGTATGTTTTCACATTGATACGCTCATTTTGCATCATTATTTCCTTATGTTATTTATATTGTTTATTATTATTATTCCACTTTATGATGCAATTGTAATGCCTTTTATCTCTTAATGTGCAAGATTTACATGGAGAGGGAGATTACCGGCAGCTAGAATTCTGGACCTGAAAAAGCTACAACAGAGATACCTATTCTACAGAACTCAAATGACCTGAAACTTCACGGAGATTTTTTATTAAATCTTTACCTAATAATAAAGAACGAAGGCTTTCATAGTTATTCTCCATACGTTGATTCTTTTAGTTCTCTATACGTTGATTTTTTATATATTTTTATTATCCGAGGTGGTACTATCTGTTTATTCGAGGTTGCGTCCTATTTTCCAGTATGTGGCTGCTTCGCTCACTTGGGCCTCTGGCTGGGCCTGCGTCCATGCCAAAAAATTCTATCAGACGTATGTTGCGCAGTCAATTGAGCTATAGTAGTACAATGAAATAATCCCGCCTTACTTGAATGAATCGATTTTCACCAATTTATATACGTTGAAGGTTATTTGTAGCATCAACCAGCCTCCTCAAAGATCAACAAAAACCCGTGAGACATACGTGGACTGTGGGCTGCTTGAGAGGAGATTGTTAGTCGAAAGCCACGGCGCGGAGGAGAGCTAGGGGCAAATCCGGTGCTAGAGACGGGCGGCCAGAGGAGCTTGTGAAGGTCATCGGCGCTAGGGACGGCCGACCAGAACTCGGGGAAGGTTGCTGGCAGGGCAAAGAGCTCGAAGGTTGCCAGCTAGGGACGATCGGCCAGAACTCGGGGAAGGTTGCTGGCGGGGCAAAGAGCTCGTCGGCCCACACCGCGGCTAAAAGGAGGCGAAGCAGGCGTTTGGGACGGCCGACCAGATGTTGGGAGGTGTTGGCGGGGCGAAGAGTTCTCACGCTGGGCAACGCCGTGGTGTGAAACTTCATAACAAGTTTATATGAATTCACAAAAATGCAAATTAGATACCAGAATGTTCAGAATTCACCACCTATATTTGCCTGTAATTTTTATTCATGAAAAAAATTATTATTTGTACCTTTTTATTTATAATAATGTTAATAACATTAATGACCTCAGGTTGTTTAAACAATACTTTTTTCCTAAGGCGAATGACATGCACATAAAGGTTTTTTTTTGAACATTTTGATATCTTATTTGTATTTTTATGAGTTCATATGAATTTGTTATGAATTTTAAAAGTATTGGTAAACGGTCAAAGGGCATTCGAACGACCTCCAAGACAAATCTAAGGGCAAAACTGAGCAGAGCCGAAAGTAGATGATCCAGAATTGTGTCGAGTAAGCTCATCACATTGACTGATATTTGTGTCTTGGCTATTGTATCAGTTCAAAATTTACATGAATGCAAAAGTCGCTCATAAAGGTTGGGTGTGCGTACATCTATATTCGTAAGAATGAATACACGGGCATTGCTGTCTGAATCATTTAGGTTCTCCAGTCAAGTAATTGCACTGCAGCAAATCCTCTGCTTTTTTTTCTTTCTGAAAAAAATAAGCTCTGTGAAAATGGTCTTTGTCTCGTCCTGATAGTAGCATATTATGCCCGGCTTTAAGATGTTCCAATTAGCCATTTGGAGCTTTATTAATTTTTGAAGCCAGGCATAATGCCTTGGGTCTATAAAATGGCTACCAAAATGGATAGAAGTGCTGACAAAGGCTACCAGATGTACACATCAGAGATAAAAGTCCTTGAAATTCATTCTGCAGGAGAGGATTATATGTGTCTAACTGTGCTTGGACAGTGCACAAACCTGCAATTTCCAGGGTGCTTCTTCAGGTACCAATGTCATTGGAGTGGAGACACTGAAAACTCACCTCATCAGATGCAACATGCAGTGGGGAAGAGGAAGCAGCAGGCAGGGAGTTCATGGTTTCCTGTTGTGTTCTCGCTGGTATGTGTTTTTGCCCATTCATCTGTGCTGTGGCAACGTGATGTGGTCCTCTGCGACGGAGAAGAGTAAAATGCATCGGTGGTCATTGAACTTATTGTGTACGCTCACTTTGGTCACTGTACTTAAAAATATGGTCAATACGATCACTATATACGCATTGCGGTGATTATACGGTCACTGTCACACCGTATAGCTTCGTATTTTATATAGTTGACCGGTCAAACAGTTCAATGGCGCTGTGTCAGCTCCACCTGTCAGTGGCTAGAAGAAATAAGAGGGTGTTTGTTTCCAGGGACTTATGGGTCTAGGGACTTTAAAAAGTCCCAATAAGTCCCACCTAAACCAAACGGGAGGGATTTATGGGGACTTATTGTGGTGATTTGGGACTTATTGAAAAAGACTCTCCCTGAGGAGCTTATTGGGACTTATCGAGCGATTCCCCCGCATCGCACCTGCCCCAGCCCGCACCTTCCCCCCGCGTCGCTCTCCTTCCCCCCCCCCCCCCCCCGCGTCGCTCTCCTTCCCGCATGACGCATCGATCTCCTTCCCTGCCCTGCACCTTCCCCGCTCCTTCCCCTTCTGCTTCGATCGCCACGAGTAGCCAGCGCCGCCGCAAGTAGGCAGAGCCGCCGCTGCCAGTAGCCAGCGCCGCCGCCGCCATGGGCAACGATGAGGAGGACGGGATCCCTTTTTTGTCTCCGTTCCACGCGAATCATCAGGCATCGCAGGGCTCATCCGCCGGGGGAAATCTCGGGAGGGGAATGGGATTCTTGGATCTCAACCACAACGTCGACGAGTTCCCGGAGTTGGGCTTGTACCAGCAGCTCCTCTTCAACCAGTCCGCCGGCCATGGACTTCCTCCTACTGGAGCTGGTCGTGGGAGGCCCGTGTCTCACAGCGGAGGAGGCCGAGCACGGTCTCTCAACTTCGGAGGCCGAGCCGGCTCTCACCTGCGTCCGTTCGTCGCCCCGGGTGCATCTGCCGTTGAGGGAGGTGTGATAGGGCGTGGGAGGACCGTGGCGCAGGTCACTGGACGCGGTGTACGTGGAGCCCACGGGTCCTCATCGGCCGGCAGTAGAGGAAAAGCTGCGGGCAAGCAACGTGTGTCGTCAACTGCTGCATCTTCAGAAGATGTCGATGAGAATGAAGGCTTTGAAGATGAAGATGAGGAATTTGCTTTTGGAGAGGTAAAATTCTCATTACTACACATAGTTAGCTTTCTGTCACATGATGCAAATTCATCTTCTTTATATGCTAGCTATTTGTGTGTTCAATGGTATACCTTGTTGTAGAATTTGAGCCAGTTGAATTGTGTACTTGTTATTTTTGTTTAGAAAAACATTGCCAAGGCTGATTGGACAGACGAGCATATTACTGTATTTTGTAACATCGCATGTGAGGAAGCTAGGGATGGGCACTGTGTGAATGGTACTTGGACAAGTAGAGCCTACAATAACATGAAGAAAAAATTTTATGAGCGTGCTGGCCTCCTCCATACTACCAAGCAATTCAAAAATTGCATAACTAGACTCAAGAGCCAAGATACTGCTTGGGTGTGGTTGGGCCAGCAAACTGGATGTGGCCGAACTGGAGATGGAGCTATAACCGCATCGAATGAATGGTGGAAAAAAGTAATTAAGGTACATACATTATTCTGCAAAATACATCTGAATTGCTCACACTTGGTTACATTATTTAGCCTTGTCCTAATTACCTAACTAATGTTGCAGGAGAAACCAGATGTCAGAAAATTCAAGGGTGGCAATCCTGAGTATTTGGATATGCTAATAGAGCTATTTCAAGGTATGGCAGTTGATGGATCAACAGCTTATGTGCCCATAGATGAAGATGAAGAAGAATATGTTGTTGCCGATGATGCAAATGAGGAGAGTCCAATGAGCACCACCAGCAGGAAGAGGGGAAGCAGCGGCGGTGAACAGTCAGCTTCAAGCCTAGGCAAGAAACACAAGAGCCCAATGGTGAAACTAATGACAGGGCTCATCAATACTATGAATAGTGAGAACACTTCTGACATGATCACTGAGTATGCAAACAAAAGGCAGGAAGCAAAGGACAAGGCAAAAGAGAAGAAAGCAAACAACACTAAGGAATCCATTACTCATTGTCAACAATTGGCAGTTCAATGTGGTGCGGAAGAAACAAGTGTTGAGTACTTCATGGCAACTCAACTGTTTGCAGATGAGGCAAACAGAGTCATATTTTAGAACATTTCAAGTGATCAGGCTAGACTGACTTGGTTGAAGAGGTGGTGCATGATGAAGAAGTTGTCCTAGTGTAGTAGTGAGCTTGTTTGTCCTTTTAATAATATACCTATGTAATGGACCTGTGCTGTGTGACCTTGTTAAATGATGAATGCGTGTTACTGTGTTTCATTTGCATGTGCTAATGTTTTCAAGTTGATGAGGTGGTGCATAATGAAGAAGTTGTACTAATGTTTGCATGTTTCAGGATGATGACAGCAGTGATGATGGGAGCAGCAGTGATGATGAAGCACTGATGTTGTTCATGCACCAAAAAGGAAGAGAAGAATGATGCAGATGGCCTGCATGATTGGTATGTACTACTTGGACTCTTACGGTAACAAAGGACCTAGAAGAGTACCAATACAGTCTGGGCATGATTGGGTTATGACAACACTAGGCAACGAAACTGCTTGTTACAACATGTTTAGAATGCACAGACCGGTGTTTGAAAAATTGCATAGTGTGCTAGTTCATTCCTATGGTTTGAAGTCCACTAAAAAAATGTCATCAGTTGAGTCTCTGGGCCTGTTTCTTTGGATAGTAGGTTCCCCTCAATCTGTAAGACAAGCAGAAAACAGATTTGTTAGGTCATTGGACACAATTGTAAGGAAGTTTGATAAGGTTTTGGAATGTCTGATCAAGCTTGCAAAAGACATCATCAGGCCAGTAGATCGTCAATTCAGAACTGTGCATTCGAAATTAAGATCTAGAAAGTATGCACCATTTATGGATAATTGCATTGGTGCAATAGATGGGACACACATACAAGTTGTGGTACCAGTTGCCACTGCTACCCAGCATAGGAACAGACATAAGGAGAAGAGTCAGAATGTGATGTGTGTGTGTGACTTTGATATGAGATTCACATTTGTCCTAGCTGGTTGGCCAGGATCAGTGCATGACATGAGGGTCTTCAATGATGCACGATCCAGATTTGGTGACAAGTTTCCAAAACCTCCACCTAATAAGTTTTATCTTGTGGACTCAGGGTACCCAAATAGACCGGGTTATCTTGCACCATACAAGGGTTTAACCTATCATTTCCAGGAGTACCGTGATGGCACAATGCCTAGAGGAAAAAAGGAACACTACAATTTCATCCATTCTTCACTTAGAAATGTCATCGAGAGGTGTTTTGGAGTCTTGAAGAACAAGTGGAGGATTTTGTTTCACTTGCCTGGTTATCCACAGCCGAAACAAAGCAAAATCATTGTGGCTTGCCTTGCGCTGCACAATTTTATTAGACAAAGTCAACTGCCCGATATAGAATTCGACAAGTGTGATGAAGATGAAAATTATGTACCATTGTCTATGCCAACGACCACAACAAATGATTCAACAAATGAGACGGACAGTGCTGCTATGAATCAATTCAGAGCTTGGGTCGCTGATGGGTTGTGGTCCTTGAAACAACAATGATATGAACAAGTGTTATTCGCTTATATAATTTCTTTTATCTCGGTTGTTATCTACACTTTTTTATTATGGTTCTTATCAACAAGTGTTAATCGTTTGTATGAACAAGTGTTATGAACAAGTGTTATTCGCTTATGTAATTTCTTTTATCTCGGTTGTTATCTACACTTTCTTATTATGGTTCTTATCAACAAGTCTTAATCGTTTGTATGAACAAGTGTTATGAACAAGTGTTATTTCGGTTGTCACTATTCTATAATTCGTTTGTATGAAAATGGTTATGTGAACAAGTGTTTTATCAACTTATAAGTCCCTGTAAACAAACAGGCAGGGACTCGGGACTTATAAGTCGGTGTAAACAAATAGGCAGGGACTTATGACTTATAAGTTGGGACTTAAAAAAGTCCTAGGACTTATGAAACAAACAGGCTCTAAATGGTACGATTGGAAAATAAAAGAGTGCACCGCTGCTGTGAAATCGAACCCGAACGACGTGCTGGTAGTGCAGCACGCTAGCCAGCCGAGCCAACTTCAGTTCGCGTTTAATTTATTTGCATTCACGTGACAACCATAACAGGGCGGCCGTTGCTTGTGCTGCGTACTTGTGTGGGTACGTGCATGTTTGTGTTTGTGTGGTGTTGTGCGTGACTGTGATATGCGTGAACAAGATGCTTGCCATGTGTGTGCGCCCGCTTGTGATGTACGTACGTCTGAGTGAGCACGGACAAGGCGAAGGCGTTGAGAAAGAAGAAGTCAGAGGCAGCAAGGAGCTGCACGAGCGCGCCAAGAGGACAGCCTGTGCGCGAGTCAACGGCGAGCACAGACATGTGGCGCCGGATGGTGGCCGGGCCTGGACAGAGGTGATGGAGGTCGCAGGCATGAAGAAAAAGACGATGGGGGAGAAGAGGAGAGTGACCAGTACTGTGTACGCCACGGCCGCGTCGCATCGCTAGCTTGTCGTGGTGCCTGGTGTGTGATCAAGTAGTGCAGTGCGTGCGTGCTGAGTGTGTGCACTATATGCATTCCTTTTTTTTTGCGAACTCAAACCTTGTATTACTCAATCACAGTATCATTACAATCCTTGGCAGTAATCTCCAGTAATTCAGGAGGACCCGATCCTAACCAAGTCATAGTCCTCTTATTTAGACGACCAAAGGAAGCTAGCAAGTCGCTCGCTTTATTTCGTGAACGAGCGACATGAGTAATACAAATTTGATGAAGACTTACTAAATCTCTAATCTCATTAACTAAAGACGAGTAGATCGAGCGATCGATATCACCACAAGTGATCATAGAAACAGCAACAGCGGAGTCCAACTCCACTTGTATCGGCATAGTTGTTTTTTGGACCGCAGATGATAGTCCCTCCCAACAAGCATAAAGCTCAGCCTCCAGTGCATCTCGGCAAACCCGTAGCGCCCTGCATGCGGAGAAGATGATACTCCCATGCTCATCTCTCAAGATCATGCCCGCCCCAGCATCATCACATGACACAAATGCTCCATCCGTGTTCAATTTCGTCCATCCATGCATCGGTTTTTCCCAGCCATGCACCTTAGCCGTGACCAGCTGAGGAGCAACGTCGATCATCATGCACATTTTTCCTTTTACTGACTCCACATTTATATCATTCTTGATTGCCACTAGAGAGTCAAGATAACTCTGTAAAAACCTGACCGATACTTCCATTGGCGGAGCCGGCTTATGGTGCACCCCCTCTTTGCGAATGAACCAACTCCTCCAAAGCACAAGAAGAATCATACACCTCTCCATGTCACTCATAGTCGCAAGAACTTGCAGTAACCACTCCCTACCGCAGTTAACTAGTGACTGTAGCCGTGGTTACTTCCAGACTTTGGCCATTTTCAGATATAGATCCTTCCTGAGCTGGCAACGCACGAACAGATGGAAGTTATCCTCCGTGTCTAGCCCACACACCGAACAAACACTTGTAGTTTCCAAGCCAATTTTATGCTTATTCTTCCACGTTGGCAGCCCGTCAGTAGCTACCCTCCACGCAAAATTTGCCACAGTGGGCGGAACCCCACAACTCCAAATGAATTGCCAACAGCTTCTCGTACCTGACGGCGACGAACTAGAGGATACAGCTACGGCTCTGTGTAACTCGTCGAACGCCAAATGATAAGCACTCTTCACAGAAAACATACCCAACTTGTCCGGCCCCCATGCAAGAACATCCTCGCCGCGCCTAGGTGACGCCCTGATCTTCAGAATCTCTGTCACATCTGCTTGCATGAAAAATCGATTCAGAATATGAACTTTCCAAGAACCGTTTTCATTCGAAAGATCAGACACATATCGAATGCGACAGACACCCTGCCTCGAGATTGGTTTATAAGAGAAAGGCCTCGGTATCCAATTATCACGCCACACCCGAATGCTTTTCTCGCTAACGTATATAAAAAATCGCTCAGCAAGTTAACCAAAATTGTTATGCGCTCAATTGGCTAGCCCACTGTTGCTACCACATTAATGTTCTGTGTTAGAAATCCTCATAGACGCACATTTTATTTTGCCTCTTGTTTTCTTTCTTTCACCGACTGACAAATGGGACCCGCATAAGTAGAGAGAGAAAGTAGGCTAACAGGGCATCATTGGGACTGTTTGACCGGTCAACTAAATAAAGTACAAAGCTATACGGTGCGACGGTAACCGTATAATCATCGCAATGTGTATATAGTGATTGTATTGACTGTATTCTTAAGTACAGTGACCAAAATGAACGTATACGACAAGTTCAATGACCACCCATGCATTTTACTCGATGGAGAATGGGCTGGCGGCTGCAGGGGACGGCCCGATACCACTAATGGATATGATCTCTGGACGGCTCTCCTTTGCTGGCTGTGGTCTCCTTCTGAACCTCGACAAATTATTTTTATTCACAGCAAAAAAATTGTGTGATAAATGACGCACCACGACCTCTATTACTCTAGTCCTTTTTGGTCTACTTTCAGTCTGGGTCCAGTCTTGCAATGGATCTTCTTAAGCTTTTTATTGGCAACTTGCAACAAGTACATCATCATCTGCATGTGATTGTCTCTGTGTTTTCTTATTTCCCTTTCATGTTCCTGGCAATTTGCAACTTCCTGGTGTGCCCTTATCTTTGATAGTGGAATTGTTTGCTTTCTATGGAAAGAAAAATCTGTAGTTTCTTGTTCTTGTCAGGTCTTAACAATGGTTCCTTTACAAATTTTAACAGTGGTTCTTGTCAGCACACTTGTGGCAACCCCGCCTTCACCATGGGCGGATCATGGCGGGGGATAGCCTGCCTCACCTTCCACACTCCTGCTGCCCGCAACAACGTAGTCCGTCATAGCCCAATAGAATTCGAAGGCAACATGGTCACTATCGAGCCAGTGGAGTATGCTGACCGCTCCATTGCCTTGTTCACTGATCTTGCGAAAATAGAGGTCTCTGAGTTCCCGCACGAGCTCTGGCACAATGACGGCATACACCTCGCCTTGGCTTTCCTTGGCGACGTTTGTGCCGTCGACGACTTCTGCCTCCATGGCATAGACTACACCTCGGTCCGCGCCCTGGTGCTGCTCCAATCCGGCAAACCGGCCCCTCCTGGCATTGTCATCCAACTCCCACCCATCAATGAGATCAAAATAGCCAAAGTAGTCGAGGTTTCACGCTGGCACCACGGCGATGGCGCCAACCCATTCGGTGGTGACTTCTCCGATGGTGACTCTGCACCGCTATCACAGCGTGGCTCACCACGCCCGCTCTCCCCAGACCACCTCGCTCATGTCGTCTCCGCAGTCCGTGCTGGGTGGCGCGCGGACCCAACCTACGGCGGCACTAGGCCGGTTGCTCGCCGTGCCACTAGCGGCACACGTGTGCCTGCTGCCTCTCCTGGCCCCGACATGGGCGGCTCTACTCTAGCCTCACTTTTTCCACCACATGGAACCATGCACCAGCCACTCATCATATCCGACGACGAATCAGCTGCCTGTGAGGACATGCACGCTCCGCTCCTGCATGGCGTGCTCTCAGACTCGGTGGATGCCCTGCTGACGACGATACCCCACCTGTCATCTGCCCGGCTCCCCAGGTGGGCTCTGTTGGTGCCACCTAGCCCACACGCCAGCCTGCCAACTGCACCTCTGCTCGAAGGACCGCTGATGCCTTCCAACGCGTCCGCGTTCATGGTCCATCGTATCTATAATTTTTGATTGTTCCATGCCAATATTATTCAACTTTCATATACTTTTGGCAACTTTTTATACTATTTTTTGGGACTAACATATTGATCCAGTGCCCAGTGCCAGTTCCTATTTGTTGCATGTTTTATGTTTCACAGAAACCCAATATCAAACGGAGTCCAAGCGGGATAAAAATGGACGGAGAACTATTTTGGAATATTTGTGATTTTTGGGAAGTAAAATCAACGCGAGACGGTGCCCGAGGTGGCCATGAGACAAAGGCCCACGCCCACCCCAGGTGGGCGCGCCCCCCACCCTCGCGGGCCCCTCGTAAGGCGGTTGATGCCCTTCTTTGGCCGCAAGAAAGCAATTTTTTTGGAAAAAGATCTGGGCGAAGGTTTCAATCCAATCGGAGTTACGGATCTCCGGATATAAAAGAAACGGTGCGAGGGCAGAATCCGAAAAACGCAGAAACAGAGAGAGACAGAGAGATAGATCCAATCTCGGAGGGCTCTCGCCCTCCCACGCCATGGGAGCCAAGGACGGAGGAAACCCTTCTCCCATCTAGGGAGAAGGTCAAGGAAGAATAAGAAGAAGGGCTCTCTCCCCCTTGCTTCCGGTGGCGCCGGAGCGCTGCCGGGGGCCATCATCATCACTGTGATCTACACCAACACCTCCATCATCTTCACCAACGTCTCCATCACCTTCCCCCATCTATATTCAGCGGTCCACTCTCCCGCAACCTGCTGTACCGTCTACTTGAACATGGTGCTTTATGCTTCATATTATTATCCAATGATGTGTTGCCATCCTATGATGTCTGAGTAGATTTTCATTGTCCTATCGGTGATTGATGAATTGCTATGATTGGTTTGAGTTGCATGTTTTATTATTGGTGCTGTCCTATGGTGCTCTCCGTGTCTCGCAAGCGTGAGGGATTCCCGCTGTAGGGTTTGCAATATGTTTATGATTTTCTTATAGTGGGTGGCGTGGTGTGAAGCCTGAGACCGAGTAAGTAGGTTGTTTGCGTATGGGATAAAGGGGACTTGATACTTTAATGCTATGGTTGGGTTTTACCTTAATGATCTTTAGTAGTTGCGGATGCTTGCTAGAGTTCCAATCATAAGTGTGTATGATCCAAGAAGAGAAAGTATGCTAGCTTATGCCTCTCCCTCAAATAGAATTGCAATAGTGATTACCGATCTAGTAACGTAGTCAATTGCTTAGGGACAATTTCACAACTCCTACCACCACTTTTCCACACTCGCAATATTTACTTAATTGCATCTTTATCTAAACAGCCCCTAGTTTTTATTTATGTGCTCTTTATTATCTTGCAAACCTATCCAACAACACCTACAAAGTACTTCTAGTTTCATACTTGTTCTAGGTAAAGCAAACACTAAGCGTGCGTAGAGTCGTATTAGTGGCAGATAGGACTTGAGAGAATATTTGTTCTACCTTTAGCTCCTTGTTGGGTTCGACACTCTTACTTATCGAAAGAGGCTACATTGATCCCGTATACTTGTGGGTTATCAGTTCACCGCGTTCATGCCACCTTCAGATGCCTCTGCTGATCCCCCCCCCCCACCTTCACTTTTTCTGCCGGCGAGTTGTCACGTGCAAATGGTAACCACTCAACCCCTCCCACGCTCAATCCATAAAATCTCATGCCCTCTTCTACCCTGGCGCTGACCTCTGTCGACATGGACACAGCTCTTCCTCTACAGGACCTGAACACCCATGAGTGCAATATTCGCAAGGAGCGCTGCAAGACGGCACATGACTAATCCTACTCCAAGGACAAGCTGCGCCGGAGCGCGCGGCTGGCTGGCAAGGAGGCGAAGTACTTCCCCATGCTCGCCAAGGCCGTCAAGGCCAAGGCCGCTCGCCTCTCTGCTGCAGACGTGGGCACTGCCATTGACCATGCCATCCAGGAAGCCCGCCTCGACATGCCCGATGCCCCTCCGGCCTCTGCTGAAGACCTTGCAGCCATTGCGCTGCTCTGTGGCACCGAAGACGGCCATCTGGATGCCATCCTTGGATCCGAGACCTCTGCCTGTGGTGATGACGAGGCCCCATGATCTTCACTCTACGAGTTCTCGGCCCGCCTGCGCGCATCCGGTCGCCCTGATACGTCTCCATCGTATCTATAATTTTTGATTGTTCCATGCCAATATTATTCAACTTTTATATACTTTTGGCAACTTTTTATACTATTTTTGGGACTAACATATTGATCCGATTGCCCAGTGCAGTTCACATCATTGCATGTTTTTGTTTCGCAGAAACCCAATATCAAATGGAGTCCAAACGGGATAAAAATGGACAGAGATTTTTTTGGAATATTTGTGATTTTTGGGAAGTAAAATCAACGCAAAACAGTGTCCGGGGTGGCCATGAGACAGGGGGCCGCGCCCCAGGGAGGCAGGCGCGCCCTGGGCTCTTGTGGGCCACCCGTAAGGCGGTTGACGCTCTTATTTTGGTGCAATAAAGCTAATTTTATGAGAAAGATCTGGGCGAAAGATTCACCCCAATCGGAGTTACGGATCTCCGGATATTTAAGAAACGGTGAAGGGGTAGAATCAGATAACGCAGAAACAGAGAGATAGATCCAATCTCGGAGGGGCTCTGGCCCCTCCCAAGCCATGGGAGCCAAGGATCAGAGGGGAAACCCTTCTCCCATCTAGGGAGAAGGTCAAGGAACAAGAAGAAGGGGGGCTCTGTCCCCCTTGCTTCCGGTGGCGCCCGAGCGCTGCCGGGGGCCATCATCATCATCGCGATCTTCACCAACACCTCCATCATCTTCACCAACGTCTCCATCACCTTCCCCCATCTATATCCAGTGGTCCACTCTCCCGCAACCCGATGTACCCTCTACTTGAACATGGTGCTTTATGCTTCATATTATTTTCCAATGATGTGTTGCCATCCTATGATGTCTGAGTAGATTTTCGTTGTCCTGTCGGTGATTGATGAATTGCTATGATTTGTTTGAGTTGCATGTTTTATTATTGGTGATGTCCTAGTGTGCCCTCCGTGTCGCGTAAGCGTGAGGGATTCCTGCTCTAGGGTTTGCAATATGTTTATGATTGGCTTACGGTGAGTGGCGTGAGTGACAGAAGCACAGACCCGAGTAAGTAGGTTGTTTGCCTGTGGGATAAAAGGGGACTTGATGCTTTAATGCTATGGTTGGGTTTTACCTTAATGAATCTTTAGTAGTTGCGGAATGCTTGCTATAGTTCCAATCATAAGTGCATAGAATTCCAAGTAAGGGATGATATGTTAGCCTATGCCTCTCCTCAAATAGAATTGCAATAGTGATTACTGGTCTAGTAACATAGTCAATTGCTTAGGGGCAATTCCACAACTCCTACCACCACTTTTCCACACTTGTTATATTTACTTTATTGCATCTTTATCTAAACAGCCCCTAGTTTATGTTTACATGCTCTTTATTATCTTGCAAACCTATCCTATCACACATACAAAGTACCTTTAGTTTCATACTTGTTCTAGGTAAAGCAAACGTCAAGCATGCATAGAGTTGTATCGGTGGTCGATAGAACTTGAGGGAATATTTATTCTACCTTTAGATCCTCGTTGGGTTCGACACACTTACTTATCGAAAACTGTAGTGATCCCCTATACTTGTGGGTTATCACGCCCACATTAGCCTCCGTCGCACCGCATGTCTTTACTGTGTCGTTGTACTTTTGGTTGTTGTACCCTCTGTCGCTAGTCTCAGTACTGTCCTTGCACCCCCTCCGTAGCTTTTGTGTATGTACGCCACTTGTACCCCGGCTCGGCCCCCTGGTGTTTGAACACTTTTAATGAGTAATGATGTTTTCTCAATTTGCTCTTGTAATGTACGTGGTCTAGGCGATGACGCTAAATGCTCTGACATTCTCTCCGAATTGGTTGCGATCAAGCCACACATTACCCTCTTGCAAGAATCAACACTCGACACCTCCTCTGTCCCCAAGCTAAGATCCTTATTGCCACAACAACTTGACCAAGTGTTCTCATTACCAGCTGTGGGCACTACGGGTGGCACAATCTCTGCCATCAACTCAGGCTCATTCCAAGTTGTTTCTAACTCAATTTAACCTTCTCACCCACCCTGATCTTGCAATCAACTACGTGTGTCCGCAACATTGGCATCACAAATATCTACGCCCCCTCATCACGCTCGCTCAAAAAAATCCTTCTTAAGCGAACTCCTATCTATCTCACAACCAGACAACACCCCTTGGATTATCGCTGGCGACTTCAACCTTATCCGCTTCCCCTCTGACAAAAACAATCCCGCCTTCCATCAGGCTGAGGCCAATGCGTTCAACCAAACCCTAGATGGCTTAGCTCTCATAGAGTTGCTGCTTCTTGATCGCCGGTTCACCTGGTCAAACAATAGAGCCACGCCCACCTTAGAACGGATCAATCGCGCTTTCTTTAACTTAGCGTGGGCTGACGCCTTCCCTAACACCTCGCTATCCTCACGTACTCATTTCAAGTCCGATCATGTCCCCCTCCTCATACACGTCACCACCACCATCCCACGGTCCAATTTATTTAAATTCGAGGCTGGATGGGCCAACTTCCGGCCTTGTGCTGACATTATCAGGCGAATTTGGGCCTCACCTCAGCCCACATCGCCGTTCAACTCTGCCGCCACTCTTATCTCCGCACTCAAAAATCATGTATTAGTCTCAAAAATGGGCACGTTCACGTATTCCTGCCCCCCCTTCGTGAATCTCGTTGCAAAGCTGCAATCACTGCTTTAGACCTCGTCGAAGAAACTAGGGCTCTATCAAACCCAGAATCTCTCACTCGCAAAATCATTATCTCACTCCTCAAATGCACCATCCAAGAGAAAATGGCATACTGGCGATGGCGTGCTAAAGTGTCATGCGCCATCCACGGCGGGGAGAATACCAAGTTCTTCCACATGTCTGCTTCTCAACGCCTTCGGAAAAATAAAATATTTGCCCTCACACGTGATGGTTCAGACTTCTCCGCTCATCAACAAAAAGCTGAAATCCTACGTGATTTCGTCGTCTCGCTCATTGTCACTCCAGCCCCTACGACTTGGGCTTTTGATCTAAATTATATATATCCACAGCCTGTGCCCGGACTCCATGTCCTCGATGAGCCTATCTCTGAAGAGGAAATTAAGCTTGCCTTCTTCAAAATGAACCCCCAAGCCAGCCCTGGACCGGACGGTTTCGGACCCTCCTTTTATAGATCTTTCTGGCCTATAGTAAAACACGTACTCCTGCCTTTATTTTCCCACTTTCACCAAGGGATAGCAGACACAGAACGCTTAAATCATGCCCACATTGTCCTCCTTCCTAAGAAGGACACGCCAACCTCACCCGACGCCTTTAGGTCAATCTCTCTACAGAACTGCCTAATCAAAGTTGTTGCTAACGTCATCACATCTCGCCTAAAACCGCTCATCCCTCTGCTAGTCCATGGCAACTAGACCGACTTCATCTATGGCAGAAATATTGCTGAAAACTACGTTTTTGCAGCCGATCTCATTAGCTCTTGCCACTCACGCAAAAAAACCAACTATGGTCTTTAAGCTTGATTTCAGAAAAGCTTTCGACTCCGTGCCTGCCCTTGACAAAATCCTGGCAATACATGGCTTTTCTCCAAACTTCCGTATCTGGACCCAAAACATTCTCCACACGGGCAAAGCTGCCATTCTCCTAAACGGGATCCCAGGCAACTGGATTCAATGCAAGAATGGGTTGCAACAAGGTGACCTGGTTTCTCCCTTAAAGTAACCCTAAACAATTTTGCACACGCTACGGGCCTCGCCATCAACTTCTCCAAAACCACTCTAGCCACTCTACACACTGAGGAATCCATGACTGCTGCCATTACCCTCGCCATGGGCTGCTCATGCGCCCCTTCCTTCAAATTTATCTCGGCCTTCCTCTCGCCCCGACTAAGCCTCCCACCAATGCCTTCACCCTGTTGATAGAACGATCTCGAAAACTACTTACGGGCTGGCGCACGAAACTACTTGACAAGGGCGATCAGCTCATCCTCATATCTGTAGTTCTGGACTCAATCCTCACCTATTTCATGTCAGTGTTTTGCATCCCCAAGAAAACACTCAAATCAATAGACTCTCTGAGAAGGGCTTTTTTGGGCAGGGGACGATGCTGGCTCAGGTGCTCAATGTCTTATTGCATGGAAAAATGTTTTCTTACCAAAAAAATTCAGTGGTTTAGTGCTTAAAAACTTGCAGGTCCAAAACAATTGCCTTCTTATGGAATTTGCTGCCAAAGCACTCTCCTCTGTTCAGACACCTTGGTTAGAGTGGCTTGATCTCCAACACCCCAACGCTCTAGTATCCTCATCCCCTCAAACCTCCTTTCTTTGCCGCACGATTTCACAGCAAATCCCTGTTGGGGAACGTAGTAATTTCAAAAATTTCCTACGCACACGCAAGATCATGGTGATGCATAGCAACGAGAGGGAGAGTGTTGTCTACGTACCCTCGTAGACCCGGCGAAGCGATCACTGGCGTAGAGGAAGTAGTCGACGTTCTCCTCGCGATCCGACCGATCCGGCGCCGTTACTCCGGCGCCCCGAGTTCTTGACACACGTACAGCTCGATGGCGTCCCTCGTACTCGATCCAGCCGAGTGTCGAGGAGAGTTCCGTCAAGACGACGACGGCGTGGTGGCGATCTTGATGTTTCACGGCGCAGGGCTTCGCCTAAGCTTGCGACGGTATAACCGAGGTGGAATATGGTGGAGGGGGCACCGCACACGGCTAAGGGCGATCTAAAGATCAAACTTGTGTGTCCATGGGGTGCCCCTGCCCCGTATATAAAGGAGGGAGGAGGAGGAGGCCGGCCAAGGGTTTGGCGCGCCAGGTGTGGAGTCCTACTAGGATTCCAAGTCCTAGTAGGAGTCCATCAAGAGGGAGGAAGGAGAAGGAATAGGAGGAGAAGGAAAAGTGGCGGCCCCTTTCCCTAGTCCAATTCGGACTAGAGGAGAGGGGCGCAGCACCCTTTTCCTCTTCCCACTAAAGCCCATCAAGGCCCATTACTTCTCCGTAACTCCCGGTACTCGAAAAATACCGAATCACTCGGAACCTTTCCGAACTCGAATATAGTCATCCAATATATCGATCTTTACGTCTCGACCATTTGAGACTCCTCGTCATGTCCCCGATCTCATCCGGGACTCGAACTCCTTCGGTACATCAAAACTCATAAACTCATAATATAAGCATCGCCGAAACCTTAAGCGTGCGGACCCTACGGTTCGAGAACAATGTAGACATGACCTAGAACTATTCACGGTCAATAACCAATAGCGGGACCTGGATGCCCATATTGGTTCCTACATATTCTCGAAGATCTTTATCGGTCGGACCGCATAACAACATCGTTGTTCCTTTGTCATCGGTATGTTACTTGTCCGAGATTCGATCGTCGGTATCCAATACCTAGTTCAATCTCGTTACCGGCAAGTCTCTTTACTCGTTCCGTAATACATCATCTCACAACTAACTCATTAGTTGTAGTGCTTGCAAGGCTTCAGTGATGTGTATTACCGAGAGGGCCCAGAGATACCTCTCCGACGATCGGAGTGACAAAACCTAATCTCGAAATACGCCAACCCAACATCTGCCTTTGGAGACACCTGTAGTACTCCTTTATAATCACCCGATTCACGTTGTGACGTTTGGTAGCACCAAAGTGTTCCTCCGTAAGCGGAGTTGCATAATCTCATAGTTATAGGAACATGTATAAGTCATGGATAAAAGCAGTAGCAACATACTAAACGATCGTGTGCTAAGCTAATGGAATGGGTCATGTCAATCAGATCATTCAACTAATGATGTGACCTTGTTAATCAAATAACAACCCTTTGTTCATGGTTAGGAAACATAACCATCTTTGATTAACAAGCTAGTCTAATAGAGGCATACTAGTGACACTCTGTTTGTCTATGTATTCACACATGTATTATGTTTCCGGTTAATACAATTCTAGCATGAATAATAAACATTTATCATGATATAAGGAAATAAATAATAACTTTATTATTGCCTCTAGGGCATATTTCCTTCAGTCTCCCACTTGCACTAGAGTCAATAATCTAGATCACATCACAATGTGATTAACATCGATAGTTCACATCATCATGCGATTAACACCCATAGTTCACATCGCTATGTGACCAACACCCAAAGGGTTTACTAGATTCAGTAATCTAGTTCACATCGCTATGTGATTAACACCCAAAGAGTACTAAGGTGTGATCATGTTTTGTTTGTGAGAGAGTCTTAGTCAGCGGGTCTTTCACATTCAGATCCGTTATGTATTTTGCAATTTTCTATGTCTACAATGCTCGCACGAAGCTACTCTAGCTAATTGCTCCCACTTTCAATATGTATCTAGATCGAGACTTAGAGTCATCCGGATCGGTGTCAAAACTTGCATCGACGTAACCCTTTACGACGAACCTTTTGTCACTTCCATAATCGAGAAACATATCCTTATTCCACTAAGGATAATTTTGACCGCTGTCCAGTGATCTACTCCTAGATCACTATTGTACTCCCTTGCGAAACTCAGTGCAGGGTATACAATAGATCTGGTACACAGCATGGCATACTTTATAGAAACTATGGCCAAGGCATAGTGAATGACTTTCATTCTCTTTCTATCTTCTGCTGTGGTCAGGTTTTGAGTCTTACTCAATTTCACACCTTGTAACACAGGCAAGAACTATTTCTTTGACTGTTTCATTTTGAACTACTTCAAAATCTTGTCAAGGTATGTACTCATTGAAAAAACTTATCAAGCATCTTGATCTATCTCTATAGATCTTGATGCTCAATATGTAAGTAGCTTTACCGAGGTCTTTCTTTGAAAAACTCCTTTCAAACACTTCTTTATGCTTTGCAGAATAATTCTACATTATTTCCGATCTACAATATGTCATTCACATATACTTATCGAAATCTGTAGTGCTCCCACTCACTTTTTAGTAAATACAGGCTTCACCGTAGTGCAGTATAAAACTATATGCTTTGATCAACTCATCAAAGCGTATATTCCAACTCCGAGATGCTTGCACCAGTCCATAGATGGATCGCTGGAGCTTGCACACTTTGTTAGCTCCCTTTGGATCGATAAAACCTTCTGGTTGCATCATATACAACTCTTCCTCCTAAAACCCATTCAGGAATGCAGTTTTTACATCCATTTGCCAAATTTCATAAATTGTGGCAATTGCTAACATGATTCGGACAGACTTAAGCATCGCTACAGTTGAGAAAATCTCATTGTAGTCAACACCTTGAACTTGTCAAAAACCTTTTTGCGACAAGTCGAGCTTTGTAGATAGTAACACTACTATCAGCGTCCGTCTTCCTCTTGAAGATCCATTTATTTTCTATGGCTTGCTGATCATCGGGCAACGCCACCAAAGTCCACACTTTGTTCTCATACATGGATCTCATCTCAGATTTCATGGCCTCAAGCCATTTCGCGGAATCTGGGCTCATCATCGCTTCCTCATAGTTCGTAGGTTCATCATGGTCTAGTTACATGACTTCCAGAACAGGATTACCGTACCACTCTGGTGCGGATCTTACTCTGGTTTACCTACGAGATTCTGCAGTAACTTGATCTGAAGTTTCATGATCAACATCATCAACTTCCTCACTACTCGGTGTAGGTGTCTCAGAAACTGGTTTCTGCGACGAACTACTTTCAAGTAAGGGAGAAGGTACTATTACCTCATCAAGTTCCACTTTCCTCCCACTCACTTCTTTCGAGAGAAACTCCTTCTCTAGAAAGGATCCATTCTTAGCAACGAATGTCTTGCCTTCGGATCTGTGATAGAAGGTGTACCCAACAGTTTCCTTTGGGTATTCTATGAAGACGCACTTCTCCGATTTGGGTTTGAGCTTATCAGGATGAAACTTTTTCACATAAGCATCGCAGCCCCAAACTTTAAGAAACGACAACTTTGGTTTCTTGCTAAACCACAGTTCATATAGTGTCGTCTCAGCGGTTTAGATGGTGCCCTATTTAGCGTGAATGCAGCTGTCTCTAATGCATGATCCCAAAAGCGATATTGGTAAATCGGTAAGAAACATCATAGATTGTACTATATCCAATAAAGTACGGTTATGACGTTCGGACACACCATTATGATGTGGTGTTCCAGGTGGCATGAATTTGTGAAACTATTCCACATTGTTTTAATTGAAGACCAAACTCGTAACTCAAATATTCATCTCCACGATCAGATCGCAGAAACTTTATTTTCTTGTCACGATGATTTTCCACTTCACTCTGAAATTCTTTGAACACTTCAACTATTTCAGACTTATGTTTCATCAAGTAGATATACCCATATCTGCTCAAAATCATCTTGTGAAGGTCAGAAAATAACGATACTTGCCACGAGCATCAACACTCATTGGATTGCATACATCGGTATGTATTATTTCCAATAAGTCAGTAGCTTGTTCCATTGTTCCGGAGAACGGAGTTTTAGTCATCTTGCCCAAAAGGCACGGTTCGCAAGCATCAAGTGATTCATAATCAAGTGACTCCAAAAGTCCATCAGTATGGAGTTTCTTCATGCGCTTTACACCGATATGACCTAAGCGGCGATTGCCACAAATAAGTTGCACTATCATTATCAACTCTGCATCTTTTGGTTTCAACATTGTGAATATGTGTATCACTACTATCGAGATTCATAAGAAATAGACCACTCCTCAAGGGTGCATGACCATAAAAGATATTACTCATATAAATAGAACAACCATTATTCTCTGATTTAAATGAATAACCGTCTCGCATCAAACAAGATCCAGATATAATGTTCATGCTCAACGCAGGCACCAAATAACAATTATTTAGGTCTAAAACTAATCCCGAAAGTATAGGGAGTGTGCGATGATGATTATATCAATCTTGAAACTACTTTCAACACACATCGTCACTTCATTCTTAACTAGTTTCTGTTTATTCTGCAACTCCCGTTTCGAGTTACTACTCTTAGCAACCGAACAAGTATCAAATACTCAGGGGCTACTATAAACACTAGTAAGGCACACATCAATAACCTGTATATCAAATATACCCTTGTTCACTCTGCCATCCTTCTTATCCACCAAATACTTGGGGTAGTTCTGCTTCCAGTGACCAGTCCCTTTGCAGTAGAAGCACTTAGTTTCAGGCTTAGGTCCAGACTTGGGCTTCTCCACTTGAGCAGCAACTTGCTTGCCGTTCTTCTTGAAGTTCCCTTCTATCCCTTTGCCCTTTTCTTGAAACTAGTGGTCTTGTTAACCATCAACACTTGATGTTCTTTCTTGATTTCTACCTTCATCGATTTCATCATCATGAAAAACTCGGGAATCATTTTCATCATCCCTTGCATACTATAGTTCATCACGAAGTTCTACTAACTTGGTGATGGTGACTAGAGAATTCTGTCAATCACTATCTTATCTGGAAGATTAACTCCCACTTGATTCAAGCGATTGTAGTACCCAGACAATCTGAGCACATGCTCACTAGTTGAGCGATTCTCCTCCATCTTTTAGCTATAGAACTTGTTGGAGACTTCATATCTCTCAACTCGGGTATTTGCTTGAAATATTAACTTCAATTCCTGGAACATCTCATATGGTCCATGATGTTCAAAACATCTTTGAAGTCCCGATTCTAAGCCATAAAGCATGGTGCACAAAACTATCAAGTAGTCATCATATTGAGCTAGCCAAACGTTCATAACGTTCGCATATGCTCCTGCAATAGGTCTGTCACCTAGCGGTGCATCAAGGACATAATTCTTCTGTGCAGCAATGAGGATAAACCTCAGATCACGGATCAAATCCGCATCATTGCTACTAACATTTTTCAACACAATTTTCTCTAGGAACATATCAAAATAAACATATGAAAGCAACAACGCAAGCTATTGATCTTACAACATAATTTGCAAAATACTACCAGGACTAAGTTCATGATAAATTTAAGTTCAATTAATCATATTACTTAAGAACTCCCACTTAGAAAGACATCTCTCTAGTCATCTAAGTGATCACGTGATCCAAATCAACTAAACCATAACCGATCATCACGTGAAATGGAGTAGTTTTCAATGGTGAACATCTTATGTTGATCATATCTACTATATGATTCACGCTCGACCTTTCGGTCTCCGTGTTCCGAGGCCATATCTGCATATGCTAGGCTCGTCAAGTATAACCCGAGTATTCTGCGTGTGCAAAACTGGCTTGCACCCGTTGTAGATGGACGTAGAGCTTATCACACCCGATCATCACGTGGTGTGCGGGCACGACGAACTTTGGCAGCGGTGCATACTGGGAGAACACTTCTTGATAATTTAGTGAGAGATCATCTTATAATGCTACCGTCAATCAAAGCAAGATAAGATGCATAAAGGATAAACATCACATGCAAATCAATATAAGTGATATGATATGGTCATCATCATCTTGTGCTTCGTGATCTTCATCTCCGCAGCACCGTCATGATCACCATCGTCACCGGCGCGACACCTTGATCTCCATCGTAGCATCGTTGTCGTCTCGCCAATCTTATGCTTCTCGACTATCTCTACCGCTTAGTGATAAAGTAAAGCATTACAGAGCATTGCATTGCATACAATAAGCGACAACCATATGGCTCCTGCCGATTGCCGATAACCGGTTACAAAACATGATCATCTCATACAATAAAATATAGCATCACGTCTTGACCATATCACATCACAACATGCCCTGCAAAAACAAGTTAGGCGTCCTCTACTTTGTTGTTGCAAATTTTACGTGGCTGCTACGGGCTTAAGCAAGAACCAGTCTCACCTACGCATCAAAACCACAGCGATACTTCGTCAAATAGACTCCGTTTAACCTTCTCAAGGACGGGCGTAGCCACTTTTCAGTTCAACTAAAGTGAGAGAGACAGGCACCCACCAGTCACCTTTAAGCAACGAGTGCTCGTGGCGGTGAAACCAGTCTCGCGTAAGCGTCTGGCGTAATGTCGGTCCGGGCCGCTTCATCTCACAATACCGCTGAACCAAAGTATGACATGCTGGTAGGTAGTATGACTTGTATCGCCCACAACTCACTTGTGTTCTACTCGTGCAAAACATCAAACCATAAAACCTAGGCTCGGATGCCACTGTTGGGGAGCGTAGTAATTTCAAAAATTTCCTACACACGCAAGATCATGGTGATGCATAGCAACGAGAGGGAGAGTGTTGTCTACGCCCTCGTAGACCAAGCGAAGCGATCTGGCGTAGAGGAAGTAGTCGACGTTCTCCTCGCGATCCGACCGATCCGGCGCCGTTACTCCGCGCCCGAGTTCTTGACACACGTACAGCTCGATGGCGTCCCTCGTACTCCGATCCAGCCGAGTGTCGAGGGAGAGTTCGTCAAGACGACGGCGTGGTGACGATCTTGATGTTTCACGGCGCGGGGCTTCGCCTAAGCTTGACGGTATAACCGAGGTGGAATATGGTGGAGGGGGCACCGACACGGCTAAGGAGCGATCTAAAGATCAAACTTGTGTGTCCATGGGGTGCCCCTGCCCCGTATATAAAGGAGGGGAGGAGGAGGAGGCGGCCAAGGGTTTGGCGCGCCGAGGTGTGGAGTCCTACTAGGATTCCAAGTCCTAGTAGGAGTCCATCAAGAGGGAGGAAGGGAGAAGGAATAGGAGGAGAAGGAAAAGTGGCCGGCCCCCTTTTTCCTAGTCCAATTCGGACTAGAGGAGAGGGGGGGCGCAGCACCCTTTTCCTCTTCCCACTAAAGCCCATCAAGGCCCATTACTTCTCCCGTAACTCCCCGGTACTCCGAAAAATACCCGAATCACTCGGAACCTTTCCGAACTCCGAATATAGTCGTCCAATATATCGATCTTTACGTCTCGACCATTTCGAGACTCCTCGTCATGTCCCCGATCTCATCCGGGACTCGAACTCCTTCGGTACATCAAAACTCATAAACTCATAATATAAGCATCATCGAAACCTTAAGCGTGCGGACCCTACGGTTCGAGAACAATGTAGACATGACCTAGAACTATTCACGGTCAATAACCAATAGCGGGACCTGGATGCCCATATTGGTTCCTACATATTCTATGAAGATCTTTATCGGTCAGACCGCATAACAACATACGTTGTTCCCTTTGTCATCGGTATGTTACTTGTCCGAGATTCGATCGTCGGTATCCAATACCTAGTTCAATCTCGTTACCGGCAAGTCTCTTTACTCGTTCCGTAATACATCATCTCACAACTAACTCATTAGTTGTAGTGCTTGCAAGGCTTCAGTGATGTGTATTACCGAGAGGGCCCAGAGATACCTCTCCGACGATCGGAGTGACAAAACCTAATCTCGAAATACGCCAACCCAACATCTGCCTTTGGAGACACCTGTAGTACTCCTTTGTAATCACCCGATTCGTTGACGCGTTTGGTAGCACCAAAGTGTTCCTCCGTAAACGGAGTTGCATAATCTCATAGTTATAGGAACATGTATAAGTCATGGATAAAAGCAGTAGCAACATACTAAGCGATCGTGTGCTAAGCTAATGGAATGGGTCATGTCAATCAGATCATTCAACTAATGATGTGACCTTGTTAATCAAATAACAACCCTTTGTTCATGGTTAGGAAACATAACCATCTTTGATTAACAAGCTAGTCTAGTAGAGGCATACTAGTGACACTCTGTTTGTCTATGTATTCACACATGTATTATGTTTCCGGTTAATACAATTCTAGCATGAATAATAAACATTTATCATGATATAAGGAAATAAATAATAACTTTATTATTGCCTCTAGGGCATATTTCCTTCAATCCCTACCCTACAGACTATCTCGTTCGTGCTAACAAACAATGGCTCACATACATATTTCTGGCTTGACACATGGCTGACCCCACAACCCCTTGCCATCACCTTCGTCCACCTATTTTCATACTCCACGCTAGAGCTGGTTAAAGTGGCTAACATTTTGCGTTTCGGTGTCGAAGGTAACCTCCGTAATCGTCTCTCTCTTAAGGCAGAACAAGAGCTTGTGTCGCTTGTGGCTATTTTGCAGGACTTCATGCCCTCGGCGGGAGAAGATCAGCGGTTCCTACACCATGGCATTGGCTTCACCAGCAAGCATGCGTATGGTGCCCTCATGGCTTGGCCAGATAACGATCTCGTTGCTCCTCTCATTTGGAGCGCCAAGGCTCCTCGCAAGCTTAAAGTCTTCGCCTGGCTACTCTTCAAAGACCGCCTCAACACCAGGGTCAACCTTGCACACAAGCATATAATCTCTTCAGAGATATGCCCCCAGTGTGTTAGGTTACCCGAAGACTCCAACCACCTCTTCATCACATGCCCTCTTGCCAATAGGATTTGGTAACGCCTTGGGTTTTTGCCACAAGCCGACGACATCACGGAGCTCTAGGACGTCACTCTACCTCCTCACCTCTCTACCACGGCATGGCCCTTGGTCCTCATGGCATTACTATGGAAGATCTAGGTAGCACGTAATGACATGGTGTTTAGGACTGTGGATCAAAGTTCTGTAATAACCCTTAGGAACCTTATTTTTGACTTGGACCTTTGGTCTCACCGTCTCATGGAAACACAAGACAAGGAGGACGTCTTCTCGTGGCGTTCCTACCTCTCTGCACGTTGCATCGTGCCTATGTAATTTTGTACTTGCTGCCCTGGCAGTCCTTTGAGTAATATATTCAGGTGGGGGAGCTCCCCCGGGTGATTCTCAAAAAATAAATACAACGGAAAGCAGATTTGAACAAGTGCCTAGCAACAACTACAGAATGTAGTAGAACTGATGCATGCATCTTACTAGAAAGAAGATTGACTGATCGAGTCGCCCTATCTCTCTCTCTCTCTCTCTCATGATACCATCTTAGTTGCAGTGGAAACTGCAAAACGCGCCAATGCAGGTACAGTTACAAGTTAATACACTGAAACTTTCAACGGTGTCTAGAGAGTAGACACCATATACGTTGCAAGAATCATCAGCCCTATTTAAATTCCAAAAAAGTACACCTGCCTTTAAGGTTTCTTGTGCAGACTTTCATACTGGGATCCTTTTTGTTAAACCATACAATGTTCAGGCTCAAGGGGTGCTCACACACCGGTTTAGTTGAGATAAGTTTCGGTCTAGGTTAGTTAGAGTATATGGTTGTAATCTCTTCATGTATATCTTATCTCTACTTTCCTTGTACCTCAAGATGTAATCTCAACAAAGTTGTATGCTTATCAGGGATATGCCCCTGCCTATATTAACACGAAACCGTCGCCTCGAGAGAGGTACGACGTTCTCCGCTGTTTCACATGGTATACAGAGCCACCTCTATCCATCGCATCTAGCAAAAACCATCCACCGTCAGCCATGTCGTCCTCCTCCAGCACCGTCCAGGCTTCCCATGGGCAGGTTGCAGAAAAGCTCACCCGCACCAAATACATCCTATGGCGTGCGCAGGTGATGACCCACAAGTGTAGGGGATCTATCGTAGTCCTTTTGATAAGTAAGAGTGTCGAACCCAACGAGGAGCAGAAGGAAATGATAAGCGGTTTTCAGTAAGGTTTTCTCTGCAAGCACTGAAATTGTAGGTAATAGATAGTTTGTGATAAGATAAATAGTAATGAGTAACAAGTAAATAAAGTAAATAAAGTGCAGCAAGGTGGCCCAATCCTTTATGTAGCAAAGGATAAGCCTGGACAATTTCTAATAATGAGAAAGGAGCTCCCGAGGACACATGGGAATTATCATCAAGCTAGTTTTCATCACGTTCATATGATTCGCATTCGGTACTTTGATAATTTGATATGTGGGTGGACCGGTGATTGGGTACTGCCCTTACTTGGACAAGCATCCAAGTTATGATTAACCCCTATTGCAAGCGTCCGCAACTACAAAAGAAGTATTGAGGTAAACCTAACCACAACATTAAACATATGGATCCAAATCAGCCCCTAATGAAGCAACGCATAAACTAGGGTTTAAGCTTCTGTCACTCTAGCAACCCATCATCTACTTATTACTTCCCAATGCCTTCCTCTAGGCCCAAATAATGGTGAAGTGTCATGTAGTCGACGTTCACATAACACCACTAGAGGAAAAGACAACATACATCTCATCAAAATATTGAACGAATACCAAATTCACATGACTACTAATAGCAAGACTTCACCCATGTCCTCAGGAACAAACATAACTACTCACAAAGCATATTCATGTTCATAATCAGAGGAGTAATAATATGCATTAAGGATCTGAACATATGATCTTCCACCAAGTTAACCAATTAGCATCAACTACAAGGAGTAATCAACACTACTAGCAACCCATAGGTACCAATTTGTGGTTTTGATACAAGATTGGATACAAGACATAAACTAGGGTTTTGAGAGGAGATGGTGCTGGTGAAGATGTTGATGGATATTGACCCCCTCCCGATGAGAGGATCGTTGGTGATGATTTTCCCCTCCCGGATGGAAGTGTCCCCGGCATAACAGCTCCGCCGGAGCCCTAGATTGATTCCGCCAAGGTTCCGCCTCGTGGCGGCGGAGCTTCGTCCCGTAAGCTTGCCCATGATTTTTTTCAGGTAAAGTCCTCATATAGCGAAGATGGACACGGGGGCCACCAGGGGCCTAGGAGGCAGGCGCGCCACCCCCCCACCCTCCGGACAGGTGTGGGCCCCTAGTGTATTTCTTCCACTCAATAATTCTTATTAATTCCAAAAATAGGTTTCGTGGAGTTTCAGGATTTTGGGCGCAAAGGAGAATAGGTTTCAATGTTTGCTCCTTTTCGGCCCGAATTCCATTTGCGGCATTCCCCTCTTCGAGGTAAACCTTGTAAAATAAGAGAGAATAGCCATAAGTATTGAGATATAATGTGTAATAACAGCCCATAATGCAATAAATATTGATATAAAAGCATGATGCAAAATGGACGTATCAGCAGGTGACACCGCAGCTGAGAGGGGCTGGCCTCTTTGGCTACGCCGACGGCACCATGCCAGAACCTCTCAAGATCCTCGTCACGAAGGATAAAGACGGGAACGAAGAGCAGATGATGAACCCTCTCCATCAGATCTGGTTCCGAGAAGGGCAGCAGGTACTTGGATACTTGCTCAGTACTCTCACCAAAGAGGTCCTTGTGTAGGTTACCTCCATCGCCACGCCGCGCGAGCTCTGGGCAGCTCACGCCCACATGTTCTGGTCGTAGTCTTGAGCCCGCGTCAACAACATCCGGGTTGCTCTCTCCATGGCACGGTAGGGAACGCAATCAGTCGCTGCCTACTTCGCCCAGATGAGAGCACTCGTCGATGAGCTCGCAGCTGTCGGGAAGCCCATCGATGACGATGAGCTTGTCTCCTACATCATCGTCGGCCTCGACATGGAGTACCAACGCCTTGTCTCCGCAAACGACGCGCGCACCGACACCATCAGCATCGACGACCTCTACGCTAAGATGAGCAATTTTGATCAGCGCCTCGCCCTCTACAACAACAACTCGGGCGAGGGCTTCAAGTCATCTGCCAACGTTGTCGCTCATGGCGGCAGTTCACACTATCGTGGATCACCGCGCGGCAAAGGCAAGCCGCCATCAGGCGGAAACAGCAATGGCGGCAACTCCTCCCGTGGTGGTGGCGGCGGCGGCGGGCGGCCCTCCAACAACAACAACAACAAGGGCCGCCGTGGTGGCAGGCCTCGCGCCAACCCTGATGCGCCACGATGCCAAATTTGCGGCAAGCTAGTCCACACCGCCCGCGACTGTTGGTATCGCTATGAATACGACGGCAAATCCTCACAAGATGAGAAAGTTGCAGGTGCTACTGATGGCTCCTACGGCATCGACACGAACTGGTATGTGGACTGTGGCGCAACTGACCACATCACCAGCGAGCTGGAAAAAGTGACAGTTTGTGAGAAGTACCGTGGGCAAGACCAAGTTCACACTGCAAATGGAGAAGGTATGAGCATTAGTCACGTTGGTCATTCAGTGCTTAAACCCCGGCCCCCCATAGAAATAGTCGTCTAAGAAAATTTTTGCTTGTCCCTAGTGCTTCAAAAAATCTCCTTTCAGTTCATCGCATCGCCATTGACAATCATGTATTCCTTGAGTTTCATCTATTTTTCTTTTTGATCAAGGATCAGGTCATGAAGAAAATTCTGTATCGAGGTAGATGCGTTCGAGAGCTTTACCCATTGATTTCGGAGCTTAAGAGATTGAATAAACAAGCCTAAGGTGTCACCAAAGTCTCTTCAACATGGTGGCATGATAGATTAGGGCATGCATCTTTTTCTTTTGCCGAACATTTGCTTAAAAAGAATAAGCTCCTGTTTGTTGGTGAGCGAGATCGTGAAACAATTTGTGATTCATGTCAGTGTGCTAAAAGTCATCAATTACCTTACCCTGTGTCTACAAGTATTTCCACCAAACCTCTTGAGCTCATTTTTTCCGATGTTTGGGGTCCGGCCCCTGTCGTGGTTCTAAGCCTGACAGTAGAATAGGGGGTTAGGTATGGAGAGGCAAGATCCTAGCTATGGATTAGTTGTATACGCAAGGGATTTACGAGTTCAGGCCCTTCTCGGAGGAAGTAACAGCCCTACGTCTCGGAGCCCGGAGGCGGTCGACTGGATTATATGTGTATGAGTTACAGGGGTGCGAACCCTCTACACTGAGGAGGGGGTGGCTTATATAGAGTTTGCCAGACCCCTCCGGCCCTCAGTTATGCTGGGTATAAAGTACATTAAGGCCTGGTGTTACTGGTAACGCCATACATAAAGTGCTATCATGACCATAAAGACTACTTAATAATAGACCGTTTGGGTGCAGAGTGACCCTAGATCTCCTGGTGGTCGAGTGAGTGGCTTCATGGTCGAGTGTCTTCGTGTCCGTCGAGTGGGATCCTTCCAGGTCGACTGAAAGGTAGTTTCTTCTAGAGATGTCCTAGGGGAGGGTACTTTGGACAGGTCCATGACCCTACCCTAGGTACATGGCGTCATCATTAGCCCTCGAATGGATCGAGGTTCGAGTGAGGAAGGAGTTGAGGATTCTTCCGACCTGTTTTTCGTGCTATGAGTGTGTCTTGTTCTGGATCAACGACTTTAATCGATGGCATCAACTTCTTTTTCAGTCGCCTTGATCCATTCTTTGTATCTATCGAGTGACTTCTATGTGCTTGGAGATTTCCGAGCGACAGATCGGAGGAAATCTCCGGTCTGACAAGTTGCTCTGCTGTTCGTGGATTTAGCGAGATCCGAATTTCGGGAAGCGCGCGAGGCGGAGGAAGCCACAGTACTCGGACGGGATAAGGCAGGGACGCCTCGATCTTTGCGCCACCTTTTTCGCCACGTATCGCGCGCGCGGCTGTTGCGGGATTTGACAGGATCGTCTGGGCCTACCAGTCAGCCACTCGGAAGGGACTTCATATAAGGTGCCGGACGGGGGTTTTTTGAACAGTGCGCCCTCATTTTCCCCTCCCTCTTCCTCAGATTCACCTGCTGCGTTCGCCACCGTCCCAGCGCTGCTGCTCTATGCCTGCTTCCCGGCGACGATGGTGAAGGAGAAGATGGCGGCTTTGGAGCGGGCGAAGAAGGCGACGGCGAAGGCGAAGGGGAGGGCGACCAGTCGGGGCGGATCCTCGTCGCGGGTCGGTCTGCCGCAAGGCTGGATCCAGGGAGACTGGATCCGCTCGACCATCCACCAGAAAGACCTCGGCGACCTGGCTAATGAGGGACTGATCCCTCATGGATCAGCGATGCTCCCGGGGAAGGAGTGACAGCCGCAGCCTCAGGAGGGTGAGTGCGTCCTCTTAGCTACCCACGTCGACCGTGGGTTTTCTCTGCCACCCAACCCTTTCTTTCGGGGATTTCTGAACTTCTTTGGGGCACAACTCCACCACTTCACACCCAACTCTATCGTCTATCTTGCTGCTTTCGTGTCCTTGTGTGAGAAGTTCTTGGGTTGTCGGCCGCATTTGGGCCTTTTCAAACACATTTTCACCTGTCGCTCTCAGACGGTGAAAAAGGCTAATCCGAGTGATGAGAAAACCCAAGTAATCCAGATGTGTGGGGGTCTTGGGGCTCAGATGAGGAGTAAAAGTGCTTTTCCAGCCATGATCCTTCCCGAGTCAGTCCGAGGGTGGCAGTCGACCTAGTTCTACTGCCAAGACCAGCCGATGCCAAGGCAGTCGACTGGACTCCCTCCATTCTCCATGGACCAAGTGAACAAGCCTTCCTCTCTGAAGGTAGTCCCAGAGGAGAAGGCTCAGGTTAAGGTGTTGGTAGAGCGTGTAGTCCAGCTCATCCGCGACGGGGTGACTGGCATGGATCTTTTGGAGGTTTTCCTTCGACGGCGGATTCAGCCACTTCAATATCGAGGGCATCCGATGTGGATGTACTCTGGTACCGAAGACACCACTTGGGTCCACCTGGAGGAGGTCGACGATGCCACACTGGAGAGGTGGATGACTGCCATCACATGGAACAAAGATAACCCCCGTGGAGCTAGGAGGATCCCGCCACTCGACCAGTCATACGAACCAGACAAGGTCTGATCACGTATCCCCGACTATGATCCTGTTTCCTTCATTCTATTTTGCTACAACTCAGTCAACTGACTTTTGTCTTGTTTGTTGTCTTCTAGGTCACTACTGAGATGTACTCGATGCCCAACGGGGCGCAAGAACAGACCGAGGAGGAGGAAGGGAGCGGGGGTGAAAGTCAGGAGGAGTGGGAATCCGATGGCAAGGAGGATGAAGAAGATGTCGGCTCTGGCGAGGATGAGGAGGAGGAAGTCGAGCCTCCCCGTACTGAAAGACGATCCAAGCTCACCCATGACCCCGCAGTCGAGCGTGGCAAGGCGGCCGTGCCTATTGGGCAGTCGACCAAACGTCCTCAGACAACCTCTCCGGCGCCGACTAAGAAAGCGTCAAAGCAACCCCGAGCAACGTCATCAAAACCGACGAAGGCTCTGCCGAAGATGAAGATGATGATTCCCACTATTTCTGGGTAATGGCAGAACTTGTGTTTTCTTATTTAACATGGATACACCCTTGGTCGACTCGTTCACTGACCGACTGATTTCTGAAATCGCAGTGCCGCTACTTCTGAGACCTCAGCCAGACATGAAGATCAAGAAATGTTGGATGTTGCCACTTCCAACCCTGGTATGATTTCTGTAGTTTCGCTTTCGGTCGATTGGATCTTCATTTTTAACTTTGAATCTTTCCTGTAGCTCCACCTAATGTCATCATTGACCTCCCTGATGATGACGATGAGGAGCCACTGAGGCAGAGGAGGAACAGGAAAACTTCTGCTGGCAAGACTGCTCAGGTTGTATCAGCACCTGAGACGCTGGTTCCGGAGGGGGGCAACGTCACTCGGACTACCGTGTCCTTTGCTGTGCTGCTAATGAGTGCTCGCCCTTCGTCATCGAGTGCTGATCCGCATTCCCTTTTCTCCACCCACCACGTCCCATAGGACCAAGCAGGCGCTGCTAAAGAAGCTATACGCCAGGCGGGGGTCATGATGGAGCAAGTGAAGGCGATCCGAGACGCCAGGCAAGCAGCTTATGATGCAAGCTCAGCCCTTCATAGCAATGTCCAGGTTAGTTGATCACCGCTTGTTCTATTAGGATATGGTACCTGAAAACTTTTCTTTCTGAAGATCTTAGTATCTGTACACCCACTGGGTGTGTCGATTGAATATCTAGATTGGTGGGGGCACGCTGAGTGCACCTTTGGGTGTAGTCCCGAGACTATGGTGGATCTGGCGGCGATCGACTATAGTCTTTATACCTTGAACTTTTTCTCTTTACTTTCTCCACTCGGTCTGGTCGAATGGAATCATGGAACCAGTGGGGGAGCACTGAGTGCACCCACTGGGTGTAGTCCCCGAGACCGTGGTCGACTGCTGGCAATCGACTATGGTCTGAAGAACATTTTTTCTGAAACTGTGGCTAACTGCTGGCAGTTAACCTTTTTGTCTCTTTTGGTCGACTAATCGACCCAAGCTGATAGAACCAGTGGGGGCATGCTGAGTGCACCCACTGGGTGTAGTCCCCGAGACTACAGTTGAATATTTTGATTCGGCTGTAGTCATAGAAATGCTATGATTTTTCTCTTAGTCACTCGGAAGTGACCTATCTTTGATGTCTGTCGATTGATCTTTCGCAGAAATCTTGCGATCTTGTGGCTCGTTATACTGAGTTGGAGAACAAGCATATCCAGCTCGAACTTGATCTGAAGCTTGTCCAGGAGAACTTCACGAAGGCGAAGGAGGAGGCAAAACGTATGTCTGGTGAGAACCTTGACGACTGCCCTTATTTTTTGTCCATTCCTGAGTCTAATCTCACTGTCATTTTGCAGATAAACTGAAGGATGCTCTGAAGAAGAAGGACCTTGACCTCGCCGAGGCATAGAAAGCGGCTTCGGACAAGACGAAACTCGCAGAAGAAAAGCTGGCTTCAATCAGCAAACTTGAAGAGGAGAATACCAATCTGAAAGCTGCTCTCGACGCGGCCAACAAGGAGGTCAGTCGACTGAAGAATGACCAGATAGCCCTGAGTGACAAGGCTAGCGAACTGGCGGGAAAGAAGAACGATCTAGAGGTTTATCTGGGAGGGCTCGCCAAGAAGTTATTCCTCATGCTTGAAGGTAATCCCTTATATTCGACTGGCTTGTAATTGTGGGCTTACCACAAAACTGCTGGCTTATCAGAATTCTGCCAAAACTTTGAGGAAGAGACTGGTCGAGTGGAGACAAGCCTGGATCCCATCAACTCTCCCGTGAAGGATGAAGCTGCCATGAATGTGCTCCGACTGGAGTCTCGTGTTGCTGTTGTGGTCGAGTATCTTGCTAAACTGAAGGTTGCAACGTCGCGCATCGACACAACACTCTGGCCGGGGGAAACACTTCAGAATGACCTCGAATCTCTGATAACTCGACTAAAGGAAGTTCCAAGTCGAGTGCAAGAATGGAAGAAGTCTTCTGCCAGGTGTGGTGCTGATGTTGCTCTATCTCTGGTCCGTGTTCACTGCAAGGACGCGCGAGAGGACAAGCTGGCGTCTCTCAAGGTGGCTAATACCAAGAAGCATGACTTTCAATCTTTCATGGAGACCTTCATTGCCGCTGCCACTCGGATTGCAGATGGAATCGACCTGGACGAGTTTGTCGCGCCTTCCCGTCCTCCACCGGAGGAGTAAAAAACTTCTATGCTTGATGCCTTAAATTTGCCTCAGAATTCCGAGTGGTTTTTGTAACCGGTAAACTTTAACAGGCTCAGTGCCTGAGCACTTCTGGATCCGTAGGATGCTATCTGAACTTGGGTTTGCCGTTGAATATGTTTGCATTTGTCTTTGAACGAACATTGTTCTTTGCTCGGAATATATGCTAGTGCTTGTGATGCACTCTTGCAGGTAGGAATGAAGCACAGATTGCAGCCGACTTGCGTCCTTGCGGATCGGGATGGAGCGCACATTGTATTTGTGGCGGAGCTTTGAAGGGGAAGATAGCAGTCGACTTGCACCTCGTCATCCTTGCAGAGCGGAACAAATCTCATACTTAGGCTAGTACTGGACTGCAGCTATGCCCCCGAGTGGGAGGATTGCTCTCCACTCGGTAGGATTTTTAAACACTTAGGCGAGTACTGGACTGCAGCTAAGCCCCCGAGTAGGAGGTTTGCTCTCCACTCGGTAGGATTTTCAAAAATTTAAGCGAGCACTGGGCTGCAGCTAAGCCCTCGAGTGGGAGGTTTGCTCTCCACTCGGTAGGATTTTCAAAAACTTAAGCGAGCACTGGGCTGCAGCTAAGCCCCCGAGTGGGAGGTTTGCTCTCCACTCGGTAGGATTTTCAAAAACTTAGGCGAGCACTGGGCTGCAGCTAAGCCCCCGAGTGGGAGGTTAGCTCTCCACTCGGTAGGATTTTCAAAAACTTAGGCGAGCATTGGGCTGCAGGTAAGCCCCCGAGTGGGAGGTTTGCTCTCCACTCGGTAGGATTTTTTGTGGCGTACCTTCGAAGGAGAAGGTAACAGTCGACCTGCACCTCGTCCTCCTTGCGGGGCGCATATTGTATTTGTGGCATAGCTCGGAAGGAGAAGGTAGCAGTCGACCTGCACCTTGTCCTCCTTGCGGAGCGCACATTGTATTTGTGGCATAGCTCGGAAGGAGAAGGTAGCAGTCGACCTGCACCTCGTCCTCCTTGCGGAGCGCACATTGTATTTGTGGCGTAGCTCGGAAGGAGAAGGTAGCAGTCGATCTGCACCTTGTCCTCCTTGCGAAATGCACATTGTATTAAGTACTTAGGCGAGCACTGTGCTGCAGCTAAGCCCCCGAGTGAGAGGCTGGCTCACCACTCGGCAGGATTTTGTTAAACTTAGGCGAGTACTTGGACTGCAGCTAAGCCTCCGAGTGGGAGGTTGGCTCACCACTCGGCGGGATTTTGTTTAACTTAGGCGAGTACTTGGGCTGCAGCTAAGCCTCCGAGTGGGAGGCTGGTTCACCACTCGCCATGATTTTGTTTAACTTAGGCGAGTACTTGGACTGCAGCTAAGCCTCCGAGTGGGAGGCTGGCTCACCACTCGGTAGGATTTTTTTGAACTTAGGCGAGTACTTGGACTGCAGCTAAGCCCCCGAGTGGGAGGCTGGCTCACCACTCGGTAGGATTTGAGAGTACTTAGGCGAAACAGATTCGCAGCTAAGCCCCCCGAGTGGGAGACTGGCTCACCACTCGGCAAGGATTTTTTTTACAAACTTAGGCGAAACGGATTCGCAGCTAAGCCACCCACTGGGGGACTTCTCATGTAAACAAAAGTAACAACAATCACTGGGAAAATTATAAAACTCTTGTCTTTGATAAATAAACTACAGAAGTACTTTTATTACATCTCATCCGAGTGAATACTTAACTATAGAAGGGGCGGAGCAGCTCCGCGTTTCAAGCTCGGGGCTCGTCAATCTGGTGATCGACATTGTAAAGGCGGTACGCTCCATTGTGGAGAACTTTGGTGACGATGAAGGGACCTTCCCAAGTAGGAGCAAGCTTGTGTGGCTTCTGCTGATCCACTCGGAGAACCAAATCTCCTTCTTGGAAGGCTTGACTCTTCACGTTTCTAGCATGGAAGCAATGCAAGTCCTGTTGATAGATGGTCGATCGAATCATGGCCATCTCTCTTTCTTCTTCTAGAAGGTCGACTGCGTCCTGTCGGGCTTGCTCTGCTTCATCTTCAGTGTAGAGTTCGACTCGAGGTGCATTGTGAAGCAGGTCACTCGGCAAGACTGCTTCAGCTCCATAGACCAAGAAGAACGGAGTTCTCCCAGTCGACCGATTAGGAGTGGTCCTTAATCCCCAAAGTACTGACGGAAGTTCGTCGACCCATGCACCTGCTACGTGCTTGACATCGCGCATCAGTCGGGGTTTCAGCCCTTTGAGAATTAGACCATTAGCTCGTTCTGCTTGTCCGTTCGACTGGGGGTGAGCGACTGAAGCATAGTCGACTCTTGTGCCTTGAGATGAGCAAAAGGCTCTGAATTCTTCAGAATCGAAGTTTGACCCATTATCAGTGATGATGCTATGTGGAACTCCATATCTGAATACCAACTCTCTGATGAAACTGATAGCAGTGCCAGCATCTAGATTCTTTATAGGCTTAGCTTCAATCCATTTGGTAAACTTGTCGACTGCTACCAGCAAGTGAGTGAAGCCGCTTCTGCCAGTTCTCAGCGGTCCAACCATATCTAACCCCCAAACGGCAAAGGGCCATACGAGTGGAATGGTCTTCAAGGCTGAGGCGGGTTTGTGCGATAGATTGGAGTAAAACTGACATCCTTCACACTTGTCGACTATCTCCTTTGCCATTGCATTTGCTCTTGGCCAGTAAAATCCCGCTCGGTATGCTTTAGCCATAATGGTCCGAGAGGATGCATGATGGCCATTGTAAGTGCATCTAGTGCCCCTTAGTGATTTTGGTGTATTGAAGACTTATAGGTTAAGTAACTGATGCGTTTGTGAGTGTACACAGGTCTATAAGTCTATGAGGAGTTTGATATTTATAGAGAAAGTCGACCCCTAAAAATGAAGTTCTTCGACTGAAGACTTTGACTTTCTGAAGACTTTCTGAAGACTTTGAAAGTGAAGAAATTGGTGTGACCATGAAGACTTAATATTCATTCGAGGAATATGAAGCGTGAAGACTTTTGTTTTCGTAGTTTCATTTTCTCTTTCTTGAGTCATAGGAAACACCGTACTGTTAAAGGGGGTCGAGGAAATACTAAGGAAAAATTTCGATGTGATGCTCAACTCAAAATCCTACACCTACCAATCCTTCGAGTGAAGCCATTGGAAATCTCATACGATTCAGTCAAATTCTTGATGTGAGACGCAGTTCTTACAGTCATGATGACTTTCTTTCGATCGAGATTAGGAATTCGCCAGTCTGAATTGCCTACACTGAGGAGGAACATGATAGCCCCGAGGACTTTGAAAGTCAAATTTCCGACCGTTCTTTGTCTTTGGCGGCGGACCAAAATATCTTATCCACCTAACGGTCATATCATTGAAGGGAATTTATGTCTTATCATGTCGGGCTGCTCCCTAGGCTATAAATAGCCGCCCCCTACAACCACTAGCTGGTTGGCTGCTCCGAGAGAACTTGACACTTGTCATTTGAGAGCAACCCATCCTCCGAGGACTTTGAGCGAAAATCATCAAGTGAGGAAAATCACAAAACCAAACCCACAAAACCCCAAGTGATTGAGCATCACTGAAGAAATTGATCCTGCGTGGATCCGACGCTTGTTACCTTTGAAGACTGTGCTTCTTCCAGACGGTTAGGCGTCAAGGTCTAGAACATCAAGAGGAATTGTGGATCGCCGAGTGACCAAGTCTGTGAAGGTTTGGAAGTCACCAAGACTTACCACGAGTGATTGGGACGAGGCCTGCGTGGTCTTAGTTCAAGGAGAATACGGTGAGGACTGGGTGTCTGAGTTGCGGCTCGAGATCGGGTGTCCGGACTGTGTGTCCTCGAGTTTAAATACTCGGCCGCTCAACCGGACGTACAACCGAGGCAAGAGTTGGAACTGGTTTACCAAATCATTGTCTTCACCAACTGGTGGTTCTATTTCCTCAACTCATCCATTTCCTCATTCTGTGTTGTATGTTGTTCATATCGTGCTTGAAGACTTTGGTGAAGACTTTCACAAATTCCTCGTTCAATTTCTTGCTTTGTTTGTCTTCATCTTGTTATCCTGTGTTTACGCTTCCTGTACTCGGTTCTAGTCTTCATTTCATCATCTTGACTATGTGTGTAATCTGTTATGTTTACCTCGAGTACTTATTCCGCTGCAAATAGTTCTTCGCTAAGGAATCTCCTCACCGCAAATTCCTCGATGAAGAATTTCATAAAATCGCCTATTCATCCCCCTCTAGTCGATATAACGACTTTCAATTGGTATCGAGCAAGGTACTCCCTTGTTACGTGTGATTTTAGTTTAACCACCGGAGTTCTAGTTATGTCGACCGCAGGTATGAAGAAAGTGACATGCCCTATCTTTGACGGTCATGATTATCCCAAGTGGAAGGCCATGATGAAGAAGCGCCTCATGGCAAAGAACAGCGAGCTGTGGACCGTCACTGAGATTGGTCTTTCAGATCTATGCAAGATGGCGAATGTTGATGATATTCGCAAGTACACTCGACTTGATCTCATAGCGAAGGATATCATCTGCTCCTGCCTATCCAGAGACCAATTCAGGCGAATTAAGCATCTGGAAAATTCAAAGCTCATCTGGGACCGAATCTCTGATGTTTATGAAGGTCATCGAACATGCCATGATCCCTGTTTTGAGGACTTCAAGGAATCTCTCAAAACGATGACTTTCGAGCCAGAATCATCATCGTCTGCGCCTTGTCTTATTGCAAATGGTGCTGAGGTAACCGAATGCTCCTCATCTGAGTCTTGTAATGATGAATCTGATGATGATGAATCTGATAATGATGAATCTGATGATGACATTGAATCCTGCTATACCAAACTTATTTGTGTTGCCACTAAACAACAAACGGTTTTGGAACAAACTCAAGATATGCTAGAAAGAAGTGATAATATGTTGCGCAAGGAAATGGATCAGTCAAAAGCCTTGGGTGAATGTCTTCAGAGAATTCACTCCAAGCTTGACGTCCTTCAAGATCAGCATAACACCCTCATGACTGATCATGAGAAGATTTCTCTTGAAGCTATTCAAAGAAAGGCTGATCTTGAAAAGCTAAGAGTATGTTATGAAGATCTTCAGAAGGAGCGCGATTCATTACTAGCTCAACAAATCACCGCTTCTCAGGAAGAATTTGTTCCTCCATGCTTAAAGTGCATTGAACGTGAATCTGCTAATTCTTCACCTGAATGTTCAAATGCTTCAAATATTACAAATTCTTCATATGCCTCTGCTATCACTAATTCCTCATCGAGGACTTTGCTAGTATCCTCGACAATGCAGGGCTGAAGGAATTGTATATGACGAGCATGTACAAAAGCCTCAAAGGGCATCGAGACACTTTGTGATGTGCTCAAAAGCAGATCCTCAATGAAACCCTAGGAAAGAGGGTATTGCCTTTGAGAGGAAACTGAATGCCGATGGAACATATTGGAAGCCTGAGCAGTATCCCAAAACCTCATGGGTTGCTGCAAAGGGACCTCCAGTTGATCCATCTAACTTATCTGGCTTTACATGTGAATCCCCTCATTCCTCTGATGAGTCATTTGATTCGAACTATAAACTGTTCAAAAATCAGAATGGTGAAGTATTTGCTAGATATGTTGGCACTAACTGCAGGAACGGTTCCCCTATGAAGAAAATCTGGGTTCCCAAAAGCTGTGTTGAAAGTCTTCAGGTGAATGTCCTCATGACACCACCTGTGAAGAAACGGAACCCCAGATCAAATTCTTCATATGGACCAAATTCTTCACGAGGATCAAATTCCTCAACTGGATCAAAGTCCTCATATGATTATCATCGTGCTAACAAATCTGTCTCGCAGGGTAAAGCTAAGGGCTATGAATATGTGCATCATTCTTCAAACCATTATGTTCATAAGTCCTCGAAGAATTATTACGCTTATTCATATGCTTACCCTAACCCTCCTATGCTAAGCGAAATGGTTTGGCATCTTTGCCACCTTTCTCACATGGTGCTCGCAGGATGATGAACTCTTTGCCACCCCTCCGGATGTGGGTGGTGAAGAAAAGAACTAATCTCTTCTGCAGGTCAGGTCTCGGGCGTGCTCAAGCGTCTGAAGAATCTTGGGGACGACAAAATGCTCGAAAGGGACGCAGCGAATCATGATGAAATGAACTTTCATTTCACACGTCCTCATCTTGCTATATCATTTATTGCTTGATGAAATTCATCGATGAACTTGATATCATATTCTTCACCGATGAAGCATATGAGATTGTAAGTTACACTAATTCATCTGCAGGATGATCAACCCAAAACCACCGAATGGGTCCTTGATAGTGGATGTACAAATCACATATTTGGTGACAAGAATCTATTGATGGATGCTCCTTTATCACCGTCACCTCTGAAGCATATCATATTTCTTGACAAAGGCAAAAGTCGGTATTGGGTCTTGGTAAGGTTGCTATCTCTAAGGATAAACACATGGACAAAGTCATGCTTGTTGAGTCCTTAGGATACAATCTCATGTCGATCTCAATGCTTTGTGATCTTGATATGGTTGTTGTCTTTGGCAAATATCGCTGTGTTGTGATTATGGAAGTCGACAATTCCAAAGTCTTGAAGGCTTTAGGAGAGGAGATCAGATATTGTTGATTTCTCTCCAGGACCACAACCAGCCATGTGTCTACTTGCAAAAGCTTCAGAAGGCTGGCTATGGCATCGACAACTTGGTCATGCAGGCATGAGGAATTTGAACACGCTTGCAAAGAAGAAGCATGTCATTGGTATTGAGAATGTCAAATTCCTCAAGGATCACTTATGCGGAGCATGTGAAGCCGGAAAAATGACCAAGGCCAAGCATCCAGCGAAGACTATCATGACCACTACTCGTCCATTCGAATTGCTTCACATGGACCTCTTCGGACCTAATCATTATTCAGTAGTCACTAATGATGCATCTCTATATGGTTTTGTCATTGTTGATGATTATTCTCGATATACATGGGTACACATTGTTACTTATAAACATGAAGTGCAGGAAGTCTTCAAACGATTTTCCTCGAGGGCTTCAACCAACTTCGGTGTGAAGATCAAGCATATCAGAAGTGACAATGGAACTGAGTTCAAGAATTCTGGTCTTGATGCCTATCTTGATGAACTTGGTATTACTCATGAATTATCTGCTCCTTATACTCCTCGTGAGAATGGCGTCGTGGAGCGCAAGAACAGAACTCTTGTTGAGATGGCTCGCACTATGCTTGATGAATACAAAACGCCTCGGTGTTTCGGATTGATGCAATTGATACCGCTCGCCACATCATCAGCAGAGTATATCTTCACAAATTCTTCAAGAAAACTGCCTATGAACTCCTCACTGACAAGAAACCCAATGTGAGTTATTTCAAAGTCTTCGGTGCTAAATGTTGGATTAGAGATCCTCATCACAATTCTAAATTTGCACCGAAAGCACATGAAGGTTTTATGCTTGGTTACGGAAAGGACTCGACACCTCTGAGTCTTCAACATTGTTCTTCACAAGATTGTTGACTTTGTAGATGTGCGGTTTGATGAAACTAATGGCTCGCAAAGAGAGCACCTACCTTCGTGTTAGATGAACCAGCACCGAGGATGCTATCAAGCTCAAGGCAACCGAGGATGTCATTCCTCTTCAAGAATCTGCTGAAGAATTCATTCTGTTCGTGAAGAACGCCGAGCTGATGCACTCAAGAACGTGATGAGGAAATTGGTGCTGAAGAAAATGCTGATCAAAATCCTCAGCGACAACCCACTCATCCACGCGTTGCAAAAGAAGTTCAAGTGGAGAAGATCATCGATGACATCAGCGCACCAGGTCCTCTCACCCGCTCAAAAGCCTCACACTTATCTAACTTTTGTGGGCACTATGCTTTTGTCTCTATCTCAGAGCTCACTAAGGTAGATGAAGCATTTCTGGAGCCGGAGTGGATTCAGGCTATGCAAGAAGAATTACATCAGTTCGAGTTGAACAATGTCTGGGAATTGGTCAATCGTCCAGATCCTCGCAAGCATAATATCATTGGCACAAAGTGGATCTACCGCAACAAGCAAGATGAAAATGGCCTCGTTGTGAGGAATAAGGCACGACTAGTAGCTCAAGGCTACACACAGGTTGAAGGAATTGATTTCGATGAAACTTTTGCACCTGTTGCTAGACTTGAGGCTATTTGCATTTTACTTGCATATGCTAACCATCATGATATCATCTTATATCAAATGGATGTGAAAAGTGCATTCCTCAATGGTAAGCTTGAGGAAGAAGTATATGTTGCTCAACCCCCAGGTTTTGAAGATCCCAAGAATCCTGACAAAGTCTTCAGACTAAATAAGGCCCTCTATGGCCTCAAGCAAGCCCCTCGGGCGTGGTATGACCATGAAGGAATTCTTCGTGAAAATGGCTTCACACCGGTTCACTCGACCCTACTCTATTTACTAAATCATATGATGGTGAACTGTTTGTGTGCCAAATATATGTTGATGACATTATCTTTGGCTGTACTAACCAACGATATAGTGATGAATTTGCCTATATGATGAGTGAAGAATATCAAATGTCTATGATGGGAGAGTTGAAATTCTTTTTAGGTCTTCAAATTAAATCGAGAGCGCAATGGCATATTCATATCTCGGAGAAATACCTCAAAGATGTCTCGAGGAAATTCGGCATGCAAGATTGCAAAGGCGTCAAAATTCCTATGCCCACAAATGGCCATCTATGCCTCGATGAAAATGGTATTGACTTGATCACAAGGTATACCGCCCATGATTGGTTCTTTATTGTACTTATGTGCATCTAGGCCAGATATAATGCTTAGTGTTTGCATGTGTGCCCGATTTCAAGCTGCACCAAGGAATCACACCATAAGGCTGTGAAGCATATTCTTCGATATCTAGCTCACACACCAACACTAGGATTATGGTACCCCAAGGGCTCGCTTTTGATCTCATTGGATATTCGACTCGACTATCTTTGGTGATCGTGTGGACCGCAAGTCAACATCGGCACTTGTCATTTCCTCGGACGATCTTTGGTGCGTTGGTCCTCGAAGAAAGCAGAATGTGTATCACCATCTCATCGCTGAAGCTGAATACATTGCTGGTGGGTCATGCTGTGCTCAACTACTTTGGATGAAGCAAACCCTCAAGGACTATGGCATAAACATGAAGAATGTGCCTCTCCTCTGCGACAACGAGAGTGCCATCAAGATTGCTCACAACCCAGTTCAGCACTCGAAGACTAAGCACATCCAGATTCGTCATCATTTTCTTCGTGATCATGTGTTGAAGGGCGATATCTTCATCGAGCATGTGAAGATTGAAGAACAGCTGGCTGATATCTTCACCAAGCCCTTGGATGAGAAGAGATTTAGCAAGTTGCGGTGTGAGCTAAATATCTTAGAATCTTTGAATGTTCTTTGAAAAGGACACACATCCTAACACTTATGCATAATTGATGACTTAGATGTGCAACACATGAAGAAACGTTGTTCCTCAATCAATGAAGAATAACACTCTAAGTGTGAAGAAATCAATGAAGAATTTGATTCTCAGAACCCTACGACAATTGTACGCGGTGTCTCAAATCATCATTCTTATACGGTGGGCTACGCCACCACAAAAGTTGAAAATCTTCAATTTGAGTTTTTCCTCGTTGAAATTCCTCATTTTTCAAATTCTTCAACTTTAAAAATTATTCAGTGTCTCCGTCGTATTTCTTCATTGGCTATATATATATATATATATATATATATATATATATATATATATATATATGAGTTTATGTCCTCTCAACACTCACTTATTGCTATTTCTTCAAGTTGCGATTTACGCTAAGTGAATGTGATCGGACCCTTCCCTCTATGCTATACTCAATCCAATCTATTCACAAATTCTTCATGTGCGTTCTGATTGAAACTCGTTCAAAGTCTTCACTGGTCCTTGACAGCTGAAGAAATTGCAAATGAAACTTTTTATCCAAGTTTTCGGTTTTACCGCTCAAACCGTTCCGCATCCCAATGTATTAGTTTAATCACCCACGATCTTACACGATCTCATCTGCACAGTACGTGGGTGACACACGTTGCGTGAAGGAGAAAGGGCAGGGGCATGTTCGTCCAAAATCTTCGGGCGAACAGTTTTTCACCGTGGCTATAAATACCCCTTTACCCTCCTCACTTCATTTACTCCGCTCGATCGCTGTCTCTCACTCGAGCTCTCCTCAAACCCTAGCGCCGCCGCTACTCCATCGCCGCCGGTGAGGAAAAGCTTCACTGCCTCGACCTCATCGCCGCCGTACTCGCGCCGGCCGCGGAAATCTTCAATCCGCCGCCGCCGTAGCTGTCTCCCTCTGCCAAGTTAGGGCGTGGGAGATCTAACGTGACGAACTTCTCTACAGTTCATCTCTGTTCGTCGTGTTCTTCAGTTCGGGTAATTAAAAGTCACTTTTATTACTCGCGTTGATTCTCAAATCTTTCTGAAAATCTTCAAAGGTGTTTTTTTACTCTTCAAAATCTTCACATATGAACACCTCACACACTATATGTTCTTGATTTATCTCTCTAAGCATTCATTTCTTCAAGATTCCTCAATTGTGTGGATTTTCGATCTGTACAACTCTGGAACCTGAGACGAAACGCTTAGTGAAATTCCTCAAGGCTCAAACTGGTCAAATTCCTCAAAACTTGCTTCTTTTGAAAAATCTTCTGAGAACGCATATGACCTCTCCAAATTCCTCATACCTACACTCTGTTCACAGGTACTCATGTCCGCTGCTGAATCACTAGGTTCTCATCAACTTAACTCATTTGCAGCGTTCCTCGAAGAAAAACTGCATACTTCTTCAGAGTGATCTATTGTTCAAATTCCTCACCAAGAAAATGGCGAAGGCAAGAGACCTCGAAGGGAGGAAAGAAACCGGAAGTCATGACTGCTTTTGAAATTCTGAGGAAATATACAGATCATCGCACACTGATGAATCCAAGTTTGGCAAGGAGACTAAGAACCAGTATAAAGTCGATACTGAGAATAGAAAGGAGATGGGCACGAGAATGGCGAGAATACCGCTATGTCACTCCTAAGTACATGAGGAAATTCGCTCTGAATCCTCCATGCCCAAGAGCTCCTCTGGCACCTGGCCAAGTTGCTGATCCCACCAGCGTCAAGCGTGGTGAAGACTTTCCTGAAGAATGGTCCAGGCGCCAAGCCAAATTGGCAAGACAGGCCAAGGAGGCGGTGAGGAAATTCAATGAGGATACTGCTGCTGCTGCTGCTGAGCCCTCGGTCAAGCTGAGGAAATCAATGCCAAAGAAGCTTGCACGCAAGCCAAGTGCTTCACCGTCAGCGCCCTCACGGCCCAGTTCCTCAGTCGCGCCCTCACGGCAAAATCCTCAGACTGCTGCTGCTCATGCAAAATCCTCAGCAGTCCCCTCCAAGTCCTCAACACCTGTGCATCTTGCTACTTGCCAAAGGACTCAAGGTTTTTCCATTGCTTCTGGTGTTTCAGCAAGTTCCTCAGCTGCACCAATGTCCTCAACAGGCACCACTCTGCTGAAGACAAAAGCAACTGCTGGACGCGGTCCTCGGCCAAGTCCGAAGAAGAAACAGGTTGTATTCAATGTTCCCTCTGACGATGAAGCATCTGATGAAGAACTTGAAGAAATCGTCCGAGACAGACTGACCAAGGCCGCTAGAGCCAAAGGAACAAGTGTACCTCTGCTTTTGGATCCAAAGAAGATCCTTGACTTCATTGACCTGTGGCATCAGGATCCACACACTCCTCTTCCGGATCTGCCACTGACTCCTGGTCAAAGTCATATGCTGACCCATTTCATCTCTGAAGAGAAATGGAAATTTGAAAAGGCTCGTGAATTGAAGAGAGCAAAAGCAAGAAAAGAGAAGCTTCTGAGGAAAAACATCATCAACTTGTCTCCTGAAGAACTTCTTAAAGCTCAGTCAGAAATCCAAGCATTAAGCAAGGATGTTGATGCTTACAATGCTGACTGGCAAGGAGCCAAGGTGCGATTCGTCACTCTGACGAATAAAATGTCAACTGTTGCAGCTTCATCGCAACAAGAAAATCCTCAGGCTGAAGAATCTGCTCAGCCTGCTGAAGAACATGCCAGCACTGCTGATGACTTTCAGCGTGCTGATGTGAACACAAGTTCCAGGGCTGATGACTCCATTCCAGCCTCTGATGAAATTCCTGTGGCATCCACTAGTGGTGCGCTCAAGAAATCGAAGGAAACAGGCAATCGCACGGGCCATGAAGAAAATGAACCACAGTCCTCAGCTCCTCCTGCGCCAAAACCAACTCCAATTCTTCCTTCTGCCTATGAAGTGAAGAAGACGAAGGCCGCAGAACGAGCTGCAGTGAAGAAAAGGAAGGCATCAGCTGCGTCAAATTCTTCGGCTGCGAAGAAATTGAAGCCAATGACCAGCTCGATTGAAAATCCTATTGATGCCATTCCCATCTCCTCCATGTTGTCCAAGGAAATTGTTCCCTTTGGAGAAGATTATACGATCCCAAGCGGATCAGATGAAGAAAATCATTCTGTTGCTACTTCAGAACAGCTTGATGAAGAAATTGAAGTGGAAGCTTTCCCTTCAACCCCGGTTGTTTCCTCACCCGTGCCTCAGTTCACAGCTGAAGAGGCAGGTGTTGAGGAAATTGAAAAAGAAGATGAAGACGTGGATATTGGGTGCACTACACCTGTAATGAACGATGACTTTTGGGAAAGTCAGCACCCCAATACTCCTCTCTTCACTCCGCTTCAACAAGTTCCTCAGTCACCGACTACTACTGTTCAAATGGGCTCTGAAGAAACTCATCCCACATCGTCTGTCAACGAAGAGATTCCAGCCACTAGTGCTGAAGAACCAGCTCGCGATCCTCAAACTGCACAAGGAGAGGAAGCAGAAATTCTCACCTCAAGAACACGAGATCGCGATTCCGAGGTTGTGCTTCAAATAACTGATATCCCTCTGCCCAAGCCAAAGAATCCGTTCTCAAGCAAGAAAAAATTCAAGGCTGAAGATTTCTTCTCTGAGCACGTGTTCTTCACTGCTTATAATCCCTATGATTCTGCTCAAATGAGGAAAAGACGCTTCTGGACTCCCACACAAGCAAATTTCTATTCCTCAGTGCTATTTGACAAGGACAAGATCTTCGACCATGAGCATATTCCTCATGTGGATATGGAATCACTACCATGCTTCGAGCCAGTACTCCGTGTTCTTCACGATGCAGGGCTGTTGAATTTCTGCACTGACATATGTGACTGGAATGAAGAACTCATTGTTCAGTTCTATGCCACCCTGCACATCACCGGCGATGCTGAAGACATCAACTCATGGGTTCTGGATTGGATGACTGAAAATACTCACTACAAGGCACCAGCAACTGAATTGCTTCGTGTCCTTCCTCTTGATCCTCCCCATGAATCTGCTCGTTGCCTATACAATGATCGTGAACTGTCTGATCACTTCATGCAAGTGCTCATGAAGCCATTGAAGCCTGGCCAAGCTCCTCGAACCAAATTCCTCGTCAAGGATTTGCTGTATGTGCCTCGGACTATGTATAGAATCTTGACGAAGACACTGAGTCCAATAAAAGGCCACGACTCAAATGAAGAAGATGTCATTGGCATCATGAAGAACCTGCTTTTCAATATCATTCATGGAGTCCCTATCAACTTCCATGATTTCTTCATGAGGACTCTGGCCAACGTTGCAATGTCACCTTTTGAGCTGAAGCCATATGCGCCTTGGATCATGCGATTCATAAGGGCAAGATCCTCACTGAACTACAAGGCTGACACTCTGAACCATGGCAGCTTCCTGCCGCCCATTGAAGTCCTCAAGCGACCAATTTCATCATCTGATGATAAGGGCAAGGCAGCGGCTGTAATTGATGAAGGCACTCGTCCATTGGATGGTCAGTTTCGCAAGGCTGCATCTTACTCCACCAATGACGATTCTGCAACGCATGATACTGCCGCAAATACCTCAACCAAGCAAGAGCCTCAAGCCACAGCACCAAGGGTGATGACTGATCGTGAGCTACTCCTCAGTCTTCATCACAAGGTTGCTCGCAATCAGAAATGGGTGAAGCGCCAATTTGCTGCAATTCTTCTCAATATGACCTCAACGCATAATGCAGTGAAGAAAAACCAGTACTACCTTCATGAAACCCTCAACCGCACTTGGGCTGTTCTGAATCATGTTTATTCCGCGGAAGAATTGAAGACTATGGGTCTTCAGGAAGCTTATGACTGGTCTGCACCACCTCCGAAGAAATTCAAGAGAGTCAAAGTTCCTGTTGTGGTGGCCAGCTCTTATTCTTCCTCGCGCGACACTGATGAATATGAAGATTTGGACGACACTGCGGCAGGCCCTACTTCAACATCCAACCCCGACAATGCTGGCGCTCCTCCATCAACTTGAATATCTTCAGGGGCGTTAGTCCTCAGTTTCGATCCTTTTGGTCATTTGATGACAAAGGGGGAGAAATCTGAGTTAGTCTTCAAGCGGGTTTATACTATGGGCGTTTTTATTAAGTTACAACTCTCGTTCTTCCGAAACTTTTATTGGATCGAGTTGTAATCTTAAATCCGATGGTGCCCTGATACTTTTGAACAGTGCATAGTGCTGACTTTGCACTGTGCTCTGATACTCTTGATCGTGCTTCTGATGCTCTGCTTTTGATACGCGTTATGCTCTGATGCTTTTGAAGCACTAAGCTCTGAATGTGATATTTGAGCTCTGATACTTTTGATGTGATATTCCGCATGCTCATTCCTAGTTAACACTATTGCATGCATGCTGAATCTCATCAGGCACCATATTTCATCATGCATCTCAAATTCTTCATAGTATATATATCAAATGCGTGTATGAATTACAAGATATAGGGGGAGATCTCCATGATTCAAATCTTCAAATGTGCATTGCCTCAACAGCAAATTCCTCATTATGCACATATTCAGGGGGAGTTCTTCTATATCTTGCAATCAAATTCCTCAATATCAGTATTTACACCTCATATGTTTATCCCCGTTGAAAACTTAACCTATGTTGTCATCAATCACCAAAAAGGGGGAGATTGTAAGTGCATCTAGTGCCCCTTAGTGATTTTGGTGTATTGAAGACTTATAGGTTAAGTAACTGATGCGTTTGTGAGTGTACACAGGTCTATAAGTCTATGAGGAGTTTGATATTTACAGAGAAAGTCGACCCCTAAAAATGAAGTTCTTCGACTGAAGACTTTGACTTTCTGAAGACTTTCTGAAGACTTTGAAAGTGAAGAAATTGGTGTGACCATGAAGACTTAATATTCATTCGAGGAATATGAAGCGTGAAGACTTTTGTTTTCGTAGTTTCATTTTCTCTTTCTTGAGTCATAGGAAACACCGTACTGTTAAAGGGGATCGAGGAAATACTAAGGAAAAATTTCCATGTGATGCTCAACTCAAAATCCTACACCTACCAATCCCTTCGAGTGAAGCCATTGGAAATCTCATACGATTCAGTCAAATTCTTGATGTGAGAGACGCAGTTCTTCCGGTCATCGATGACTTTCTCGATCGAGATTAGGAATTCGCCAAAGGCGAATTGCCTACTGATGAGGAACATGATAGCCATGAGGACTTTGAAAGTCAAATTTCCGACCGTTCTTTGTCTTTATACGGCGGACCAAAATATCTTATCCACCTAACGGTCATATCATTGAAGGGCATTTATGTCTTATCATGTCGGGCTGCTCCCTAGGATATAAATAGCACTTCCCTACAACCACTAGCTGGTTGGCTGCTCGAGAGAACTTGACACTTGTCATTTGAGAGCAACCCATCCTCCGAGGACTTTGGCGAAAATCATCAAGTGAGGAAAATCCCAAAACCAAACCCACAAAACCCCAAGTGATTGAGCATCATCGAAGAAATTGATCTGCGTGGATCCGACGCTTGTTACCTTTGAAGACTATGCTTCTTCCAGACGGTTAGGCGTCAAGGTCTAGAGCATCCAAGAGGAATTGTGGATCGCCGAGTGACCAAGTCTGTGAAGGTTTGGAAGTCACTGAAGACTTACCACGAGTGATTGGGACGAGGCCTGCGTGGTCTTAGTTCAAGGAGAATACGGTGAGGACTGGGTGTCTGAGTTGCGGCTCGAGATCGGGTGTCAGGGACTATGTGTCCTCGAGTTTAAATACTCGGCCGCTCCAACCAGACGCATAACCGAGATAGCATTTGGAACTGGTTTACCAAATCATTGTCTTCACCAACCGATTGGTTCTATTTCCTCAACTCATCCATTTCCTCATTCTGTGTTGTATGTCGTTCATATCGTGCTTGAAGACTTTGATCAAGACTTTCACAAATTCCTCGTTCAATTTCTTGACTGCTTTGTCTTCATCTTGTTATCCTGTGTTTACGCTTCCTGTACTCGGTTCTAGTCTTCATTTCATCATGCTGACTATGTGTGTAATCTGTTATGTTTACCTCTGAGTACTTATTCCGCTGCAAATAGTTCTTCGCTAAGGAATTTCCTCACCGGCAAATTCCTCAGTGAAGAATTTCATAAAAATCGCCTATTCATCCCCCCTCTAGTCGATATAACGCACTTTCAGCCATAGGTCCCCAAGTGGATATCGTCAAGGATAATCCGACCTTCTTCTGGCGTTATACATTTCTGACCGACTCCAGTCGCGCTTTCTCTGAACAATTGTCCCTTTATTACGGTAAAGGCTTTGGATCGACGGACGATCTGTCGAGCCTCATCTTCATTCTCTGGGAGCTCTTTCCTTAAGATATACGTGATGTACGGCTCTGTCCAGTCGGGAGTGATGACCAAAGCTTCCATGATCAGGTCGACCACCGCTAGAACTTCAACTTCAGTCGGATCTGTGACACTTTTTGGCTGTGGAGCTTCTTCGGTGAAAGGATCCTCTTGAACTGATGGAGTATGGATGTGTTCCAAAAACACATTACTGGGAATGGCTTCTCTTTTGGAACCTATCTTCGCCAAATCATCAGCCGCTCGGTTTTTCAGTCGGGGTATATGATGGAGTTCTAACCCCTCAAATTTCTTCTCAAGCTTTCTCACCGCTTTGCAGTAACCAGTCATGGCTGGGCTTCTGACGTCCCACTCCTTCATCACGTGATTGACCACCAAATCTGAGTCGCCATAAACCATAAGGCGACGGACGCCGAGTGAAATGGACATACGCAACCCATACAAAAGTGCTTCGTATTCTGCTTCATTGTTGGAGGAATCAAAGTGGATCTGGAGCACATATCTGAGCTTATCTCCTCGGGGGAAAACCAATACCACCCCAGCACCGGAACCATTCAACATCTTAGAACCGTCAAAGAACATGGTCCAGTGCTCCGAGTGAACTTGAGTCGGTAACTGCTGTTCAATCCACTCGGCGATGAAATCTGCTACAGCTTGGGACTTGATGGCTTTCTTTGCCTCAAACTTGATATCAAGGGGAAGGAGTTCAATCGCCCATTTTGCCACTCGACCAGTTGCATCTCTGTTGTGCAGAATCTCTGATAATGGGGCATCGCTGACGACTGTAATGGAATGATCAGAGAAATAATGAGCAACCTTCTTCGTGGTCATGTAAATCCCATATACAAGCTTCTGATAATGAGGGTATCTTTGCTTCGATGGGGTCAACACTTCGGAAAGATAATATACTGGGCGCTGAACTTTGAAGGCTTTCCCTTCTTCTTCCGCCGACCGTAAATATTGTCTTGATGACTTGTCCTGTTGCTGCAATGTAAAGCAACAAAGGCTCTTTGCTGATTGGAGCAGCAAGCACCGGCTGGGTGGAGAGCAGAGCTTTTAGCTCTGCAAACGCTGCATCAGCTTCTGGAGTCCACTCGAACTTGTCTGACTTCTTCATCAGTCGGTAAAGAGGCAATGTCTTTTCACCGAGGCAAGAGATGAATCGACTTAACGCGCCAAGCATCCAAAGAAGCTCGACATCGTGCACATGCACGGGGCGTTTCATTCGGAGTATAGTGCCAACTTTTTTTGGGTTGGCGTCGATTCCTCGTTCGGAAACGAGAAAACCGAGTAACTTTCCGCCAGGAACTCCGAATGTGCACTTTGATGGATTAAGCTTGATATCATACCTCCTGAGATTGGCAAATGTTTCAGCGAGGTCAGTCAACAGGTTGAAACCCTTCCGTGATTTGACCACAATATCATCCATGTATGCTTCCACGTTTCGACTGATTTGAGTGAGTAAACACTTCTAAATCATCCTCATGAACGTGGCTCCGGCATTCTTGAGGCCGAATGGCATGGTGACATAGTAGAAGCACCCGAATGGAGTGATGAAAGCTGTTTTGATCTCGTCGGGTCCATACAGACGGATCTGATGGTAACCGGAATAAGCGTCTAAAAAAGACAGACGCTCACATACCGCAGTCGAGTCGACTATTTGGTCGATGCGGGGGAGAGGAAAATGATCTTTCGGGCAGGACTGATTGATATGTTTGAAATCAATGCACATGCGAAGTGACTTGTCCTTCTTGGGGACCATGACAACATTGTCGAGCCACTCGGAGTGGTAAATTTCTTGGATAAACTCTGCTGCCAGGAGCCGAGCCACCTCCTCGCCAATGGCCTTTCTCTTCTGGACGGCGTCCATCGAAGATGTTCTTTGACAGGTTTCACTTTTGAGTCGACTCGTAGACGATGCTCAGCCAGCCCCCTGGGAACACCCGGCATGTCAGCAGGCTTCCATGCAAAGATGTCCCAATTCTCACGGAGGAACTGGATGAGCGCTTCTTCCTATTTAGAGTCGAGTGTTGTGGAGATATGAGTCGGAGCAGCACTGGGGTCGGTCGGGTGAATGTGAATGGGCTTTGTCTCACCAGACGACTGGAACGCTGACTCTGTGGCGGGCTTCTTGGCCCGCAATAAATCACTCGGATCTGCATTTTTCTAGTATTCCTGCAGCTCCACCATTGTTATCTGAGCATCGGCGATCTTTGAGCCCTTCTGAAAGCACTCTTCTGCCTTTTTCCGATTGCCAGTGATGGTGATCACACCCTTGGGACCAGGCATCTTCAATTTGAGGTACACGTAACATGGTCGAGCCATGAATCGTGCATAAGCTAGCCTGCCTAAAATAGCGTGATAAGCACTCTGGAAATCCACAACTTCAAATGTTAACTTTTCTTTGCGGAAATGCTTTGAATCGCCGAAAACCACATCAAGAGCAATTTGGCCGAGTGACTCAGCCTTCTTCCCAGGAATGACTCCATGGAAACTCATGTTGCTGGTACTAAGTCCGGACATTGGAATGCCCATTCCCTTCAGCGTCTTCGCATACAATATATTTTGGCCGCTGCCACCATCCATCGGAACCTTAGTCAGTCGAGTGCCTTCGACGACTGGGTCGACATCCAAAGCTTGCCTCCCATGGGTGTCTATGTGTGTCGGATGATCAGACTGGTCGAATGTGATGGCAGTCTGAGACCATTTCAGATAACTGGGTGTCGCCGGAGCAACCATATTCACCTCACGGTTGATAACTTTCAATCGACTTTTGCTCTCAACATCAGCAAAAATCATCAGGGTGGAATTGACATGGGGGTATCCTCCATCACTGTCCTCTTTGTCCTCAACCTTGTCCGACTCCTTTTCCTTATCCTTGGGTTGTTTCCCCTGAAACTGCTGGATTAAGAGTCGGCACTGGCGAGTGGTATGTTTCGGGTAAATGAAGTTACCCTCCTCGTCTTTCTTCGTGTGGATGTGGCATGGCAAATCCATCACGTCATTTCCTTCCTTGTCCTTCACCTTCTTGGGGTTCCAAGATCCTTTGGGCTTCCCTTTAAACTTGCCCTGAGTCACGGCCAAGGCTTCTCCAGGAGCAGCTGGCTCGGCTTTCGCTTCGCTTCGATTGGAGTTCCTCCTCCGGTTTCATGAGCAATGGCTTGTACTTGCCACTCCGGAGCCGACCCTCTTCTTCACCATTGGCATATTTGGTGGCAATCTCCATCATTCGACTCAGAGTCATGTCTCCGGTCCGACCGAACTTCAAACTTAACTCCCTGTTCTTAACGCCTTCCTTGAAGGCACAAACTGCTTGGTGATCAGATACATTCTCCACCGTGTGATGCAATGTGATCCACCTCTGGATGTAATCCCTCAGAGTCTCATTCGACTTTTGCACGCAAACCTGTAGCTCTGTCAACCCTACTGGTCGCTTGCAAGTTCCTTCAAATGTCCTGACAAACACTCGGGCAAGATCTTCCCAAGTGTAAATGCTGCTAGGTGCCAACTGATTCAGCCATGCCCTGGCTGAGCCCTCCAACATGAGAGGTAAGTGTTTCATGGCCACCTCATCGTTGCCTCCGCCAATCTGAACAGCCACTCGGTAGTCCTCAAGCCAAGTATCGAGCTTGGACTCATCAGTGAACTTACTAACTCCAGTCGCCAGCCTGAAGTTGGGAGGAATCACCGCGGCCCTGATGGCTCTGCTAAAACACTCTGGTCCTGAGACATGAACTCGGCTGCTGGTGGGCACATCTCTGTCATGGCCTTCTCGGTCAGCTCTGTTCCGGTCGACCAGACCTTGCACGATAATGGATCTCGCGTCAAAGCCTGGTTCTCTGGGTCGACTGGAAAACCTTCGCCCAACACTGTGCTGACATCTGTCATCTTGCTGTCGAGGAGCGTACGACCCACCCCTTGGGGGGAGTGGGAACTCAACATCGATCATCGCGAGAAAATCTGTCATCATACTGATCACGCCGACCTCCACGTCCTTCACGCCTCGGGGGCGATCTCAGGCTATGGGCCGACTAGACTGTATTCGCAGCGACAGATCTGCTGTGAATCCGGTTTCGCGACTGCGATACGGCAGAATTCTGATCTCCTGCTGCCCAGAGCAAATCTCTGATCTGCATCAAGCCTCTGCCAGCCTCTGGGAGGGCTGAATCGACTCTACGCTATACGGGCCGCAGCCGCTAGATTCTGAATCGGAGTTCGATATACCTGAGTCGGTGGTGGAAAGAGTTGACATCGACTGGAGTCTGGAACTCGTTGTCGCGCGCGCTCGCCGAGTGCTCGTTGGAGGTTCTCCAGTCGAGTGCGCTCAGCCAAGTTGGCCAAACGCGCGTCCTCCAAGGCACGAGCCTCGGGGGTTTCCCCAATGATTGGAGTATGCAGCGCATCCAGGTTCCAGCGGCGAAGATCTTCTCTTTGCAAGGAAGTGAGTGGCTCGGGTTGATACTCCTCGTGGACCTGCGCTGGGTCACCTCCGCCATCTCCCCCGTCGGCGCGAGGGAAGCCGATAGGGCTGCGCGGTCCATTGACCATCAGGACCTCCGCTGCTGGATCAGTGCTGTCGCACTCGTATGCAGTCTCTACGGAGCTAGTCGAACAGGCCGTAGAGAGATTTGTCGGGCTCGATCGCCGCGACTTGGGGAGTGGCCAACTGGCGGGCCACTACATGCCTCACCCACCGTCGAAGTCTCGACCGATCGGAGCACTTGCTCTGGCGGGAGACGGGGAGGGAGGACGACACAGGAGTCGACCGATACGGGGCCGACGGTTGCCGCAGGAGGACGCGGCGGACACACGCCTGAAGTCGTTGCCCATGGATCGGGAGCGTCGGTGTCGAGTGGAGCCTCCTGAAGCCAAGCGGAGTCGTCGGCGATGAACGTGAGCGCGCCGAGACGGATCTCGCGGCCCTCAACCAAAACTCCGCCAAAAACCATGATGAAGGTAGTCGGAACGATTGCAGCTTCTCCAATAAGTCGCTAAGACACCCGCCCCATGGTGGGCGCCAACTGTCGTGGGTCTAAGCCTGACAGTAGAATAGGGGGTAGGTGTGGAGAGGCAAGATCCTAGCTATGGAGTAGTTGTATACGCAAGGGATTTACGAGTTCAGGCCCTTCTCGGAGGAAGTAACAGCCCTACGTCTCGGAGCCCGGAGGCGGTCGACTGGATTATATGCGTATGAGTTACAGGGGTGTGAACCCTCTACATTGAGGAGGGGGTGGCTTATATAGAGTCTGCCAGACCCCTCCGGCCCTCAGTTATGCAGGGTTTAAAGTACATTAAGGCCTAGCATTACTGGTAACGCCATACATAAAGTGCTATCATGACCATAAAGACTACTTAATAACAGACCGTTCGGGTGCAGAGTGACCCTAGATCTCCTGGTGGTCGAGTGAGTGGCTTCATGGTCGAGTTTCTTCGTGTCCGTTGAGTGGGATCCTTCCAGGTCGACTGAAAGGTAGTTTCTTCTAGAGATGTCCTAGGGAAGGGTACTTTGGACAGGTCCATGACCCTACCCTAGGTACATGGCATCATTAGCCCCTACATCAGTTGGTAGACACACTTATTACGTAAGTTTTATCGATGACTATAGCAAGTACAAATGGATCTATCTTATCAGAAAGAAATCTGATGTATTTCAAGTTTTCCACAACTTTCAAGCACTAGTAGAAAGAAAGTTTGATTGCAAAATCTTATCTCTCCAATCCGATTGGGGAGGGGAGTACTGCAACCTCAACTCCTTTTTTTAGCAAATTGGTATATCACACCACGTGTCATGCCCCCATGCTCACCAGCAAAACGGATCAGTCGAGCGCAAAGACAGGCATATAGTTGAAGTCGGCCTGACTTTGCTCGCTGCTGCCTCTATGCCTTTGAAATTCTGGGATGAGGCTTTTCTCAACGCAATCCACCTCATAAACATATTACCTAGTAGAGTCATCAACAATGAATCTCTAGTAGAACGTCTCCTTCACACAAAACCAGACTACACATCACTACGAGTGTTTGGGTTTGCTTGCTGGCTGAATCTTAGGCCATACAACAACCGCAAACTCATGTTCCGATCAAAACAGTGTGTTCTCTTGGGCTATAGTCCGCAACATAAGGGTGTGAAGTGTTGGGGAACGTAGTAATTTCAAAAAATTACCTACGCAAGATCATGGTGATGCATAGCAACGAGAGGGGAGAGTATTGTCCACGCCCTCGTGAGACCAGAAGCGAAGCGTTATGACAACGCGGTTAATGTAGTCGACGTCTTCACGATCCGACCGATCCAAGTACCGAACGACGGCACCTCCGAGTTCAGCACACGTTCAGCTCGATGGCGATCCCGGGCTCCGATCCAGCAAAGCGTTGGGGATGAGTTCCACAAGACGACGGCGTGCAGGACGATGATGATGTTCTACGGCGCGAGGTTTCGCCTAAACTCCGTGACGATATGACCGAGGTGGAATATGGTGGAGGGGCACCGCACACGGCTAAGGAACGATCCGTAGATCAACTTGTGTGTCATGGGGTGCCCCTGCCCCGTATATAAAGGAGCAAGGGAAGGGGCCGCCAAGGGAGGAGGCGCCCAAGGGAAGAATCCTACTCCAAGTAGGATTCCCCCCTCTTTCCTAGTCCAAGTAGGAGAGGGGAAGGAAGGGGAGGAGAAGGAGAAGGAAGGAGAGGGAGGAGAAGAAGGAAAGGGGGGCCGGCCCCTAGTCCAATTCGGTTTGGGCTAGGGGGGGCCACACGCCCTACCTCCTCTCTTCCACCACTTGGCCCATGAGGCCCATTGCTTCTTCCTCGTATTCCCGTAACTCCCCGGTACCCCCGAGAATACCCGAATCATTCAGAACCTTTCCGAAGTCCGAATATAGTCGTCCAATATATCGATCTTTATGTCTCGACCATTTCAAGACTCCTCGTCATGTCCCCGATCTCATCCGGGACTCCGAACTCCTTCGGTACATCAAAACTCATAAACTCATAATATAACTGTCATCGAAACCTTAAGCGTGCGGACCCTACGGGTTCGAGAACTATGTAGACATGACCTAGAACTATTCTCGGTCAATAACCAATAGCGGAACCTGGATGCCCATATTGGCTCCTACATATTCTACGAAGATCTTTATCGGTCAAACCGCATAACAACATCGTTGTTCCCTTTGTCATCGGTATGTTACTTGCCCGAGATTCGATCGTCGGTATCCAATACCTAGTTCAATCTCGTTACCGGCAAGTCTCTTTACTCGTTCCGTAATACATCATCTCGCAACTAACTCATTAGTTGCATTGCTTGCAATGCTTATGTGATGTGCATTACTGAGAGGGCCCAGAGATACCTCTCCGACATTCGGAGTGACAAATTCTAATCTCGAAATATGCCAACCCAACAAGTACCTTCGGAGACACCTGTAGAGCACCTTTATAATCACCCAGTTACGTTGTGACGTTTGGTAGCACACAAAGTGTTCCTCCGGTAAATGGGAGTTACATAATCTCATAGTCATAGGAACATGTATAAGTCATGAAGAAAGCAATAGCAACATACTAAACGATCGGGTGCTAAGCTAACTAAATGGGTCATGTCAATCAGATCATTCAACTAATGATGTGATCCTGTTAATCAAATAACAACTCTTTGTCCATGGTTAGGAAACATAACCATCTTTGATTAACAAGCTAGTCAAGTAGAGGCATACTAGTGACACTCTGTTTGTATATGTATTCACACATGTATCATGTTTCCGGTTAATACAATTCTAGCATGAATAATAAACATTTATCATGATATAAGGAAATAAATAATAACTTTATTATTGCCTCTAGGGCATATTTCCTTCAGTCTCCCACTTGCACTAGAGTCAATAATCTAGATCACATCACCATGTGATTAACATCGATAGTTCACATCATCATGTGATTAACACCCATAGTTCACATCGCCATGTGACCAACACCCAAAGGGTTTACTAGATTCAGTAATCTAGTTCACATCGCTATGTGATTAACACCCAAAGAGTACTAAGGTGTGATCATGTTTTGCTTGTGAGAGAAGCTTAGTCAACGGGTCTGTCACATTCAGAGCCGTATGTATTTTGCAAATATTCTATGTCTACAATGCTCTGCACGGAGCTACCACTAGTAGAAAACCACCCATTAGTCCCGGTTCATAAGGGCCTTTAGTCCCGGTTCAAGAACCGGGACTAATGGGTCGTTACTAATGCCACCAGCCATTAGTCCCGGTTCAAACACGAACCGGGACCAATGTGGCTCCACGTGGCCCTGTGCACCGAGCCCAGTCAGAGGGCCTTTGGTCCCGGTTGGTGGCTCCAACCGGGACCAAAAGTCATTTTTTTTAAGAAAGTGGCTGCTTTAGGGGTTTTGGGGTTTATTTTTAGGTTGTTATTATAGCTAGCTAATAGAGAGAAGTGTCCTCTCTTATCTTCGTCCTTGGTTTATCAACGCTGCTGCTATGTTCATTGCACCTGCAGATATGACATGGCTCATGCATGCTTTGCATCATACATCATCATATATATGTATATAATAAAGTCCTACTAATCATGCATCATCATACTACTTCTACTCGTTATTAATAATAAGTCATACGATCATCATCCTCATATATAGTCATCGAACCCAACCCTACATAATTGTTCTTAGCACATGATCATCGATTATGTGTATAGGACCTAAACACCCTTAAGGTAAAATAGCATAAAACAATATAGACCCCGACTCTCCATCATGAAGAATGGCGATCATCCTGTCTCCAATTCTTGCCTTTCGCTGCTTATTGCTTCCAAGAAGCTCCTTACGACTGTCCATACATTTTTTCCATTCTTTGATTGTTATGTCTCCACTTCTTTTAGAAACTCGGTATGGACAGTTGAGATTCATAGGACGACCTGGTAGTATGTTCAAAACATGAAGGCTACCACGCGTATACATCAGATGAGGCACACACTCATTCGGGATTATCTGTTGAAAAACATAGTAATAACTTCGTAGTTAGCAATGATGTACTAGTTTTAGAAGTGTGCAAAAGATGCACGGATGTTGTAATAGTAAAAATAATCTTACCAAGGTATCTCCATGGTAGTTATCGTAGTTCAACACGTGCACTAGTGGCACGTATTGACCATAATGTTGAGGAGTTTGATTGTAGATATTGTAATTCTCAAGATCTCTACAAAATCCGACCAGATGTCGCTTTCTCCGATAAGTTAATTAGCAGCCTTGTGTAATGCGTTACATCTACCATCTTCCGCACATTCTTTGAAGAATGAAAATAAGCTGTCAATGGAGATAAGTTGTCAACTATATATTTTGAAATAAACAATATAAATTACTTAATAACTATGTTTAGCTCACATGAGGGAAGAACTGGAGGTGTATGCACAAAGACCCAAATCGTAGGTGTCTCTTGCTCCATTGTAGGATCACCAAGATCCATGGTGACAATCATACCCTCATCAAGACCATACATCTTGCAAAATGCATCCCAATTTTTGCAACCAAAATGGGTTACACTCTGAGCATTGTACAGCTTTACTTGAAAATCCACATCATGTTCGGTACTTAGGACAATTTTTTTGGTTTCGAAATTTTCATGGTCTTCAAAATCCATCCTCTCCAAGACATAGCGTCTTGCAAAGCATGGGATAAGCTAGTCGAATTGGAAAATATGAAAAATACACGTTAAAATAGTTGAAGTCGTGCTTAATTACGAAAAAAACTATTGTCGTCGTTGCGTACCGTATGAACATCGCAAGTCTCCTCGAGCTTAATGCTGAAGCGTCGATCTTCCTCCAGCTCAATGAATCTGTCGCACATACCTCGGTCATCGTGGCACCAGTCGCACTCCCCCGGGCGATTTTCGTCGTCAGATGAGTACGACATTTTCGGCCTACGTTCATAATTCAAATATTAAACTAGATCATTATTATAAATCACGGGTTGACTATCGATGATCGATGTACGTACGGGTTGAATATTATACCAAATTGTCTAGCACACGGGAATGAAGGAGAACTTATCCAATATGAGCATTCAATAAGCAAAACCAAATCACAAAATAAAGTATAGTATTCAAATTAGCATGCATTCAATAATTATAAGCAAAAGTACATCATCTCTTGGTGTCCGTACATCATCGAATATTATCACTAATAAAACTAGAACCGTAGCGCCCGGACGGTATCGACGCTGGCGGTGGACACCAAAGATAAGGAACCATCACAGGATCATAGCTCCGGTGAGATCCTCAAGAACCTGCCGGTATTGTCGAACCTCCCTCCAATGCAACCATGTAGCGACGGACGTGTTTCGCCCTCCTCGCCGACACGATGACGCACCACCTCCGGGTGTCCGGATGCCTCACCACCGCCATCGCCCACGCGACCGCCACCAAACAAGGATCGGTCAACAACGGGTTGCCTCCTCACCAACCTACATCCCCGAAGGTAGCACCTCCCAATACCAACCCCGGAGCCAGTCCGAACATGACCCTGATCAAGCAGGCCTCCACCGCCGAGTCGTCGGCAGCGAGGATGCGGGATAGGCATCGCCCGACGCCGACACGGAACTACTTCTATATATAGTTAAATAAAATAGTCTTATTAATTAAATCTATCTAGTTCAACTACTAAACACTTACTAGAAAAAAATCTAACATAAAAAACTAACATAAAAAATCTTTTTACAGAAAAAATTCTAACATAATATAATACATATCTAAATTACTACACATCTAATCCTACATAAAGATCTAAATTACACAATATGAACAAATTTTACAGAAAAAAATCTAACATAAAAAATCTTTTTACAGAAAAAAATCTAACATAATATAATACATATCTAAATTACTACACATCTAATCCTACATAAAGATCTAAATTACACAATATGAACAAATTTTACAGAAAAAAATCTAACATAAAAAACTAACATAAAAATCTTTTTACAGAAAAAAATCTAACATAATATAATACATATCTAAATTACTACACATCTAATCCTACATAAAGATCTAAATTACACAATATGAACAAATTTTACAGAAAAAAAATCTAACATAAAAAAACTAACATAAAAAATCTTTTTACAGAAAAAAATCTAACATAATTTGAACAAATTAATTACACAATCTACATTAACTACATATCTAAATTACTACACATCTAATCTAACAAAAAAATCTATGAACTACAGAAAAATCTAAAAACAAATCTAACAAAAATTAAAAAAAGAGGCTCACTACTGCCGGCGACGGCGACGGCGAGGTCCGGCTGGGCGGGCGGCGCCGAGGCGGCGTGAACCCGGCGACTCAAGGTCAGGGCGAGGCGGGCGGCGGCGGCTGCTAAGGGCGGCGACGGCACATGGGCGGCTGGGCGGACGGGCGGCGACGGCAGGCGAAGGCTGGGGCGGGCGGGCGGCGGCGGCGAAGGGCGGCGCAAGGCCGGGAAGCGAAGGCGGCGTCGGCGTCGGGGAGGAGTAGAGGCCGGAGAGATCGAAAAAGATGCCAAGTGCTGTATATATAGCAACCACATTGGTCCCGGTTCGCGGCACAAACCGGGACCAATGCATCCTTTAGTCCCGGTTGAGGGCTCCAACCGGGACCAAAGGCCTCTTTTCAGCAGCCCAAAGGGCGGGAAACGATGACCTTTGGTCCCGGTTGGTGCCACGAACCGATTTAAAGAATGCATTGGTCCCGGTTGAGGCACGAACCGGGACCAAAGAGGCATTGGTCCGGTTGAGCCACCAACGGGACCAATGGACCGATGTAACTACTTTTTTATCTCTGCGGCTGTTTTTTGTTGATTCTTCCAGCAGCTTCGTTTTAGTCCCACCTCGCCAAGCGAGAGGCACTCGCACTGTTTATAAGCCCCGAGTGCAGATACAATGACGAAGAGGCTCAATGCTCCTCAAGACGTTGGTTGGCTTCAACCCTTGCGGGATACTGTAAACTGCTGCAGAGCTATGTGCGGTCAGATTGACACTATCCCGAAAGGGTTGAAGCAGATTAACGAGCATTGCGTCTCTTTTTATTTTAATGACTTATTATAACTCGAAAAAATAATATAGCAGAAAAAGTAAAAAGTATATAAAAAACTATTTAGAAATGAATAGAAGCAAAAAAATAGTTGTGATTAACTATACTAAAAAGGAGCATATATGCTTATTTTAATGGCTTATTACAACACGAAATAAAAAGAAAAAATAATATAGCAGAAAAAAAAAAAACTATATAAAAACTACTCAGAAATGAATAGAAGCAAAAAATAGTTGTGATTAACTATACTAAAAAAGGAGCATATATGCTTATTTTTAATGGCTTATTACAACACAGAAATAAAAAGAAAAAATAATATAGCAGAAAAAGAAAAAAACTATATAAAAAACTACTCAGAAATGAATAGAAGCAAAAAATAGTTGTGATTAACTATACTAAAAAAGGAGCATATATGCTTATTTTTAATGGCTTATTACAACAAAGAAATAAAAAGAAAAAATAATATAGCAGAAAAAGAAAGAAACTATATAAAAACTACTCAGAAATGAATAGAAGCAAAAATAGTTGTGATTAACTATACTAAAAAGGAGCATATATGCTTATTTTTAATGGCTTATTAAAACACAGAAATAAAAAGAAAAAATAATATAGCAGAAAAGAAAAAACTATATAAAAACTACTCAGAAATGAATAGAAGCAAAAAATAGTTGTGATTAACTATACTAAAAAGGAGCATATATGCTTATTTTTAATGACTTATTACATCACAGAAATAAAAATAAAAAATAATATAGCAGAAAAAGAAAAAACTATATAAAAACTACTCAGAAATGAATAGAAGCAAAAATAGTGGTGATTAACTATACTAAAAAGGAGCATATATGCTTATTTTTAATGGCTTATTACAACACGTAAATAAAAAAATATAGCAGAAAAAGAAAAAACTATATAAAAACTACTCAGAAATGAATAGAAGCAAAAAATAGTTGTGATTAACTATACTAAAAAGGAGCATATATGCTTATTTTTAATGGCTTATTACAACACAGAAATAAAAAGAAAAAATAATATAGCAGAAATAGAAAAAACTATATAAAAACTACTCAGAAATGAATAGAAGCAAAAAATAGTTGTGATTAACTATACTAAAAAGGAGCATATATGCTTATTTTAATGGCTTATTACAACACAGAAATAAAAAGAAAAAATAATATAGCAGAAAAGAAAAAACTATATAAAAACTACTAGAAATGAATAGAAGCAAAAATAGTTGTGATTAACTATACTAAAAAGGAGCATATATGCTTATTTTTAATGGCTTATTACAACACGAAATAAAAAGAAAAAATAATATAGCAGAAAAGAAAAAACTATATAAAATACTACTCGAAATGAATAGAAGCAAAAAATAGTTGTGATTAACTATACTAAAAAGGAGCATATATGCTTATTTTTAATGGCTTATTACAACTCGAAATAAAAAGAAAAAATAAATATAGCAGAAAAGAAAAAACTACTCGTAATGAGTACAAATGCGCTTATAGAGGAAATTCAACTTAAATTCATAACGAATTTCAAGAGAAATCCGTATGAACTTATGCTAAATTACCTATATAAGCGCATCTATTTTCATTATCGGAGGAGCTCAATAAAGTAGAGAGGAGGGCTTATAAACCAGTCCGTCCCCTTGATTGGCGAGGTGGGACTAAACTCGGTCGCAAGCGGGCACCATTCATTTAGTCCCGGTTGATGGCTCAACCGGGACTAATGGAAGCCTTTGGTCCGGTTCAAGCCACCAACCGACCAATGGGTTTGGGCCAGAGCGAGAACATTGGTCCCGGTTCGTCCCACAAACCGGGACCAATAGGTCCAGATGAACCGGGACCAATGGCCCACGTGGCCCGGCCGGCCCCCGGGGCTCACGAACCGGGTCCGATGCCCCCATTGGTCCCGGTTCTGGATTGAACCGGGACTAGTGGGCTGGACCGGCCTGGACCATTGGCCCCTTTTCTACTAGTGTACTCTAGCTAATTGCTCCCACTTTCAATATGTATCTAGATCGAGACTTAGAGTCATCCAGATCGGTGTCCAAACTTGCATCAACGTAACCCTTTACGACGAACCTTTGTCACTTCCATAATCGAGAAACATATCCTTATTCCACTAAGGATAATTTTGACCGCTGTCCAGTGATCTACTCCTAGATCACTATTGTACTCCTTTGCCAAACTCAGTGTAGGGTATACAATAGATCCGGTACAAAGATGGCATACTTTATAGAACCTATGGCCAAGGCATAGGGAATGACTTTCATTCTCTTTCTATCTTTCGTCGTGGTCGGGTTTTGAGTCTTACTCAATTTCACACCTTGTAACACGTGCAAGAACTCTTTCTTTGATCGCTCCATTTTGAACTACTTCAAAATCTTGTCAAGGTATGTACTCATTGAAAAAACTTATCAAGCGTCTTGATCTATCTCTATAGATCTTGATGCTCAATATGTAAGCAGCTTCACCGAGGTCTTTCTTTGAAAAACTCCTTTCAAACACTCCTTTATGCTTTGCAGAATAATTTTACATTATTTCCGATCTACAATATGGCATTCACATATACTTATCAGAAATGCTGTAGTGCTCCCACTCACTTTCTAGTAAATACAGGCTTCACCACAAGTCTGTATAAAACTATATGCTTTGATCAACTTATCAAAGTGTATATTCCAACTCCGAGATGCTTGCACCATCCATAGATGGATCATTTGGAGCTTGCGTTTTTTCAGCACCTTTAGGATTGACAAAACCTTCTGGTTGCATCATATACAACTCTTCTTTAAATCCATTAAGGAATGTAGTTTTGTTTATCCATATGCCAGATTTTATAAAAATGCGGAAATTGCTAACATGATTTGGACAGACTTAAGCATCACTACGAGTGAGAAAATTTCATCGTAGTCAACACCTTGAACTTTGTCAAAAACCTTTTTCGACAAGTCTAGCTTTGTAGATAGTAACACTACTATCAACGGCCGTCTTCCTCTTGAAGATTCATTTATTTTCTATGGTTTGCCGATCATCGGGCAAATCCATCAAAGTCCATACTTTGTTCTCATACATGGATCATATCTCAGATTTCATGGCCTCAAACCATTTTGCGGAATCTGGGCTCATCATCGCTTCCTCATAGTTCGTAGGTTCATCATGGTCAAGTAACATGACCTCCAAAATGGGATTACCGTACCACTCTGGTGCGGATCTCACTCTGGTTGACCTACGAGGTTCGGTAGTAACTTGATCTGAAGTTACATGATCATCATCATTAGCTTCCTCGCTAATTGGTGTAGTAGTCACAGGAATAGATTTCTGTGATGAACTACTTTCCAATAAGGGAGAAGGTACAATTACCTTATCAAGTTCTACTTTCCTCCCACTCACTTCTTTCGAGAGAAACTCCTTCTCTGGAAAGGATCCATTCTTAGCAACGAATGTCTTGTCTTCGGATCTGTGATAGAAGGTGTACCCAACAGTCTCCTTTGGGTATCCTATGAGGACGCATTTCTTCGATTTGGGTTTGAGCTTATCAGGATGAAACTTTTTCACATAAGCATCACAACCCCAAACTTTAAGAAACGACAACTTTGGTTTCTTGCTAAACCATAATTCATATAGTGTCGTCTCAACGGATTTAGATGGTGCCCTATATAACATGAATGCAGCTGTCTCTAATGCATGATGCCAAAACAATATTGGTAAATCGGTAAGAGACATCATAGATCGCACCATATCCAATAAAGTGCGGTTACGACGTTCGGTCACACCATAACGTTGTGGTGTTCCAGGTGGCGTGAGCTGTGAAACTATTCCACATTGTTTTAAACTCGTCACTCAAATATTTGTCTCCGCGATCAGATCGTAGAAACTTTATTTTCTTGTTACGATGATTTCTCCACTTCACTCTGAAATTCTTTGAACCTTTCAATTATTTCGGACTTATGTTTCATCAAGAAGATATACCCATATCTGCTCAAATCATTTTGTGAAGGTCAGAAAATAATGATACTTGCCACGAGCATCAACACTCATTGGATTGCATACATCGGTATGTATTATTTCCAATAAGTCAGTAGCTTGTTCCATTGTTCCGGAGAACGGAGTTTTAGTCATCTTGCCCAAGAGGTATGGTTCGCAAGCATCAAGTGATTCATAATCAAGTGATTCCCAAATCCCATCAGCATGGAGTTTCTTCATGCGCTTTACACCAATATGACCTAAACGGCAGTGCCACAAATAAGTTGCACTATCATTATTAACTTTGCATCTTTTTGGTTTCAATATTATGAATATGTGTATCACTACGATCGAGATCCAATGAACCATTTTCATTGGGTGTGTAACCATATAAGGTTTTATTCATGTAAATAGAACAACAGTTTATTTTATTATTTAAATGAATAATCGTATTGCAATAAACACGATCAAATCATATTCATGCTCAACGCAAACACCAAATAACATTTATTTAGGATCAACACTAATCCCGAAAGTATAGGGAGTGTGCGATGATGATCATATCAATCTTCAAACTACTTTCAACACACATCATCACTTCACCCTTAACTAGTTTCTGTTTATTCTGCAATTCCCGTTTCGAGTTACTACTCTTAGCAACTGAACCAGTACCAAATACCGAGGGGTTGCTATAAACACTAGTAAAGTACACATCAATAACATGTATATCAAATATACCTTTGTTTACTTTGCCATCCTTCTTATCGCCAAATACTTGGGGTAGTTCGCTTCCAAATGACCAGTCCCTTTGCAAGAGAAGCACTTAGTCTCGTGCTTAGGTCCGGACTTGGGCTTCTTCACTTGAGCAGCAACTTGCTTGCCGTTCTTCTTGAAGTTCCTTCTATCCCTTTGCCCTTTTCTTGAAACTAGTGGTCTTGTTAACCATCAACACTTGATGTTCTTTCTTGATTTCTACCTTCATCGATTTCATAATCATGAAAAACTGGGAATCATTCTCATCATCCCTTGCATACTATAGTTCATCACGAAGTTCTACTAACTTGGTGATGGTGACTAGAGAATTCTCATCAATCACTATCTTATCGGAAGATTAACTCCCACTTGATTCAAGCGATTGTAGTACCTGCATAATCTGAGCACATGCTCACTAGTTGAGCGATTCTCCTCCATCTTTTAGCTATAGAACTTGTTGGAGACTTCATATCTCTCAACTCGGTATTTGCTTGAAATATTAACTTCAACTCTGGAACATCTCATATGGTCCATGACGCTCAAAACGCCTTTGAAGTCCCGATTCTAAGCCGTTAAGCATGGTGCACTTAAACTATCAAGTAGTCATCATGTTGAGCTAGCCAAACGCTCATAACGCGCATCGCTCCCGCAATAGGTGTGTCACCTAGCGGTGCATTAAGGACATAATTCTTCTGTGCAGCAATGAGGATAAACCTCAGATCACGGATCCAATCCGCATCATTGCTACTAACATTTTTCAACACAATTTTCTCTAGGAACATATCAAAATAAACATATGAAAGTAACAACGCGAGCTATTGATCTACAACATAATTTGCAAAATACTACCAGGACTAAGTTCATGATAAATTTAAGTTCAATTAATCATATTACTTAAGAACTCCCACTTAGACAGACATCTCTCTAGTCATCTAAGTGATCACGTGATCCAAATCAACTAAACCATAACCGATCATCACGTGAGATGGAGTAGTTTTCAATGGTGAACATCACTATGTTGATCATATCTACTATATGATTCACGCCGACCTTTCGGCCTCCGTGTTCGAGGCCATATCTACATATGCTAGGCTCGTCAAGTTTAACTTTGAGTATTCGCGTGTGCAAAACTGGCTTGCACCCATTGTAGATGGACGAGAGCTTATCACACCCGATCATCACGTGGTGTCCGGGCACGACGAACTTTGGCAACGGTGCATACTCGGGAGAACACTTCTTGATAATTAGTGAGAGATCATCTTAAAATGCTACTGATCAATCAAAGCAAGAATAAGATGTATAATAGATAAACATCATATGCAATCAAAATATGTGACATGATATGGCCATGATCATCTTGCGCCTTTGATCTCCATCTCCAAAGTATGTCATGATCTCTATCATCACCGCACGACACCATGATCTTCATCATCTTGATCTATATCAATGTGTCATCACATGGTTGTCTCACCAACTATTGCTCTTGCAACTATTGCTATCGTATAGCGATAAAGTAAAGCAATTATTTGGCACTTGCATCTTATGCAACAAAGAGACATCCATAGGGCTTCTGCCAGTTGCCGATAACTTCAATAAAACATGATCATCTCATACAACAACTTATATCTTATCACGTCTTGACCATATCACATCACAACATGCCCTGCAAAAACAAGTTAGACGTCCTCTACTTTGTTGTTGCAAATTTTACGTGGCTGCTATGGGCTGAGCAAGAACCGTTCTTACCTACGCATCAAAACCACAACGATAGTTCGTCAAGTTAGTGTTGTTTTAACCTTTGCAAGGACCGGGCGTAGCCACACTCGGTTCAACTGAAGTTGGAGAAACTAACACCCGCCAGCCACCTGTGTGTAAAGCACGTCGGTAGAACCAGTCTCGTGTAAGCGTACACGTAATGTCGGTCCGGGCCGCTTCATCCAACAATACCGCCGAACCAAAGTGTGACATGCTGGTAAGTAGTATGACTTGTATCGCCCACAACTCACTTGTGTTCTACTCGTGCATATAACATCAACGCATAAAACCTGGGCTCGGATGCCACTGTTGGGGAACGTAGTAATTTCAAAAAATTCCTACGCAAGATCATGGTGATGCATAGCAACGAGAGGGGAGAGTATTGTCCACGCCCTCGTGAGACCGAAGCGAAGCGTTATGACAACGCGGTGATGTAGTCGACGTCTTCACGATCCGACCGATCCAAGCATCTTGAACGTCACGGCACCTCCGAGTTCAGCACACGCTCAGCTCGATGACGATCCCCGGCCCGATCCAGCAAAGTGTCGGGATGAGTTCCGACAGCACGACGGCGTGGTGACGATGATGATGTTCTACCGGCGCAGGGTTTCGCCTAAACTCCACGATGGTATGACCGAGGTGGAATATGGTGGAGGGGGGCACCGCACACGCCTAAGGAACGATCCGTAGATCAACTTGTGTGTCTATGGGGTGCCCCCTGCCCCCGTATATAAAGGAGGGAGGGAGGAGGAGGCCGGCCCTAGGAGGGGCGCGCCATGGGGAGTCCTACTCCCACCGGGAGTAGGATTCCCCCTTTCCTAGTCCAACTAGGGGTCCTTCCATGTAGTAGGAGTAGGAGACAAGGAAGGGGAAGAGAGAAGGGAAGGAAGGAGGGGGTGCGGCCCCTCCCCCTAGTCCAATCCGTAGATCAACTTGTGTGTCATGGGGTGCCCCCCTGCCCCCGTATATAAAGGAGCAAGGGGAAGGGGGGCGGCCAAGGGGAGGAGGCGCGCCCAAGGGGGAGAATCCTACTCCAGTAGGATTCCCCCTCTTCCTAGTCCAAGTAGGAGAGGGGAAGGAAGGGGAGGAGAAGGAGAAGGAAGGAGAGGGAGGAGAAGAAGGAAAGGGGGGCCGGCCCCCTAGTCCAATTCGGTTTGGGCTAGGGGAGCCACGCGCCCTACCTCCTCTCTTCCACCACTTGGGCCATGAGGCCCATTGCTTCTTCCTCGTATTCCGTAACTCCGCGGTACCCCCGAAAATACCCGAATCAGTCGGAACCTTTCCGAAGTCCGAATATAGTCGTCCAATATATTGATCTTCACGTCTCGACCATTTCGAGACTCCTCGTCATGTCCCCGATCTCATCCGGGACTCTGAACTCCTTCGGTACATCAAAACTCATAAACTCATAATATAACTGTCATCGAAACCTTAAGCGTGCGGACCCTATGGGTTCGAGAACTATGTAGACATGACCTAGAACTATTCTCGGTCAATAACCAATAGCGGAACCTGGATGCCCATATTGGCTCCTACATATTCTATGAAGATCTTTATCGGTCAAACCGCATAACAACATACGTTGTTCCCTTTGTCATCGGTATGTTACTTGCCCGAGATTCGATCGTCGGTATCCAATACCTAGTTCATTCTCGTTACCGGGAAGTCTCTTTACTTGTTCCCTAATACATCATCTCGCAACTAACTCATTAGTTGCATTGCTTGCAAGGCTTATGTGATGTGCATTACCGAGAGGGCCCAGAGATACCTCTCCGACATTCGGAGTGACAAATTCTAATCTCGAAATATGCCAACCCAACAAGTACCTTCGGAGACACCTGTAGAGCACCTTTATAATCACCCAGTTACGTTGTGACGTTTGGTAGCACACAAAGTGTTCCTCCGGTAAACGGGAGTTACATAATCTCATAGTCATAGGAACATGTATAAGTCATGAAGAAAGCAATAGAAACATACTAAACGATCGGGTGCTAAGCTAACTGAATGGGTCATGTCAATCAGATCATTCAACTAATGATGTGATTCCGTTAATCAAATAACAACTCTTTGTCCATGGTTAGGAAACATAACCATCTTTGATTAACAAGCTAGTCAAGTAGAGGCATACTAGTGACACTCTGTTTGTCTATGTATTCACACATGTATCATGTTTCCGGTTAATACAATTCTAGCATGAATAATAAACATTAATCATGATATAAGGAAATAAATAATAACTTTATTATTGCCTCTAGGTCATATTTCCTTCATGAAGTGCCTTGATGTATCCACTGGACGTGTCTATATTTCCCGTGACGTTGTATTCGATGAAATTGTCTTCCCTTTTGCACAACTTCACCCAAACGCCGGAGCCCTTCTTCAAAAGGAGATTCTTCTTCTACCTTCACATCTCACCGGTCGTGACAATGCGATGTTTTAGACACTAATGATCAATTGTTGGCTAATCCTCTTACTAATGATGGTCTTGAGTCTTGTGATGCAACAGAAGAAAATTGTGCAGAAAACGGTGAAGAAATCAGCCAAAACCATCGTTTTATGCTCCCTGGACAAAACAGCAGCAGCATCGGAGCGGATCTCCCTCGGGATCCAGACGCATTGTCCTCAGGATCGCTTCTGCGCCAGTCTGCCACCCTGGCCCCCGTGGGATCCGTGTCCTTAGCGCCAGGCCGATCCGCCTCGAGCCCCGCGCCGCCACACACCACCCGCGGCTCGGTGGACCGCCGGTGCCGCTCGCGCCAACCCGCCCATGCCACGCTGGCGCCATCTCCAGCCGCCCACGCCTGGTCCCGCGCCCGGCCCCGTACCTGGCCCCGCACATGGTCGGTTTGGCCCCGACACGCGCTGCTACGTGCGGCGCCCATCACGGCAGGATACAGGCGCTGATTCCCATGTGGATGCCGCTGCAGATCCTGTCCCGACGGCTCAATCATTGGCAAATCATGAGCCCCATGCTGGATCGGGATCCTCTGCGGCGCCTTCTTCTTCAACGTCACGTGAGCCGGCCACAGAAGATCCGGTCTACATGTCCTCGCCTAGCGAGCCTGTGGCTGCTCCTGGCACTGGATCTTCTGCGGATCCTCCTTCACCACCTCGCACTAGGCTTCAGAGGGGAGTAACTCAACCCAAAAACTACAAGTCTTTAGCAAAGTTTGGACTTGCTTGTATCTCACATGAACCAGATATACCACACTCTGTTGCGGAAGCTCTATGCGATCCAAAGTGGCAGAAGGCTATGGAAGATGAATACATGGCTTTTCACAAAAATAAAACTTGGCACTTAGTTCCAGCACGTCAAGGCAAAGGTAAAAATGTTATAGATTGTAAATGGGTCTTCAGAATTAAAAAGGAATCTGATGGCACCATAGATCGTTATAAGGCTAGACTAGTTGCAAAAGGTCTTAAGCAAAGGTACGGTCTAGACTATGAGGATACTTTTAGTCCTGTCATAAAGGCTGCTACTATTCGTCTTGTTTTGTCTATTGCCGTATCCAAAGGATGGAGTCTACGCCGGCTAGATGTACAGAACGCGTTTTTTCATGGTGTTCTGGAAGAGGAAATGTTCATGAAACAACCTCCTGGGTTTGAAAACAGACAAAAAACCCTCCACATATGCAAGCTTGACAAGGCTCTATATGGATTAAAACAAGCTCCTAGAGCATGGTATTCTCGGTTGAGTTCAGAGCTTCAAGGACTTGGGTTTGCTCCTTCCAAGTCTGACACCTCACTGTTTATTTTCAACAAGTCAAATATATCTATATTTGTACTCATATATGTTGATGATATTATTGTCACAAGTTCATCTGATGAAGCTATTTCAGCACTGCTCAAGGATTTGAACTCTGAGTTTGCTCTTAAGGATCTAGGAGACTTGCACTACTTCCTTGGCATTGAAGTGAAAAGAAATGGAGATGAGTTTCACCTGTCCGAAGAGAAGTATGCAACTGATGTTGTAGCAAGAGCAGGGTTGCAAGGTTGCAAGTCAGCTCCAACACCTCAATCCAGCTCCGAGAAGTTATCCTTAACAGAAGGGAAACTCTTGAATCAAGAGGACAGCACCAGGTACAGAAGTATGGTTGGTGCACTGCAATACTTAACTCTGACCAGGCCTGATATTTCTTTTGCTGTGAACAAAGTATGTCAGTTCCTTCATGCACCCACTACAGTACATCTGACAGCTGCAAAACGCATACTTAGATATGTCAAGAACACTTTCAATGTTGGACTCACCTTCACCAAGTCACCATCAAGACTTGTCAGTGCTTTTTCTGACTCTGATTGGGCAGGTTGTCTTGATGGCAGACGCTCAATAGGCGGTTTTGCAGTGTTCTTTGGTCCAAATTTAATTTCATGATGTGCTAAGAAACAAGCTACTGTGTCTAGATCCAGCACAGAAGAAGAATACAAAGCGCTAGCAAATGCTACTGCAGAAATTATTTGGGTTAAGTCATTACTGAAAGAGCTTGGGAAACATAGTAAGCAAGCTCCATGTTTATGGTGTGACAATCAGGGTGCCACCTATCTTTCTGCTAACCCAATATTTCATGCAAGAACAAAACATATCAAAATATATTTTCATTTTGTCAGAGAAAGAGTTGCAGAGAAAAAGCTGGATATTCGGTTCATTCGATCTCAAGATCAAGTTGCAGATGGCTTCACTAAAGCTTTGCCTACCAGAGGTTTTGAAGAATTTAAGTGTAATCTCAACTTGTCCAAGTTGTGATTATGGGAGGGTGTAAAACCATACAATGTTCAGGCTCAAGGGGCGCTCACGCACCGGTTTAGTTGAGATAAGTTTCGGTCTAGGTTAGTTAGAGTATATGGTTGTAATCTCTTCATGTATATCTTATCTCTATTTTCCTTGTACCTCAAGATGTAATCTCAACAAACTTGTATGCTTATCAGGGATATGCCCTCTGCCTATATTAACACGAAACAGTCGCCTCGAGAGAGGTACGACGTTCTCCGCTGTCTCACACTTTTCTAATTATTATAGTCCAGCCGAGTCCCTCTGTGATGTCAAACTATCACGGCGCTTAATATAGATGACAGTGGATCTGGTATATCCAGCAGTTCTGCACGATCTTGGCTGGACATTGGATTCTCATTTGCACAATACCTATACCCTCTTCTTTATTTATTTATTTGTTTGTTTTCTTTGGCTTTTGTGCAGTAACTGGGGCACCCTGCCTGAAGATGTTTTTCTATTGATATACTCTGCAGATGCTTTTGTGCAGTAACTCTGGAGAACAGCTGCAGCAATGTATCTGAGATCATTTCCGTTAGCGGTCCAGTTTCACTGAAGTTGTTGTGTTCATGCAAATTTAAGCTTACAATTATTTACTACTGATACTATATGCTAGTGGGGACTAGTAAGCAGGATTTAGCTTGTCGGGGACCTCGGAATGCACTTTATTTTCATAAATAGACTGACAGATACATGCCCAGATCGAACAGACAGACAGTTTACCTTAATTGTTTTGTTCAGTCAGTACAGATTCCGAAATTCATGATGTTTTTTTTTTTTTTGGAAAAGGGGGGACTCCCCGAAATTCATGATGTGTCTATTGAGCAGTCCAGCTCCTGAAATTCAGGCAAACACCAACCACAAGAATGAAAATAAAGGAGGTAAGAAAGAAGATTCAGGGAACCGCGCCGTGTTCTGACTTCGATTTCAGATCAAAACACTCCTGCAGAGGCAGGGCAGGATGAAACCTTAATTTACCGTCAGATCGGCTCGTGTCTATAAACAATCAATGTCCAGATGCTTGCAATTTTCCATCTGCAGTGTGGGCGTATGGGCAAGAAAATCTGATAAAAACAAGTGCTGGGTTCAGATTTGGATCCCAAAGAGTATCTAACTGGGCCCCTTGCTCATCCCTGGCATGGAATTCAAGCAACTTGCATGCTGCTAGCCTGCAAGCCCTTGCATCATGTGCCTGGCCCTGCTGTCTGAATCATTCGGATCCTTCCAGCAAGCAACCATGCAGTGCAGGGCATCATCCCCGGTTCTCTTTAAAAGAAAACGCTGACCTAACAGGATATTGAGAAACCATGGACGACATAACGGACCCAATACTGATTCCGACGATAGCACCGGCCGACTGCCTCATTTTCCTCAAGGACCGCATGGGACTGGGCTTGGCATGTGACTAGCCCATAATGTAGATTGTAGGGCAACGTTCCTACTAATTCTGTTTTTCTGAAGTTTTGTAAACAAGTATCTTTGCAACCAACCGGACAATGTTCTTGTTGGGAGATCACCCTATTCGTACTTCTTTTTATGCAAAATACAAGAAACATCACCCACTTTGGAGAAGCACGTGTAAGCAACAACTTGCTGCCAATTTGCCAGCACAATGAAACCAAACTCGTTCTCAAAGAGGAACTGAACTTACTTTTAAGAAGGAACTGTTTCTTAAAGGAACCTTTTATGGATTTCCCGCCATGTGTCTCTCTCGATAAGAAAAGTTTGCCTTCTAGCTTTTGCATCGGAGATGCGCACAACGTACATGTACACACATGCAAACTCGGGCGGAACCCAAAAACCTAGTCGCCGCTGCCCCGAACTCGCTCCTCCCCTCCCTCCGCCGCCGCCGGGTGACGCTGCCAGGCTAAGCCCGGGGGCCGATGATGATGGCGGGGGATCTCCTCTCTCACGCGTCTCCGGGGTGGTGCGGGGCCCCTAGGTGTGTGGTGGCGCGGCCGATCTGAGTTCTGCGGCACGACGGATGGCTGCGGTAGGTGGCGGGTGGCCGGCCCGTCCTCGGACGGCGGCGGCTAGGCATGGACGGCGACATGGGCTGCGGGCGCAGCGGCCGGCCTTTTCGGGCGGCGGCGGCCAGCTAGGCTGCGGTGGCGTGGAGGGTCTGGTGGTCTCGTCGGCGGCACCTCCGGTCAGATCTGTTCTGACCGGTGCGGCCGGCAGTGGTGGTCATCTCTTCCGTCAGAGGTGGTCAATCTGAGGCTGGGTGTTTGGATCTCTGGATCCGTCATCCAGTACCGGCTACGAGTCGGGGAGACATAGTTGCTGGTGAAAACCGAGCTGACGGCGCGCGATGGCGGTGTTCTGCGTCGTTACCTTGATGAAGGCACCGTCGTGTGACTTATGTCGACCCACTCGTACTGCTCTGGAGGAAACCCTAAGATTTGGTCTTCTAGATCGGACTATGGCGGCACTGCGGTGTCGTTCCTTTTTTGGGAGCATCGTTGAGGTGGAGTGGCTTCGTCTTGCACGGAGCTTCGGTGGAGATGTCAAGTCATGTCTGGCCGACAAGTGCTACACTTTGTCATGTCTAGTCGACAGGTGCTACGCACGACAGATTTTCCAGAGACTTCAAGCTGTGTCGGTTGGTGGTACTTGCACTACAACATGGTAGAGATTTGAAGGCATCCAAAAACCGCCTTTGAAAGGCCAAAAAATGCCTTCAAAAATGTAACACGGTGTTTTAGAAAAATGCTAGGTACGATCGCGAAGGGAAAAGCTTGTGCAGGCACTTTTGAAGAATGCCTCCGATGCTCAGCCTATGTAGGCACTTTCTGGAAATGCCTCCGATGCTCATGACTTAGAGCATCTCTAATAGTATGTGTATATTTGGATGTCTATATATTCATATAAACAATGGTCTAAAAAGATTTTCTTATATACACGTCCAGTTTTGTATTAGAACGTCTATATACAGGGACCATGACAGGTGGATCGTCGATGGGAAGAGGAAGAAATCATGACTGCAGATGAGTTTAGACGACGCCTTCACAATGTCCAGGCGTGGACATTGTCGAGGTCGATCTAGAGGATGTGTATATTTGGACGACCATATAGACAAGCTGTTGGACGCCTATTTTGGGCTCACATCGTGAAAAACAAGTATAGACTTCCATATAGACAAGCTATTGGAGATGCTCCTACCAGGGCATTTTGAAGAACGCCTCGACGTGTCTTCGAGGGCGTTTGTGAAAAACGCCAAAAAGTGAAATACGGCGCATACCATGACTAGAACCATCGACCTCCGGTCTTTCAAAGTAATAAAGTTTGCCAACCAACTAACCAGTCGGCTTACTTGATGGTAGTGCACGAACTGCCTTAATACGACATCTTCATCAGCCACGTCAGTCAAAGGAGTGGAAGCCCGTACAGGTACATATATTCCATACAATAGAAACTAAATTGAAAATCTAACCGAGATTTGGAGGCATTTTTCTCCAGAACGCCTTCAAGTGTGTGCGGGCAGTTTACAGTACGCCCCCTAACCTTTGATATATTACGGCATTTTCTGAAAACGCCTCTAAACCTGAAGTGGTGTTCTGCAAAACGCATCTCAAACTGTTACATATTGCTGCACTTTTTCAAAACGCCAGTAATTAAGTATCTTTTTGACGCGTTCCTCATAAGTGCCTCCTAACAAGAGACATTTGAAGGCGTTTTGTTCGGAACGCCTTTAAGAGGGGTAATCTAAGGCACTTTTTTTAATGCCTTTTAGAAAATGCCTTTGTTTCTTAACTGTGTTGTAGTGTTGGAGGCATGGTGCTGAGATGTATCAGCGATGACCGCGACGTGCTCAACAGTTCGAGCACAGGGAGGTGGTGCCGTTGGGCGCCGTGGTGACGCCAACGGCAGCTAGACCGGGCAAGGATGATGCGTCAGTACAGTTCTGAAGATGGAGTCCTGGAAGTTGGCGACGGCGGCCTCTCAGAGCGCGCCGGACCGCTGTGTGCCCCATACCCGGTAAGTGGCTTGGTTGGGCCCTCAACTCTTAGAACTTAGGCTTGTCTGTGAGGTCTTTGTGGTATTAGACCCAGACTATCAGCGACCCTTTATCGGCTAGATAGGAGTAGCGACAGTTGACGCCTAGACGATGGCTTCAGACTTACTGTTGTATTTATTTGTAAGGTTTTTTCTGAATAATTAATAAAATAGATGCATGCATCGTTTAGATGCAGAGGCCGGGGATGATCCTCCTTCTCTAAAAAAAATATACACACATGCAAAACGGAAACAAGTTGTAGTTACTAGATGAACAAGAGAAAAAAAACTCATGGTGCCACTCGAAGGTTCATGATGGCAAAATGCACAGACTAAATCGTCAACGATGATTTTTTGAACAAAAACGCTAGAAGCGTCCGGCTTTAAATTAATAAAGCCCGAAAGGCACCAAGGTTTAACGGTTACAACTTAACAAGTTTATCATAAACGAACAGTCCACGCCCAGCAGGGGACAAAAACAGCAGGTTCATCGCAACGGAGATAAAACAATCGTCAACGATGATGAGAGGTGGAGCGAGTGTTATGCCGTTGGGTTCAAGTGGGTATTGCTTAGCTACGAATCCAATAAAAATGACGCTTCAACCCATCAAATCCCAGTGCACAAGCCACGTCTACGGATGCTTCAAACCTCTCTTCACACGATCCCCAACTCGGCAATCTCCTCATCTTTGGTCTCCCCTCTTCATCCGTCTCTCCGACGCAAGACACCAGCAGCAAACCAATAATGGCAACCGGCCGGCAAGCGTGAAGTGAAATCACGTCACCACATCTTCTCCCTCTTATTTCTACCTGCTATGTTTTCTTTGAGAGTTTGAGTGACGAGACCAGCCACTTTTGCCGATCAATAAGAGTTATACAAGTAATCGACTTCCTTAACCAGTCGATCCGGCGACCTGACATTTCGAGGCGGAATGCACTAACCACGCCGCTAGCCTGCCTTGTTTGAAAATGTTTGTCTTTCTCATTCTTTTATTACTTCTGCTTTTTCCTTTTTTTTCTTTCTTTCCTTTTTTTTCTTCCTTTTTTTCAAATCGATGAAAACAATTCAATGTTGTGAACTTATTTTTCAAATGGGTGAACTTTTTTATGAACTTCATTTTTCAAATTGATGAACTTTTTCATAATTTTTTTTGATTTTTTTCATTTTTCAATGAACTTTTTCATATCAATGAACATTCTTTCAAATTCGATGAACTTTTTTTTTCAAATCGATGAACTATTTTCAAAAATCAATGAACTTTTTTCAAAATCGATGAACTTTTTGCAAAATCCATGAACTTTTTCCTAATTTGTGAACTTTTTTGAATACATGAACTTTTTTCTAATTCGTATTTTCTTTAATTTTGTTCGATTTGTTTCCAAAAAAATCACGTTTCCCCCCCTGAAATGTATGTGCAAGCAATAGGAGGGATATTTTAAACATTTCGCGCTGTTATCAATCACTAGCTCGTAGTGGCTGGAGTGGTTAGGCACTCCTGTCTTTAATTGATTGGTTCGAGCTCGAATCCTTGTTGGAGCAATTTTCTACAAATCCCGTGATCGTTCCTGGGCCGGCCTTCGGCCCACAAGGTGCGGTAGCGGGCACCAGTTTCCCAAATCGGCGCGTAAAGCCCCATTGACTCGCCGACCGCACTAGTCAAAAGCCAAAAGGCTTTTGTCCCATATTCAGTGCAAGAATAAATGGTTAGTACTAAATTCCATCGGAGTCATCCATTCCAAGGCTGGGGGCAATTGCCTCCCCCCCCCCCCCCCACATGCGTGCCCACATACATAGCACCGTCACTGTTTATAGTCCGCCCCGGCCTTCAGGCCTCGTTTGTTTGGCGTGGGTTGAAGGGGTTTTCAGAGGATTAACCTCGCGAGGCCCAGAATCCTCCGAAATCCCCATTGGCCCATTTGGTACACGGGGTTTCGACAGCCGAACACCCTCGATTCCCCTTCGATCCACTTGTTTCCACGTGGTTCAGAAGGCTCGAGGGGGGGCTCGAGGATTTGGAGACGCCGCCGTTCGACTCGTGAAGACGCCGCCGCCCGACTCCTCTCCTAGACTCCGCCGTCCAGTGCCTCCCCAAGACGCCGCCGCCTGACGCCTCTCCTCCGGCGTACTGGACTTCTCTCCGGTGGTATGTCCTCGCCTCCCCTCCTTTCCGCTCGTCGTCTAGGGTTTGCCATCGGCCATGGCTACTGCCTCTTCCTCCCGAGGTGCCGGCCGTCACCAAGTTGTGGGCGACGATGTAGGGCTCGGTGCCGTAGTTGCCGGACTTGTAGTAGAGGTGGAGCAGCACGGAGCAGCGTCCACATCCCTCTGCCTGAACTTACCATCTGCATCTCTGTTTCCGTGGATCGACTGAGGATCTGTACATGTTGAACTACCAAACAGACCGTGCTGCAATGGTTACAGATAGTAATTTGACCACTTGCATGCTTCCTTAGTTCCTTTGTTTTCTGGAACTCGTGTGTACCTGAATTTTGAGTCGTTCTTGTTCATACTGAATGAGCATTGCGGTTTAGATAGGTATATGCATTGTGCTCGTACAATGCTTGCAGAGTTGCAGTCCAGTAGTTTGAGGACTAGCAAGCGTGATGCTTTGTTCGGAATTACAGTACATTACATGAATTTGAAAAAAAGAAAATGGTGTGTTATCAATTAGACATTTCTTCTGCTTTCATATGTTACCTCAGCAAAGGTACTAGAGTGCTTGCAGATTGGTAATTAGAGGACTTTGTACCATTGCGCTAGTTTCTGAACTCGAGAAGTACCTGAATTTTGAGTTGTTCGTCACTCATGAATGAAGGTACTAGAATGTTTTACCTTGACACTTGTTTTGGTCCCGACCTGTTTTGCTCTGCTTTTGAAATATTTGCGAGCTGATCCGCCCCGTGGTCTCTGCTTCATTCTGTGTATTAAGTGGTCTTCTTGATATTTATCAATTGTTATGCCTCATATCACCACTTGTTGAGCTGGAGAATTGATTCGTTATACTGGTAGCCAGCCTATACATTGGTTTGTGTGTCTTGACGAATTATTAGTTTGTAATCTGGAAAGCATCTTTCTTTAAAGAATTATTCCTGGAACAGTTTGTTAGCTCATGATAAAGCAAATCTGAAATGCCTCCAAAGATTCAACTGTTCTCCCCTATTTTGGGGTTCAAGGAAAAGAATAAAAAGTCCAAAAATGCCCCACACTCACATGCCCCCAGACCCAAGAGAGACAATTCCTGTGAGAGATCAAGGTCAAAGATCTGATTAGGATAGGCAGGCCGTATACAGGGCCACTCTCTGGTCCTTCCAGCTGAGTTAATCCAACTATATATAATTGTGCCTGTGCATGTCCATCCAACTATATATAATTGTGCAGCTGATTTAGATAAATCAAGTTTCATGTGCCATGCATGTCGATAATCTTTTTTATTTATAAATTAATAGAGTCAAACTCTACGAACTCTCTGTTTTCTTTCATATAGAAGTACTCCGTGCGTTTATTGTCCCTTTCGAGAACACTGTTTGCGGATAAATCAGGCTATTCTAGAACCATGCGTGTTTCAGATAAACCTTTGTCATACATATCTGCAAACTGTATGATCTATCTAAACATTTATCCTTTTTCTCCTTTGTTGCCCGTGGGCATGATTGTGCTGCTGTACATACTTGTTTGTGCATGGAACTGTGCTTGCAATGTAGGGTCTAGAGGCATGTATAAGGCACAAACGACAGCTCAATGGCAATTTTCTTTTATAAATGGGAAGAAGACGTTTGGACTCTTTTCCTTTTGTGAGAAGGGATCTTTTGTTTTATGCTAAACTGAACATGCTTGGATTATGGTGCCCATCCAGACTCTCATTTTGCTTTTGTTTTATGATCAGGTTCTCAGGCAACCAGAGAAGCAAGATTAAACAATTTGGACAAACTATTGGCCATTCAAAAACTGGATGATCATGACATCATCAAGAGCAATTCATATGTATGACAACATCATTCTCAGTGGTCTGTAAAAATATAACTAATTGTGAGCTATTGCACAAGTACCCTGTGTTGCATTATGTTTGTTGCAAAATTATGGTGTTGCTGTGAAAGATCACGGATGAGATATTATTGATTGCAAGTCATGTTGTTTATGAGAAATCATGTTGTTGCTGTGATATAATTGATATGGTTGTGACGAGATATTGATCTAAAGTCAGGCAAAAGTTATGTTGTTGCTGTGAAGAATTGCTGCAAAATTATCCTCCTGTAGCAAGTTCTTTTTAATATGATGTTTTACTTCTAAAGATTGCATTTTTACATATTTGCACTATCTTATCTGAATACGTGAATCCCTCCCTACCAAACAAGTTTTTCATATGGAGGGGACTGTGGCTAAAGAGGTTTAGAGGGTTTCAAGGGGATCTGAGGGGATTAGGTGGAACAAGGGGATTCACCAAATCCCCTGAAATCCCCTCCTCCCCAAACCTCCCAAATCCACTCCTACCAAACAAGGCCTCAGGGATGAGCTGGCGCTCCTCTCTTGTGGCTCCAGCTGCGTAGGCGAGACTCCTACCGACTTCACTTTACCAAAACACTTGGTTTTCGCCGTTGCCTTGGAGGTTCATCAGCAACAAAGTGATTCCTGGCTGAAAGAAACAGAAAAGAAGAAAGTTAGTGGGTGGGATTGTTGTTGGCTATGATGATGAGCGGGTGTCGGTCTGCTTACGGAAATTTTTCGCAAAATGTGCACAGGCGCAAATCATGTTGTCGGGTCAACTGAACTTGGCGTTTTAGAACTTTGGTTCCCATCAGTGGAGAAAAGAGTAAAATATGCAGATATGAGGTGGGCAAACAATAAAAATCCCATCAAAGCCCTCCTAATTTTCTTAACTTCACACTTCTTTCCAACACATAGCACCACCACTGTTTATTGTCTTGGTGTGAGATGGTATCAGATTGTACAATAGCTAGTTCATACTCAAGTTTTAAGTGCACCCCTTGGAAACATTTCCTAGCTCCGCCTCTGGAGAGAACACGAGTCCCTCACAAGTGTCAACATTGTTGGGCATGAATCTCGGCTTCCTGTATGATCTTCTTAACTGGTTTTGTATACCTCAGATCACGGGTCCAGCAATGTTGGTGTTGGGGAACGTAGTAATTTCAAAAATTTCCTACGCACACGCAAGATCATGGTGATGCATAGCAACGAGAGGGGAGAGTGTGTCCACGCACTCGTGAGACCGAAAGCGAAGCGTTATGACAACGCTGTTGATGTAGTCGACGCCTTCACGATCCGACCGATCCAAGTACCGAACGACGGCACCTCCGAAGTTCAGCACACGCTCAGCCCGATGACGATCCCGGACTCCGATCCAGCAAAGTGTCGGGATGAGTTCCACAAGACGACGGCGTGGTGATGATCTTGATGTATCTTGCCGACGCAGGCTTCGCCTAAGCACCGCCACGATATTATCGAGGTGGATTATGGTGGAGGGGGCACCGACACGGCTAAGAGATCCAATGGATCAATTGTTGTTGTGTTTAGAGGTGCCCCCTGCCCCAGATATAAAGGAGCAAGGGGAGGGGGCGGCCGGCCTAGAAGGGCGCGCCAAGGGAGTCCTACTCCCACCGGAGTAGGACTCCTCCTTCCTTGTTGGAGTAGGAGAAGGGAAAGAGGGGAGAGGAGGAAGGAAAAGGGCCGCACCCTTGTCCAATTCGGACCAGAGGGGGGCTGCACGCCTCCTTCCTTTCGCCCTCTCTCCTCTAATCCCGTATGGCCCAATAAGGCCCATATACTCCCCGGCGAATTCCCGTAACTCTCCGGTACTCCGAAAAATACCCGAATCACTCGGAACCTTTCTGAACTCCGAATATAGTCATCCAATATATCAATCTTTACGTCTCGACCATTTCGAGACTCCTCGTCATGTCCCCGATCTCATCCGGGACTCCGAACTCCTTCGGTACATCAAAACTCATAAACTCATAATATAACTGTCATCGAAACCTTAAGCGTGCGGACCCTACGGGTTCGAGAACTATGTAGACATGACCGAGACACGTTTCCGGTCAATAACCAATAGCGGAACCTGGATGCTCATATTGGCTCCTACATATTCTACGAAGATCTTTATCGGTCAAACCGCATAACAACATACGTTGTTCCCTTTGTCATCGGTATGTTACTTGCCCGAGATTCGATCGTCGATATCTCAATACCTAGTTCGATCTCGTTACCGGCAAGTCTCTTTACTCGTTCCGTAATACATCATCTCACAACTAACTCATTAGTTGCAATGCTTGCAAGGCTTAAGTGATGTGCATTACCGAGAGGGCCCAGAGATACCTCTCCGACAATCGGAGTGACAAATCCTAATCTCGAAATACGCCAACCCAACATGTACCTTTGGAGACACCTGTAGAGCTCCTTTATAATCACCCAGTTACGTTGTGACGTTTGGTAGCACACAAAGTGTTCCTCCGGTAAACGGGAGTTGCATAATCTCATAGTCATAGGAACATGTATAAGTCATGAAGAAAGCAATAGCGGTATACTAAACGATCGTGTGCTAAGCTAACGGAATGGGTCATGTCAATCACATCATTCACCTAATGATGTGATCCCGTTAATCAAATGACAACACATGTCTATGGTTAGGAAACATAACATCTTTGATCAACAAGCTAGTCAAGTAGAGGCATACTAGTGACACTCTTGTTTGTCTATGTATTCACACATGTATTATGTTTCCGATTAATACAATTCTAGCATGAATAATAAAGATTTATCATGATATAAGGAAATAAATAATAACTTTATTATTGCCTCTAGGGCATATTTGCTTCAGTTGGTATATCAAATCCCCTCAGCCAAACATAGCAACGCCTTGTGATAGCGATCTGTCGGATGCCACCTGGTCGCACCACATGAATCTAGTAAAATGATATTCGAAGAAACGATGTTGAACTGATTCACCATGGCTACAAAAGCTATTGTTAGAGCTTCAGTGTGAATTTTGTTTAACTCGATTATATGGTCAATATGATGCCTTTGCGCATATACCAAAGCTGCATGTTTTAGATTGGAATGTCGCATTGGCACAACATTGCATACATTGAACTGACAAAAATGTTGAACCGTTTTGGTGCAAATTCCATCTGAAGGTGTCTAGGTAGTCTTTGCAACGGGTTATTTCCAAAGGCAGTCATAAAGTTATACCATGGGATCAAATTTTGGGAGATAGGAACCCGGGGAAATATGATGTTGGCTAAGTGTAGTTCCCGAACTAAATATGCTACAAGAATCTCATTTGAGATCAAAATGTGGGAAATCTTTTTGAAAACAGTACAAACGCAAGTGCTCATATATACGTGTATACACTCACCACTATGAACGCACACACGCATACCCTATCCCTATGAGCACCTTCGAGAGATTGAGTCGGCATATCATCTTGAAATTTATAAAGTCACTGTAGGCACCTCGTCATCGATGAGAACGTCTCCTTCCACTGAAAGCGCATTGCCGAAATCCTGAAATAAATCCAACAATAATTTGAGCACGAGGACTTGAACGCTCGTGGGTTGGGGATATATTGTCCCTCTAACCATCGAACCACATGTTGGTTCACCAAAATGTGGAACATCTGAACCTAAAAAAAATCATGATTCCCTCTCATAAAGCCAACCGAGAACATTGTTCCAAAATGGGAATGTATGCTCTCCATTTTTATATAAATATGTTTTTACAATACCAAGAGCTAGTCAAGACGACGAGAATGGACACAAAAGTGAGCAACAACACCAACCATCGCCCTGGGCAACACAGAAAACTGCGAGACAGATTTTTTTAAATAGCAAAGCCTCCACAAAAAAAACTATGCACCCAAATCCTATCACTAAAGGCCGGATCATGAATTTTCACCCCAAAGAATGAGTCCAATCAAATTCCAAACAATACCCGAAATATCTAATTAAGGAGCGCTCTTTGCAAAGGTCACTCCCAACTCCCCAGGTTGCAACGAGTGCATGCACCACTTATTGCAACGTGAGAGTTTTTCCTTTTTTTCGTAGATCCATTTATCTAAAATGTTTTATCTCTTAAACCATGCGTCCAAATCTCGAACCGTTTTCACCTTGAATTTATCACGTCGAGATCTTCAAAACTAGATTCTATGTTGATAGGTTTGGACGAACTTTTTTCATAACCGGATGAAAAACCGTGCCTCTAGTGAAAGAAGAAAAGAAAACGTGTTTTTTCTCGTTTCCGAGAGGGATGGCCGTGAGGGTTGCTTCTGTGAGATTCGACCACGAGACATCATGTTCCCGTTCCATTCGCCTAACCACTAGACCAACCAATCGCACGTGAATATTTTCAGCGTGAATGAATTAAGAATATTGAACACAGATTTGGAAAAACGTGATTTTTTTTGGGGAAGAAAATTTGAACGTTCACAGGTTTCAAAACAGATCACGAATTAAAAAATTTAACGAGCTAAAAAAATCATTGATTTTCAAAAAAGTTCATCAATTTTGAAAAATAGTTTAGCGATTTCAGAAAAAGTTCATTCAAAATGGAAAAGGTTCATCAAATTTGAAAAAAATTCGTTGAAATCTAGAAAAAGTTCATCAAACTTTACAAAAAAATCATCGAATTTGATCAAAAAAAACCATAGAATTTGATTAAAAAATCATATAAATTTGAAAATAAGTTCACAGACTTTGAAAAAAATTCATCAAATTTAAAAAAAGATCAGAGATTTTTCGAAAAAAATCATCAAAACTGAAAAAAGTTCACCTAGTAAGGTAATAAAAGGAAGAAAAAGAAGATGCCTACATTGCCTGACCGGTGCCAAAGAAAAATTTTCAGGCTTCGATGCCAAATTAGTCCGAGGCAATAAAAAATGTGCATCTCGCTGTTCTGACGCACAAACCAACAACTCTACTCCGCTGAGTGTGCTGCATATGTTGGGTCAATTGGTTTTTATATACATGTGGGCCCGTCTTTCCATCGAAGCCAAACTATGTACGTTGTGGGTGCGGTGCCAAAACGTTTTCACTTGGCATCAGTGTATACGTGTCCTGCTTTTCAGAAATTTGGCACCAAGCACATAGTGGAAGGCCTAAGGCGCCGTTTAGGAAACGCCAGCCAGGGGCGGGTCGCATCCCACCCTAAGATCTCCAACGTTCCAGCGAACCAACATGTGGTTGGATGGTTAGAGGGACTATGGTATCCACTGCCCACTAGGGTTCAAATCCTGGTGCTCGCATTTATTCCTGGATTTATTTCAGGATTTCCGACGATGCGCACTCAGTGGGAGAAGACGTTTCCGTCGACAACGAGGCGCCTACGGTGACTTCGTAAATCTCAAGATGATATGCCGGCTCAGTCTTTCGAGGTGCTCATAGGGGTAGGGTGTGCGTGTGTGCGTTCATAAGGATGAGTGTATACGCGTGTATATGAGCGCTTGTGTCTGTACTGATGTTCAAAAACAAAATCTCCAATGTTCCACATATCAATCGTGGCAAAAAAATTAAAAAATGCAAGGCCCAAAAAAACCACATGAAAAAGTTAATTATCGATTCCCTCTTCCAAAAACCTGACACTCCGTGATAAAAAAATATACCGTAGTCGGAGTAATCTTGAGCTGCTTCTCACGCTCGCTGGTACAGTGCCGCTCCGGCCGGCAGCCGTCGGTAGATGACAAGTGCGTCGCATCATACTGCCGGCTTTCCAGCCTATGCCTATCACAGCCAGTCAAAGGGAAATCCCACATCGACAGACAGGCGCGGGACAGGACACCAGGACAGGGAGGACCAGCCGCCGGGCTGGGCCGGCGCGGCGCTATCCTGACCCCGAGCGCGCACGACACACATGGGGCACGGGATCGGCATGGCGCGGCGCCCAGTTGCCATGTGGGGGCTGCGCGCACTTGCGCATTCACTTCGTTGCGCCCAGCCCACAGCTATAGGAGCCAGCGCTGGCTAGCTGCTGCCGTAGTCGCCCCGCCTTCGACGGCATTGCCAACGGCCAACCGCGGCCGTCGCCACGCTGCTGCTGCTGTGCTCCTGTCCGCGCTCTGTTCGTGCCGGCTGGGGCTCGTGACGCGCCGTAGCAGGACGCCCGGCACCCCCTCCGACGAAACTCCTCCCTCCCACGCTACAACGGAGGCTCATCTCAGACTAAATCTGAACGACTTTTTATTCATAGAAGAAAAAATCGTGTGCCAAGAACTCTGTTACTCTAGTCCTTTCCGGACACTTCCAGTTTGGGCACAGCCTACTCTTGCAAATGGATCTTCTTAAGCCTTTTATTGGCAACTTACAACATCTGCACGCGATGTTCAATTCAGTCTCTGTCTCCGTTTTGCTTTCCCTTCCCATTCCCGGCAAACTTGTAGTTCTTCTCGTTCTTGTCAGATTCTTTCTTTTTTGAACGGCGTCCTTGTCAGATTCTACCACTGTTTCAGTTTTTAATTGAAGCTGCTAGTACAGTCACAAGCAAATGTACCGAAAATTTCGACAGTCTCTAGATCCACTGCACCATACAAGAACCTGTTTCAACATACAATAATCATCAGAAAGTTCCTAAAAAGTACAGCTGCCATTAAGGTTTCATGTGCAGACTTTCAGTTGCAAGCTACTCCCTCCGTTCCAAATTACTCGTCGCTGAAATGGATGTATCTAGAACTAAAATACATCTAGATACATCCATACGTGCGACAAGTAATTCAGAACGGAGGGAGTAGTTGGGATCAATCCTTATCTAATTATTATAATCCAGCAGGAGCAACCTCCCTATATTTAGTCAAACCATCATGGTGCCTAATTAATATAGGTGACAACATTTTGCCAGGGGCGGAGCCAGAAAATTTAGCCATTGGGTTTACAAATTAATTAATGTGAAGTCTAATTTTACACCGCCTTACGGCACCAAAAAATAACACAGAAATAGAAATATGATATCACCTATCCCAGATTTTTACATTAAAACCCGAAGAATGCAAAACACTTACCGGTTGGATGAAATTAGAAAACCAATTGTTTAGATATTTTGCTAACTAATGTCAGCATATGGATCTGGTTTTCTGGTATATCCAGCAGCTCTGCACGATCCAGGGAGGAAGCTGCCACGCTGCCATTAGTACTCCCTCCGGTCCTTTTTACTCTGCACATTGGTTTTGCCGAAAGTCAAACTTTGCTAAGTTTGACCAAATTTATATTAAAAATTATTAGCATCTATAATATTTAATAAATATAATATGAAAATATATTCCAAAATGAATCTAATGATATCGGAGTTGTTATGTGAATGTCTATAATTTTTTATATAAACTTGGTCAAAGTTGGATGTGATTGACTTCAGACAAACCTAATATGCAGAGTAAAAATGACCGGAGGGAGTATTCTTTTCTACTGATGACAGTCATTGGATTCTCACCTGCACAAGCGCATCTGGGCATGGATGAATGGTTCATGTGCCCTCTTCTTTATTTATCTTTCTTCTCTTTGGTAATTGTGCACCCTGAAGATGTTTCTATTGGTAGTATATACTAGTGTCAGGAGGAGAACAGCTGAACAGTGTATCTGAGATCATTTCCATGAGCAGTCCAGGTTCACTGAATTATAGGAATACAGTAGTTTACTTTACTAGTGATATTATATACTACTGGAGGCTAGTGAGATATAGCTGATGTTGGGGAGCTCAGAATTGACTTTGCTTTCACGGTTATGGTCAGATGGACACGAGTGTCTGAACACATAGATGACTAGATAACTCAATAATGGTCACTTGGACTTGAGCAGACAGTTTTACTAAACTAACTATTTTATTCAGACAGAACAAGTAGTGAAATTAGTGATGCGTGTGCTGAGCCACAAAGAACACTAGTCAATCTGATTCTGGAAACACAACATGTTCGAACTGCATTTTTCACATCAAAACACTCATCTGTCGAGTGTGCGTCTGTATGGGCAACCAAATCTGAAAAGAGAATCCATATCGGATTCAGATTTGGATCTCGTCTCAGGGAGGAGTATCTAACTGGACCCCTTGCGGCCTGCCTGCTGCATAGAATTTCATCAACTTGCATGCTGCTAGCCTGCAAAGAGTTGTAGAGATCGCGCATTGCTGTCTGAATCTTTTAGATTCTCCTGTCAAGTAATTGCATTGCAGCAAAATCAATGTTTCTCTGGAAAATATATAAATGATCCATGTTTCTCTGGAAAACATATAAACGCTCTGTCGGAATGGAAATGGAAAAATAAGGCAGAGACTAGGGGTAAGTCGACTAAAAAAATAAATTAGGGTCAGCCGGTCGTTTTCAGCTTTTAGTTCTAAATCCAACGGTGCAGATGCCTTCTTCTACCTCTCAACCATCTCCTGTTCATCTTCTCTCTGATCTGACCCCAAGCTGCCAGCTACCACCGGCCTAACCGCCGCTTGTGGCCAGCGGCGCTCCCGCAACTGCCTCCCTTCCCCCCCCCCCCCCCACCCACCCACCCTCCCCTCGACCGCCGCACCCCGCCACACCCGACCATCCCTCTAACCCCTTTTTTCCGGCAAACCTGCACCAACCCCCACACCCTTAATAAGATAGATAATGGGGTAGATTGCAACCCTAAGTTAGATAATGGGCTAGCCTGCCACCCTAAGATAGATACCGGGGTCTTCTCCGGCGAGCTCCCTGAGTTCCTCCCTTTCCTCCGGCGAGTTCCTCCCTTTCCTCCGGTTATTTCTTCATTCACGTGAAAATTGACCGACTCAAATCCAAATTCAGGCGACTTACATATAAGCTATAGTGTGAAATTAAATGGCTCGCTAGAGGATGTTGGAGTATAATTTTCGGCCCTCTTCATCAGTTTGGACTGATGGGAACTGGTTAGGTGTATAAGCTTGCAACCAAGAGATTCAGGATTGAAAACCAAGTAAATGCAATAAATGATTACGGCCTACCCCCGCTTCTGCCGCCAACGTCATAAGAACATCTCCAATAGATGATGCCAATTTGGAGATGTAAAACTAGATGTTGTATAATTTACATCATCAAAAAGTGCTTTTTAATCTCCAAAAAGAGCCAACTCCAACAGATGATGTATATTTGTGATGTAAAACTCTAACTCCAACAGATGATGTATTTGAAGATGTAAAACTAGTGCACTGAACCTACAGTCGAAACTGTCAAAGCTCGTGCGCTCCCGCTGCAGCTCGCCTGGGCCGGTGGGGATGGCCGGAATCGGCCTGTGATGGAGAGGAATGGGTAGGGGAAGTCGAGAGGAAGCCAAACCAATTGCGGCTGCACAGGGCAGCACCGGAGCTGCCCGTAACCGGCCAACGACGGGGGCAGTGGAATGGGGATCGGGCAGGTGGCGGGCCGGTGAGGCAGGTAGCAGGGGACGGGGTCGAAGTCTCGGCGGGCCCGGCGGCCGCTAGAGAAAGCGTTTAGGCCAGCCGCAGCCATCGGAGAAGCTTCAGTTCGGTGGCTGCCGAAAGTGAATCGGCGGCTGCTGGCGACGGGGGACGAGGGGGCGAAGTTGCGGCGGGCTCGGCGGCCGCCGGAGAAGTCATTTAGGTTAGCCGCAGCCGCCAGAGAAGCTTTGATTCGGCGGCGGCCGAAAGTGAATCGGCTGCTCCGGGCGGCGCGCCAGCGATGCAGGCGGCCAGGGACGGGAGGCGAAGTCGCAGCGGGCCCGATGGCTATCGGGCAGGGGGCGGCAGTGTCGATTTGAAGTGGATTTGGCCGGCGGCGGAGTCGAGCAACGGCGGTCGGTCGCGCGGAAGGAAAAGGAATGGCAGTTGCGATTTTACATCTCCTATAGGTGAAGATATAAATTTGCACCGCGAGGTGTTATAGTTTACATCTCCGAGAGGTGGAGTTGTAATTTTTTTTACATCTACATCATCTCATCTATTGGAGCAGCATTTTTGGGCCTCGGAGATGCAAAATGTAATTATTTTTGCATCTACAACTTCTATTGGAGATGCTCTAAACTCCAAAGAAAAATAGACATGTGGGAAGTGTTGGAGTATAATGTATGGTCCTCTCTCATAGTTTAGACTTTCGGATGAGTTGATTGGAGCATGAATTCAGTAGAGGATATGATAGTGATAGTTTTTTTTGAAGATCCAGCATCGCTGGCATTTCATTGATAATAGCAGGAAGCAGCGGAAAACAACAAGGTGGGAAGGTCCTAGGACCAGATCCGAAGATCAAAGAAATAGAAAAGAAAAGAAAAAGAAACAGCAGCCCTAATAGCTGCAGCACAACACACCATGCAATCCATGCTAGGCAGCGCAGCTCCGACTCCGACGAAGAAACTACTAAGGAAACAGGCAGGGGTGGCGTCACGGAGGATCACCGAACGAGCCATCTGTCACGCGTCATCGTATACCACCAGCCCCCCCACCGCGGCTTCGACTTCACAACAACAGGCGGTCGAGGCACACCCACGGACACGCCGGAGAAGAAGAGCCGACTACCACGACCAAGGCCACGCCTCCGACATTGCTCACCGCCGTCATCGTTGCCACAGAAGCCACCGTGCACGTCCAGCCACAGGAAGCACTAATGGGATCAAGGTCTTCAAGATGGCGCCCTAAAGAGGGGAACGACGTTAAAGACGACGCCACCGCCCGACCCTACAGCAGGATCTAGGCTTTCACCCGAAGAACTTGAACCGGGAGTAGAGGCTGTGAAGATTCCCGACGACGCCTCAAGGAGGATAGCGACGCCACGAAGCGTCGTCGCCGCCGCCGGTTAGCACCGCAAAGCTACTCGCCCGGGGCAGCCACTCCCATGCAGCCGGCCGAGGCCGACCCGTACCTCCACTAGACCGTGCACCCCCCACTCAGCGAGCACGCCAACGCTGTGCAGGGCCACCGGCAAGCCTCCTCATCGACGGGTCTGCAGAGAACCAGATCTGGTCCTGCACCCCGCATCCACAGACCTGCCAGATCCAGTCCCCGCCGAACCACGAGACGCAGCCGCCCCGAAAGCAACCACGACGCAAGACACCACGGCGACCCCGTCGTCAGCCGAAAGCGCCGCGGTCACCACGCGCCGCGCGCCCATGAACCGCCGCGATCACCACGCGCCAAGCAGCGCCAGATACCGCGCATCGAAGCGATCGCAGCCAGCCAGCGCCGCCCCGCCAGATCCGCGCCCGAGGCCCCGCGCCCCGTCAGGCGTCCTCGGCGGCGAAGCGCCGCCCAGCGTCGCGCCGCCGAGCTCCCCGATGCCATCGCCCAGGCCAGCCAGCCGGGCGGAGGAGGAAGAGGGCCTCGAGCGCTGCTGGCCGCCCGGCGACCTCCGCCGGCGGCGACGAGGGGAGGAGGGGAGGGTGGGTGGGTGCTGGCGGCGGCTAGGGTTTGCTCCCGAGCCGCTCGCGGGAGCGACACGGGAGTTGCGGCGTCGGCTCCATCCAGGATGAGACGATCAAACACCTCTTTCTTGATTGCCCGTTCATGATAGTGATAGTGATAAAGCGCCCAGAGGGGCCAGCAAACCAGAGATGTAAAAACGCTTGAAATACATCTTGGACGTGTTTACGGTTGATTGTCACGTACGCCTCCCCGGATGTCGAAACACCACGAATGGAATGGAGGAGGAGGCCAGTACGGCGCTGTGCTGGAGTACCAGCCAGGCAGGCGGCCAGGCCACCTCGTTTTCCTCAAGGTCTGAGCCGAGGTTGGCATGTGTGATGACGCGATTATGTACTTGGCACGATACGTACGGGATCCTTCTCTTTTGTAAAGCAAAGTAGCACGTAGCATCTTCAGAGCATCTCCAACGGCCGCGCTAAACGAGCGCCGCGCTGCAAAAAATGCCATTTTAGCTGCCACACCGGGTTTCGCTCAATGGCGCGCAAGAAAAGCGGCTGCGCGATACCGGGTTGGGCGCGCGGTCAAAACCGCTTAACCGCGCGGTGTATTTGGAGCGCCAGCTACTAGCACAAGGCACACTCGAAGCGCTCTCTCTCTCTCTCGTCCTACCCGCAGCGCGGCGGGCGCGGGCGCCGCTTCGCCATGGACGCGCACACGGCGCCCGCCACCCCATCAGACATCCGCGACCCCCGCCGCCGCCGCCGCCGCCGCCGCGGAAACCCTAAGCGGCGAAGGCGGCGTCGCTGCCGCCGAGCTCGCCGGCGTCGGCCTCGCGCGCAACCTCTTCTTGCCGCCGCGGATGACTACGGCGCCCGGCGCCGGGTGGCGTCGCCGGCGCCATCCCGTGCCGCCGCACCGCCGTCGAAGAAAGTACCCAATGCGGCGCGGACGAAGAAGGGCAAAACATCCGCAAAGAAGAACAAGGCGGCGGACGGCTCCGGCATGGCGAGGGAAAAAAGCTTGTAGGGCGTTCGACGGTCATGGCGCTATCAAGCGCCGGCGAGCTCACTCGTTGAGCCGGCCGACGCGCACCAAGTGTTCGATTTAAATGCCCCAAGGTGAAAAAATTTCCAAGTATTTTTTTCCTTCTTATTTTTCAATGCATCATCATTTTCATATAGATAGCTTATTTGCATTGTTCAAAAAATTGTAGTCTCAACGATGATGCATACATGTCCACTATGGGTGTTGGGTCCAACAATTAGCATTGGTCTCAAACCAATGACATCCATTTCAAGACCATGAGTTTGAGGTGGACGAGGAGGGTGAGGGAATTGTCGAGGCGCCGAGAGGAAGAGCGGCAATTACTCCACCACCGATGACAAGTTACTATGCAACACTTATTTGCATGTCTCCAAGGATCCATCCATTGGAGGTGATCAAAGTAGAGACAGCGTATTGGGGCGTAATGACAGAATACTATAATGCTCATAACAAGAGTGGAATTTACCGCTCGAGAGATCACTTGTCCCGATGGTCGACAATCAACTCGGATTGTCAAAAGTGGGCGGCCGCGCAAAAGTCGGTAGACAAGATTAACCCAAGTGGCACAAATGAGGATGATCGAGTAAGTGGCATCTCATATATGTTCATCATACTTGTTTTTGGTGATCAAGTGCTAACTTGTTTTGTTTTTCTTGTAGTTCAACATTGCACAAAACTTGTTCAAAAATGAGACAAGGACAACCAAGAAGGGGAAGATCAAGAAAGGCCGGATCTTTACCTTGCCTCATTGCTATGAACTGTTAAAGGATGATGAGAAATGGAAGAAGCGTGATGGTTTGGAGGATTTGCATTTGAGCAACAAACGGAAGCGAGCAATTGAGATGGATGATGATGAGGAGGAGGATGATGCATCAAGTGATGACGGCAAGAGAAGCCCCACACCCAACTCGGTTTCATACTGAAGCCAAAACGACGGATGGGTGCAAGAAAGACAAAACCGCAAGAAGAAGAAGAAAGGAGATGATGAGCTCAAAATGCTATGGAAGCTATTGTGAAGGCAAGGGTCGGGCGAATGAGGTGAGGAAAATGGCAAGGACCCAAGATGCCGTGGCCGAGGAGAGGAGGTTGGCGGCCGAGGAGAGAAGGGTGGCGGCCGAGGAGAGAAAGGTGGCTTTGGAGGAGAGGAAAGTGAGCAATGAGGAGCGAGCTAAGTTGTTGGAATGGGAGAAGCACTTGTTCTTCTTGGACACATCTAACCTCAATGCGGCGCAAAAGGAGTATGTCAATCTTGCCCAACAAGAAGTCTTGATCCAAAAAGAGCCTTGGTTCGTGCAATGGGTGGTGATGGCCTCGGCGCCATGGGAGGCATGGGTGGCTTTGGAGGCATGGGAGGCATGAGTGCACCTCCGGCCGCCATGGGAGGCATTGGTGGCTTTGGAGGCATGGGAGGCATGAGTGCACCTCCGGGGCCATGGGAGGCATGGGTGGCTTTGGAGGCATGGGAGGCATGGGTGCACCTCCGGGCGCCATGGGAGGCATGGGTGGCTTTGGAGCACCTTCCGACGCTATGGCCGCCATGGGAGGCATGGGTGCACCTCCGACCGCCATGGGAGGCATGGGTGGCTTTGGAGCACCCTCCGACGCTATGGCCGCCATGGGAGGCATGAGTTTTGCTTCTCTCATGGGAGGTATGGGTGCACCTCCGGCCGCCATGGCTTCTCACACACATTCCCATGAAGATGCCGTTGAAGATCTTGCCAACACCGTCGGAGCTTCACATGATGCGGTGCGCGATGCGGTGCGTGAGGAAGGTTCATCTTCGGAGGCGGAAGAGTCGTCTTCGGAAGATGAGGACGAAGACGAAGAAGAGGAAGATGAAGATGATGTGTCTTGTCTTGAACTTTTAGTTTGCATTTGAACTTGGTTGGATGAACTTGTGGGCATGATTTTGATGAACTTGTGGGCATGAACTTTTATTCATCAACTTGTTTGTGTCAAATTTTTACATGTTCATTTTTGTCCAAAATATCCATATATCCATATATGCAAAATGCGGGCTGCAAGGCTGTATGCGCATGTTGTTGCTGGAGCGGGCTGCTGCTGCTGTATTCTCTGTGCGGTCACGGCGAGCTGGAGCCAGCGAGCGGCGCGCAAAAAATATGCCGCACCGCTGCACAATAAACAGGTTTTTTTGCTGGCGCTATAGCATGCCGTTGGAGATGCTCTCACAACCAACCGAATATGTTTGTTCATGGTGTGCTGGCTGTCACGAGACTGCCCAATTTGCAGTAGTTTATTGAAGAATATTATTTAGAAGCAGGTAGCAAAACAAGGCAACCCTGCGCCGCCGTCATGCCGGTCCGGCCGGCCGCTAGATGCCAATGGCACGATATAAATATGTAATCATGAGATCTCTGTCATCCTTGCTCGGCTCGGGTCTCCAGCCTATCACCAAGGCGCAATGGCAGCCTCTCTTAGATCAAGTTCGGCACTGCCTTCCGGCTTGGCAGAGAGGTTTATTGCAGAGATCAAGCCGGCTTGTGCTTGTCAAGTCGGTGCTTGCGGCAAGACCAGTGCATCAATTGCTCGTAATGAAGGCTCCAGGATGGGTATTGGAGGACATTGATGGCTGGATGCGCGCGTTTTTTGGGCAGGAAAAGATCGAGTTAATGAATGCCAATGTCTAGTGGCATGGAGTTCAATCTGTAAGCCAACCTGCTTCGATGGTCTTGGGGTGAAAAACCTGAGTCTGCAAGCGTTGGCACTCAGGGTGCGATGGGAATGGTTGCGGCGTACGGACCCGCAAAGGTCGTGGCATGGATTGGAGCTTATGGTGGACGAAGATGCTAGACAAGTCTTTGACAGTTTGGTGCAGATCACGGTGGGCAAAGGAGATAAGGTACTTTTCTAGAGAGATAGATGGATCCACGGCCTCTCCGTCAGAGATGTTGCGCCCACGCTAGTGGCCGGAGTGGAAACGAGGATCAGGAACTCCCGTACGGTTGCTCAGGCCTTGGAAGCAGTCCCCACAGTTCAAAGAGATGTGCATATGAAGGACATCTTTGGCCACATGACCCTTCGGGTATGTATACGGCGAGATCCACCTACGCCAAACTCAACCAGGGCGCGATCAGGTCTCCTACTGTTGCTGCGATTTGGTGTAGCTGGGCACCGTTAAAATGCAAGATCTTTGCATGGCTTGCTGTGCAACACCGGCTTTGGACATCCGACACACGGGCACGACATGGGCTGCAGGACAACACCTCACCATGCTACACTTGCTTGCAGGAGGAGGACACAGTTGAGCACATTGTGGTGCAGTGTGTTTACGCTCGTCAGGTGTGGCACACGTGCTTTGACTCCCTACAAATCAATGTCCTTCCTCCCAATAACACTGACACACTTGTTGAGTAGTGGCTTAGGGCTCGCTCTGGTTTCCAAGGGAAGCACAAGCGAGGTTTTGACTCGGTCGTCATCGGCGCGGCTTGGATGATGTGGAAGCAAAGGAATGGCAAGGCGTTCAATCGGCCGGAGCAAGTTAAAGACTATAGTGAGCTAGCTAGAGCCATCCTTGAGGAAATCCACGAGTGGTATAATGCAGGTGTGGATGCGGGTGGATTAGATCGTTTTGTGAGATATCACACTTGATTTTCTTGTAGGTGGGTGTGAGTGGGTGCTCGGGTGATGGATGTTCGCATCAACCGCACGAATCTTGTAAAACTGTTTTTCTTCCTTCTATAAAAATACGGTACGCTATTGGCGTATTCTCGAAAAAAAAAGTGGCCTGTGGGTGGTCCCAGGCCGCCCCCAGGTAGCCCCACGTTGACAGCTTGGCGCAGCACAGCCAGCCACTGGGCTGGGCTGGGCCCGCCGTAGTCGCCAAGCCCCTGATTGGCATTGCCGACTGCGGCCGTCGCCACGTTGCTGGGGAATTCAGCGCGAACGACCGACCATGCGCGCGGTGAATGGGCCAGCAGCTGCAGGGCTCCGATTTCGGACTGCTCAACTGTGATGGCATGCTGGCCCTGCCATGCAACTCGTGCTTGGTCTCCTTGTAAACCTGGAGGACTTTTTACTCACACTTAAAAATCGTGTGATACATAACACGCCACGACCCCTGTTACCCTAGTCTTGCAATGGATCTTCTTAAGCCTGCTATTGGCAACTTGCAAACATCCTATCTGCATGTGATGTTTAATTCAGTCTCTATCTCATTTTTGCTTTCCCTTTCCATTCCCGGCATACTTGTGATCCATTCTTGTTGTCCATGCCAGATTCTTTCTTTTTCGACCGGGCTTCTTGTCACATTCTAGCACTGTTTCGTTTTCAATAGAAGCTGCAAGTACAATTACAAGCAAATGTACTGAAACTTTCTACATTCTCAGACTCATTGCCCCATACAAGAACCTCAACATGCAAGAACCATCAACACTACTAATTAATTTCCTAAACAGGACACCTCACATTAACGTTTCTTGCTTGTAATTTGCTTGTAGTTCTTCTTGTTCTTGTCAGATTCTTTCTTTCTTTCTTTCTTTAATGGGGTTCTTGTCAGGCGTTTCGTTTTCGACAGAAGCTGCAAGCACAGTTACAAGCAAATGTATGGAAACTTCCTACAGTCTCTAGATTCACTGCACCATAAAAGAACCTCAACATGCAAGAATCATCACCACTATTAATAAAGTTCCTACAAAGTACACCTGCCGTTAAGGTTTCTTGCGTGGACTTTCAGTTGCTAGCTAGCTGGGAGCCTTATCTAATTATAATAGTCTAGCAACCTCCCTATCTTTAGTTAAACTATCACGGTGCCTAATGTTAGAAAGTATTGTACCTAGGGTATACGGTATTGTATAAACCGTATTCACCCGCGTGTATAGGGCTAGATCGTGTGCGTGTGTTTGTTGTAATCCGGTAGTTAGGCTGTTAGGGTTTATCCTCAGATCTTGTATAGGTTTTCTTGAGGATCAATCCAACCTAACTACCGCGCCATGTATCTTATCTCTGGCTATATAAACACGTACGCGTCCCTGCCCAAAGGCATACGCTTCCACGCAAACTTTCATGGTATTGAGCCTAATTCCTCTACCGCATCCAACCTAGTAGTCATGGCTAGCTCCAGCACCGCCGCCGCCGCCCCATATGCCCTCATCCCCATTGCTGACAAGCTCCACCGCGGCAACTATCTTGTTTGGCGCGCGCAGGCCCTAGCCACCATCCGCGGAGCTCAACTGATCGACCACCTCAACCCCGATCATCCGTTCCCGGAGCCCAAGCTTGCTGACAAGGACGGCAAGCCCACCGATGTGCCAAATCCGGCGCATCTCATCGCTCTGGCGCAAGACTCCCAGGTGCTGAGTTTTATCTTCAATTCAATCTCTGCTCCTGTGATGATCCAAGTCGCCCACTGCACCAAGGCCGCTGCGGCATGGACCGCGATCAGGGAGATGTTCCTTTCCCAAACGCAGGCCAACATCGTCAACACGCGGATCGCCCTCTCCACCACCAAAAAGGGCACCGCGACCATCGCCGAATACATCAGGCGCATGAAGGCGCTAGGCGACGAGATGGCTTCAGCAGGGAAGCCGCTTGACGATGATGACATGGTCTCCTACATCCTAGCCGGACTCGACTTCGACTACATCTCGTTCGTCTCGTCCATCTGCGCTGCAAGAACCGAGCCCATCAAGGTAGCTGAACTTTATTCCCAGCTGATCGGTTTTGAAAAGCGTCTTGCCATGTTTGAAGGGGGAAACCAGTCCTCTCAGTCCTCGGCCAACACTGTCTCCCATGGCCGTGGTGGCTACGGTCGCGGAGGCGGCCGTGGCAACGGTGGCCGTGGAAACGGAGGAGGTGGCCGCGGCAATGGAGGCCGTGGCAATGGAGGCGGTGGTCGCGGCAATGGCGGCCATGGCAACGGCAACGGAGGGGGAATCAATGATCTTCCCGAAGTTGTCTGTCAGATCTGCAAGAAACCAAACCACACCGCCGTCGAGTGCTACCGCCGCTTCGACATCTCCTTCGTCAAGAACGAGAAGAGTGCAGGATCAGTCACCAACTCGTCCTATGGAGTGGACACAAACTGGTACCTCGACACGGGGGCCACTGATCACATCACCAGCGAGCTCGACAAGCTGACCGTCCGCAACAAGTACCACGGCAACGAGCAAGTCCACACCGCAAACGGAGAAGGTATGGAAATTAGTCATATTGGTCAATCCACTGTTCGAACCCCTACTCGTGATCTTCATCTCAAAAACATATTGCATGTGCCCGATGCCACAAAAAATCTTATTTCAGCTCATCGTTTGTCCACTGACAACAACACCTTTCTTGAAGTTCACCCACGTTTCTTTTTCGTTAAGGAACAGGGAACGAGGAGAACCCTCCTCCACGGCAGGTGTAGACGTGGCCTCTACCCCCTATCATCGGCTCCATTGAGTTCAAGCAAACAGGCGTTTGGTGTCAATAAAGTGTCCACGGACAGGTGGCACAGTCGGCTAGGGCATCCTTCATCCACTATCGTTCGTCATGTCCTTAGCCACAACAACATTCCCTTTTCTAGTAGTGAGTTGAATAAAGAGGGTGTTTGTGATGCTTGCCAATTGGGCAAGAGTCATCAACTCCCTTACCCAAATTCGCTCAGTGTATCTAAAGCTCCTTTAGAGCAAGTTTTCTCCGATGTATGGGGGCCTGCCCGTGATTCCATCAATAAAAAAACTATTATGTGTCTTTTATTGATGATTATAGCAAATTCACATGGATCTATCTTCTCAAGCACAGATCTGAAGTTTTTAAGATCTTCCATGAATTTCAAGCTTTGGTAGAAAGATTGTTCAATAGGAAAATTATCACCATGCAAACAGATTGGGGGGGGGGGCGAATATGAACGCCTAAATACTTTTTTTCGCCAACTAGGGATCACTCACCATGTCTCCTGTCCACATGCTCATCAGCAGAATGGATCAGCTGAAAGAAAACATCGCCATATTGTAGACGTGGGACTTTCACTCTTGGCTCATGCCTCTATGCCCCTCAAGTTCTGGGATGAGGCGTTTCTCTCTGCCACATACCTAATAAATCGCACCCCCAACAAGGTGATCAACTATGAAACTCCCCTAGGCCGTTTATTCCATGAACAGCCAAACTACCATGCACTTAGAGTCTTTGGATGTGCTTGTTGGCCAAATCTCCGCCCATATAATTCTAGAAAATTAGAATTCCGATCCAAACAGTATGTTTTCCTTGGATACAGTAACCTTCACAAAGGCTTCAAGTGCCTTGATGTTGCTGCCGGCCGAGTCTACATATCCCGTGATGTCATCTTTGATGAAACAGTTTTTCCGTTCAAAGCACTTAATCCAAATGCAGGCACCCCTCTTCGTTCTGAAGTTTTATTGCTTCCTGAAACTACTCCCTTCGAGCCTATTGATCATGGGGAAGAACGTGTATTTGATCAACATGCTAAATTCCCTACTAATCCTGGTGAAAATCCAGCTCCTGTCTATCATTGTATGCAGCCAGAACAAGACGAAAACGGCGCGGAGCACGAAGTAGATCCAGGTGCTGGCGCCGCCGATCCCGAGGCTGATTCTGGCGCAGGTGCAGGCAGCCCAGGCGAATCTGCCTCGGGTCAGCGCACCCCACCCAGAGAACGACGCGTGGGCGCGTCGGGCGCCGATTCCCTAGGTGGGCCAACCGCTGGTGTGCGGGATCAGCCGACCGGCGCGTGGGACCAACCGACCGGTTCCTCGCGCTGCACGCCGCCTCTCGTTCGCAGCCAGGTGGCCCAACCTGGCGCGGGAGCATCTGATGGCGCAGAAACAAGACAAGATGGGGGGCCCCTGCGGCTGGCGGCGGGATCGATGTGGGATCCCGTGCCGCTGATGACAGGATCGAAGTTGGATCTCGTGCGGCTGTGTCATCTTCTGCTGGATCCTCTGTGCCGGATTCTCACACGGCTCCTGATGTGCCAACTCGGAGAACACGGTCACAACATGGTATTGTAAAACCACAAGTTCGTACAGATGGTACGGTCAGGTATGACAAGCTTAAGGTTCGGTTTGGGGGTTTAACGACCACTGGTGAACCAAGTACTCTACATGAAGCTTTGAATGATACTAAATGGAAAATAGCTATGAATGATGAGTATGGTGCTCTTATTAAAAATAAGACATGGCATCTAGTCCCACCAACACAAAACAAAAATGTTATTGATTGCAAGTGGGTTTACCGTATTAAGAGGAAGGCAGATGGTCAAGTTGATAGGTATAAAGCAAGGCTAGTAGCAAAGGGGTTTAAACAGAGATATGGTATAGATTATGAAGATACCTTTAGTCCTGTTGTGAAAGCAGCTACTATCAGACTTGTTCTTTCTGTTGCAGTATCAAGAAACTGGAGTTTGAGGCAGTTGGATGTTCAGAATGCGTTCCTCCATGGCGTTCTAGAGGAAGAGGTCTATATGAGGCAACCACCTGGTTATGAGGTAAAAGGCAAGGAAAATTATCTTTGCAAGCTTGATAAAGCTTTATATGGTTTAAAACAAGCACCTAGGGCTTGGTACTCCAAGTTAAGTGAAAAACTTCAGACACTTGGTTTCAAATCATCCAAAGGATATACTTCCTTGTTCTTCTATAGGAAGGGAAATATTATTATTTTTACGTTGGTCTATGTTGATGATATCATTGTTGCTAGCTCATCACAAGATGCAATCAGTAGTAATCGCTGATAGATCTTAAGAAGGATTTTGCCTTGAAAGATTTAGGGGATCTACACTATTTCTTGGGAATTGAAGTCAGGAAAGTAAAAGATGGAATACTTCTCACCCAAGAAAAGTATGTCTTGGACATGCTTAAGCGTGCCGGAATGGAAAATTGCAAGATTTCAAACATGCCTCTCTCTACATCTGAAAAATTGTCAAAAGAAGAAGGAGAACCATTGGGGGCCGAAGAGTCAACCAGATACAGGAGTATGGTAGGTGCTTTGCAGTATTTAACACTGACAAGACCTGATATTTGTTTTCCTGTCAACAAGGTATGTCAGTACTTGCATTCTCCTACTTCTCAGCATATGACAGCAGTTAAGAGAATTCTGAGATATCTCAGAGGTACTATGAGTACAGGTCTAAAATTTACAAAGTCAGGCTCCAATATTGTTAGTGCTTTCTCTGATGCTGACTGGGCAGGATGTCCAGATGACAGAAGGTCAACAGGAGGTTTCTGTGTGTTTTTTGGTCCTAACTTGATTTCTTGGAGTGCACGTAAGCAGGCTACAGTCTCCAGGTCGAGCACAGAAGCTGAGTACAAATCTTTAGCTAATGCTACTGCCGAGATTATTTGGGTTCAAGCCATGCTACGTGAACTTGGAGTTATGCATTCACCAGTTGCACGTCTTTGGTGTGATAACATTGGTGCTACATATTTATCAGCCAATCCAGTATTTCATGCAAGGACAAAACATATAGAAGTTGACTATCATTTTGTTCGAGAGAGAGTAGCTAGCAAACTGCTGGACATTCGTTTTATTCCTACAGGGGATCAGGTTGCAGATGGTTTCACCAAGGCCTTATCATGGCGGAAGTTAGAAGACTTTAAAACCAATCTCAACTTGGTGAAGTTGTGATTGAGGGGGCGTGTTAGAAAGTATTGTACCTAGGGTATACGGTATTGTATAAACCGTATTCACCCGCGTGTATAGGGCTAGATCGTGTGCGTGTGTTTGTTGTAATCCGGTAGTTAGGCTGTTAGGGTTTATCCTCAGATCTTGTATAGGTTTTCTTGAGGATCAATTCAACCTAACTACCGCGCCATGTATCTTATCTCTGGCTATATAAACACGTACGCGTCCCTGCCCAAAGGCATATGCTTCCACGCAAACTTTCACCTAATATAATATTGATGACAACATTTTGCTAACTATCGATCAAGTATATCCAACAGTTCTGCACGATCCAGGCTGGAAACTGGCATCCTGCCGTAAGTATTTCTTTTCTAGCGACAGTCACTCATTGGATTCTCCTCTGCACAAGGGCATCATGAATGAATGATGCATGTGCCCTCTTATTCATTTATTTATTTATCTATTTTGTTCTTTTTGGTAATTCTGCACCCTGAAGATGTTTCTATTGGTATATGGCTATGTGCTATCAGGAGAGCAGCTGAAACAGTGCATCTGAGATCATTTCCCTGAGCAGTCCAGGTTCACTGAAGTTGACCTATCTATTCATCTAAGCATACAATAATTTACTTTACTAGTGATCTCATATTATATAGTAAGGCTAGTAAGATATAGCTGATGTTGGGGAACTCAGAATTGACTTTGCTTTCACGGATATGGACATGAGTGTCTGAAACATTTGTAGAAAACTCAGTCATGGTCACTTGGACTTGAGCGAACAGTACTAGATTGAACAGAACAGACAGTTTGACTAAATAAATACTCCCTCCGATCTTAGAATGTAAACGTTTTTTTGACACTACACCAGAGTTAAAAAAAGTCTTACATTATGAGACAGAGGAAGTAGTTTTCTTCAGTCATAACAAGTACTGGAGTTAATGATGCGTGTGTTAGGGCAACTCCAACGGGCCGACCCAAACGGACGGTGATTCTGTCCACTTTTTGTCTCTTTGGGTCGGCCAGACGGACACAAACGTCTGCTTCCGCGTTTGGGTCGGCGCGTGCGCCTAACGCTGGCGCGACCCATTTTTACGGCGCTAGGAAAAAAATGCATGCATATTTAAAATAAAAGCAACATTAATTAAACATTAAAGCCGGCCACGAAGGCCGGCGGGAGTCCATGCGTCCACATTTGCATTTAAGAAAAATAAAAACAAACTAAACTACACGCTGGCGCGCTGCCCTAGGCGGCGGCGGCGGCGTCCTCAGGGTCCGTGAGGTCGATGAGTATCGGCATAGGCCCGGCCCAGGGGAATGCCGTGTTTCAGAGCGCGTTCATGTCGGGGTGTGGGCTGTGCCGGCGTGGGCAGTGCCGCCCACGGGCTGTGCCACGGCCTGGCGCGCCTCCTCCTCGGCCTCGCGCTGCTCAGCCTCGGCGTCGCGCTCGAGCATTTTGAGGTACTCGCCGTCGCGGCGCTCCTCGGCCAGCCGTATCTGGCGTCAGTGCTCGAGGTACGCCGCCTCCTGCGCCAGCGTCGCCCCCAGCCAGACCGGCGGCATGCTGACCCACTCGTGCACTACTCCTGTCCAAGAGTAGGCTCGATGGGCTCTGACTCCGGCTCTGGCTGCGGCTCGGCTTTGACGAGGCGGCGGGGAGGGGACGGCTGGGCCACCAGCAGCACCATGCAGTCGCCCACCGCGGAGAGGGCCATGGCCTGCGCCATGGTCACATCGTATCGAGCCTCCTCTTTCTCCACCGCCTCCGCCTTGCGCCGCTCGTCCTCCTCGCTCTCTCTGTAGACGGCCGCACTGGTCTTCCTCGCGAACGATGAGCAGGGGCGGCATCACGCTGCGGTCGACCACGTGCACGTCGCGTCGCCTCGCCTTCTTGTGCTCGAACGCAAACCATCTCGCCCAGTTGGGTGAGTCGGTTGCGTAGACAGGGTTGCGGCGCTGCTCTGGCGTCAGCACCGCCCATCGGCAACGCACCTTCTCTGCGTGTGCCCTAGCCGACCGGGGTTGCGGCGCTGCTACGGCGTCAGCACCGCCCCCCGGCAACGCACCTCCTCTGTGTGTGCCCTAGCCGACCGCGGCGCCGCCGGCCCTGGGAACCTCTCCGGATCCAGATGCCAGTCATGCGGCAGGGTTGCATCGGGGTACGACAGAGGCACGCAGTGCTGCCAATACCAGTCCGCCTGATGCATGTGCACGTTCACGCGCTGCCTCTGCCGGCGAACCGGCGCTGGCGGAGGCGGGAGGAACTCCGCGGGGAAAGGGACGACGGGGGCCTTGCCCTTGGCCTTGCTGCTGCTGGCGCCGGAGAAGAGCCCCATCTCGCTATGGTGGTGGCGGCGGCTAGGATTTGCCGGCGACGGGGGAGCAGAGCGGGCTAGATGTGGACTGCGAAGTGGATGAGGACGGCCTCGCCGCACGGTCGGCTTAAAAAAGGAAGACTGCTGTCACTGACGCATGGGCCCGTGGTCATAAATTAAGCTGACCAGATTGGCCACGGGCAGTTGGACGACTGCTAGGTGGGGACGCGGCGGACACCGAGAAGGCGCGTGTGCCGTCTGTTCCGCGTCCGCGCCGACGCATTTGAGGCGCAAATTTCGACCGCAAATGCGTCGGCGCGGACGCGAAGCGGACACGTTTTGGGTTTGGATCGGCGCGTTGGGCCTTCACTTTTGTCTGTGCCGATCCAAATGGAGAGTGGCGGACGAAATTGGTCGCCCCATTGAAGTTGCTCTTAAGCAACTCAGAAAAACCAGTCAGTCTCATTCAGGAAACACAACATGTTCGAACTGCATTTTTCAGATCAAAACACTCATCTGTAGTGTCTGCGTCTGTATGGGCACCCAAATCTGAAAAAAGAATCGATATCGGATTCAGATTTGGATCTCGTCTCAGGGAGGAGTATCTAACTGGACCCCTTGCTGCCTTCCTGCCGCATAGAATTTGGGCAACTTGCACGCTGCTAGCCTGCAAAGAGTTGTAGAGATTTGCACATTGCTGTCTGAATCATTTAGATTCTCGAGTCAGTAATTGCATTGCAGCAAATCCATGTTTCTCTGCATGTTTCTGAAAAATAATAATCAGTTTCTCTGGAAAATAAATAAATGCTCAGTCGGAATGAAAATGGAACTGAAATGGCTCGCTAGAGGATCTGAAAGTGATGAAGCGCCGAGAATCAGAGATGTAAAAACCCTTGAAATTCACGGCCACATCATGACGCGCCCTCAGCTTGGAAACACCATGAACCGATCAAGTAGGAGTACCAGCCAGGCAGGCGGCCAGGCCACCTCGTTTTCCTCAAGGTCGAGCCGAGGTTGGCATGTGAGGTCTGATGACGCGATAATGTACTTGGCACGATACGGGATCCTTCTCTTTTGTAAAGCAAGTATCTTCACGATCGACCAACCGAATATACATGCTGGCTCTCACGAGACTGCCCAATTTGCACTAGTTTATTGAGGAAGTATCTGGAAGCAGGTAGCGAAACAAGGCAACCGTCCCTGCGCCGCCGTCATGCCACTCCGGCCGGCCGCCCGGCCGCCGCTAGATGCCAATGGCACGATATAATCATGAGATCTCTACAATCATCCTTGCTCGCTCGGTCTCCAGCCTATCACAGCCGGGTCAAAGCGGCCTGTGGGCGGTCCCAGACTCGCAAGCCCCACGTTGACAGCTAGCCCAAGGTCAGGACAGCCACTGGGCACGACCGGGTCCCGCTCCCAGCTGCCCATGGCAGAATCGCTCGCCCGGTGAAGAAGACGACGATGACGGCGACCCGTTCGTTCGTTCGTTCGTTTCACCGCCGCGGTGAAATGCCTCCACTCCACGTGCATGCGCGGCGCGGCGCGGCATGGCGGGCGTCCAAGTTGCCATGTGCTCATCTGCATTCATTTCATATCGTCCACCACACCACCTGCATCGTCTTCTTGGCCTGGCTCTAGTCTAGCTGCTCTGTTCCTCCCTCCTCTGATTGCGCACCAGCTACTGGTAGCTGCCCAATTGCATCCATCCCTCCCATCGTGCTCTGCTCTTTAAAACACCCAGCCCGGCCTTTGTCTAGCTTCCGACCAGACCGCCGCAGCTCGACAATTCATCTACCCGGAGCTGACCGTGCTCCGTCGCCGCATTGATGAATGCCGAAGCTATAGCGGCTCTCCCTCGTCGCGCTTCCCAGGTTAGCACTCAACGCACGCACTGCACCGCCGGGCGCATCCGGAGCACGGACTCTCGGCCGGCCAGCGACTGATCCAGTAGTTCTTGTTTCGCGTGCGCGCACTGCAGGGATGCCACGGTCGCCCGGATCATGGCATTGCCAACCGCGGTCGTAGCCGGCGTTGCCGCGTCCGTCGCCGCGCTGGTGCTGCTGGCGGTCGCCGCCGCGCTCTGCTGGTGGAGGCTCGCGGCGCGCCGTAGCCGGACCTCAGACACCGCCTCCGACGAAACTCCTCCCACGCTAGGTACGTACGTGACACTAGCAGCAACTTCTATGTCCTGCCGCAAGTTCATCCGGTGACCGTCGTGCACGAATGGTTTGGCCTCAGCGGAGTGGGGCAGGTGCGGCCGCACGTCGTCGGCGCCGGACTACCAGGGCGCCAGGCGGTTCACGCTGGAGGAGATGTCCCACGCCACCAAGAACTTCAGCGACGCCAACCTCGTCGGCGCCGGCACCTTCGGCAAGGTCTACATGGGCCTCCTGCTCGACGGCACCGTCGTCGCCATCAAGCGCCGCGTCGGCGCGCCACGCCAGGACTTCGTCGACGAGGTAACCAGAACCACCTGAAAATCTGAACCTCTGCTAGTTCGTGTGACAGCGCTGCATTTTGCCATTCTCATTTAGTACTTTCTGATGAAATACTCGCTGGATTTTCGTTTCGACAAGGAAGTAATTTCCTCTGTACTTACACAAGACGACAGTTCATGAATTGTCTCTGTACTTGACTGAATTCACCTCTCACCTCATGGGGGTTTCATTGTGCAGGTGAGGCGGCAGTCGGAGATCTGGCACCGGAACGTGGTGACCCTCATCGGCTACTGCCAGGACGGGGGTCTGCAGATGCTCGTCTTCGAGCACCTGCCCAACGGCAGCGTCTGCGGCCATCTCTACGGTAATTTGCAGTTGCACAGCTCCATTCTCGTCAGACAAATTCCAAGCAGCAAACAGCCCAACGCTAACGCGCCGACGCTGCATCAATTCACCAGATACCGGCAAAGAGTCCATGACAAGGCTGGAGTTCAAGCAGAGGCTCTCGATCGCCATTGGAGCGGCCAAAGGTGCTGGTAACACAAAACTTATTACACACCCTACTGTGCTTGTTTCTGACGGCGACAGACCGAGTGTGAGAAACAGAGTGTCTGAACTCTGAACTGCATTTGCAGGTCTGGACCATCTGCACAGCCTGGCGCCTCCGTTGATCCACAAGGGCTTCAAGACGAGCAACGTCCTCGTCGACGAGAACTTCATCGCCAAGGTGTCCGACGCCGGAGTGGACCGGCTGCTCAGAGGGCTCGAGGACCCCGGCTCGCCGCTGAACGGATTCCGTTCCGGCATCTACCAGGATCCAGAGTAAGCCTGCCTGAAACTCTGAACCCTGAACATCATTCTGCAGTTTATGTCTGCTGTGCCAACACCGCTCTTATCTGACCGTTACGCATGTGTCTCTGTATGCGTTCGTTCCTCCTCAGGGCACATTCCTTGGCACAGCTGTCTGCGAGCAGCGACGTGTACAGCTTTGGGGTTTTTCTTCTGGAGCTCATCACCGGCAGGGAGGCCGCCAGCTTGGTTTCTCCGGAATCAACCGAATCCCTCGCTCATTGGGTAATTATTCAGTTATACCAATCTTCAGTATATTTGCATTTTTTTAAAGTACTGGTTGTATCGAAGATTTCTTCTGACAAAAGTAACATTAGTTGAAGTTTCATCCAAAATTAAGCTAAATCCAACTACATTATATTGACGCTAGTTTCCTGCTGAATGTGGCAGCTGGAGGCGTCAGGAGACGAGGTGGCGGACCCGAGGCTGGGCGGCAGCTTCACCTCAGAGGGCATGAAGGAGCTAGTCGGGCTGACAATGCAGTGCCTGAGCCCGTCGGCGGTGAGGAGGCGGCCCAAGATGCGGCTGGTCGCGGCGGAACTCGACCGCATCCTAGAGAAGGAGATGACACTGACGACCGTCATGGGCGACGGCACCGCCATCATCACCCTCGGGAGCCAGCTCTTCACGTCATGATCATCCAATATTTGTTGCCACAATGGACATTTTTGTGTTTCGCGGCTGCTAAACTTTAGTTGCCTGAAAATGAATTGAGCATCAGTTGGATTCCCCAAACATCGAGCTCGAAATGAAGACGATATGGCGACGGAGGGGAGTCCGAGGTTTGAAGGATATGGGTGTGGGTATAGGAGGACTTCACGAGTGCTAAGAAAATGGGGAATGATGGTTAGAGGGATGACCGGGGTGACGGCCAGCGGATCGACATAGGAGGCAGTTTAGGTGGGGTGGGAAGACGAGGCCACGCCGACTGCAGGTGGTGGGTGCCGGCGGATTGGACAATAGAGGCGGGCAGCTCGACAATGGAAGCGGTTTTTGACAATGGCGGCGAAGGGGAAATCGATCGTTGTATGTATTTTTTTCCGGGCAACTGACATTTAGCCGGTCCATTTTGTTTTGTACATTTGCATATGAAGCAACTGGTTGTGTACATTCTCTATACTCGATACAGAAGTCGGGAGATATTGAAGTTTCTTTTCTCCTGGGGAAAATAACGAAGTTCCTCTTCCATGGACTCGCAAGGCTAGTTGCCCGGCTTGAAACACACTATCAAGTCTCCAGGCCTAAATTCCCTAAAAAAGGTCTCCGAACCTGGAAACTTACCCTAAACTGGTTTGGGTTGGTGGCAACATGGTATAAGATAACAGGTTTGCTATTTCACATCTAGATGTGAAATAACTATCTCACATCTAACTTCCTAGCCATTAGATATAGCATATTAAGATTCGTAATTTTTGCTTTCGCTTCTTCGTGTCTTGTTTTTTTAGGAGCTTCGTGTCTTTTTGTTTGTCAAGATGCGTGCGTAACAACTTTTTGTTGCCTGGGCCGCTTCGCGTTATAGCTGCCAGCTTTGCTTTTGCCTGGCCCGCTCCTATTGTGGAATTTTTTCCATCGACTTTTTGTGTGTACCGGCCTCCTGTAGTCTTTAGAGCTGGTTGTCTTTTTTTTTGAGCCATTCGCGTACTTGTGCTGTGGAAACAAGGCGTCATGTCTATCCATTTATTCTTGCCTCGTCGTTTTACTTTTTTGTTTTTATTTTTTTGTTTCATTATTTGTTTTAAATTATGAAGTATTTTATACTCATGATCTTTTGTCTTTTATTTATATTTATTTTTTGTTTTCTTTTTTCTTTTTTTAATTTATGAATTTCCACTCAGCCATCTTTTCGCTTTAAATGTCATGCAAATCTTGATCAAGAGTTGTTTTCTCGCACGGGTATCGTGTCACGTTGTGGGTCTAGTGACTACTTGTCGGCCTTGCTCATCCAACTCAGTCGCCCCAGTTTCTAATCGCCCCAGTTGCAAGGCAACCATGTACTCGCAACCCGGGGGATGTAGTTTTGTAGTTGTCCCAGTTGCAAGTCCATCCTCGACTCGCAACTCGGGTGGTGTTGTTTTTTGTTCTTATTTCATAGTAGTTGCAATTAGACCCACGACCCGCAACTAGGGGTTTCTGTCGGCCCAGTTGCAAGTCTACCCTCGACTCACAACTCGGGAGGGTGTTGTTTTGTTTCACCCCATTTGCAAGTCCACCCCTGACTTGCAACTCGAGGGATGTAGTTTCTAATTGCCCTAGTTGCAAGACAACCATGTACTCACAACTCGGGAGGCTGTAGTTTTAGTTGCCCTAGTTGCAAGTCGACCCTCAACTCACAACTTGGGGGGTGTTGTTTTTTGTTCTTGTTTCATAGTAGTTGCAATTAGACCCTCGACCAGCAACTAGGGGTTTCTGTCGGCCTAGTTGCAAGTCCACCCTCGTCTCGCAACTCAGGAGGGTGTTGTTTTGTTTCACCCCATTTGCATGTCCACCCCTGACTTGCAACTCGAGGGATGTAGTTTTTAATCGCCCCAGTTGCAAGACAACCATGTACTCACAACTCAGGAGGGTGTAGTTTTGTAGTTGCCCTAGTTGCAAGTCGACTCTCAACTCGCAACTCGGGGGGGGGGGGTATTGTTTTTTCTTCTTGTTTCATAGTAGTTGTAATTAGACCCTTGACCAGCAACTAGGGGTTTCTGTCGGCCTAGTTGCAAGTCCACCCTCGTCTCGCAACTCGGGAGGGTGTTGTTTTGTTTTCACCACAGTTGCAAGTCCACCCCGACTTCCAACTCGAGGGATGTAGTTTGCAATCGCCCCAGTTGCAAGTCCACCGCCATCTCGCAACTCGGGGAGGGTGTCGTTTGTTGTTTGTTTTCACCCCAATTGCAAGTCTACACCAGACTTGTAACTCGAGGGATGTAGTTTGTACTCGCCCCAGTTGCAAGTCAATCGTGTACTCGCAACTTGGGAGGGTGTAGTTTTGTAGCCCTAGTTGCAAGTCCACCCTCGACTCGCAACTCGGGGGGTGTTGTTTTTTGTTCTTGTTTCATAGTAGTTGCAATTAGACCTTCGACCTGCAACTAAGGGTTTCTGTTGGCCCAGTTGCAAGTCCACCCTCGACACGCAACTCAGGAGGGTGTTGTTTTGTTTTCACCCAGTTGCAAGTCCACCTCCGACTTGCAACTGGACATGTATTTTGTTTTTCATCCCAGTTGCAAATCCACGCTCGACACGCAACTGGGCTTGTATTTTATTATTCTCCCAATTGCAAGCCCATCCTCGAATCGCAAATGATATTTTTGTTTTGTGTAGTTGTCCGAGTTGCAAGTCCGCGCTCAACTTGCAACTAGGCTTGTAGTTTGTTTCGTCCCAATTGCACTTCCATCCTCTATTGGTTTTCTGGTTATTCTTTTGGTTTTTTCTATTTCTTTTTTTTCTTCTTTTGCTTCGTATTTTGTTTTTATTTTTTTGAACATTTTCAAATATATGGACAATTTTCAGTTCATGAAAATTTTGGAGCTTTGTGATTTATTTATTTTGAATCGGTGAACATTTTCTGAATCCATGAACAAGTGTTAACACTTTTGGATGCACGATCAATTGTTCAGTATGTGTTTAAAAAATTATTTAGTGTATATTATAAAAATGTTTTACCGTATATTAAAAAAGGTTAAGTTGTATTTAAAAATATTTAGTGTGTACTAAAAAAGTTTAGTGAATATAATTTAAAAGCTCATTGTATATAAAAAAGTTCACTGTATATTAAAAAAATTATATTACCACAAATTCGTGAACATATTTCTGATTTTTTTTAATCAAACTTTGTCTTCTACTGAAAATTAATGCATAAAATATAAAGAGTGGAATGGGAAAGCAAAAACCAAAGGGCAAAAAAAATATCATTTATAACCTATTAGAAGCTAGCGATCAGAGACACACCGCTAAAAAGTGGGCAATAAAACGCAAAAACTAACAAATCGATGGTAGAACTACTTTATTTTCACTGATATACATCTGATCACTAGCTTTTCCTGGAAAAAAAAAATCTGATCCTTAGCTTCGAGTAGTGACACAACACAACTTATCAAGGTGCTTGCTGCTTCTCCCTACGTCGCCATCCGATATAATATGATCTATTGATCTACCATGCACGCACAGGGAGCGACACATGTAGCAAGAAGGAATCTTCGGCTGGCTGATGCACAACGTAAAAAGCTAGCCTCACTACGAGCTGTCGGACGTATAGGCCGGCCCATCGAGGCGGACGTGAGCGCGAAACTGGTTCGTTTGTTTCAGGCTTTATGACAAATCAAAATCGAACAAATAAGATAAACAATAAAAAGGTGGCGATGACATCATACTTAGATGTGAGATATTATCTCACATCTAGATGTAATATAGACGGACCCATAAGATAATATTTGTGCATGGAACAACGGGTTGGTGCTCCAAATTGTATGAAATGGAATTCATTTCGTAATTGAACATAAACTCATTATAAAGTTGCAATGGTTGACATGTATTGTTGCATGGTTCGAAAGACTACAAGTTTTGTATAACATGTGTTTGAATGGACATTCTGTGTGTGTGTGTGTGTGTGGGGGGGGGGGGTTATCAAAAAGTGCCTATGGTTTTCTAATTTTAGTTGCCATCTCACTTTGATCAACAATTTTAGTTAGCAATGAGCCGCAGCAGAAGGATAGCTATGGACCGGAGCTACTAAAGCACACTAGATGAAAAATGTGACTGAAACAAATTACTGTAAGGCAACTTACAAGGGTGTAAGGTTTGCCCTGGCGATTTTTTCATTAAAATGAAGCCAATAGAAAACATATCACAAGGTTCAGGTAACCACCCCACCCGCACACAGGATTTTAACTCATCACTGATCTGAAAATTTTACGCTTCTATCCAGTGCTGGACTGCTGCTCGAACCAATACATGATCATGTTGTATCAACTCAAGTCTCTAGGCCTGGAAACTCCCCTTTGGGGTTTGGGCAACGGCGACGAGGTAGATTATCATGTCGCGGCGGCACATCGGGCACGTCGACCGCCGGTCGAACCACGGCAGGAGGCACCGGACGTGGAAGGCGTGCGAGCATGGCAGCATCACGGCGTTGGGCCCGTCGACCTCACGCGCCGACATATCCTCCATGCACACGCAGCACTCGGAGGCACCCGCCGCGTCGGCCCCTCTGCCCGCCATGAACCGGCAGTGCGCCGCCGTGACCTGCTTGCACGCGAGCAGCAGCGCCCTGGGCTCGCTGTACACGGCGCTCACCAGGACGTCCACGCACACGTCAACTTGGCTATGGAGCAGGTCGGGCAACCAGCTGCTACGCGCATGGATCATGGTGGCAACATCGTGGGGCAGGAAGTGGTCTTCGTCCCAGTTGCCGGCGGCGAGGTCCAAGTCGCCGACGACCGGCGTCTGCGCGAGCATCTGGTGGATGATGTCGCGGCATGAGGAGCGGCTCCGGAAGAAGGCGTCGTGGTCGTGGAGGTAGAACACCTTGTCGTACCGCCGGGGCGGGTCCTCGTGCACCAGCCTGGCCGTTGGGTGGCCTCCCACCTCGCGCAGGCAGTAGCTGACGACCACGTCGCCGTGGAGGCGCACGGAGCATGGCTGGCCCGTGGCGCTCGGGTCGCTCTTTTTTCTGCCCGACAGCCCGAGTGCGATCGACCGTCCGTTGCTGAGCCGGCACTCGGTCGCCGCCGCGGCCAGCGGCGGCATGCACCGCAGTGGTGGATGCATCGGTCGGTCGGTCCGTGGGGTCGCTGGGTCCATTGCTCGGTCTCTGGATGTCTATGTGGACAGACGAGGCGGGCGCTGGCGTCGGATTCAGACTGCGTAAATAGGACGTACAGTACGTACGAGGCGGTGTCGGTTTGCACGGGTCGGTACCCAACCCAACTGGTCACGTGTACTCCCTATGTAAACTTTTATAAAAACTTTTAAATCACTAGCAAATATGCATGTGCGCTGCAACGGGAGAAAAATAGATAAATACATCAGCAAACCCCTTAAAATCTTTCACGATGTCGTACTTGAAACAACATGATCAGTAGTGTTGTGCAAAAACATAAAGGTGAGACAATTTTTTAAGTGTTACTAAAATTGTGTCCAATTTATTAGACAACAAAAATACCTGCCTAGCTGTAGGAAACATATACAATAGACATTTTCAAAATGCCCCATATAAAGAAAGGTATTAATTAAGGATGCATCACAAACATAATTTTAAAAATGATGAATATGCAAGGTTCTAGCTAGTCAGGCTATGGTTTGTTTGTGATGCATACCAGGATAGTTTTAGATGAATCAAACGCGGCGGCTAGCGACTTAAAAGAAAAGGTGAATCATTTTTTTCACTTATCAGTGGCATTTGTGGGTAATTCTCATCAACTTTGAGAGTAATTCCATGACGGACAGGGAGAAGCACTAATCCTTTTATTAATAGGTATAGACTAGGGAATACGTAACAATGTTTAGTTCGGTACTTGGTTACCGAACCGAAAACCAATACCGAACGTCTGGTACTTTGGTTATTGGTACAGCTAGGAAAACCAAACCGCTCAGCCTTTGGTACATGGTTTAATAACCGAGATCATTATTAGTGGTAGCCCTCACAGGGCAGTCCATCGCCATTCATGACATCCCATGGAATTACCCCCGCTCGAGCGGCGGCATGGCAACGGGCGGCTGATCGGGAATAAGAAAGCTAGAGAAAGTAAAAGTTTTTATGTTATGTGCACAGATCTGCATAATATTATTTTTCTTTTCAGATTTTTGTTTAATTTAGGGTTAATTCATTCCCATGATTCATTTTTCGTTACAAAGAAATTTGTTATTTGCTTTCTCCTTTGTTCAAATTGTCATGTGCTAGCTCCAATGATGTGAAGAAACATTAGTCAAAATCTTTGCCTAAAATATTAGCTCCACTGCCATTTACTCCCTCCGTTCCGATTTACTCGTCGCGGTTTTAGTTCAAATCGGAACGGAGGGAGTACAAGTGAATTAGTCCGTAGAATTTAAGTAAAATATTAGCTCTTCCTGTAACGTTTTGTATCAATCACCCTGTACGTCTAGTATTATCGAGGAAAAAGTGTGACTGAAACATATTCTTTTCAGGCAACTTACAAAGGTGTGGGGATTCCTCCGGCGATTTTTTTCATGAAAATGAAGCCAACAGAAATCACATTACAGGTTCCTTCCAGCAAGATGAAGCTACCTATCGACTATCATAGACCACAAGACCAGCCGCATTTCGGTAGCCGGTAAAAACAAAAAACCCATACACGGGATTTTTATCTCATCACCGATCTGAAAATTTGGACTTCCATCCAGTGCCTGACAGCTGATCCACGGGGTCTTCTATCCGGTCCGAACCAATTTGTGAGTAGCAAGCGTTGGCGCGATTTGGAGGCTACTGTTCAACTATTATATCAGCTCGAGCATCTTGGCCTGGAAACTTGCCCTTTGGGGTTTTGGTGGCGGCGACGAGGTACACGATCATATCGCGGCGGCACATCAGGCACGTCGACCGCCGGTGGAACCACGGCAGGAGGCACCGGACGTGGAAGGCATGCGAGCACGGCAGCATCAGGGCGTCGGGGCCGTCGACCTCGTGCGCCGCCAGATCCTCCATGCACACGCAGCACTCCGAGGTACCCGCATTGACTCCTCGGGCCGGCGCCGTGGACCGGCAGTGCGCCGCCGTGACCTGCTTGCACGCGAGGAGCAGCGCCCTGGGCTCGCTGTACACGGCCTTCACGCGGACGGTCACGAGCACGTCGACGCTGCCGTGGGGCGGGGCGACGCCCATGTTTCGATCCTTCGCGTCTCGGTACCCGCTCACTATAGACGTGGCCAGACGGTGTGGCAGGAACTCGTCCCAGTTGTCGACGGCGAGGTCGAACTCGCCGACGACCGGCGTCTGGGCGAGCATCTGGTGGATGATCTCGATGCAGGTCCGGTAGCTCCGGAAGAAGGCGTCGGGGTGGTAGAGGTAGAACACCTTGTCGAACGGCCGGGGCGGGTCCTTGTGCACCAGCTTTGGTACGGTGCTGGAGCTCCCCACCGCGCACACCAGGTATTCCACGACCAGGCTGCCGTGCAGGCGCACGCAGGGGGGGGTGGCCGGAGCCGGTGGCCTCTTTCCTGGCGGCTCGGGTTTCCAGGCTTTGGAGCCGGCACTCGGTCGCCGCGGCGGCCACCGGCGGCATGGTCCTCAACGGCGGATGCATCGGTCGTCGTCCGGTCCGGTGGGCGGTGGCTGAATCGACAGCCGGTCTGTCTGTGCCTGTGGGTGTGTGTATGTAGACGAGGAGGGGGTGCGCGCGCACGGGCCGCGAGCAGGGTTCGGATTGCGTAGGAAGGACGCGCGTGTACGGGTCCGAACCCGACGTCATAAGGACGCACGGTGCACGCCAAAGTCCGTCGTGATTGGATTGAACCGACCCCACAGGTGTGCATGTACATGGAAGGTGACGTGTCCTGGCAGCGTCGTGACGACGTGACCGTGTCCTGTGCATGCAGTGCGACGTGATTGTGTCGACGTGTGCGATGGAGTGGTGGCAAAATCGGAGCAAAGACACAAGGTGGCCCATCAATTCCAGCCCAACACGAAGAGAAGCATGGAACCCGGCCGGGAACGTGTGTATGGTGCATCTCCTCGCATTTCTTTTCCCTGTGTGGCCATGCTGATCTCGACTGTATTGTTCCGATCTTTTCCGATTTCTAGCGGAACCTGTGTGTTCATGACATTTAAATCTTTAAAACAAGATCTAACTTGGACACGTTTTGAACAAGTTTGAATTTAAATTTTGATATCATAATGAAACTTATATGAAACGTGACATGATACGATAATGAAACCGGAGTGAACTGATAATGAAAACATGCAAAAGGGAATGTAATAAATGATAATGAAACTTATATCAATTATGAGATGAAACGTTGACGAATTGTGGAACGAGACAACAACAGAAACATGCAAAAGGGAATGTATGATTTTTTTTAATGAAAACATATAAAACTACGATGACCTATAAATGATATCATATACAAAATATGTGAAAAGAACACATTTAGAGCCCAACCCAACCATGAAAGATAATTTAACAGAATGATACAAAAACTCTAGAAACAAAGGAAACCTGAATGAAATAATACAGAAATCCCGAATGAAAAATAGTGAAAACTTGTAATGAAAAAATGGAACATTTAAAAATACGATGAAACACAGATGGAATGTTTTCAACAAATTTCAATATGGTTTCAAATTTGAATTTAAAATTTTTCAAACGTGTTAAAAATTGAACTTGTTTTGAAGATTTAAATAAAGTGAATACTAATATTCGAACAATTTGTCAATTGAATATTTGGTTCAAAAGATATAATTGGTACAAACTATATAATCAAACTGAAAAGCATGGGTGGTGGGATGTAACTCTTTGTGGATTGGTCATCCTACATTTTGACTATAAACATACCCACTAGTCACTCCGCCATGGGGAGGCTCCTTGTTAGTTGTCCCATTCCCACCACTTCGAAATTGAAGCAATTGAAGGTATGTATCTGTGTGAGGCAATGCATGATGTAGCAATTGAAGCTTCATATGTGATATGTGTACGTGAACTAGGGTTTTGGTTACCGTACAAAATTTCGAGTTACTGAGTACTATTTACTCCCCCACTACCACAACCCCCTCGCGGGGGTAAATGGGCATATCAGTAAAAGAAATCCATTTTTTAATTTAAACGAGCAATATATGGTCAAGTACCATGCGAGCTTAATTTGAACACAAGGGCAATCAAAGCTGGACGATAGAACTGCTCTCTGTGTATTCCATTCACCCACACACCACAAGATATACATGATGGAGTTACAACAAACAGCCCGATGGAAGTGGCACGCAGGCCAGGGCGTGATCCATGATCCTATTATCTAGGAATACAAGTACATGTACATACACAGGTATTCTACGTGTTAACACCCCCTCACCGAACTCCATGTGGATGGACGTTGAGGCTGCTTCATGAACTCGTGAAAAACCTGTGATGGCAGTCCTTTGTGAACAAATCTGCAAATTGCGAGCTGGAGGGAACATGCAAGACTCTAGCTTCCCAAGAGACACCCGGTCGCGGACAAAATGAAGATCGATCTCAATATGCTTAGTCCGTTGGTGCTGAACAGGGTTAGAGGCAATGTAGGCGGCGAGATGTTGTCACAATATACGATAGTGGCCTGGTTGGGTGGGTGACGGAGTTCATACAAGAGTTGGCGCAACCAACAAGACTCGGCGACACAGATTGGCCACACCACGGTATTCAGCCTCGCGCTGGATCGTGACACGGTGGCTTGCCGCTTGGAGGACCATGATAGCAAGTTGTGCCCGAGAAAATGCAAAACCGGAGGTGGACTTGCGGGTGTCCGGACAGCCGCCCAATCGGGTCGGTGTATGCCACAAGATCACGTGAGGGGGACTTGTAGAGCTGCAAGCCGTAGTGTGTGGTGCCACGGAGATACCGAAGGATGCGTTTGACGAGTTGCATGTGAGTGTCACGTGGCGCATGCATGAAGAGACAGACCTGTTGAACCGCATAAGAGAGGTCAGGTCGAGTGAGAGTGAGGTACTGTAGGGCGCCGGCAAGGCTGCGGTAGGCGGTGGGATTGTCAAGAAGAGTACCATCATGAGCGGATAGCTTGGCTTGTGTGTCAACGGGAGTGGAGACGGGTTTGCAATTGAGCATCTTGGCACGATCAAGGATTTCGAGAGCATACTGTTGTTGACACAAGAACAAGCCGGTGGTGGTGGGTGTCACGTTGATGCCTAGGAAGTGGTGAAGCTCACCGAGATCAGACATGGCGAACTCACGTTTGAGAGAGGAGATGATATGGTGGAGTGTTTGTGGTGTGCTAGCAGTGAGGATTATATCATCAACATACACGAGGAGGTAGGCAATAGAGTCACCATGGTGGAGAATGAAGAGAGAGGAGTCACTTTTGGAGGCCGAGAACCCAAGTGACAAGAGAAATGACCGAAACCGGTTGAACCACGTACGGGGGGCTTGCTTCAAGCCATAGAGAGACTTGTGAAGAAGGCATCGTGGTCGCCGCGAGGAGTCCACGAACCCGCCGGTTGAGCACAGACACCGTCTCGGAGATCACCGTAGGAAAGCGTTCTTCACGCCGAGTTGATGGATTGGCCACGAGCTGGAGGTGGCAATGCTGAGCACAACTCGAATGGTGGCCGGCTTGACGACCGGACTGAACGTCTCGTCATAATCAACACCTCCTTTTGAGTGAATCCACGGACCACCCAACGTGCCTTGTACCGCGCTAGAGAGCCATCGATGTTGAATTTGTGGCGAAAAATCCACTTGCCCGTCACCACGTTGACACCTGCAGCTTTGGAACCAAAGACCAAGTGGAATTCTTAATTAAAGCATCATATTCATCAAGCATTGCATGGCTCCAATTTGGATCTTTAAGTGCGGAACGGTATGTTGGGGAATGGGTGAGATAGTGGAGGGAGTAGTGTTGGCGAGGAAGAGGCGTTCGGTTGGCAAAACCGGACTTGGCGCGAGTTTGCATTTATGGGAGTTGTGGGGGTTTGATGGGCTTTGCACGAGCTGGGAGACGTGGCTGGATAGGAGGACGGCGCGGAATGAGAGGAGGATGGCGTGGGGTCGGGTGCATGGAGCAGAGGGCGCAGGATCCGAGGAAGATCGAGGAGCAAGCGAATCGGGGCGCGATCCGAGGAAACAGTAGCGGTGGTTATGGGCGGCGATGAATCCGAGGCAGCGTGGGGACGGAGGTAGCGGGAGGTGGGTGTGTGGGACCGGACGAGCAGAGGGCGGATGACGCGTGGACGAGGGCGACGCGGGCTGGGGTGGTTGGCGATCCGGATTGGGCGTGCATGGGGGCGTCCCATCGGGAGGATCTGTGGGTCTGCACGAGGTAGGTGGGGATCCGTTGTGTCGGCTGAAGCGGCCGGGTGGGATTTTCGTGGCAGGTCTTTGTGGGAAGCGATGGAGCGGGTGGTGCGTATGGAAAAATTGTCTCATCGAAGGTGACGTGGCGAGAGACAATGACGCGACGCTGTGTGAGGTCGTAGCACCTGTAGCCCTTGTGCTCGAGTGGGTATCCAAGAAAAATGCAGCGGGTAGAGCGGGGTGAAAGTTTGTGAGGTGATGTGGCATATAAATTGGGGTAACAAAGACACCCAAAAACTCTTAAGTGGTCATAGGTGGGAGGAACGCCATGGAGCATGAAGTAAGGTGTTTGGCCGTGGATGGCACAGGAAGGACGTCGATTGAGGAGATACGTAGCTGTGTGTAAGGCTTCGACCCAAAAGGGTGGGGGTAGAGTGGCTTGGAGTAAGAGAGTGCGGACGATGTCATTGGTTGTGCGAAGGAGACGCTCGGCTTTGCCATTTTGAGGAGACGTGTGAGGACACGAGAACGGTAGGCAATACCATTCGTGGAGAAGAAAGCACGTAAGGAGTGGTTGATGAATTCGCCGCCGTTGTCACATTGTAGGGCTTTGATGATAACGTTATATTGAGTGCGTACAAACGAGAAAAAGCGTTGAAGAGTGTCGGAGGTGTCGGATTTGTTGCGAAGGGGGAAGGACCATGAAAAGTGTGTGTAATCATCAAGCACAATCAAATAATATTTGAAACCAGAAAAGCTTACAACGGGGCTAGTCCAAAGATCGCAATGGATCAACTCAAAGGGAGCAAATGTGCGACTAGAGGATGAAGGGAAGGGAAGGCGAGGCTGCCGTCCTAATTGGCAAGCATTACATGTGGTATGCGCCTGTTTATTACAAGATGGAAGGAAATCCTGAGCAGCTAGGGAAGAGACGATTTGAGGACTTGGATGACCGAGCCGTCGATGCCACACGTCGCCGGTGGAGGTGGTGGTGGAGAAAGCGGAGCGCCAAGTCTTGTTATTGCCGAAGAACGGATAGAGGTCGCCGGAACTAGCGGAGATCATGAGGACCCTCCTGGTGCGAAGATCCTTCACAACAAAACCAGATGGGTAAAATTCAATTGAGCATAAGTTGTCTTTGGTGAATTGGCGAACGGAGATAAGGCTGGTAACTACATGAGGGGAGAATAAAACATTCCTAAGCTTAAAGTTGTGAGGGGTGAGGGAGGTGGAACCAGTAGCATGAATAGGAAGGTGGGTGCCGTTGCCAACCACAATGCTAGAGAAACGAGGCTTTAATGAAGAGTTCGAGAGGTCAAGATTACCAGAGTTGCCGGTGACGTGGGAAGAAGCGCCGCTGTCGAGGTACCATTCATGCGGAGCAGAGTTGCTGGTGGGGTAGCCTTGTGCGCTGTAGGCGGCCTGAAGCATGGCGAGGTGATCCCATGAAGGAGGCGGGGGCGGTGGTGGCGCTTGCATCTGGTATGCCTGGGCATGCGACCAGTATGCTGGCCGAGCACACCGCGCTGTTGGGAGGAACCCAACCGGGCGCGGGTTTAGCGGCGCCATGCCGTAGGGGCAAAGAAGCCCATGTACGGGTTGTAGGACATGGGCGGCAGATGTCCACGATCGCCGGATCACCACGGCCCGCCCGCGCCCGCCCACGCCCGCGCCGCCGCTGTCGCCGCGATCGCCGCGGTCACCGCCCTCAGTGCGGTTGCCAGATCCGCGAGCCTGGGAGCCGTTGCCACGATCAGCGCCCCGGTCGGGGCGATCGCCGCGGTCGCCGGTGCGAGTGTTGGAGGAGCCGCCAGGGCCGGAGGGGTGACCAGCAGAGCCGCCGCCGCCGGTGACAGCGAGGATGGTGACCGGCTCAGCGGCCTCGCGCTGAGCGAGGTTCTCCTCGGCAAGCTTCAGGCGAGAGAACACCGTTTCGAACGGCGGCAGAGGGACGGTGTCCCCGAGGACGACGCGGATGGTGTCGAGTCGTTTGTCGATGCCGTGGAGAAACTGGGTGGTGAGATCCACCTCCGTGACGGCGTGGTCGATGTCGGCGAGGCCGGCGGTGATCAGCTTCATGCGGCGGGCGATTTCGGCGACGGAGAGGTCCCCCGCTTGAGGTTGCGGTGCTGCGTGTTGAGCATCATGTACCGAGCCGCCCTGTTCGCGAGGAAGTAATCCCGGATGCGATTCCAGAGATCATAGGTGGTGGTGGCGCCGACGACATGATCAACAAGGTTGTCGGCGAGGGTGGCGTAGATCCAGAGCACGAGATGGGCATCGAGCTCGCGCTGTTGGGCAGTGGCGTTGGCAGGGAGGGGGTGCTCGATGAATGAAGTGACGCCAGAGCGGATCGAACCAGCAGGAAAACGACTTCCACTTGTGGTAGTTGTGCTCGTCGGGTTAAGAAGGAACTTGATGTGGTTGTGGATGCTGTCGTTGAAGATGGGGAGGCGGGCAGGGAGAGGGGCGGCGCGGAGAAGAGAAGAGAGGGGCAAACGGGTGGTGGGAGGGGGATGGGCACTGTTGAGAGCCGGAGAAGTCCCAAAGACAAAGGGAGCAGGGGATGTGGCGGCGGGCGTGGAGCCGCCGTCGAGGGCTGGGCCGGTAGCGGAGGAAAGGGAGCTGGCGAGGTGGCGGAGGAGGTGGAGTCCGGCCATGGGGAGGGCCTGTCGCGATACCAAGCTGGACGATAGAACTGCTCTCTGTGTATTCCATTCACCCACACACCACAAGATATACATGATGGAGTTACAACAAACAGCCCGATGGAAGTGGCACGCAGGCCAGGGCGTGATCCATGATCCTATTATCTAGGAATACAAGTACATGTACATACACAGGTATTCTACGTGTTAACAATCAATGGCGTAGTAGTGCTAGTAAAAAAAAGGCAGGACTTGATCTCAAAACCACCAACGAACCAAAGACAGTTGAAGCAGTGGAACAACCACTAGCCATGAGCATGTTTATGAATACTGTTGAAGCAGAGGGACAACCACTATGCCATGACCCTGTTTTTGAATAAAATTAGTTCTTTAACAATTTGACTTAGGCTAGACATTTCAATTCATTTTTTGTTCACAAAATTAGAACGGTATTTTGTGATAACCATGGTAACCGCAATCCCCGGGGGTGTTTTTTGTGTTTGCTAGCCAAAACATTGACGTAAACATATGGCGCGCCTCAATTGGCTAGCAACACACCGGTAGAAACCGGTGTTGCTGGAAAATCCTCTCTCGCTGAAACCATAGTTCCGGATTGGTTTTCCTATAAGACTGTCTTTAAATTGGATTAAATGGGCTAAGCCTCTAAATCAACTAGATGATTTCCCGCACGTTGCTGCGGGATGTTAGTATGCCAATCAGTTCATGTGAGTGGCAGACGTTGATGAAGAAAAGAAAAGTAATAGAAAAAATTAGGAGTGTGGTGGTGCAGTTTTTATCTTGGGCGCATGAGAGGATTAATTAAAAAATGGATAGCAAAACATCTGCTAGATGAAAATTGCTTGATCTGATCGACTCAGTGTCCCGTGCACCTATGAAGTAGAGTTCAAGAATTAACAATGTTATAAAGAAATGTGGTGCAGGACGGGAGTGCAAACTTTTAAAACAGTGACCACACAGAGAAGATGATGTAGTCGATCTCGACTGGTAACCTGCAATACCCAAAGTGATTGATGTCTATTAGAATGGCCATGCATGTAAATTAGCGATCGATAGCAGAGGATGTAACTGTGCGCCTTATATTATGGAATTGTATGCAATTCCTAATACGCCCTACATATTGGGAAGGAGGGAGTAATGTTTAAGAAGAATCGTCAAGCTGTACTTTTTGTTTAATTCCGAAATAAAACTGCTAATTCTGAAGCCAAGGGAACATGTACCAAGCAAAAATAATGGGTTAAATATGAATTAAATATCATCCAGCAGTTAGTTGGGCGAGGCCGTGAGGAATGGACATGTAGCTCAAAAAAAATCTAGTAAATAACATATTGACGACGACTGAAAATGAGAATGGATGACAGTTCAAATGGTCGTATGTTCAGTATACCCAAAACTGCTACTCTGAAGTGGGCCAATGATGTCTATTAGAAGGGCCAATGATATACTCCCTCCGTTCGGAATTACTTGTCTTAGAAATGGATGTATCTAGAACTATAGTTCTAGATACATCCATTTCTAAGACAAGTAATTCCGAACGGAGGGAGTACTTATGAATTAAATATCGTCCAGCAGTTAAATTTCTTCAACTTTGCTGATCCCCCCTACAAAATTGACTCAAATATTGATTTCTTACACTCTGAAGAATGAGCATGGCTGAGGTTCAGTAGACAATTACATCCCTAGCACAGTAAGTGAATGATGATGAAGAACCAAGCAAACAAAAGAATTGTACATTTGCTAGCATTACAGAAAGTCTAACCGATGCTCTGTTGCTCAAATGTGTCCTTTATGTCAGACTTTACTGTTAGATGTGTGTGTGTTCACTGTTCAGAGTTGAGACACATAAACTTGACAAATGAACAAAAGTATTAATTAACCATGGGTAAATCTTAAATGGGGCAAAATTGCTTGCATTGCAGCAGTACACCCTTCCTGGTAGTAATCTATGGATGCATTTCTTTGGATTCAGTCCAATGCATACATCCCAGTAGCACCAGCAGAAGCTCTCGCTGGTGACTCTTTGGATGGCACTACAGGATGCTTGCAACTACATTTCAAAGAGTCAAATACTCAGATGCCTGCATATATTAATATTAGCCTTTCATCACTCCGTTGCACTTTTACTCACAAAAGTGACAGGAAACGACATAAATCAGAAACAACATTTTGTCTAATTCGAACTTTTACTCCCACATAACAGTTGACTTGGCACAAACAACATGTATCATCATGCAGAAATTCAGGTCTGAATAGTAACAGTAGTCTTGCAGCACAAGAGGCAAGAAGCAGGGTGCTACTAATCAACTTACAGAGATCCTTTCTGCTTTATAGTAGTACTTGAGGTCAAAAGGGTCAGCAAACCCAAAATCAGAAGCTAGATCGTGGGAGTAAGCTGGACCGGACCCTTCACCGGCTGGGCTCTTGAAGAGCTGCAGTTCGCAACCTTTGCTCGACCATTTTGCACTGATCAGAGGCTTCAGTTTGGCATTCACATAACCCGGGCCCCAAGAGAAACATTCGCTGGCTACCACAACAACCATCTGCTCCAGCACCCGCCCTCTCTCCGCGAGGAACTTGAGGAAAACAACCTCGCTTCTCGACCCTCGGAACTCGTAGAAAAACACCTTCTTCATGCTCTGCACAACACATTTAATGGGCCCGCCCTCCTGCCAGAACTTGATGTTCACCTTGCCAGTAGACTCTTCATCAACGCTGGACTGCAGATGAAATCGGCACATAGATAGTTCAGTACTACATATTAACATATCATGCAGCAGCAGGCCATCAATCATAGACCTCAGGAGCAGATGCTAGATATATAGGCAGCCACTAACTAGTGTTGCCGAATTGACAATGCAGCAAGTGTATCTAGTATTGCAAAATCATAAAACCAATTTTACCTGAACATGGAGCGTCTCCAGGTTAGGAAAGCATCTGAGGAAACCAGGCACTTTCTTGACAGCATTGCGGACACCGAACTGCACCTCTATGGCCAAAATCTGTACACTAGGGACAATGCTCTCCTTTGTTCCAGCCTGCAATGAACCCAAGGACAGATAAACAAATTGAGATCATAGATTGGGTGTATAAATAACTGACACAACACAGCTACACATGCAAATCATATTAGGAATAATGCTCTCCTTGTTCCCAGCTTGCAAATGCGCATATATTGACATCGAAACTAATTCAGATAAACTAATTGGGACGATTGATTGAGACTATTATTAATTGACACAGCACAGCTACGCATGCAAATCAACTTAGGGATAATCCTCTCCTTGTTCCCAGCCTGCAAATGCACATATATTATTCACATCGAATCTAATTCAGATCATATATTGACATAGCAGGTATACACATGTAAATTAGATTAGCATTGCAAGCGAGATGCATCATGCATATATACCACGATGACGGTGTTTCCGATCCCCAACTCTTGCTCTCCTGGCTGAAGATATCCCAGCACACGCAGGTTTGGTGCACGCCCAATCTTGATCCTGGAAGAGCAGTTCATGGGGAAGAGGCTGGTGGCAGTGAGCTCGCTCTCAAGAAAAGTTGTACACTGGAAGAGCCTCTCGAGGCGAGGCGCATCCACCACGTCGATGTCCTCCAAGTGGGTATAGCCCAGCTGAACGCACCGCAGTCTCTGGCCGACGAGGCGGAGGCGCACTCCGGTCTGGCTCGCCATGATGACGAGGAACTCCAGGGCGGGGCTTCTTTCAAGCATGAATGCCAGATCGCGGTCCTCCATGACAGTCATGCAGAGGCCGAGCTCACGGAGTTTGGGGAAGCCTGCGCCGCGCGGCACGGCGGCCATGTCCGGGAGCCTCCAGACGCCGAGGTAGAGGCGGGTGAGGGAGGCGCAGCTGAAGATGGTGGCGGGGAGGCGCAGGTCTAGCGGCCAAGGGCGGTTAACAAAGACGAGTTCCTCGACCCCCTTGGCGGCGAGGACGTCCAGCCAGCGGGTCATCTCGCCGCGGTGCTCGTCCATGGTGGTGCAGGTGAGGTGGACGCAGCGGAAGGGGCCCGGGTGCGCCGCGAGGATGCGGGACACCGCAGCGGTGACGGCGCGGGGAGAGGGAGCGCCGATGGTGAACGGATCGGGGGCGCCGCCGTCCGGAAGCAGGTGGCTGTCGACAAGAGCGAGGGGCGCCGTGCGCCAGAGCGGGCGCCAGCGCGAGGCGAGGGCGGCGGTGCGCGCGGCGTCCTTGGCGGGGAGGCGGGAGATGATGTCGCGGAGGACCACATCGGGCAGGCGGCTGATGCGGTCGACGCCGTCGTGGACCCAGACGGCGGCGGGGAGCGAGAGGGTGAGGGTGGGGAGACGGGCGGGTGCGGGAGGTAGTCGTACGCGAAATAGAGGAAGAGCTTTATGCCGAGGTCCAGCATCTCGGGGTCCTCGCCGTCGCGCTCCATCCTGGCGAGCATGCGGCTCCTGGAGGTGCCGACGATGAACTGCGGGTCCTCCATCTGCATGGCCGCCGGTGGGGCGGAGGGGTGACGGCGAGGATTTTGGTCTTGCGGAGTAGCGGAGGATGATCGAGGAATGGAGGCGAGGGTTTCGTTATGTTGCTAGAGAGAAATATTGGGCCAAACGGCCGAATCGGGTCTCTCCTGGGCCCGTGGGATAGCTTCTCTTTACACCATGCGCTTCCATTTACAATGTTAGCTCTTTTTTTCCTAAAAAAAATGCATGCAATGTGGGAGTGTAGTCCGCACAAATGGATGCAGAAGCCGACCATCCAACTGCATCCCCTTAACTCTGCCCAGGTCCGGTCAATTTGAATTTCGGATGCATAGCGCCCGATCACTACCAAAAAAAGGTCAATGTTCATAGTTTTTACATACCCGATTGCAAAAGTATCTCAGTTCAGTGGATTTTTGCCATGCTAGGCTGGCTATCCGAGCATCCACGCTCACTCTGTCGCTTTGGCTCCTCCTTGCCATCCACCTCCTTCTCGGCTGCCTCCTTCTTCCTTCAAGCGCTTAACATTCTAAGACGGATGGCTTTGCACGGTCGTCCTTGCATCGTTATCCAACTCCTCCATCTTCAAGGTCAACATTTTTTAATGTTGTGAAGTGGTCGTGATCTCAACCTTTTTCTCTTCAAGCCTGGTTTTCTTCTCTTTGAGCTTGAGCTTCTTATCAGTCACCGCCACCAAGATGTTAAACCTCTAAGTCAGGACGGGGTGTGCATGGACGGTGATGAGGCGGTGCCCCGCGTCCCCATCCGCTCCCCTACATCACGCCCGCCGCCCTTATTTGCCTTCTGTTTGAGGCAATGTGCTTGCCATGTCGTCGGGTTTATCTTTCGGGCAGCCACCTTTGTCAGGTCCTCCACCTTTGCAGTCTCTGGCACCTTTCCGCACGGCTCAATGCGGCGGCAAAAAAAGGGCGGGGATTATGGTGGAGAACGGTAGGATGGTAGCGGAGAGGGTTGGGAAAGGGGGGTTTGGTACCGAAACAATGTGGCCAACTCCAAATTCGCAAGCTCCGCCTCAGCTTTGGGTGGACCATGGGTGTCGGGGTCGTACGTGGAGGGTGTCTGTACCCTACAAAGCCCCTTGGGTTGTTTTTGGTTTGCGGAAAAACAGACACCCGGACTGGTCCGCAGACAAATGCGGGACACTGTTGGATGGCTTGCGGCGTCCATACAGCTCAGCCCGAACACTTGTGGGAGGTTTCAAGGTTCGCGTTGAAGATGCCCTATAATCACCATGGAATTGGTGTTAGATGATCTAGGGTGTGCGCGAATTTGTTGCTTGGATCTCTCTAGAAAACAAGTGGGATCGTCATGTGTGGCAATCCCACACTAGCACACATGTGCAGTGTAGGTAAAAAAAAATTTGCAATTGACAACCATATTTTTTGCCATCACAATTTTCTTTAAAAATGGCATACTCCAGTAGGCAGTAAACTGCCACGCAAATAATACTAAAATTGTCATGTAGTATATCCAGGGCAAATGGGGCATAGTATGCAAAGCTGGTATGAAATTGACATGTGTTTATGTGACAATATACTTTATGTGACAATATACTACATGTATATTTGCATGGTTGACAAGAAACAATTTGCCACCGCAAAACAAATGTTTAGAAAAAAAAATCGGGTAACGATGCGAAGTGTGCGATCGCACAGGGCCCCCAAAAACGTGGGGCCCCCGATCGGTGAAAAAATGAGAGAAACTCTGGTTCTACGCCTGATCTGCGAGTGCCCGATGGGAACGGTTCAGGTGCAAAATGCCCCACGCGCCAAGAAACCAGGAATCTGTGTGCCTGCGCGGCCGCATCTTGCGTCGAGTCCAAGGGAGAGTCAAAGCGTCGCACTGCCCTAATCCAACAATTCGCCCGATTGCCTCCCGCCACCTCAAAAACCAATTAACCACAGTCCAATAGATCTGCGGTGAACCATTGTCGATGGCAGCCCCGAGGAAGAAGAGATCGTGCCCTGAAATCTAGCGTCGTACATCATGATGGTGGAGCTGTACTCTTCTTCCATGATGGTATCCAGCTTTGCCGGCGGCCGCGGTGGCATTGCCCTGCCAGATCCAGAGGTAGGCTGCTGCCAAGGAACAGCCTCGCGGAATATCTCCTCCCTCTTGCGCGAGCAGGACGACCTCTGGCCAGCGTTGTGCAACAGTTCGCCGCCGACATGGCCTCGTTCACACAGGCCCAAGTACATGATCGTAGATTGGTAGGTAAGTTTCTGCTACCCTCCTACTAGTACATGGATTACTTGTATTATCATTATACCACGCTAAGCCTAAACTGGGATGTGGTCATGTTTTTCAGTTTTGAGAATTATTTCTGCATTATGGCGTCACTATGATATTACTAGTTACAAAAACAGTGGATATTTTCATCAATTTATCCTATACTTTAGCTTGTCTAGCCGTTGTACTAAATAAATATATTAAAAGAACACTAGATATTTTAATAAATTTTGATGCTGCTTCTCCGTACAATATTACTATCAATTTAGTACAATCCATTTTATTTTGCGCTAACACTCGGTATGTTTCTAAACATGCTCGAAATAAAACTAACTTAAAAAATTAAGTGAAACTATAATGTTTCTATCAGGTTCCAAAATTTAGGGGACCATTTTGTATATCGCACCGGGGCCTCAAATTTCTGGAGACGGCCCTGTAACGATCTCATGATGGATTCAGTGGATGATGTCCGGACTGTTCTGCTCATATATCCAGCTCCTCTTCGGAATCGGAATCTACGAGCTGCTGCTCATCCGTGTCCGCGGGACCGACGAGCTGCTCACCATGGGCCAAGAAGCCTATGACGCGGTCGAGCTCATCTTCGGCCACATCGTCCGTGAACTGCTCGGGCGGCGCCGATGATCTGACGAAGCTGAAGCACTCCATGATGTCACACCGGCAGGTCGGGCACGTCGGCGCCCGGTGGAACCACGTGAGGATGCACCCACTGTGGAAGGCATGGGAGCACGGCAGCGCGACGGTCTCCTCGTCCCAGCTGGCATCCTCGTCCACCATGCAGATGGCGCACGGCTCGCCGGACTCACGGCGGCGCTTTCGGCCCGTCACCGGAGCACCGATAGCCTCGGTCTTCGCGGCGGCGGCGGCGGCCTCTTTGCACGCGAGGAGCAGCGCCTTGGGCTCGCTGTAGACCAGGGTCACCCGGAGCTCAGGCATGTGGACGTCGAAGTGGAGGCCCGGGGCGACGCACCCCATCTCGACGAGCCCGTCGATCTCCTCGCGGACGTACTCGACGATGGCGATGGCTATGTCGAGGGGCGTGCGGTCGGTGGAGGAATCCATCCAGTTGTCGGCGGCGAGGTCGTAGTCGGCGGTCGCCGGCGCCTCGGCGAGCATCTTGTGGATGAGGTCGCTGCAGGCGTCCAGGCTGCGGAGGACGGCGGAGTCGCGGACCCGTACCCGGTGGTCGAGCGCCCTGGCGACGCGGTCGGTGGCCACGCCGAAGTAACGGCCGCCGGCGCCGCGCAGCTCGTGGGACAGGATCAGGTCGCTGCGGAGGCGCACGGAGCACGGCTGGCCGCTCGGCTTGTGCTCGACTGAGATGCTGTCTTTCCCGCAGAAACGGACGTGGGTCTCCGTCGCCGCCGCCGGGTGCGGCCACGGCGGCAGTACCGCTGCCATGGCAGCCGCCGAATCTGTGTATGCGGCGGAGCACAGGGCCAGCTGAAGAAAGAATACGCAGATCGGGACAGGCAGCAAGGAATCGAGGCACGTACCAGTGCGGCTGGCTACGCTTATGAAGGCACGGACACTTGGTAGACTAAATTGGAGTCGGAGTCGGAGTCTGTGCCGCGTGGCAGGCAGAGTCCTTTGTACTGTAGCTATTTAAACGCAGTGAGCACAACGAGCGACCAGGTATGTGGGCCGGCCCACTTGAGGTTCCTACACGTCCCACAAGACCTGGTTTTGGGAACCTTTGGGTTCCTGCACCAGTTTCTTTTTTGTTTCTTTTTACTTTCTTTATTCTTTTCAAGTTAAAGTTTCGTTTCAAAAATTTCGAAGATGTCGAATACTGTTTGGAATCTCAAAAGATGTTCAGGATTTTCAAAAAATGACCTTGTTTTCAATATTTGCTTGGAATTTCAAAAATTGTTGCCTCTTTTAGAAGACATTTCGCAAATTCAAAAAAATCTTTGCGGTTTCTAATTTTTTATTTTTCAAAAGATGTTCTTGTTTTAGAATATTGGTTCACAAATTCAAAAAATGTTAGGAATTGTAAAAAAAAAGTATTTTTTCTCGAAAAAATATCCACTACAGTAACTCATTCCGTTCACTCTAGTGCTGCAGTATGTTCTCTGGCTCTCTGCCAGCGCCCGCTCACTTCGTTGCGTGCCAATTGGCCAGCCCAGTCGGGTGACCGCATGTGCATTCGAACGCCAGTCTGACGCAAAGAGCGGCACATATGAGCTCTCATTTAAGGCTACACAGGGATTCCGCCAAAGTGATCCCACATCACCTTAGTGCAAGTACAATAAGGTGATGTAGGCGGGCTGTAAGACATTAAATATTATATTCTTGCTTACTTGGAAGAGAGAGAATATGTGGAATCACAGGAATATGGCTGAAACGGATATTTGTCCCATCTGCAAGAAAGTAAGCTATCTGATTGATCTGTCACTTATTCCACGAAAGAAAGTCAGTACTACTGCCCAACAATCTCCTCCACATTCTGTTAGGAGAAGATGCTGAGACCATCGGAAAAAAAAATAAAAGGGGAGAAGATGCTGAGAGCTTTCATAAAATCCATGTTGATGCGGCGATACTCAGGGATGAGACAAGGGGATCAATATCAACAGTTTGTCGAGATCATGACGGGAACTATGTTGGGGCGTCAGCGTTGGTTTTTCAGGGAATGAACGAACCTGAAGTCTTGGAAGGTTTGGCAGTAAGAGAAGCTTCCACTCTTGCAGAGGATCTAAATGTTATGAAAATTCAAGTTCTGACGGACTGTAAGGCGACGGTGAATCACCTACAGTCATAGTATAAGGGGCCTAGTTCTATTATCATCAATCAATGATATCAAAGATAGAATGAGGCTCTTTGAGGCTGCACGTGTGGAGCATGTAGGAAGAGATTCAAATCTAGAAGCACATAATTTAGCTAAAGCTGCCTTGCCATTGCAACTGGGGCGCCATCTGTGGCTGTTAGATCCCGCTGATATTGCTTGTATCCCAACTTATGCTATTATCTAATAAAAAAAAGTGGTGATACCACTAAAAAAAAAGGAGCTCTCACTTACATGGCTCTACTCTTTGGACATCAGGAACAAGAAAATACAGGAAAAACAAATGAAAATTAAGTATCCCAGCCCAACACGAATGAGTGCAAAAATATACGCTAAACTGAATAATGTTGAAATATTCCTTTGACAAAAGAAGTCATTAAGTCCTGGTATTCCTCCAAATAATAAACTAAAAAACCATGAAAAAATCTGGAGGATTTGTTTTTTCAAGAGTGGCTTACCATGTTTTTATAGAAGGCAGCAAATAGATTTACAAGAGAGTCCTCGGCAATTGCTATGCAATGCCACTGACTACACTAATTGGTGTACGTTTTATAAGTTTTGGGAAAATATCATGATTGGTTACATATATTAGCCGTTCATCCCTCCTTTGCCCTTTAACGCATAATAAGGTGAAGGCTCACCTGAACAGACTTTCTAAGGAACAGACATAGAAACTGGTGTGCTAATATTTTGTCTAATTCGAACTGCTACCACATAAGACTTGACTTGGCACAAACAACATCATCATGCAGAAATTCAGGTCCCAATAGTAACAGTAGTCCTGCAGCACAAGAGGCAAGAGGCAAGAGGCAGGGTGCTACTAATTAACTTACAGAGAGATCCTTTCTGCTTCATAGTAGTAGTTGAGGTCATAAGGATCAGCAACCTCAAAATCCGAAGCTAGTTCGTGGCAGTAAGCTGGACCTCCCACATTGTCGAGTGGGCTCTTGAAAAGCTCTAGTTTGCAAGCTTTGTTGCTCCATTTTGCACTGATCAGAGGCTTCAGCTTCGCATTCACATTGTCCCCTGAGGAGAAACACTCACTGGCCACCACAACAACCATCTGCTCCAGCACCCGACCTCTCTCCGCGATGAACTTGAGGAAAGTAACCTCGCTTCTCAACCCCTGGAACTCGTAGAAAAACACCTTCTTGATGCTCTGCACGACGCATTTCATGGGACCGCCCTCCTGCCAGAACTTCAGATTGACCTTGCCATTGGGCTCTTCATCGATGCGGGACTGCAGATGAAATCGACGCATACATAGTTCAGGACATATAATTAAGCTGATCCATTCATAGTTCTGACCATGCTAGATATGTAGGCACTAACTAGTACTGCAAAATTGCCAATGCAGCAAGCGTACGTATCTAGTTAAGTTAACCAATTTTACCTGGACATGGAGCGTCTCCAGGTTAGGGAAGCATCTGAGAAAACCAGGCACTTTCTTCACAGCGCTGCGGACACCAAACTGCACCTCTATGGCCAAAATCTGGACACTAGGAACAATGCTCTCCTTGCTCCCGGCCTGTAATGCACCCAAGGACGGAGAAACTAAGTCATACCATAGACTGGCATTATTACTCACGCATCCTAGGTATACATGAAATTTAATTAGGATCTACCACGATAACGGTGTTGCAAACCTCCAGCTCTTGCTCTCCTGGCTGAAGATATCCCAGCACACGCAGGTTAGGTGCACGCCCAATCTTGATCCTGGCAGTGTCGCCCTCACTAACGTCGGTGTCCCGCTGGAGGAGCCTCTCCAGGCGAGGGGCATCCACCACGTTGATGTCCTCCAAAGAAGTAAAGCCCAGTTGAACGCACCGCAGGCTTTGGCTGACGAGGCGGAGGCGCACTCCGGTCTGGCTCCCCATGACGACGAGGAACTCCAGGACGGGGCTTCTTTCAAGCATGAAGGCCAGATCACGGTCCTCCATGACACAGAAGCACAGACCGAGCTCCTTGAGATTGGGGAATCTGGCGCCGCGCGGCACGGCAGCGGTGTCCGGCAGCCTCCAGACGCCGAGGTAGAGGCGGGTGAGGGTGGAGCAGCTGAAGAGCGTGGCGGGGAGGCGCAGGTCTATCGGCCAAGGCCGGTTGACAAAGATGAGTTCCTGGACCCCCTTGGCGACGAGGATGTCGAGCCAGCGCGACATCTCGCCCCGGTGCTCCTCCATGGTGGTGCGGGTGAGGTGGACGCAGCGGAAGGGGCCCTGGTGCGCCGCGAGGACGCGGGACACCGCGGCGGTGACGGCGCGGGGAGAGGGAGCGCCGATGACGAGCTGCCCGCGCGCGCCGCCGTCCGGGAGCAGGTGGCTGTCGACGAGAGTGAGGGGCGCCGAGCGCCAAAGGGGGCGCCAGCGCGAGGCGAGGGCGGCGGTGCGCGCGGCGTCCTTGGAGGGGAGGCGGGAGATGATGTCGCGGAGGACCGCATCGGGGAGGCGGCTGATGCGGTCTACGCCTCCGGGGACCCAGGACGCGCCGGCGAGCGAGAGGGTGGCGGTGGGGGAGACGGGCGGGTCCGGGAGGTAGTCGTACACGACGTGGAGCAGCAGGTTTGTGCCGACGTCCAGCGTCTCCGGGTCCGCGCCGTCGCGCTCCAAGCCGGCGAGCATGTCGCTCCTGCTGACGCCGATCATCGGGTCCATGGCCGCCGGTGGAGGGGAAAAGGGGGGCGACGGCGGCGAGGGTTTGGTCCGTGGTGCAGTGAGTGGGGACGAGAGAAATGGGGCCGAGCTGCTTCGGAGGGTTCGCCTGGGCCAAATGTTGGAACCAGCTATTTTCTTGGCCCATGAAACAGCATACGTTCAATTTGGATGACTTTCTTCATAACGAAATGACGGCCCAGTTCGGCTCAAAAAAAGAATGATGATCCGCGAAAATGCCTAGGAGCTCTCGGCGACTCCCCTCACTGTAATCCATCCCATCCACTAGCATTGGGATTCGAACTCGCTATATTAGCTCTGTCGTATTCACACCATTTAACGTCTAGTATTCATTTCTACAGCGTGGTATATCACATGAACAGTTCAACGCACTTTCTCCCCTCGTCCAGACTTCTCCCCCTCTCATCCGCCAACTCCCAACTACCCATATGAATTTAATGCACATGCTCCTCAATTTCTCGCAACGGCTCAATCCTCACTAACAACGGTCATCTTCCTCCTCTCGTCAGATATAAATACTTGCAGCTTGCAGCTTCCTCACTACTGCATATCATACCATCAAGAACAGTTCATATACACCATCAAGAACAGCTTCCTCCCTTGTACATGGTTCCATTGCCATGTCTAGCTCAAGCGCTCCCATGTCAAGCTTCAGCTCCCCCTTGTTTCTCTAGCTTCCCCCTTGTTTCTCTTGAGGAGCAGCCACCACTTCCACTCATGATTTGCCCTTCCTGCGACAATGGGATGGTTCAGTGGTGGGTCTCTCGCACGACAAACAATCCAGGCAAGCACTTTTACATGTGCGAGCACAAGTGGGTATGTCCTAATACTTTTTTCAATTTTTCTGTTCTATCCAGTCCTAGTGCGATATCCCATCTTCATTTTTTCTTTCGTTTTTGCAAGACTCGCAAGTGCAACTTTTGGAAATGGGAGGAGAACTACATCAACGTCATAAGTGCCAAGTGGCCGAGGCTGTTCGGCGTCTCGGCCCGCGAAGACATGAAATTCCACCGCATCATCATCGCTCTCCTCCTAGTCAATTTGCTCGCTCTGTTCTTCGTATGCTGCAAGGTCGCTTGAAGCCGCCATGACCTCTCCCGACTTGTGCCTGTCCTTCAAGTTCAAGCCGCTTACCAATGAATAAATATGTTTATCCGTATTGTCTATAACCAGTTGTCATCCACCGGCAAATTATGTTTTTATATTTATCCACCCTCTGATTAGATGTTGTAATCATGTATCACAACTTGTACCCCCTTGATATATTCGTAATCGGATGTATGATATATTTATTTTTCATTATCCACCTAATCGATTACCTCACTTCACTATCACTCCTCATTTTCCAGATTAACGCCGACATTAATGTTCATTATTTACGTCCAACCGTTGGTCCACGTCACGTTGTAGTCGCTTCTCAATAAATAACGTCTCCCCCCAAGTCAACAATTCCCTGCCCAAAAGCCTGCTTGAACAGACGTAAATGCATCTGTACAACCATCAATCTCGCCGACCAGGTGTCCCCACACGCTTGCTTCCTCCAATTATAAACACCACCCCCTACACATGTCGGCACAAATCGATTCCATTCCAACCAGACACCAAATCGGGGCAGCCATGCCATAGGCTTCAGCACGCACTACAAGATCTGGTTATATCAGGGTCAGACTGTATAAGTGAATTCAGGGTCAGATTGCTTGAGCTCAGCAAAATAATCCATTGTCTTCTTAGCATCTTCATTTCCCTGGTCTCTGCTTAGTTTCACGCACAAGGTCCTCAGGCATCTCTTGGTGAAAGGAACATTCTCTATACGCCCAAAAAATGTGTCGATTATGCTGTAAACTTTGCTGGGGTTGACATTATTCCGACGCAGTTGAGATACTAGCTCTCTGGCGTATTTGTCAATGTGCCAGTGGGAAGGGAAGGAAAGTTTCTGTGCGCATGTGTGTAACATCTCATGGTTGTGAGACACTATGTATTCACAGATGTACCAGCCATCATCTTCAGTTCTCAGCAAGCGATTCTACCAAACTTAAATCCCCTTCTGCTTTGGTGAATTTGTTAGTTCGGAAATCACTACCGGCAGCCGAGAGGATAATTGTTTTTCAGATCTGGCTATGGAGTGCTTGGGTGCAAGGAGAAGACTCCAGAGGTAGCCGATGGTAGAGTAAATTAATGACGTAGGAACAACTTTACTATACCAGGCCGGCCAGGACAGGAATCAATAAATGACCAAGAACAGGTATAGACTGTTGCTTCCTACAACGCGTCCGACGTATTAACAGCCTGTAATGTTTTACAACAGATCGGCACAAATCCCAAGGTTGCATGCGTGCGGCAGCGATTTCGTAGGTGTGCGTCGCCGAATGCTCCTAATCCACCTCCTGATGATCCGGTTCTAAAGCACCACTCGCTTCAATATAATTTGTGTAGTCTGCATTTCGCACATTTTCCATTGCATCTCGAGCCAACGTATACACCGAGGCACAATCAGTCAACGCATACACGAGCATTTATGCACTAGTGGAGAAATGACTAGTCACAATTTTTGTTGGTGGCGTGCCATTTTCCATCAACGCAAATAGTGCTAACTTCAAAAAAAAAAATAACCCAAATAGTGCTGGCGTCGGTATAGGTATGGCATTTAGATTTTTTTTTGAAACTATGATGATTTTTATAGCAAATTCGGAAACTATACACCTTAATGAAGAAAAATCAAAAGTATCACCCCGTCGGCCTCCTGTTGGCCGAAAAGGGACTTTAACTTTTCGGCCAACAGTTGGCCAAAGAGTCCCTCTTCGGCCGACACCTGTTCTACTGTTTTAGAAAATTCATATCATTTAGGATTTTTAGTATTTTAATTTGATTCTTTTTGCATTAGATTAGAAATTTTATGAAGTTTCTGTGCATATCAAGTTTGACTAGATTTGAAAGTTTGAATTTGATTTTTTCATGAATTTGCTCAAATAACTAGATTGCCTATAATTTGAGCTAGGAGTATTTTTTAAGATGATTTTTTTGCTACTGGTTCTTTGTGAATTTTTTTTATCGGTAGTAATTAATTGGCGAATTTTATAATTATTTAAGATTAGGTTTCTATGAAAACAGTTCTGTTTTAGTGTTTTATAGGTTTTATGCTATTTCTTTTAATTTTAGTTGCTTTAAATTTTTTCTTTAGTTTTTTGACGTATTCTTTTTGTTTCTGTTTAGTTATCAGTAGCTATTTTATTTGTAGTATTGTTTTTGTATTTTATTTCTTTTATCCTGCTAGAAAACTTGTTTTGAGCTTCATAGGAGTTTATATTTAAAAGTGCCTTGTAAATCCTGTACAACCATTGCCGTTTTATACATGAAAAAAAATACTTTCCCGCAATCTTTTTCCCTCCATTTTCTTTGCCGCCATTTTCTTTCCCACCATTCTCTCCCGCCACACTAAGGAGAGCTGCATCGACGGAGGATGACGATGATGCCTTCATGTGGAGTGTGAAACACTGTGTGAGAGAAGTCATAAGTGTGAAACACTCTCCGATGATGATGACGAAGCTGCAAACACTTATGACTTCTCTCAGACAGTGTTTCACACTCCACCAGCAGCACCGACGCAGGAGACACAGACCGTGTCAGACGATGTTATCTACGATCGTGGACACCATGAGGCTCGTTTTATAAGTTGAGAAGTGAAGATGGCGAGAAAGAAGATGAAGGGAAAGAAGATGGCGGGAAAGAAAATTGAGGGAGAGAATGGCGGGAGAAAATGGAGGGAGAGAATGGCGTAAAAACCTAATTTTAAATAATCCTAAAATTCACCAATTGATTACTACTGATAAACAAAGTCACATAGAACCAGTAGCAAAAAGAATCATCTAAAAATAATACTCCTAGCTCAAATTATAGGCAATCTAGTGATTTGAGAAATTCATGAAAATTCAAATTGAAACTTTCAAATCTAATCAAACTTGATATCTACAGAAACTTCATAAAATTTATAATCTAATGAAAAAAGAATCAAATTAAAATACTAAAAATCCTATTTGATATGAATTTTCTAAAAAGTAGAGCCGGTGTTGGCCGAAGAGGGACTCTTTGGCCAACTATTGGCCGAAAAGTCCTTTTTGGCCAACGGTTGTCCCTTTTCGGCCAACAGGAGGCCGACGGGGTGATACTTTTGATTTTTCTCCATTAGGATGTATAGTTTCCAAATTTGCTATAAAAATCATCATAGTTTCAAAAAAAATCCCACACATTTATCTGACCTTGGTGCTGGCGTAGTATTTTTTGTCACGTCATATTTGCTGAGATTTTTTTTTTCTATTTACTACAATATGTCATGGGGAAGACCATTAGGCTCATACCAGCACTAGTCCATCTTCAAAAAAACTATGTATGATTCACCCTATCTTTTTCACTTCGTCCCTCTCTCGACAGGCGCCACCTCCCGACCACGCTGCTCGTCACCGTCGAACCAACGCCGCTGCCGCCACCTTTGGGTCAGCAGGTGAGATGCCCCCTCCCCCGCGCATCTTCTTTCTCTCTCCTAGCGTCTCCCTCGTCCCCACACCATGGAATCCGTGGATTTGGTTTATTTATGTATGAAGTAAGTAGTGTAGAATTAAATTTAGTGGTGTAGTATCTTATTATACTTTGTAGAAATTGATTTATTAGTGTAGTGTAGATACCAGTTTTTTTCTACTTAGGGTAGAATTTTATTAGTGTTCAATATGTTCTAGTGTAGAATCGAATGCTACTCCTTTGTGTTGATTTAGTAGTGTAGTGTCCGATTATACTTAGTAGACATTGATTTATTTGTGTAGAAACCGTTTTTGTACATAGGGTAGATTTTTTTAGTGCTCAGTATGTTTTAGTGTAGAATAGGATGCTAGTCTTCTGTGTTGATTTAGTAGTGTAGTATTTGATTATACTTAGTAGAAATTGATCTATTTGTGCATAAACCGTTTTTGTACTTAGGGTTGATTTTTTTTAGTGTCCAATATGTTTTAGTATGATGGACAAACATTGCACTAGTAAAATAGAATTTGTAATTTGTGTATGGGGCCCATGACCCCACCCCCAGATCCGCCAATGCATACTGGTGTGAACAAGCTTTCTTTTGTTTGCCAAAGCCATGCATATTGTTGTCATATACAGTTCAATTGTCAAGTGCATGGTATAATGACATGAATAGGTACCAAACTTCAAATGGTTCAGTTGTGATATATGTTTTGTAGTTGGCGCTGAGACTTGTCAATATTTTGTAGTTGGCGCTAATTTGTCATGGCCACTGCTGGAGGCAACCAGGAGGTGTATGATGTGGAGATGATCAATCGCGAGCTCTTAGAGTCTTATCAATATACCATCAAGTCCATGCAGAAGGCAAATGCCTCGCTCAAGGTGGAGATGGGTCAACTGCTGAACGAGAAGGTTGATCTCTTCTGCAAGACTCTTAGGATGAGGGGCGAGAGAGATCAGTTGACCGAGGAGAGGGATAAGCTGAAGAATGAGAGAAAACTCCTCATGGCCTAGAGGAATGAGCTCAAGATGGAGATAACTCATTTCCAAAGAGATGGAGAGAACAACTGACACAAGATTCGCCAGTTGAAGTTAATCTTTGATCAAGAAATATGATCGACCACCTAGCTGCCTCGCTGTGGAACGATTGATGTAGTTGTGAAGTTGGAATTATTTAGTTTTTTAACTAGTAACTTTTATGAAATTGAACTAGTTAAGTTGATGAGTACTTATGTAGTTTTGTGGAGTTGAAGTTGTTAAGTTGATGAGTAACTATGTAGTTTTGTCATCCCTGTACATCCATGACGATTTTATGACAGAATCAAGATCGCCATACCCGTGTTGTGGTAGAAGTGTTCCATGACAATACCAAAATTATCATCACGGAAGTGTCTACTTCCATGACGATAAATGGCGCATCATGGAAGTGCTTTCGTCAAGGATAACCGACAGATGGCATCCACTGTAATGGGTCGCCGTTAAGCTATCGGGTTCCGGTTTGGATCCAATAACCTGTTAACAGCCCATAGCAATGGGGATTTTCCACGTGTAAAATCATCATTGGCTGGAGGAAACACGTGTCGGCTCCTCGGTGGGCCAGATATCGTCCGTCCAATGAAGGAGACGTGCCTATGATACGTCAACACATGGCAGGGCCAAACAGAGGCCCATATAGGTTAAAAAGGCCGGCCCACTCAAAGGCCGTAGTATTTAATCAGGTATAGCGGGCCAGCCCAATAACGCCCTATTTAAACATGGCCCATTTACGGCCTGAAGCCAGATTTGGCCCGTTAATTGTTCACTGGATATTTGGGCCCAATTACGGCTCAGTGACATTTCGGCCTGTTGGAGGCCCGATGTAGACATGGGCCCATTTCAGCCCGGTGTGTCTTTCGGCCTGGGAATGGCCCATGCTGCCCATGGGCCATATATGGTCTGACGCGACATCCGGCCCTCTAACGGCCCATTATCAAGGTGGCAACAATTCAGACCAATGAGACTTTGGGGTCTGTTAAAGGCCTGTAGTATAATTCGGCCCGTTGATGCCTCTACTAAGCTTTCGACCTCTTAAAGGCCCATGATATCAGTGGGCCAACTAAGGCCCGAGATATGTTTCGGCCTGGTAATGACTCGTCATATAACTGGGCCAATAATGTGTGACGTCCCTGATTCGATCATACACTAATCATACACGCAAATGTGTACGATCAAGACTAGGGACTCATGGGAAGATATCATAACATAACTTTATACAAAAATCAAAATAATACAAGCTTTATATTACAAGGCAGGGGCCTCGAGGGCTCAAATACATAAGCTTGGGTTGAGTATAGGTCCGTGTGAGTTGTGGGCCTGTCGCAAAGTGTCAAGGTCCCAATGGCCTTTCAGGCCCAAGAAAGTTGCAGGCCGGCCCAATTATGTCCCGCTAAAATGCAGGCCCGTTAAAGGCGAATGTTTCGGCCCGGTCGACTACATCAGGTTTTCGCCTTTTTTTAGATAGCGAATGATGGCATATACGATAACCAGTAGGAATTAAAAACAAACCTACTCTATACAATAAAGAAATTATGGCATAGTAACTTAGAATAAACCTACACTATACAATAAATGATTTATGATATATTACATTCACTGGGCATCGAAGTTCGCCACTAGTGATCATAAAGTGCAACGAAAAAGCAGATTACAAAAACTGGGCACCATTGCAGCGTAACAAAATAATATAATGAACCAAGACCACTTCCAGGACAGTTCAAGAAAGATTAGTCTTGCGCGGGAACTGCTGCGCAAACTGCTGAGCAAGGCTGTGAGACCGGCTTAGCATGTCGGTCATAGCTTCCAGGTGTAGCTGTTTAGCAATGAGGTTCTCATTGGTGTTCTCCGCAATCTTTCCTAGAGATAGGACTTCAAGTCGAAGTTGAGTTGCAAAATACCTTTCTGCTAAAACTTGGGATTGAAGAAGTCGAACTGATTCAGACAACGAATTATGTGAGCTTGTCTAACTGCTAGTCTCAAGTAACTTGAACACTGCATCAAGACAAGACTTTGGGGTTGTCTCACTATCTTCAATATGTTTTGCCTTCTTTGCTGCAATATATGTTGGGTTCGTCTCACAACTTTCAGCAGACTTGTGCATGCCATCAGGCATATCATCCTGAAACAGATAGAGGGATGACATGTTTTGCATGTGTATAAACAAAGGTGGTAACTGTGCTGTCAATTACATCCAATTTTAAATTAGAAAATAAAAAGTAAGTTCAAAATATCAATAACATAATTTGGCATTACTTAATGCGGGGAGCATCACCACACTACTGGATTACCATGTCAACAAAACAAGTATAGATGAAGGGCAAAGACAATCATTGTATCTATTTTGATTAATGTTCATGACATATTGTTCATATCATCACCACACTAGTACGAAGGCACGTACTAGTGCGGCTGACTATGTATATGAACGCACGGACACTTGGCAGACTGAATTGGAGTCGGAGTCGGGGTCCGGCCGCGTGCTGGACATGAGTCAGCCTCCAATTACAGTGGACCACCTCCATGTGTTTATTTTTATTTTAAATTTTTTCAAATATTTAAAATATCGTTATAAATTTCTAAAATGTTTGCATCTTCAAACTTGCTTGGAATTTCAAAAAATGTTGCCGTCCTTCAAAATTTGATTGGAATTTCAAAAAATGTTTCCTTTTTTAAAATTTATTCACAGATTCAGAAAAAAAATGGTTTCATAAAATGATCCCTTTTTTTAAATTGTGTTCACAAAATGAAGAAAATGTTCGCAGTTTAAAAAATTGATTCAGTTTTTCCAACTCTTTTCAGAAATTTAGTTTTCAATTCAAAATATTTTCATACTTTTCAAACTATGTAAGGAATTTCAAAAAAGTATATACTTTATTCAAGAATAGTTCTCTCTTTTTAAAAGAAATTCTCCAGCGCCATTCGCTACAGTATCCACTACAATACCACACGCCGGTCGTTTTGCTAAAAAGAATGTACCGTGTGTGCGTTCGGCCGCCGATCCGCCACAAATAGGAGCTACAGTTTACGTGGCTCCCCTCTTTGGGCAGCAAGAACAAGAAAATACAGGAAAAACAAAAAAAATTAAGTGTCCCAGCTCCACAGGAACGAGTGTAAAAATATACTAAACTGAATAATATTGAAATATTCCTTTGACAAAAATGTCATTAAGTCCTGGAATTCCTCCAAATAATCTACCAAAACAATGAAAAAAAACATGGAGGCCTTTTTTTTCCGGAGTAAGCCAATGCCGTCCCATATTTTTACAGAAGGCAGCATATTAGTTTACAAGAGAGTCCTTGGCAATTGCTGCGCAGTGCCACTGACTACAATAATAACTGGTGCATGTTTTAGAAATTTTGGGAAAACATGATGATTGGATACATATATTAGCCGTTCAGCACTCCTTTGCCCTTTAACGCAGAATAAGGTGAAGGCTCACTGAACAGACTTTCAAAGGATCAGACATAGAAACTGGTGTGCTAATATACTGTCTAATTCGAACAGCTACAATGTAAGACTTGACTTGGCACAAACAACATCATCATGCAGAATTAGCACAAGAGGCATGAGGTAGGGTGCTACTAATCAACTTACAGAGATCCTTTCTGCTTTATAGTAGTACTTGAGGTCAAAAGGGCCAGCAAACTCAAAATCAGAGGCTAGTTCATGCTCCAGAAACTGTAGTAGTTTATCTTCTGATACTAGAGTTGTACCAGTAAATATGATGTTGTAGCTACATTAAATTGAATGAGCTTATTGAGATGAAAGGTGCATATACATAGAATTTAGCAATTGCCCACTGTATAGACCGATTATATTCCTTTGCAGTTCACATGGTCTATGTTTCCACATGGGTGCTTTGTAATTCTTGTTTGTCTAAACAATTCTCCTCGAGAAAACAAAGATGTCTATTTATATTGCATTGCTAACTGTTAACAAAGTAACAAATACCAATACACACTTTGTAACAAGACTGTACATATTGGAAGTAGAAAATTATTGTGTCCTGGTGGCTAATTCTTTCTGATGCATGTTCCTCATGCACATGCATTTGTTATGTCATGTCCTGAAGAAGTATACATGCATCATTACAGTTGTTGCAAAATTTATTTTAGAATGCATAGAAATCAAAGAAATGACACGAATGGTCTCAAATGCATAGAAACACTTCGTTATCACATCACAACAAAAAACAAGTTAGCACATGAACATATCTGATTGCATATATCTAATTTTCTCTGTTGCCTTTCATGGAAGAAGAATGGCGTGGCAAGGCGCGCGTTCCCATCTAGGTCACGTTGATGCGGCTATCCCATCAGGAAAGAGGTGCAAGTGCAGCCATCAGTAGAGAGAAATGATCAAGGTAAATATTTGTCGTGCTGTGAGGCCTTCTCTCAGGCCGCTGATTTATATGGAGTATTTGCAAAGGATCAAAGTGGCCACTGATTGCATGGCCACTGTTTACCATCTGAAGGAGGGATATCTTTGGTCCCTCAAGCATGATCATCAGGGTTATAGAGCAGAGGCTGAGGCCCTTTGGCGGCTGCTGATATTGTTCATGAGGGAAGAGAAGCTAACTTTGCAGCACACGATCTTGCCAAAGCGGTGACACCACTAACTGCTTGAAGGCATGTTTGGCTATCGACCATACCAGATATTATCCATGTAATTGACGTTATTGAGGTTTGAATAAAGTGTGCTGAAACTCCAAAAACAAAAGTGTCCCAGCCCAACACAAACGTGTAAAAATATACTTCTACTGAAGTCAATAATGTTGGAATTCCTTTGACACAAAAATGACATCCAAGTCCTTGAATTTCTCCAAAAAAAATCTACCAAAATCATGCAAAAATAAGGATTGCAAATTTAGGGGACAAAATGACAGGATACTATTAGGTGATGGCTCGCTGAACAGACTACCAAAGGAACAGACTTAGAAAAGGAACAGAGTACTAAAGAAGACTTGGCCTTGCACAAACAACATCATCATGCAGAAATTCGGGTCCGAATAGTAAAAGCAGTCTTGCAGCACAAGAGGCAAGAGGCGGGGTGCTACTAATTAACTTACAGGGATCGCTTCTGCTTCATAGTAGTACTTGAGATCAAAAGGATCAGCAAACTTAAAATCAGAAGCTAGTTGGTGGCAGTGAAGTGGACCTGACACCTTGTCGCGTGGGCTCTTGAAGAGCTGTAGCTTGCAAGCTTTACTCAACCATTTTGCACTGATCAGAGGCTTCAGTTTGGCACTGACATTACCCCCAGACGAGGAACATTCACTGGCCACCACGACAACCATCTGCTCCAGCTCCCGACCTCTCTCCGCAATGAACTTGAGGAAAACAACCTCGCTTCTCGACCCACGGAACTCATAGAAAAACACCTTCTTCATGCTCTGCACAACACATTTAATGGGGCCGCCCTCCTGCCAGAACTTGATGTTGACCTTGCCAGTAGACTCTTCATCAACGCTGGACTGCAGATGGAATCGGCACAGAGATAGTTCAGAACATATAATTCAGCAACAGGCACAAACTAGGTATATGGGCACAAACTAGTATTGCACAACTGTCAATGCAGCAAGTGTATCTAGTTAAGTTAACCAATTTTACATGGACATGGAGCGTCTCCAGGTTAGGGAAGCATCTGAGGAAGCCAGGCACTTTCTTGACAGCATTGCGGACATCGAATTGCACCTCCATGGCCAAAATCTGAACACTAGGCACAGTGTTCTCCTTGCTCCCAGCCTGCAATGCACACTAGGAACAGAGAAACCAGGTGAGAGTGAGATCATAAATTGGCATTATTAATTGACACTACACATGCAAATTAGATTAGGGTGGTGTTGCTAACCGCCAACTGTTGCTCTCCTGGCTGAAGATATCCCAGCACACGCAGGTTTGGTGCACGCCCAATCTTGATCTTGGGAGAGAGGCATGAGGCAGTATCAGTGAGCTCGCTCTCGGGAAGACTATCCCGCTGGAAGAGCCTCTCCAGGCGAGGTGCATCCACCACGTCGATGTCCTCCAAGTAGGTAAAGCCCAGCTGAAGGCACCGCAGGCTTGGGCTGACGAGGCGGAGGCGCACTCCGCTCTGGCTCCCCATGAGGACGAGGAACTCCAGAACGGGGCTTCTTTCAAGCATGAAGGCCAGATCACGGTCCTCCATGACAGTCATGCAGAGGCCAAGCTCCAGGAGGTTGGGGAATCTGGCGCCGCGCGGCACGGCGGCGGTGTCCGGCAGCCTCCAGACGCCGAGATAGAGGCGGGTGAGGGTGGCGCAGCGGAAGAGCGTGGCAGGGAGGCGCAGGTCAATCGGCCATGGGCGGTTGACAAAGACTAGCTCTTGGACTCCCTTGGCGAGAATGGTGTCGAGCCAGCGCGACATCTCGCCCCGGTGCTCCTCCATGGTGGTGCGGGTGAGGTGGACGCAGCGGAAGGGCCCCGGGTGCGCCGCGAGGACGCGGGACACCGCGGCAGTGACGGCGCGGGGAGAGGGAGAGCCGATGATGAACTGCCCGGCCGCGCCGCCGTCCGGAAGCAGGTGGCTGTCGACGAGAGTGAGGGGCACCGAGCGCCAGAGGGGGCGCCAGCGCGAGGCGAGCGCGGCGGTGCGCGCGGCGTCCTTGGCGGGGAGGCGGGAGATGATGTCGCGGAGGACAACATCGGGGAGGCGGCTGATGCGGTCGACGCCGTCGGGGACCCACGACGCGCCGGCGAGCGAGAGGGGTGCGGTGGGGGAGACGGGCGGGTCCGGGAGGTAGTGGTACACGAAGTAGAGCAGCAGGTTTGTGCCGACGTCCAGCGTCTCCGGGTCCGCGCCGTCGCGCTCCAAGCCGGCGAGCATGTTGCTCCTGCTGACGCCGATCATCGGGTCCATGGCCGCCGGTGGGGGGCGACGGCGGCGAGGGTTTGGTCCGTGGTGGAGTGAGTGGGGACGAGAAATGGGGGCGAGCTGCTTCGGAGGGTTCGCCTGGGCCAAATGTGGGAAGCAGCTATCTTCTTGGCCCATGAAACAGCATACGTTCAATTTGGATGAATTTCTTCACCTCAAAAACCCCTTTAAAAAAAGGACTGTGATATTTGGCACGTGTGTGCTATATAAGCAAAACTGCCACACCTCTACTTCTTTTACTTTAAAGTACCACACGATCCCCCTTCCTTCGACCCCATCTTCTTCCGAGTGACCCTGCAGGCTCGTCCGAAAAACCTGCTTCTCCCGCACATCTCGCGCGCTCACCCTCGAGAAAACTGCCACTTCTTCACGTCTATCACATGATTAAAAAAAATTCCGCAAGTGGGATTCGAACCCACACCTCCTTGGCACCAAAGCATGCCACCACAACCAACTCACCCTTAGGTATTTGTTGCTCAAACTAAGGAAACTAATCGTTTTGATCCTTTTTTTTACAGTTGTGTTACTACAAAAAAGTACAGAAAATTAACATGTTTTTCCCTCAGGACAAAGTTACCATGGTATTCGCATGCAATTTATCAGGCCTGTGTTGCGTCAGTTACCGTGCTATTTACATAGAACTTACCAGGTATTATGTTTCAACAACAACACCCCTTTCAAAGTTATCACTGTGTTTTGTACACAAGTTATAAGGTCTTCGATGTGTAAAATATCGTGGTACTTGCACATAAGTTATCAGGGTATGTGTACATCAACCTCGTCCCTGGTCAAAGTTACCATGGGGGATTGTACATGAGTTACCGAGTCTACTGTTCGTATATTATCATGGTACTTACACCTAAAAACCTGGGTGTGTTTCGGTAACTTTTTCCATAGGTCAAAAATTACCATGATGTTTTTGCGTAACTTATCACGCCTATCGTATGTCAAAGTGGGCTGTTTTTTGGGCCAACCCACGAGCACGTGTGCCTCTCATGACACTAAACATTATGTGGTTTTTCCGTGGCACATCATGTGTTGTGTTCATCTAAGAGGCCCTGCGAGGCGAGTGTAGGTTTTTAACAACTTGATTTCCTTTGGTAAAAAGTTACCATCATGTTTTTATTGTAAGTTATCGGTTATGCAGTGCTTATATTATCATGTTATTCACACCAAAATTATCGGGGATGTTTTGAACAACTTTTTCCCCGGGACAAAAGGTTATCATGGTGATTCTAGGTAACCTATCAAGCCCGCAGTGCTTAAAATATCATGCTATTTACACAAAATTTATCAGGGGTATGTTTCAGCAAAATTTCCCCCCATGGTCAAAAACTTATCATGGTGTTTAGTTATCGCGGTGCATATGTTTTCATGCTATTTACACATAAAAATACCAGGGGAGGGAGGTATAGTACCGTGCTATTTACACAGAAGATACCGGAGTATCTTTTCAAAAAAAAGCTTCCCTATGGTCAAAGTTACCATGGTGTTTCTACCTCAGTTATCAGATGTGCACTACGTATATTATCAACTATTTACACATAAATTGTTGGGGAACGTAGTAATTTCAAAAATTTTCCTACGCACACGCAAGATCATGGTGATGTATAGCAACGAGAGGGGAGAGTGTTGTCTACGTACCCTCGTAGACCCGAAGCGGAAGCGATCACAACGTAGAGGAAGTAGTCGACGTTCTCCTCGCGATCCGACCGATCCGGCGCCGTTACTCGGCGCCCGAGTTCTTGACACACGACAGCTCGATGACGTCCCTCAGACTCGATCCAGCCGAGTGTCGAGGGAGAGTTCCGTCAAGACGACGGCGTGGGACGATCTTGATGTTTCACCGGCGCAGGCTTCGCTTAAGCTTTGCGACGGTATAACCGAGGTGGAATATGGTGGAGGGGGCACCGACACGGCTAAGGAACGATCCGTAGATCAACTTGTGTGTTCCAAGGTGCCCCCTGCCCCGTGATATAAAGGAGCAAGGGGAGGGGGCGGCAAGAGGAAGAGGAGGCGCCAGGAGTCCTACTCCCTCGGGAGTAGGATTCCCCAATCCTAGTTGGACTAGGATTCCTGGGGGGAAAGAGAGAGGGGGCGGCCCTTCTCCTAGTCCTAGTAGGACTAGGGAAGGGGGAGGCGTGCCACCTAGGGCTGGCCCTTCTCCTTTCCACCAAGGCCCATCGAGGCCCATTTACCTCCCGGGGTTTCGGAACCTCTCCAGATACTCAGAATTCCGTTGCCGCCGGAACCATTCCGAACTCCAAACATAGGCTTCCAATATATCAATCTTTATGTCTCGACCATTTCGAGACTCCTCGTCATGTCCGTGATCACATCCGGGACTCGAACTCCTTCGGTACATCAAAATACATAAACTCATAATAACCGCCATCGAAACCTTAAGCGTGCGGACCCTACGGTTCGAGAACAATGTAGACATGACCTAGAACTATTCACGGTCAATAACCAACAGCGGACCTGGATGCCCATATTGGTTCCTACATATTCTACGAAGATCTTTATCGGTCGACCGCATAACAACATACGTTGTTCCTTTGTCATCGGTATGTTACTTGCCCGAGATTCGATCGTCGGTATCCAATACCTAGTTCAATCTCGTTACGCAAGTCTCTTTACTCGCTCCGTAATACATTATCTCACAACTAACTCATTAGTTGTAGTGCTTGCAAGGCTTCAATGATGTGTATTACCGAGAGGGCCAGAGATACCTCTCCGACAATCGGAGTGACAAAACCTAATCTCAAATACGCCAACCCAACATCTGCCTTTGGAGACACCTGTAGTACTCCTTTATAATCACCCGATTACGTTGTGACGTTTGGTAGCACCCAAAGTGTTCCTCCGTGAGACGGAGTTGCATAATCTCATAGTTATAGGAACATGTATAAGTCATGGATAAAAGCAGTAGCAACATACTAAACGATCGTGTGCTAAGCTAATGGAATGGGTCATGTCAATCAGATCATTCTACTAATGATGTGACCTTGTTAATCAAATAACAACTCTTTGTTCATGGTCGGAAACATAACCATCTTTGATTAACAAGCTAGTCTAGTAGAGGCATACTAGTGACATCTTGTTTGTTTATACATTCACATATGTATCATGTTTCCGGTTAATACAATTCTAGCATGAATGATAAACATTTATCATGAAATAAGGAAATAAATAATAACTTTATTATTGCCTCTAGGGCATATTTCCTTCATCTCCCACTTGCACTAGAGTCAATAATCTAGATTACATAGTAATGATTCTCACACCCATGGAGTCTTGGTGCTGATCATGTTTTGCTCGTGGAAGAGGCTTAGTCAACGGTCGCAACATTCAGATCCGTATGTATCTTGCAAATCTCTATGTCTCCCACCGGACTAAGTCCCGGATGGAATTGAAGCGTCTCTTGATGTGCTTGGTCCTCTTGTGAAATCTGGATTCCTTCGCTAAGGCAATTGCTCCAAGATTGTCACGAAGATTTTCATTGACCCGATGCACTAGGTATGACACCTAGATCGGATATGAACTCCTTCATCCGCACTCCTTCATTAGCTGCTTCCGAAGCTGCTATGTATTCCGCTTCACATGTAGATCCCGCCACGACGCTTTGTTTAGAACCGCACCAACCGACAGCTCCTCCGCTTAGTGTAAATACGATCCGTCTGCGATTTAGAATCGTCCGGATCGTGTCAAAGCTTGCATCAACGTAACTGCCACGATGAGCTCTTTGTCACCTCCATATACGAGAAACATATCCTTAGTCCTTTTCGTATTTCAGATGTTCTTGACCGCTGTCCGATGATCCACTCTGGATTACTTTGGTACCTCCTGCTAGGCTTATAGCAAGGCACACATCAGTCTGGTACACAGCATTGCATACATGATAGAGCCTATGGCTGAAGCATAGGAACATCTTTCATTTTCTCTCTATCTTCTGCAGTGGTCGGGCATTGAGTCTTACTCAATTTCACACCTTGCAACACAGCAAGAACCCTTTCTTTGCTTGATCCATTTTGAACTTCTTCAAAATCTTGTCAAGGTATGTGCTTTGTGAAAGTCCAATTAAGCGCCTTGATCTATCTCTATAGATCTTAATGCCCAATATGTAAGCAGCTTCACCGAGGTCTTTCATTGAAAAACTCTTGTTCAAGTATCCTTTATGCTATCCAGAATTCTATATCATTTCCGATCAGCAATATGTCATCTACATATAATATCGAAATGCTACTGAGCTCCCACTCACTTTCTTGTAAATACAAAGCTTCTCCAAAAGTCTGTACAAACCCAAATGCTTTGATCACACTATCAAAGCGTTTATTCCAACTCCGAGATGCTTGCACCAGTCCATAGATGGATCGCTGGAGCTTGCACACTTTGTTAGCTCCTTTGGATCGATAAAACCTTCTCGTTGCATCATATACAACTCTTCTTCCGTAAATCCATTCAGAATGCGTCTTTACATCCATTTGCCAAATTTCATAATCATAAAATGCGCAATTGCTAACATGATTCGGACGGACTTAAGCATCGCTACGGGTGAGAAGGTCTCATCGTAGTCAATCCCTTGAACTTGTCGAAAACCTTTTGCGATAAGTCGAGCTTTATAGACGAGAATATTACCGTCGGCGTCGGTCTTCTTCTTGAAGATCCACTTGTTTTCTATTGCTTGCCTACCCTCGGGCAAGTCAACCAAAGTCCATACTTTGTTTTCATACATGGATCCCATCTCGATTTCATGGCCTCAAGCCATTTTATGAATCTGGGCTCACCATCGCTTCTTCATAGTTCGTAGGTTCATCATGATCTAGTAGCATGATTTCCGAATAGGATTACCGTACCACTCTGGAGCGGATCTTATTCTCGGTTGATCTCACGGTTTCGTAGTAACTTGATCCAAGTTTCATGATCAACATCATCAACTTCCTCACTACTTGGTGTAGGTGTCTCGTAAACCGGTTTCTGCGACGGACTACTTTCAAGTAAGGGAGAAGGTACAATTACCTCATCAAGTTCTACTTTCCTCCCACTCACTTCTTTCGAGAGAAACTCCTTCTCTAAAAGGATCCATTCTTAGCAACGAATGTCTTGCCTTCGGATCTGTGATAGAAGGTGTACCCAACTGTCTCCTTTGGGTATCCTATGAAGACACATTTCTCGATTTGGGTTCGAGCTTATCAGTTGAAGCTTTTTCACATAAGCATCGCATCCCCATACTTTAAGAAACGACAACTTTGGTTTCTTGCTAAACCATAGTTCATAAGGTGTCGTCTCAACGGATTTCGACGGTGTTCTATTCAGTGTGAATGCGGCCGCCTCTAGAGCATAACCCCAAAACGATAGCGGTAAATCAGAAGAGACATCATAGATCGCACCATATCCTAGAAAGTACGACACGACGCTCGGACACACCATTACGCTGTGGTGTTCCGGTGGCGAGTTGCTAAACTATTCCGTATTGTTTCAAATGTAGACCAAACTCGTAACTCAAATATTCACCTCCACGATCGATCGTAGAAACTTAATTTTCTTGTTACGATGATTTTCAACTTCACTCTGAAATTCTTTGAACTTTTCAAACGTTTCAGACTTATGTTTCATTAAGTAGATATACCCATATCCGCTTAAGTCATCTGTGAAGGTGAGAAAATAACGATATCCGCCACGAGCCTCAACATTCATTGGACCACATACATCAGATGTATGATTTCCAACAAATCTGTTGCTCTCTCCATAGTACCGAGAACGGTGTTCTAGTCATCTTGCCCATGAGGCACGGTTCGCAAGTGCCAAGTGATTCATAATCAAGTGACTCCAAAAGTCCATCAAGATGGAGTTTCTTCATGCGCTTTACACCGATATGACCTAAACGGCAATGCCACAAATAAGTTGCACTTTCATTATCAACTCTGCATCTTTTGGTTTCAACATTATGAATATGTGTATCACTACTATCGAGATTCATCAAAATAGACCATTCCTCAAGGGTGCATGACCATAAAAGATATTACTCATATAAATAGAACAACCATTATTCTCTCGATTTAAATGAATATCCGTCTCGCATTAAACAAGATCCAGATATAATGTTCATGCTCAACGCAGCACCAAATAACAATTATTTAGGTCTAAAACTAATCCCGAAGGTAGATGTAGAGGTAGCGTGCCGACCGCGATCACATCGACTTTGGAACCATTTCCCACGCCGCATCGTCACCTCGCCCTTTGCCGAGTTCGCAATCCGTAGTCCCTGCTTTGAGTTGCAAATATTAGCAATGTAACCAGATCAAATACCCAGTGCTACTACGAGCTCTAGTAAGGTACACATCAATAACATGTATATCACATATACCTTTGTTCACCTTGCCATCCTTCTTATCCGCCAAATACTTGGGGCAGTTCCGCTTCAAAGGACTAGTCTCGCTTGCAAGAGAAGCACTGGTTTCAGGTTTAGGGCCGGACTTGGGTTTCTTCTCCGAGCAGCAACTTGCTTGCTGTTCTTCTTGAAGTTCCCTTCTTCTTCCCTTTGCCTTTCTTCTTGAAACTAGTGGTCTTGTTGACCATCAACACTTGATGCTCCTTCTTGATTTCTACCTCCGCAGCCTTTAGCATTGCGAAGAGCTCTGTATAGTCTTTACTAACCCTTGCATATTATAGTTCATCACGAAGCCTTTGTAGCTTGGTGGCAGTGATTGAAGAATTCATCAATGACACAATCATCCGGAAGATTAACTCCCAATTGCGTCAAGTGATTGTAGTACCCGACATTACGAGTATATGCTCACTAATGTAACTATTCTCCTCCATCTTGCAGCTATAGAACTTATTGGAGACTTCATATCTCTCAATCCGGGCATTCTGTTGGAATATTAACTTCAACTCTGGAACATCTCATATGCTCCATGACGCTCAAAACGCCGTTGAAGTCCCGGTTCTAAGCCGTAAAGCATGGCACACTCGAACTATAGAGTAGTCATCAGCTTTGCTTTGCCAGACGCTCATAACATCTGCAGTTGCATTAGCAAGAAGTCTGGCACCTAGCGGTGCATCCAGACGTAACTCTTACGTGCAGCAATGAGGATGATCCTCGTTACGGACCCATCCGTAATTGCTACCATCATCTTTCAACTTTGCTTTCTCAAGGAACGCATTAAAATTCAACGGAACAACAAAGACGAGCCATCTATCTACAATCAAACATAAACAAGCAAGATACTATCGGTACTAAGTTCATGATAAATTTAAGTTCAATTAATCATATTACTTAAGAACTCCCACTTAGAAAAACATCTCTAGTCATCTAAGTGATCACGTGATCCAAATTAACTAAACCATAACCGATCATCACGTGAAATGGAGTAGTTTTCAATGGTGAACATCTTATGTTGATCATATCTACTATATGATTCACGCCGACCTTTCGGTCTCCGTGTTCCGAGGCCATATCTCGCATATGCTAGGCTCGTCAAGTATAACCCGAGTATTCTGCGTGTGCAAAACTGGCTTGCACCCGTTGTAGATGGACGAGAGCTTATCACACCCGATCATCACGTGGTGTCCGGGCACGATTTAACTTTGGCAACGGTGCATACGGGAGAACACTTCTTGATAATTTAGTGAGAGATCATCTTATAATGCTACCGTCAATCAAAGCAAGATAAGATGCATAAAAGGATAAACATCACATGCAAATCAATATAAGTGATATGATATGGCCATCATCATCTTGTGCTTCATGATCTCCATCTTGCAGCACCACCATGATCACCATCGTCACCGGCGCGACACCTTGATCTCCATCGTAGCATCATTGTCGTCTCGCCAAACTTATGCTTCTACGACTATCGCTACCGCTTAGTGATAAAGTAAAGCATTACAGGGCGATTGCATTGCATACAATAAAGCGACAACCATATGGCTCCAGCCAGTTGCCGATAACTTCGGTTACAAAACATGATCATCTCATACAATAAAATATAGCATCACGTCTTGACCATATCACATCACAACATGCCCTGCAAAAACAAGTTAGACGTCCTCTACTTTGTTGTTGCAAGTTTTACGTGGCTGCTACGGGCTTAAGCAAGAACCAGTCTCACCTACGCATCAAAACCACAACGATATTTCGTCAAATAGACTCCGTTTTAACCTTCTCAAGGACCGGGCGTAGCCACACTCGGTTCAACTAAAGTGAGAGAGACAGACACCCACCAGTCACCTTTAAGCAACGAGTGCTCGTGGCGGTGAAACCAGTCTCGCGAAGCGTTACGCGTAATGTCGGTCTCGGGCCGCTTCATCTCACAATACCGCTGAACCAAAATATGACATGCTGGTAGGTAGTATGACTTGTATCGCCCACAACTCACTTGTGTTCTACTCGTGCAAAACATCAAACCATAGAAAAACCTAGGCTCGGATGCCTTTGTTGGGGAACGAGTAATTTCAAAAATTTTCCTACGCACACGCAAGATCATGGTGATGTATAGCAACGAGAGGGGAGAGTGTTGTCTACGTACCCTCGTGAGACCCGGCGAAGCGATCACAACGTAGAGGAAGTAGTCGACGTTCTCCTCGCGATCCGACCGATCCCGGCGCCGTTATTCGGCGCCCGAGTTCTTGACACACGACAGCTCGATGACGCCCTCGACTCCGATCCAGCCGAGTGTCGAGGAGAGTTCCGTCAAGACGACGGCGTGGTGACGATCTTGATGTTTCACCGCGCAGGCTTCGCCTAAGCTTTATGACGGTATAACCGAGCTGGAATATGGTGGAGGGGGGCACCGCACACGGCTAAGGAACGATCCGTAGATCAACTTGTGTGTTCCAAGGTGCCCCCTGCCCCGTGATATAAAGGAGCAAGGGGGGGGGCGGCCAAGGGAGGCGGCCAGGAGTCCTACTCCTCCGGGAGTAGGATTCCCCCAATCCTAGTTGGACTAGGATTCCGGAGGGGAAAGAGAGAGAGGGGCGGCCCTTCTCCTAGTCCTAGTAGGACTAGGGAAGGGGGGGGCGCGCCACCTAGGGCTGGCCCTTCTCCTTTCCACCAAGGCCCATCGAGGCCCATTTACCTCCCGGGGTTTCCGTAACCTCCGGTAAGGTAGAATTCCGCCGCCCGGAACCATTCAACTCCAAACATAGGCTTCCAATATATCAATCTTTATGTCTCGACCATTTCGAGACTCCTCGTCATGTCCGTGATCACATCCGGACTCGAACTCCTTCGGTACATCAAAATACATAAACTCATAATAAGCGCCATCGAACCTTAAGCGTGTGGACCCTACGGTTCGAGAACAATGTAGACATGACCTAGAACTATTCACGGTCAATAACCAACAGCGGGACCTGGATGCCCATATTGGTTCCTACATATTCTACGAAGATCTTTATCGGTCAGACCGCATAACAACATACGTTGTTCCCTTTGTCATCGGTATGTTACTTGCCCGAGATTCGATCGTCGGTATCCAATACCTAGTTCAATCTCGTTACCGGCAAGTCTCTTTACTCGTTCCGTTATACATCATCTCACAACTAACTCATTAGTTGTAGTGCTTGCAAGGCTTAAGTGATGTGCATTACCGAGAGGGCCCAGAGATACCTCTCCGACAATCGGAGTGACAAAACCTAATCTCGAAATACGCCAACCCAACATCTCGCCTTTGGAGACACTGTAGTACTCCTTTATAATCACCCGATTACGTTGTGACGTTTGGTAGCACCAAAGTGTTCCTCCGTAAACGGAGTTGCATAATCTCATAGTTACAGGAACATGTATAAGTCATGGATAAAAGCAGAGCAACATACTAAACGATCGTGTGCTAAGCTAAGGGAATGGGTCATGTCAATCAGATCATTCTGCTAATGATGTGACCTCATCAATCAAATAACAACTCCTTGTTCATGGTTAGGAAACATAACCATCTTTGATTAACAAGCTAGTCTAGTAGAGGCATACTAGTGACATGTTGTTTGTCTATTCATTCACACATGTATCATGTTTCCGGTTAATACAATTCTAGCATGAATGATAAACATTTATCATGAAATAAGGAAATAAATAATAACTTTATTATTGCCTCTAGGGCATATTTCCTTGATCTCCCACTTGCACTAGAGTCAATAATCTAGATTACATAGTAATGATTCTAACACCCATGGAGTCTTGGTGCTGATCATGTTTTGCTCGTGGAAGAGGCTTAGTCAATGGGTCTGCGCAACATTCAGATCCGTATGTATCTTGCAAATCTCTATGTCTCCGTCTGGACTAAGTCCCGGATGGAATTGAAGCGTCTCTTGATGTGCTTGGTCCTCTTGTGAAATCTGGATTCCTTCGCTAAGGCAATAGCTCCAAAGATTGTCACGAAGATTTTCATTGGACCCGATGCACTAGGTATGACACCTAGATCGGATATGAACTCCTTCATCCGCACTCCTTCATTAGCTGCTTCGAAGCTGCTATGTATTCCGCTTCACATGTAGATCCCGCCACGACGCTTTGTTTAGAACTGCACCAACCGACAGCTCCTCCGCTTAGTGTAAATACGATCCGGTCTGCGATTTAGAATCGTCCGGATCGGTGTCAAAGCTTGCATCAACGTAACCGCCACGATGAGCTCTTTGTCACCTCCATATACTGAGAAACATATCCTTAGTCCTTTTCGTATTTCAGATGTTCTTGACGCTGTCCGATGATCCACTCTCGATTACTTTGGTACCTCCTGCTAGGCTTATAGCAAGGCACACATCGGTCTGGTACACAAGATTGCATACATGATAGAGCCTATGGCTGAAGCATAGGAACATCTTTCATTTTCTCTATCTTCTGCAGTGGTCGGGCATTGAGTCCGACTCAACTTCACACCTTGTAACACGTGCAAGAACCCTTTCTTTGCTTGATCCATTTTGAACTTCTTCAAAACTTTGTCAAGGTATGTGCTTTGTGAAAGTCCAATTAAGCGCCTTGATCTATCTCTATAGATCTTAATGCCCAATATGTAAGCAGCTTCACCGAGGTCTTTCATTGAAAAACTCTTATTCAAGTATCCCTTTATGCTATCCAGAAATTCTATATCATTTCCGATCAGCAATATGTCATCCACATGTAATATCAGAAATGCTACAAAGCTCCCACTCACTTTCTTGTAAATACAAAGCTTCTCCAAAAGTCTCAGTACAAACCCAAATGCTTTGATCACACTATCAAAGCGCTTATTCCAACTCCGAGATGCTTGCACCAGTCCATATATGGATCGCTGGAGCTTGCACACTTTGTTAGCTCCCTTTGGATCGATAAAACCTTCGGTTGCATCATATACAACTCTTCTTCCGTAAATCCATTCAGATTGCGTCTTTACATCCATTTGCCAAATTTCATAATCATAAAATGCGGCAATTGCTAACATGATTCGGACGGACTTAAGCATCGCCACGGGTGAGAAGGTCTCATCGTAGTCAATCCCTTGAACTTGTCGAAAACCTTTTGCATAAGTCGAGCTTTATAGATAACATTACCGTCGGCGTCGGTCTTCTTCTTGAAGATCCACTTGTTTTCTATTGCTTGCCTACCCTCGGGCAAGTCAACCAAAGTCCACACTTTGTTTTCATACATGGATCCCATCTCGATTTCATGGCCTCTAGCCATTTTATGGAATCTGGGCTCACCATCGCTTCTTCATAGTTCGTGAGGTTCATCATGATCTAGCAGCATGACTTCCGAACAGGATTACCGCATCACTCAAGTGCGGATCTTACTCTGGTTGATCTACGAGGTTCTGCAGAAGAACTTGATCTCAAGTTTCATGATCAACATCATCAACTTCCTCACTACTGGTGTAGGTGTCTCGTAAACCGGTTTCTGCGATTTAACTACTTTCAAGTAAGGGAGAAGGTACTATTACCTCATCAAGTTCCACTTTCCTCCCACTCACTTCTTTCGAGAGAAACTCCTTCTCTAGAAAGGATCCATTCTTAGCAACAAATGTCTTGCCTTCGGATCTGTGATAGAAGGTGTACCCAACTGTTTCCTTTGGGTATCCTATGAAGACACATTTCTCGATTTGGGTTCGAGCTTATCAGGTTGAAGCTTTTTCACATAAGCATCGCATCCCCAAACTTTAAGAAACGACAACTTTGGTTTCTTGCTAAACCACAGTTCATAAGGTGTCGCCTCAACGGATTTCGACGGTGTTCTATTCAGGTGAATGCGGCCGTCTCTAGAGCATAACCCCAAAACGATAGCGGTAAATCTGTAAGAGACATCATAGATCGCACCATATCTAGTAAAGCACGATTCGACGCTCGGACACACCATTACGCTGTGGTGTTCCGGTGGCGTGAGTTGCTAAACTATTCCGCATTGTTTCAAATGTAGACCAAACTCAGAACTCAAATATTCACCTCCACGATCGATCGTAGAAACTTAATTTTCTTGTTACGATGATTTTCAACTTCACTCTGAAATTCTTTGAACTTTTCAAACGTTTCAGACTTATGTTTCATTAAGTAGATATACCCATATCCGCTTAAGTCATCTGTGAAGGTGAGAAAATAACGATATCCGCCACGAGCCTCAACATTCATCGGACCACATACATACGTATGTATGATCTCCAACAAATCCGTTGCTCTCTCCATAGTACCGAGAACGGTGTTCTAGTCATTTTGCCCATGAGGCACGGTTCATAAGTGCCAAGTGATTCATAATCAAGTGACTCCAAAAGTCCATCAAGATGGAGTTTCTTCATGCGCTTTACACCGATATGACCTAAACGGCAAGTGCCACAAATAAGTTGCACTTTCATTATCAACTCTGCATCTTTTGGTTTCAACATTATGAATATGTGTATCACTACTATCGAGATTCATAAGAAATAGACCACTCCTCAAGGGTGCATGACCATAAAAGATATTACTCATATAAATAGAACAACCATTATTCTCTCGATTTAAATGAATAACCGTCTCGCATCAAACAAGATCCAGATATAATGTTCATGCTCAACGCAGCACCAAATAACAATTATTTAGGTCTAAAACTAATCCCGAAGGTAGATGTAGAGGTAGCGTGCCGATCGCGATCACATCGACTTTGGAACCATTTCCACGCGCGATCGTCACCTCGCCCTTTGCCGAGTTCGCAATCAGTAGTCCTGCTTGAGTTGCAAATATTAGCAATGTAACCAAGATCAAATACCAGTGCTACTACGAGCTCTAGTAAGGTACACATCAATAACATGTATATCACATATACCTTTGTTCACCTTGCCATCCTTCTTATCCGCCAAATACTTGGGGCAGTTCCGCTTCAAAGGACCGGTCTGCTTGCAGAGAAGCACTCAGTTTCAGGTTTAGGGCCAGACTTGGGTTTTTTTCCGAGCAGCAATTTGCTTGCTGTTCTTCTTGAGATTCCTTCTTCTTCCCTTTGCCTTTCTTCTTGAAACTAGTGGTCTTATTGACCATCAACACTTGATGCTCCTTCTGATTTCTACCTCCGCAGCCTTTAGCATTGCGTAAGAGCTCTGCATAGTCTTTACTAACCCTTGCATATTATAGTTCATCACGAAGCCTTTGTAGCTTGGTGGCGTGATTGAGAATTCTGTCAATGACACAATCATCCGGAAGATTAACTCCCAATTGTGTCAAGTGATTGTAGTACCCGGACATTCTGAGTATATGCTCACTAATGTAACTGTTCTCCTCCATCTTGCAGCTATAGAACTTATTGGAGACTTCATATCTCTCAATCCGGGCATTCTGTTGGAATATTAACTTCAACTCTTGGAACATCTCATATGCTCCATGACGCTCAAAACGTCGTTGAAGTCCCGGTTCTAAGCCGTAAAGCATGGCACACTCGAACTATAGAGTAGTCATCAGCTTTGCTCGCCAGACGCTCATAACATCCGGCGTTGCTCAAAGAAGAGCCTGTCACCTAGCGGTGCATCCAGACGTAGCTCTTACGTGCAGCAATGAGGATGATCCTCGTTACGGACCCATCCGTAATTGCTACCATCATCTTTCAACTTTGCTTTCTCAAGGAACGCATTAAAATTCAACGGAACAACAAAGACGAGCCATCTATCTACAATCAAACATAAACAAGCAAGATACTATCGGTACTAAGTTCATGATAAATTTAAGTTCAATTAATCATATTACTAAAGAACTCCCACTTAGAAAGACATCCTCTAGTCATCTAAGTGATCACGTGATCCAAATCAACTAAACCATAACCGATCATCACGTGAAATGGAGTAGTTTTCAATGGTGAACATCTTATGTTGATCATATCTACTATATGATTCACGCCGACCTTTCGGTCTCCGTGTTCCGAGGCCATATCTCGCATATGCTAGGCTCGTCAAGTATAACCCGAGTATTCTGCGTGTGCAAAACTGGCTTGCACCCGTTGTAGATGGACGAGAGCTTATCACACCCGATCATCACGTGGTGTCCGGGCACGATTTAACTTTGGCAACGGTGCATACCGGGAGAACACTTCTTGATAATTTAGTGAGAGATCATCTTATAATGCTACCGTCAATCAAAGCAAGATAAGATGCATAAAAGGATAAACATCACATGCAAATCAATATAAGTGATATGATATGGTCATCATCATCTTGTGCTTCATGATCTCCATCTTGCAGCACCACCATGATCACCATCGCCACCGCGCGACACCTTGATCTTCATCGTAGCATCGTTGTCGCCTCGCCAAACTTATGCTTCTACGACTATCGCTACCGCTTAGTGATAAAGTAAAGCATTACAGTAGCGATTGCATTGCATACAATAAAGCGACAACCATATGGCTCCAGCCAGTTGCCGATAACTTCGGTTACAAAACATGATCATCTCATACAATAAAATATAGCATCATGTCTTGACCATATCACATCACAACATGCCCTGCAAAAACAAGTTAGACGTCCTCTACTTTGTTGTTGCAAATTTTACGTGGCTGCTACGGGCTTAAGCAAGAACCAGTCTCACCTACGCATCAAAACCACAACGATATTTCGTCAAATAGACTCCGTTTTAACCTTCTCAAGGACCGGGCGAGCTACACTCGGTTCAACTAAAGTGAGAGAGACAGACACCCACCAGTCACCTTTAAGCAACGAGTGCTCGAGCGGTGAAACCAGTCTCGCGAAGCGTCACGCGTAATGTCGGTCCGGGCCGCTTCATCTCACAATACCGCTGAACCAAAGTATGACATGCTGGTAGGTAGTATGACTTGTATCGCCCACAACTCACTTGTGTTCTACTCGTGCAAAACATCAAACCATAAAAACCTAGGCTCGGATGCCACTGTTGGGGAACGAGTAATTTCAAAATTTTCCTACGCACACGCAAGATCATGGTGATGTATAGCAACGAGAGGGGAGAGTGTTGTCTACGTACCCTCGTAGACCGAAGCGGAAGCGATCACAACGTAGAGGAAGTAGTCGTACGTTCTCCTCGCGATCCGACCGATCCCGGCGCCATACTCGACGCCCGAGTTCTTGACACACGACAGCTCGATGACGTCCCTCGACTCCGATCCAGCCGAGTGTCGAGGGAGAGTTCCACAAGACGACGGCGTGCAGGACGATCTTGATGTTTCATCGGCGCAGGGCTTCGCTTAAGCTTCGCGACAGTATAACCGAGGTGGAATATGGTGGAGGGGCACCGACACGGCTAAGGAACGATCTCATGATCAACTTGTGTGTTCCAAGGTGCCCCCTGCCCCGTATATAAAGGAGCAGGGGAGGGGGGCGGCCAAGGGAGGCGCGCTGGAGTCCTACTCCTCTGGGAGTAGGATTCCCCCAATCCTAGTTGGACTAGGATTCCTGAGGGGAAAGAGAGAGAGGGGCGGCCCTTCTCCTAGTCCTAGTAGGACTAGGGAAGGGGAGGCGCGCCTCCTAGGGCTGCCCTTCTCCTTTCCACTAAGGCCCATCGAGGCCCATTTACCTCCCGGGGTTCCGTAACCTCCGGTACTCGGTAGAATTCCGCCGCCGGAACCATTCGAACTCCAAACATACGCCAATATATCAATCTTTATGTCTCGACCATTCCGAGACTCCTCGTCATGTCCGTGATCACATCCGGGACTCGAACTCCTTCGGTACATCAAAATACATAAACTCATAATAACCGCCATCGTAACCTTAAGCGTGTGGACCCTACGGTTCGAGAACAATGTAGACATGACCTAGAACTATTCATGGTCAATAACCAACAGCGGACCTGGATGCCCATATTGGTTCCTACATATTCTACGAAGATCTTTGTCGGTCAGACCGCATAACAACATACGTTGTTCCTTTGTCATCGGTATGTTACTTGCCCGAGATTCGATCGTCGGTATCCAATACCTAGTTCAATCTCGTTACGCAAGTCTCTTTACTCGTTCCGTAATACATCATCTCACAACTAACTCATTAGTTGTAGTGCTTGCAAGGCTTAAGTGATGTGCATTACCGAGAGGGCCCAGAGATACCTCTCCGACAATCGGAGTGACAAAACCTAATCTCAAATACGCCAACCCAACATCTGCCTTTGGAGACACCTGTAGTACTCCTTTATAATCACCCATTACGTTGTGACGTTTGGTAGCACCAAAGTGTTCCTCCGTAAACGGAGTTGCATAATCTCATAGTTACAGGAACATGTATAAGTCATGGATAAAAGCAGTAGCAACATACTAAACGATCGTGTGCTAAGCTAAGGGAATGGGTCATGTCAATCAGATCATTCTGCTAATGATGTGACCTCATCAATCAAATAACAACTCCTTGTTCATGGTTAGGAAACATAACCATCTTTGATTAACAAGCTAGTCTAGTAGAGGCATACTAGTGACATGTTGTTTGTCTATTCATTCACACATGTATCATGTTTCCGGTTAATACAATTCTAGCATGAATGATAAACATTTATCATGAAATAAGGAAATAAATAATAACTTTATTATTGCCTCTAGGGCATATTTCCTTCACCCGTTGACTACGAGGCGCCTATGCTGACTTTGTAAAGTCTCAAAATGATATGCCGGCTCAGTTTCTTGAAGGACATAGGGATAAGGTGTGCGTGTGTGCATAGGGGTGAGTGTATACGCGTATATATGAGCGTTTGCGTCTGTATTGTGTTAGAAATATGCAAGTGAAGCGACATCCCTCTGAACCCTTGTGTGTAAAATTTTCTTTTAAATACTCATTACCAATATTGAGATCAACGTCTGGGGGCATAATGTGAGTTCAACCAACAAAGAATACTTCTTAAAATATGGTTTCGAAATAATGTCTACATGGTTTCTTAGTTCTCTCTATGAGTTAGAGGTACCATGAGGTGTGGGGACGTCACCTTCACGACATCGTAATGACATGTCAAGTTTGCAAATACAATTGTTTTACACCCGCCAAACCACCCATGTCACGCGATTGCTCGGCTAAACAGAGTCAGTGTGGAGAACACACGCCACCTTTAATGACGTGTCAGTGGCATAGCCTTGATTTTAGAGAAAAGGCAGGAGACTAACTTTATAAATAAAGCATGACAGAGATCCAACAAAATTTTGAACAACACAAATAAAGAAAGAAAGTCACATACAGTGATACATACCACACTTGGTCAAAAACTAGGCACGCCTGCCGAAGGAAACAAGCAAAAGACTTAAACTTAAGCTCCAGGTCTAGAAGTTGAAGGGCTGAGGGCGACAACAAAGGCGCGGATCTTGGAGATGGTCACAAACAAAGTAATCGAGTCTGTGGCCTTAGCGAGCGGCATCCACTGCTACAAAAGACCAACCATTTTGAACAGACAATCAACAAGACAGTTAGGAAACATATGTTTAATAATAACTTAATTCCTACAAGTCCAAAAAGCCCAAGAAAAAGCAACAAAGGCAGGCCAAAATAACCGACGAAAGTTAGCCATACTACCCTATAAGTAGGCATATAACTCGACAAAATTATCGGGTTCCAGCTAACGTACAACCACGATTGAACACAACACAAGCCCAACTTAGCAAGGACACAACTAAAAACAATATGTTCTGAGTTTTTCGTCTCCCCACAAAGAGCACAGCCTGCTGAGGCATTACCATGTTGCTTAAGAATTTGGTCACTAGTAGGAGGACGGTGCCTGGTCGCTTGCCAGAGGAAGATTTTGATGTTTAGAGGAACACACGGCCGCCAAACACTGTAACGAGAGGAGGGACAACCATGAATTAACTTAAGATAGAGAGAGAAATTTAACATAGAAGGAGCCAAAAGGAGTGTGGACCAAGGAGAGGCGGTCCATGGTCATCGAGAGGGACAGAAAATGGCAATGAGCTCATTCTGGCCAGCACTACAGGTGACAATGATCGCCTAAAACATACTCCCTCCGTTCCTAAATATTTGTCTTTTTAGAGGTTTCAAATGGACTATTACATACAGATGTATATAGACATATTTTAGAGTGTAGATTCATTCATTTTGCTTCGTATGTAGTCACTTGTTGAAATCTTTAGAAAGATAAATATTTAAAAACGGAGGAAGTAGATCCTAGTTCCTGGCCGCAAGCTCCAGAGATGGAGATTAAGTGATCCGAGCAATACGGAAAAAGAATCGAGAAGGAGTGGCAAAGCGGGCCATCCCCATGACACCAATTGAGCCAAAAACGCACCATAGATCCACGTCCAATAGAAGACTTAATCAAACCACGAAATTCCTCGCGCACTTTAACCCGAGATTTCCAAAATTGTGAGCCTTCATTGGGATTGGATTTGGATTTTAGAGGGGTCTGAGGAGGGGATGTATTTGGCTTCCATCAGGTTTTCATAACGACTCTTAAGAGATAGTCTCTATCAAAGGCGAGTATCTTGGCCACCACAAGTACATCACAGGTAGGGGCGGACGACGAATATTTTGGCCTAGGGCACATGATGTGAATGTGAGAATTTTGGCATATATTGAGTTGGTGTTTATTTTTGTAAATAAAAAACAAAAAATTAATGAAATTTCAGGAATTGAGTAGGTCGTGTGCCTCCCTCTACTCAACATTGGTTTGTCCCAACCTGTAGGTGGTCTGTTCCATTCTGTATGTGGAATGGACACACCGCATGGCCCTAATCCCGTTATGGGGGATGCCAAATGCGACCCTGTAAGTAGAGCCATATGCTCTACGCAATGAGCAAGACACATCACAAAATATAAACAACAAAATGGCATTATTGCTTTGGATTCATCATTTCACAACTTATTTGTGACACAAACCACAAATATAATATCAAATACATTTCACATACAGTGTAATTGTAAATTTAGCATCAACGAATTAACACAAAGGTGTTACATAAGACTGAAACTTCAAAATGAAGCTAACTTCTGTTGAATAACATTTGAGGTACTGTATTCTCATAATATGGTATTTTTATTTTATTTTGTTGAAGTAACTTCCAATCTATTCATTTTCAATCATGGCAGTACAAAGAACAACAGAGGTAATAAAAATTACAACCATGTTCGTGGACCACATAACGATGACTACAAGTACTGGAGTGAGTCGAAGGCGCGCCGCCATCATTGCCCCTCCGTCACTGGAGCGGGACAAATCTTGTTGTAATAGACAGTCAGAAAGTCATTGTGCTAAGGCGCCATAGGAACAGCGCACCAGAACCAATGTAGAAAGTCGTAGATCAGAAAGATCAAACCTGTAAACACTCAAACGAAGACGAACGAAAAGACCGTATCCAAATAGATCCACCTAATACCAGCACTGACCGAATCTCGGGAGATCTGACGGAGACACACCTTCACATGCCATCCGACGATGCTAGACGCACCATCGGGACGGGGTAAAACTTGGGAGACATTATTCCTACTAAGGGACATCGCCACACAGCCGCAACCAAGACGATGAATCTAACAAGAACGAGAACGGGGTCCCTCCCACTGGCGGTGGTCCGAGATCCTCCGCACCATGTTATTCACCCAAAAGCTTTGCTTAGACATTGTGTAACCCATATTCACCTAACAACTCAACCATAAGACCAACCCATGCGCATGAATGCCCTAAGAGCATCTCCAGCCGTTCGGCCCCCCAGGGCGCCAAAAAGGGCGGCCTGGGGGCGAACCGGCACTAGATTGGCCCCTGGGGTTCGTTTTTCCCCAGACACGCCCCCAGGTGCCGCCCCCAAGGCGCCCCATATTCAAACTCGATCATTCCCGCTCCAAAAAAGTCGCAATCTGGCGATCATCGCAATAGTTTGGCGATTCGGTGCCACAGTTCAGCGATCAAATGAAAACGCAGTAGTTCGGCGCACAAAAAAGGAAGGGCGCGGAAGGAATGCATCAAACGTCGAGCTCGACCTCCGGCATCATCATCGGCGTACGTGGGCTGGGAGGAGTCGGCGCGGCTTCCGGACTAGTCGGCATCGTGGAGGCATCATCGGTGGGGCTGGGCGTCGCGGAGGCATCGGCCGTCGGACTGGGCGGCAGTGTCGGCGTTGGCGTTGGCGTTGGCGTCGCCGGTATCTGGTTCAGGATGAGGCCTCGCTCCGCCAAAAACCATGCCGTGAGCTTCTCGTCGCCGTTCTGGAGCATGTCGGTGCCGCCTGATGTCTACTACACAACCTTCTTCTTGTAGACGTTGTTGGGCCTGCAAGTGCACAGGTTTGTAGGACAGTAGCAAATTTCCCTCAAGTGGATGACCTAAGGTTTATCAATCCGTGGGAGGCGTAGGATGAAGATGGTCTCTCTCAAGCAACCCTGCAACCAAATAACAAAGAGTCTCTTGTGTCCCCAACACACCCAATACAATGGTAAATTGTATAGGTGCACTAGTTCGGCTAAGAGATGGTGATACAAGTGCAATATGGATAGTAGATATAGGTTTTTGTAATCTGAAAATATAAAAACAGCAAGGTAACTAATGATAAAAGTGAGCGTAAACGGTATTGCAATGCTAGGAAACAAGGCCTAAGGTTCATACTTTCACTAGTGCAAGTTCTCTTAATAATAATAACATAGATAGATCATATAACAATCCCTCAACATGCAACAAAGAGTCACTCCAAAGCCACTAATAGCGGAGAACAAACGAAGAGATTATGGTAGGGTATGAAACCACCTCAAAATTATTCTTTCGGATTGATCTATTCAAGAGTTCGTACTAGAATAACACCTTAAGACACAAATCAACCAAAACCCTAATGTCACCTAGATACACCATTGTCACCTCAAGTATCCATGGGCATGATTATACAATATGCATCACACAATCTCAGATTCATCTATTCAACCAACACAAAGTACTTCAAAGAGTGCCCCAAAGTTTCTACCGGAGAGTCAAGACGAAAACGTGTGCCAACCCCTATGCATAGGTTCATGGGTGGAACCCGCAAGTTGGTCACCAAAACATACATCAAGTGGCACGTGAAATCCCATTGTCACCACAGATAAGCACAGCAAGACATACATCAAGTGTTCTCAAATCCTTAAAGACCAATCCGATAAGACAACTTCAAAGGGAAAATTCAATTCATCACAAGAGAGTAGAGGGGGAGAAACATCATAAGATCCAACTATAATAGCAAAGCTCGCGATACATCAAGATCGTGCCATAGAGAGAACACAGAGAGAGAGAGAGAGAGAGAGAGAGAGAGAGAGAGAGAGAGATCAAACACATAGCTACTGGTACATACCCTCAGCCCCGAGGGTGAACTACTCCCTCCTCGTCATGGATAGCGCCGTGATGATGAAGATGGCCACCGGTGATGGGTTCCCCCTCCGGCAAGGTGCTGGATCGGGCTCCCGAGAGGTTTTTGGTGGCTACAGAGGCTTGCGGCAGCGGAACTTCCGATCTATCTTCTCCGTGGATGTTTTTAGGGTATGTGGGACTATATAGGCGAAAGAAGTCGGTCGGGAGGTGCTCGAGGGGCCCACGAGACAGGGGGGCGCGCCCAGTAGTTGGGGGGGGCGCCCCCCTATCTCCTAGCCTCCTCGAGGATCTTCTGATGTGAACTCCAAGTCTCCAGGATCATATTCTTCCCAAAAATCACGCTGCCGAAGGTTTCATTCCATTTGGACTCCGTTTGATATTCCTTTTCTTCGAAATACTAAAACAGGCAATAAAACAGCAATATGGGTTGGGCCTCCGGTTAATAGGTTAGTCCCAAAAGTAATATAAAAGTGTATAATAAAGTCCGTAATCATTCAAAACAGATAATAAAATAGCATGAATGCTTCATAAATTATAGATGCGTTGGAGACGTATCAGCATCCCCAAGCTTAATTCCTACTCGTCCTCGAGTAGGTAAATGATAAAAGAAAGAATTTATGAAGTGTGAATGCTAGAAGGTGCACAAGTTTGATCAATGATAATTTCAATCACCTTTTCTAGCATGATAATATGTCATAACAGTAGTTCAACTCATAAAACTTATCACGATAAAGTAACAAGCAATTCACATGTCAAAGCATAGACCATAAACTTTCTTGAAAACTAGCAAACTTCATTCTCAGTCATCAAACAATTGCAATTCATCTTATTTTCAGGAATAGCAAACTCCACATACTCAACTATCATATAGTCTTCTATAATTGCTAACACTCACGCAATACTTGTGGTTATGAAGTCTTAATCGAACACTGAGAAAGATAGGGGCTTATAGTGTTGCCTCCCAACGTATTCACCTTTGGGTGATGTCAACAATAATAGTTCATGCTAACTTACATCCAACAATAATAGTTCATGCTAACTTATATATATATCAGGATCTTCCCAACACAAAGTGCTTGCCAAAGGATAAAATGAAAAATGGAAAGGTGAAGATCACCTTGACTATTGCATAAAGTAAAAGACATAAAGTAAAAGATAGGTCCTTCGCAGAGGGAAACAGAGGTTGTCATGCGCTTTTAGGGTTGGATGCACAAAATCTTAATGCGAATGAACGTCACTTTATACTGCCACTTGTATATGGACCTTTATTATGCAGTTCGTCGCTTTTATAGCTTCCATAACAAGATCTTATAAAGCTATTTTCTTCACACCAAAAGATCATACATATTTAGAGAGCAATTTTTATTGCTTGCACCGATGACAACTTACTTGAAGGATCTTACTCAATCCATAGGTAGGTATAGTGGACTCCATGGCAAAACTAGGTTTAAGGATATTTGGAAGCACAAGTAGTATCTCTACTTGGTGCAAGGAATTTGGCTAGCATGAGGGGGAAAGGCAAGCTCAACATGTTTGAATGATCCATGACAATATACTTTAACTGAGATGTGCAAAAACATAACCCATTACGTTGTCTTCCTTGTCCAACATCAACTCTTTAGCATGTCATACTTAATGAGTGCTCCCAATTATAAAAGATGTCTAGGATAGTGTATTTATATGTGGAATCTCTCTTCCTTCAGTATTCTTTCATGAATTGTTCAAATGACCAATACAATGCTTGCTAACCTTCAATAAATTTACAACCTCTACTTCTTAGATGTGAAGTCATTACTCCCCATGGGATAAGCAAATGAGTCATATAAAATTTCAGATTTATGAGATTCAACTCATTCAACAATTTACTCCTAGGATATAAGTGAAGCACACGAGTAAATGACAAACTACTCCAAAAAGATATAAGTAAAGATAAATGAGTAGCTAAAAAAAATATTATGTAACTATGTGAAGACTCTCTCTCATTTAAGAGTTTAAGATCTTGGTATTTTATTCAAACAGCAAGCAAAGCAAAATAAAATAACATTGCAAGGATAGCACAACTCATGTGAAGAAGCAAAAACTTAGGCTCAACCGATACTAACCGATAGTTGTTGAAGAAGAAAGGTGGGATGCCTACCGGGGCATCCCCAAGCTTAGATGCTTGAGACTTCTTCAAATATTATATTGGGGTGCCTTGGGCATCCCCAAGCTTGAACTTTTGTGTCTCCTTAATTCCTCTCATATCATGGTTTCTCTTTTTATCAAAAGCTTCATCCACACCAAACTCAACAAGAACTCGTGAGATAGGTTAGTATAAACCAATGCAAAACCTTATCATTTTCTACTGTAACAACTAACAAATCACTAAAATTATTATTCAACATTGCATACTAAATTCCTCTGCATATTTAATACTCCCATCCTCAAATAGAATCGTTAAATAAGCAAACCTATGCAAACAATGCAATCATAACAGCAATCTGTCAAAACAGTACAGTCTGCAAACAATGCAAGAGTATCAATACTTACCTAACTCCAAAAATTATGAAAGAAAATTCCCACTATAGTAAATTTGTCAGATCTCATTATGCAAAAAGTTTCAACATTATATCATTCTCTAAATTTTCTAGGGAATTTTTGCAACAACGGTAAATTTTCTGTTTTCATACAGCAACATGTATACTAGCAAAATAAGCATGGCAAAGGCTATCCTTGACATTTTTTATTGAAACTAAGGATTCAAAAAATTATTATAAATAACAGCAAGCAAATACTAACAAAAGAAAATGATGCTCCAAGCAAAACACATATCATGTGGTGAATAAAAATATAGCTCCAAGTAAAGTTACCGATGAACGAAGACGAAAGAGGGGATGCCTTCCGGGGCATCCCCAAGCTTAGGCTCTTGGTTGTCCTTGAATATTACCTTGGGGTGCCTTGGGCATCCCCAAGCTTAGGCTCTTGCCACTCCTTATTCCATAGTCCATCGAATCTTTACCCAAAACTTGAAAACTCCACAACACAAAACTCAACAGAAAACTCGTAAGCTCCGTTAGTATAAGAAAATAAAACCACCACTTAGGTACTGTAATGAACTCATTCTAAATTTATATTGGTGTAATATCTACTGTACTGTTCATACCCTTCGATACTACTCATAGATTCATCAAAATAAGCAAACAACACATAGAAAACAGAATCTGTCAAAAACAGAACAGTCTGTAGTAATCTGTATCAAAGATATACTTATGGAACTCCAAAAATTCTACAAAATTAGGAAGTCATAAGAAATTTGTTTATCAATCCATAGCAAAAAGAAAAATATCAGAAGCACGTTTATGTGAATTAACAAAACTAAATTACTGGGTGTAGAAGTTTCTGATTTTTAGCAGGATCAACGCAACCATCACCACAGGCTATCCTAAAGGTCTTACTTGGCACTTTATTGAAACAAAAGATATAAAACATGATTACTACAGTAGCATAATCATGTGGACACACAAAAACAGTAAGGATAGATATTGGGTTGTCTCCCAACAAGCGCTTTTCTTTAATGCCTTTATAGCTAGGCATGATGATGGCAATGATGTTCACATAAAAGATAATAATTGAAACATAACGGGAGCATCATGAAGCATATAGCTAGCACATTTAAGCCTAACCCACTTCCTATGCATAGGGATTTTGTGAGCAAACAACTTATGGGAACAATAATCAACTAGCATGGGAAGGTAAAACAAGCATAACTTCAAAACTTTAAGCACATAGAGAGGAAACTTGATATTATTACAATTCCTACAAGCATATATTCCTCCCTCATAATAATTTTCAGTAGCATCATGAATGAATTCAACAATATGACCAGCACCTAAAGCATTCTTTTCATGATCTACTTGCATAGAAAATTTACTATTCTCCACATAAGCAAAATTCTTCTTATTCGGAATAGTGGGAGTATCATAAGAGACTTGAACACTAAAAATTGTTTCCACATTAAAAGAGTAATGTTCTGAAAAAGGGTAATCATAATCAGGACAAGATTTGTAAATATATTCATGACTACTTTTTATAGCATAAGTTTCATCACAATAATCATCATAAGTAGCAACTTCGTTCTCATCATAATCGATTGAAACTTCTCCCAATATAGTGGAATCACTAAATAAAGTTGACACTCTTCCAAATCCACTTTTGTATTCATCACAATAAAATTCAACATCCTCCAAAATAGTGGGATCACTACTTCCTAAAGTTTTCACTCTTCCAAACCCACTTTCATCAATATAATCATCATAGGTAAGAGGCATGCTATCATCATAACAACTTTGCATATCAAAACTTGGGATGCTAAAAATATCATCTTCATTAAACATAGCATCCCCAAGCTTGGGACAAACATTAATTTCAGCAAATATATTCTCAAATATTTCATCCTCATCAAACATAGCTTCCCCAAGCTTGGGCCTTTTCATATCATAAGCATAATCACTCTCGTCATTAATAGTATGGATAGCACAAATAGTATAGCAATTATCATCATCACAATGAGTAGTAGGAGCAACATCATTTGGGTGGGATACCTTTTTACCTTTGTTGCCCCTTCTTTTCTTTTTCTTCTTCATATTATGTGTGGGTTCAACCTTCCTCTTTGAGCTCCTTATTGACGAGATTGGTTGAATAGAAAGCTCCTCCTCGTTACCTGATTCATCATAAGAAATAATAGGAGGATATTGGGAAGTCTCTTCCCTTTCATTAGTATTCTCATCATCTTCTATTTGCTTTCTTTTCTTTATGTAATTGGCAATATAAGGATTTTCAATGCAATTCACCACACAATATAAATAAATCTTCTCTAGATCAATATCAAGGAATTTCTTATGGGCAAATTCTGGAAGGTCCTTAAGTAAGCGTTTCAATTCTTCATAACCCAAAAGCAAACTAAGTTCATTGTAATGAGCAAGGGAGATCAACTCATCACAATTTTTGGACACGATTCGATCATGAAACAATTTGCATAGGAGATGTAAATGACCACGTTCACTGCAAAGTTCACAAGTACGGCAAAGGAAATTCAAATTTTCAGCACTCACATTTAGCCTTTCTTGCAACCATTTAGTTTCTAAATGCTTATGCCTCTTGCAATATATATCTTCTCTATTTGGTGTGTTCATGCAAACATGCACTCCACAAAAGTTGACATGCTTATAAGAGATATTTTCATCATGACTAGAGCAATCATCATTAGTACTATGGATATTCAAGGAGTCCATACTAACAACATTGCAATCATGCTCATCATTCAAAGAGTCAGTACCAAGCATTCTAATGCATTCTTCTTCTAGCACTTGAGCACAATTCTCCTTTCCATCATTCTCATGAAAGATATTAACGAAGCGTATGAGACAAACTTAACTCCATTGTTTTTGTAATTTTTCTTTTATAAACTAAACTATTGATAAAACAAGAAACAAAAAGATTCGATTGCAAGATCTAAAGATATACCTTCAAGCACTCACCTCCCCGGCAATGGCACCAGAAAAGAGCTTGATGTTTACTACACAACCTTCTTCTTGTAGACGTTGTTGGGCCTGCAAGTGCACAGGTTTGTAGGACAGTAGCAAATTTCCCTCAAGTGGATGACCTAAGGTTTATCAATCCGTGGGAGGCATAGGATGAAGATGGTCTCTCTCAAGCAACCCTGCAACCAAATAACAAAGAGTCTCTTGTGTCCCCAACACACCCAATACAATGGTAAATTGTATAGGTGCACTAGTTCGGCGAAGAGATGGTGATACAAGTGCAATATGGATAGTAGATGTAGGTTTTTGTAATCTGAAAATATAAAAACAGCAAGGTAACTAATGATAAAAGTGAGCGTAAACGGTATCGCAATGCTAGGAAACAAGGCCTAAGGTTCATACTTTCACTATTGCAAGTTCTCTCAACAATAATAACATAGATAGATCATATAACAATCCCTCAACATGCAACAAAGAGTCACTCCAAAGCCACTAATAGCGGAGAACAAATGAAGAGATTATGACAAATGAAGAGATTATGGTAGGGTACGAAACCACCTCAAAGTTATTCTTTCTGATCGATCTATTCAAGAGTTCGTACTAGAATAACACCTTAAGACACAAATCAACCAAAACCCTAATGTCACCTAGATACTCCATTGTCACCTCAAGTATCCGTGCGCATGATTATACGATATGCATCACACAATCTCAGATTCATCTATTCAACCAACACAAAGTACTTCAAAGAGTGCCACAAAGTTTCTACCGGAGAGTCAAGACGAAAACATGTGCCAACCCATGCATAGGTTCATGGGCGGAACCCGCAAGTTGGTCACCAAAACATACATCAAGTGGCACGTGAAATCCCATTGTCACCACAGATAAGCACGGCAAGACATACATCAAGTGTTCTCAAATCCTTAAAGACTCAATCCGATAAGACAACTTCAAAGGGAAAATCCAATTCATCACAAGAGAGTATACGAGGAGAAACATCATAAGATCCAACTATAATAGCAAAGCTTGCGATACATCAAGATCGTGCCATAGAGAGAACACGAGAGAGAGAGAGAGAGAGAGAGAGAGAGAGAGAGAGAGAGAGAGAGAGAGAGAGAGAGAGATCAAACACATAGCTACTGGTACATACCCTCAGCCCCGAGGGTGAACTACTCCCTCCTCGTCATGGATAGTGCCGGGATGATGAAGATGGCCACTAGTGATGGGTTCCCCCTCCGGCAGGGTGCCGGAACGGGCTCTCGAGAGGTTTTTGGTGGCTACAGAGGCTTGCGGCAGTGGAACTCCCGATCTATCTTGATATTCGATGGTTTTAGGGTATGTGGACTTATATAGGTGAAAGAAGTCAGTCGGGGGAGCCTCGGGGGGCCCACGAGAGGGGAGGGCGTGCCCCGGGGGGCGCCCCCTATCTCGTGGCTTCCTCGATGCTCCCCTGGCTTGCACTCCAAGTTTCCTGGGTCACATTCATTCCAAAAATCATGCTGCCGAAGGTTTCATTTTATTTGGACTCCGTTTGATATTCCTTTTCTTCGAAATACTGTAATAGGCAATAAAACAGTAATATGGGTTGGGCCTCCGGTTAGTAGGTTAGTCCCAAAAGTAATATAAAAGTGTATAATAAAGACCGTAATCATTCAAAACAGATAATAAAATAGCATGAATGCTTCATAAATTATAGATACGTTGGAGACGTATCAGTACCGAACCCGGGGGAAGCGGCGGCGGCAGCCGAGCCGGCTGCGATGATGTCTTCCATGTCGGCCTTCGTCGTGTCGGCGTCGCCAAGATGCAACAAGGAGGAGGCTTGCGAGTAGAGGCCACGGTGGAGAGGTGGCGTCGGTGAGGCTGCGTAGTCCGGTGGCGAGTACGTGTACGGGGGGTACTGCACGCCGGCGAACGCGGGCGAGGGCATACGCTGGACTGGTTGCCCATGGGGAAAGGTGATGTTGGGGTTGAAGCCACCGTGGGCGTCGCCATCGGCATAGCCCGGCGACGGCATGCTCCATGGGTGTGGCGACGACAAGAACCCGGCCGGAGAGCTGACGCTCTGCTGGCTCCAGGCCGCGTACGGGCCGTGCCCACCGGGTGGGTTCATCATCGCCGCGCGCGCCGCCTTGGCTTGTTCGGCCGCCGCGCGCTCCACCTGCTTCGCCGCCGCCGCGGCCGCCGTTTTCTCCCTGGCCTTCTTGGCCCTGTTGCGCCTATCGGCGGTGACGGCCCGGCACTTCACATCCGCCTTCCAGTCGGCATTGCTCATGCCCAGGGGCTTGGACGGCGGCGCCCTCGGCTTCCTTTGCTTCGGCTGGGCGACGACGACGGCTGTGGGATCCGTCACGGCACGGGGCATCACGTACTTCTTCGGCGGCATGGCGGGCGGAAAGGTAGGGAGGAGGCGGAGTTTGGCAGGAGGAATGGAGAAGGGAGGGAAGCCGAGGGGGGAAGCGGGAGGAAACGGCGGGAAAAGGGCCTCCTCTCGTCGACAGAGCGGCCCCACGCCGCTTTTCGCTTCTGCCGACGCCCCCAGGCAACACCCAGGCGCTTGGGTTCGGGGCGGGATCGCAGGCTCTGGATTTGGCCTAAAACGGCGCTAAACGAGGTCCTGGGGGCGCGATTGGGCCGATTTTCGGCCACCGTCGCTAAAAATTCGCCCGGGGCTGTTGGGAGCGCGGCTGGAGATGCTCTAAGTAGCGAAACATAACAAAGAAAAACCATGTTCGTATAATTTCCGATGAACTTGATTAAATATTTATATAAAGAAAAGAAGTTTGATTCAATACAAAACTAGAACATCTTGTAATTCCACCCTCTTTCTCTGTGTGACGCCCAGCCGCCGTACCAGCTTCCACCACGACAGTGGGAGCATGTTGTGGACGAGGAGCACGTCTCCACGGTGGTGCGCGCCAGCGGCACACTCCGGGAAGACGATGGCCAGGCAGCCAGGTCAGGTGTACCGCCAAGCATTGACGTGGTCATCGCGTCAAACGTCAGCTTGAAGCAGGTATCAAAACAAAGTGCATGCACAACTTTATTTCTGGTACTAGTTGGTCAAGCAGGTGTCAAAAATCTGTATTCAGGGGTGCAAACTGCATGTATGAGCCAAACACGAACATATACCTTTCTGAATTTTGCAAACGTGGTACATGTGCGAATTATTCAGTAATTCCTAGACTTGGTACAAGCACGCCGTGCTACATCAACATCGTGCTACATTAAATCGGTTGCTCTCTATCATGGTTATCATGGTGCGCCAGCTCCGACAAACACACATAACTCTCTTCGGAGCATGCACCGGCAGGCAGCCGTTGCAGCACCAACGACATGGCAAAAGTAATGTCCTTGTGCCGCTGCCCAGGGGAGTGCATGCATGCTTTCCTCGTACTCCCTCCGTCCAAAAATACTTGTCATCAAAATGGACAAAAAAGTATGTATCTAGAACTAAAATACATCTAGATACATCCTCTTTTATTCATTTTGATGACAAATATTTTCGGACGGAGGGAGTACAATGCAACATGCCCTATGATTATGGTTTTAGGGGCAACAAAACCAGCGGCATCCACAAGGTTTTCAATATCACGAGTTACCCGGTCATATGCGCAAAGCTTGAAGTGCGATAAGGAAAAGGTGGTAAGATGTGCTTCTGTGAAGAGGATGCATGCGCCGGCCATTGTCGATCCTGGCAACTGGGCTGATTCCGTGCGGGTTGTACATGAACTCGTAGGCCACCCGTGACATGGTATCCAGGTCTATTTGACAATGCAAATCCTAGGTACCAGCTTCATGCCGGCGCAATAGCGAGAGGTGAGAGCGTCGTGGCTGCCCGTTGCGTATGTCTGCACAGAGGAGGCACAGGCATCCGTCAAGCTCCGTCAAATGCTGCTTTTCCAGAAGGTGATCATTTTTCTCGCAGGTAAGCGGTGACGGCAGTGCCATTGTCCCAAATTTCTCGTTATCAAGGGAGAAGAATAAGATGTTCTCCTGGGGCGGTAACTCTAGGTTCGGCCGGGCTAGCCAATAGATATGCATGTCCATGCGCGAAGACGCTTCTATCATATTTGTTTGTCCAGCCAGCTGGTTTCTCATGGGTGCCTCCCTGCGGCGGTCTCCAGAGCCCCGTGGAATTCACCACATAGATCTCGCATCCGGCAGATGCGGGAAGATTGTCCTCGGCATTACAACCGCGGTAGTAGATGCGCACAACTTTGTGCTTCCTGGTGCGCGAGTCATAGCCAAGCCCTAAGCTGGCATAGCGATGATAATTCGACTCCATGTGCTCTCGTCTGCCCGTCGGCCGTCCTTCCGGGAGGGCTGCCATTTGACCGGTGGACGGGTTGCACACATAGTAAATGTCCGAGGCGGTAACTTGGAGGATGACGAGGCCGCAGCATGGCCACATTTGCATTTTAGAAAAAGATGCCCTCCATCTTCGAACAACCGGCCGCAAACAGCACACCGTGTATCAAGCTCTACACCCTTCTATTGATATTCATATACATTGGGTGACTATTATGCGCAAATCTCCACAAGAAATGATGCACCTTAGGAGGACACTTTTGTTTCCAAATAGCTTTGAACATCTCAGAATCTCGTTCTTCATATGACGAGCTGGCACCTTGCTGTTTGTTAGCCTCCCTTTTTAACATGGCCACATGTGCATTATATGCTGATTTGACCGAGAAAACGTCCTTACTATCAAGATGCCAGGCTAAGAAATCATGCGCTTGATCATGGACTGGGATGCTCATAATATATGGCACATCATCCTGATGGAAACAACCTTCGACGAGAGCTCGGTCCCAGTAGCCCGTATCCGGATCAATTAACTTGCAAACTCTAGTGAGGAGGCTATGTCCACGTGGTGCAGAAGGCCGCCGTGTCATTCCCCTAGGAATCCATGGATCCTCCCAAATTCGAACATCTGTGCCATCCCGGATTCTCCAAATTAGCCCTTCTTTGAGAAGCCCAATGCCTTTCAAAATACTACGCCATACATAGCTCATGCCATTAATCGGTTCTGCATCAAGGACATTACCATGAGGGAAATATTTTGCTCTCAAGACTTGTGCACAAAGGGATTCAGGTGCTTGTATCAACCGCCACCCTTGTTTGGCTAGCATCGCCAAGTTAAAAGAGTGAAGATCGCGGAAACCAAGACCTTCTTCATCTTTTGACAACTTCATTTTATCCCAACCTACCCAATGCATCTTATTTTCTTCATTCTGCTTGTTCCACCAGTAGTAACATATCAGCTGGCTTATCTCATCACACAGGGACTTTGTTAGATCAAAAAACGCCATCGCATACATAGGGATTGCTTGAGCCACAGCCTTCACATACACTCCTTACCCGCCATAGAGAGACATCTGTCCCAGCCCACTTGTAACCGACTGATAATATTATCTTTAATGTAGGCAAAACATTTCTTCTTTGACTTTCCAATATATCTGGGCCGTCCAAGGTATTTTCCCTCGCTGGCTTCACTTCCAATTTGCAACTCTTGTATAATTAATTTTTTGAAGCTCTGACTTGCATTCACACTAAACATTACTGAAGACTTTTCTCGATTAATCACTTGACCTGAATACTCCTCATACATTTGCAGAATATCATTAATTGTCTGGACTCCATGTACAGTCGCCTCCATGACAAGGAGCGAATCATCCGCAAATAAAAGGTGATTAACTCTTGGGGCCACCGGTGCAAGCTTTATACCTCTGATTTGGCCATCGTCATTTGCTTTATTTAGCATTGCTGAAAGTCCCTCCGCGCACAAGAGAAAGAGATAGGGGGGTAAGAATCCCCCTGCTGCAATCCTCTAACCGGTATAACCACATCTGAGATATCTCCATTCACTCTAAACCTGTACGAAACAATCTTGACACACTTCATAATTAGTTGTACAAACTCATCAATGAAGCCCATCTTCTTCATAATTCCTTCAAGAAACGGCCACTCTACCCGGTCATAAGCTTTACTCATGTCGAGCTTGAGTGCCATGTATACATCTTTATCTTTCCTCTTTCTTCTCGTGAAGTGGGTCATTTCATAGGCTAAAATAGTGTTATCAGAAATTAAACGGCCTGGCACAAAGGCGCTCTGGTTGGCTGAAATAATCTCATCCAAGATTTGTTTGAGACGGTTTGCCAACACTTTAGACACAAGCTTATACACCACATTGCAAAGGCTAATAGGGCGTAGATCTTTGATACGATTGGGGTTCCAAACCTTTGGGATAAGCACAACAATTGTTTCATTCCATCCCTCTGGTATACTGCTGCCTCGCAACACATGTAAAACCTCCCGTGTCACAGCTTCGCCCACCGTACTCCAAAATCTCTTATAGAAAATAGCCGGCATACCATCCGCACCAGGTGCCTTAAGATCACCCATATCATCAAGGGCTCGCTTCACTTCCTCAACAGGGTACTCCTTTCTTAATAGATCATTCATCTCGGGTGTCACCTTCGGTTGTACTGCTTGTAATGCCTAGTTAAAATCTGCGCCTGCCATAGGGGTAAACAAGTTAAAGAAGTGGTTAGCAATAAGTTCCTTCAGACCAGCCTCCCCTTTCACCTCCACACCATCTTCCCCAATGAGCTTTTCTATTCTGTTTTTTTCTTTCTAGCCGACACAAAGTTGTGGAAAAATTCAGTATTACGGTCTCCCTCTACCAGCCATGTTGCATGAGCTCGTTGCCGCCAAAAAATATCTAGTTGTTCCTCCAGCCGATCAAGCTTATACCTGATCACCTGCTTTTTATACTCAAGGAGTTTTCTATCTATTAGACAACAAAAATTTCTACCTAGTTGCCGCTATGTCTTTACACCTTTGTTGTCGTTTATCCTTAGTGATGCCTGGCAAATATTGCATTAGGATGAAAACAAAGAAGTACTCCCTCCGTCTCATAATATAAAATCACCACCCTCCTCGTCTGAGGTGGAACTAGAGAAGTCGAAACTTCAGTTCTCGTGGCTCATGACCGGACATGGGGAATGGGCGCCGGCGATCGTTTAGTTTATGTTTAGAATAGAACAATGTTCGAAATTATAACTTCAGAGTCAGATGAGCTCCGCTTTTAGTTGAAGTATGCCCACTATGTAATGAATTTCATCATGTTTATAAGAAATCCGCCTTGTTTGTATGAATCTCTTCCGGTTAATATAAAAGTCCCCCCAGTTTGCATGAATTTCGTCCAGTTGGTTCAAAAAGTTATTGAAATATATGAAGGTAGACTTGGATGGCTGCCTCCCGCATCCGTTTTCACGGACTGGTCCCTCTGTCCACGGATGGATGAGGGAGAAATTTGCGGGTCGACGTTGGAGATGCCCTGAAACCATGAAACAATCTTTCGTCCCTATTTCGATCACAACTCGTGAGGCAGCTCTTGGAGCACAAGAGTCTGCTCGAGAAAAGGAAGGACATATGTGCTCCTGAGCTTGTTTTTTGCAAAAAGGATTAGATCTATTATAAAGATTCATCGAAAGTACAAAACATCTCAAACTTAATAAAAATTACATCGAGGTCCATGGACCACCGAATGACCAATGCCGCCGCGGCGCCGCCAAAACAAGCAGCCGACGTGCCGCTATCACCGCTCCAATACCAGAGTCGACCTGACCTTATCGATGACAGTTAGGAAGTCTTCGTGCATGTGCCACTAAGAATCATCGCCCCGGAGTCGCATTCATCGTCATTGAATCCTTGAATCGATCTAAAAAATCTGACATCAAATATCACCATTGCGTACACACGACGAGAAACCCTAATCTCGCTGCCCAAGGAGCTGGCAGGAATCTATGCAAGAGGTCCGTCTAATCCGTCTCAACAGACGAACTTGAAGAGGATTGGAGCCCTGAAGACTGATTCGAAAAAGAAACACCGCCATCCGTCCAAACGTCACCCGCAAGGACTAAAACCCTGTCTATCTACTATCCAGATCCGAGGCACAATGAGATGAGAAGCACAACCTTTTGAGGGAGCAGAAAAGATGCCCACAACCACGGGAGAAGATGGCAATACTATGTGACGTACACGAAGATTTCAGAGTTATATGTTAGACATGATTAGTGTTGAACCACTAAAAGATTTATGCCCCATTAAAAAGCACGGGCAATTACCTAATTATTACATGTTAAAAAATTGTAGTAAGTGGGGATCAACAAAAATAAGAATATTTTTAAGGAAATGGATATAAGTTTGACTTTGTTTATGAAAAATGTAGGTAGTAAAATATCTACAATAACACGTAAATATACTATCAATATTTTTTTATGTCAGGTTTAATCAAACTAATTACGTGTCATTATGTAGAGAAAATGACTTACGCTTTTCTTGAAAGCAGTGAGAACCATCTAGGAACACCAACATTGTCACGTATATCAACAAATATACAAACCAAACTGCACCGATAATCCACTTCTGAGCTCAGGCTCATCTGCACCCGCGCAAAAAGAAAAATCAAAACAAATACCAAAAAAATTCAAAAAATTCCAATTTTTTTTCCATGGTAGATAATTTGATGCGTGAGGTCCACTCCAATTTTCAAATCAGTTGGATATCTGAGCAGCTCTCGGCAAAAATGACAAATTTAGGGTCTGTAAAAAAGTTTATTGTTCTGACCTGATTTGTCTTTTTTCTGAGAGCTACTCATATGTCCAAATGATCTGAAAATTGGACCAGACATCATACAATAAATTTTCTACCATGCAAAAAATTAGAATTTTTATGCTTTTCTGACCGGGTGCAGATGAGTCTGGGCACTGGAACGCTGCACTCCATACAACAGCTCCACTATCAGAACAAACTATGCTTATGAAGGCACCGAATACAAAAGGAAAACCATCCTAGCATCAGTGGCGGAGCTACAATGGTAGATTTGAGCGGGCCGGTACAAAGGGAGCCCACTATTTTTCTCAAAATGGCCCAGTCTAATCTCAAGACTCCACTGTCTTTGATCTGGGCTGGGCGGGCAATGGCACATCCAGCCTTGTTGTAGCTCCGTGAGTGCCTAGCATCATAAATTCAAAATTTGATCAATTCTCCACAAACAAAATACAATATGACGAGGATGGAGGCTCAACACTGTATATGGAGATACATCGTATAGGAAAACACTTTCTATCTATAGTCTGAAAAGATGCCAATGCCAGACCACTTGATTGTCGTCGATTTGATTAAAATCGGGTACACACGGTTCTGCTTCTTTCTTATTAACTACCCCTATGGCCCTATAAAAGGAAGAGAGGGCGGATAACCAAACAATCATACCCATCCATCAACTAGATCTAATGGCCCTTAATCCTCTGATGTTTAACGCAACAAACCACACATTAAGTCAATCCATCTATCCCTAATCTGCCCCGCCTTTTAGGAGAAAAAAAAAACGTTGCCCGCGCATGACCGCACGACCTCTCCCCTCCTCCCCGCACGAACTCTCTCTCCCCTCCTCCGCGCACATCTCTCGCCCCCTCCTCCTCCTCCCGCACCGTTCGCCGCCTCGCCGTTCCTCGCGCCGCCGTTAGCCGCAGGAGCCGCCGCAGCCGCCGACGCCGTAACCTCCCCTGCCTCTTCTCAGCCTCACCCCTGTGCCTCCCAATTGCCAAGCCACCGCCGCCTCATCTTCTTGCTGCATGGTCGGGCGACGCGGCGAGGCACGCAGAAGCGAGCTCTTTGGCCGGCGACACAGCAAGGCGCGTGTTCGAGCGACGCGGCGAGGCACGCGGGAGCTCTTCGGCCGGCGACATGGTGAGGCGCGCGGTGAGGCGCGCGGGACGGCCGCTGGCGAACATGGCCGGACGTGAAACCATGGCGCACGCTGCCACCTCCACCCTCCTCCGGCCTTATCTCCTACGGAACAGGCAACTCATGCATCGGTACCTAGCCACTCTTTCCCTCTTAATCCATTCTTCTGTTGTTTGCTTTCAACTGGAGCAAAATTACCTTCATCATCGTCACTAATTTTGAAAGTTTTCAATACTAACAACTTCAAGAATACGTACAATTACTTTCTTCCTTTATTTTGTCAACGTCCAATTTTAGAGCTCTAGATAAAATCTGCAGCAAAGAAGCAACTTAACCTCTAAATTTTATCAATTATCCTGACCCATGTTCAGCAAATACAAATTCTAGAGCATTCATATTGTACGGTGCAGATGGCAACAGAACAAAAAACAAAAGATGAGTGACAGAATAGAAAACAAAAGATGAGTGACAGAATAGAAAATAAAAGATGAGTGACATGATATGGTGATATGAGTGGAACAAAGAGATGTCCAGAATATGGCATCAAATAGTGCCTGAACAATAACAAGTCTGACCACACATTATCCTGTTTAAAAATCCCAGCAAGGAAGAATAGGACTGTAGTGAAGTGGTTATATGCACAAATAATAGATGGATAGAGGGCAAATGAGATACTGACCTGATATGTAGGAGTCATCTAATCTGTAACAGCTATGTCTGTCATCTATTCTCTATTATTTGGTTACAGATATACTAATCGATGAAAAACAAATTTTAGTCTTGATTCCTCTCGATCTCTCATGCCATAGCTAAAGTTCAAAAGGCTACTTCATCGCTGAGGGCACAACACTGCACAAATTATAGAGTCTAGGTGTGTGTGTTTCATGATCCTTTGTTTTTGGCATCTCAATTATTTATATTACATCAGAAATTTCGGGAATTCCAGAGCACATATTCTGCCCTGCCTAGAAGATCTTCACAACTCTCTATGCCCTTCTATATATGTTTAACATTTATAATATTATATCCGCAGATGACTAAGAAAGGAATGGATGTACCTCCATTTGCAACAGAAGAACATTCCCCGCTTAAGGACCTAAGGAACACAACTATGGATGGGAGTGCAAATCTCAAGGATAATCAAACCAATAATCCTAATACTAATGATCCTAAAAGGAAAAGTGTTCAATCATGGTATGCTAGAATGTCAGATGAGAAGAAAGCGGAATACAACGCGAAGCGTTGTATATCTCGACAACAAAAGAAGGTTGCGTTTGGACTGTGCTAGCCAGGACCAATTCTCACAAAAGTTTGTTTCTCTGTCACGGATAGTACAACGAACCCCTTTCAGCAACATAATCAACACAGATACAAAATGTATCCAATTGTCCATCCACTTGTTACCTTATATACTGACATGGCATTTATTCATTGTTTACGAGTAAATTATTCTTTTCAGGTTCATGTGTGACCTCTACGACCTCAATCTTTGGAAATACACTGAAAGTGCAACTAATCCCCGGGTGGTTTTGGTAATTAATAACAACATATATATCATTGAACTAATAGTTTCTTGAGAATCATTTCAGAAAGTTCAATGATATGGGTATGGCAATGACTGAAGAAGTGGACCCCTCAAAATGCTAAGGCAAGCATTGGCAAAAGCTCAAGACTCCATTTTTGGTTTAGTGATCCAAGATCACATTGAGTCTATAGGAAAGCCAATACTATTAAAAGGGGATGAGGTTATGATAATGATCTGGTTGCTCAAAGTGCTTAGTGATACATCTCCTAAACTATCAGCACCCTTCACTTCAAATATACACTCATAAGTAATCTCGGTCCCACCGATTCCATAAACTCAGTCACACCGAGATGAACCACCTCAGCCATATAGCCAAACCCTAGAAATTTCGGATTTTCCGATTCTGAACTCGGTCTCACCGAAACTGGTGTTGCCAAGCTTCTGTAACCTTCTGTCATCAAATCGGTGTCACCGAGATGATGAAGTCGGTCCCACCGAGATTGGCAAACCCTAGTCTTTGGAAGAATCGGACTCACCGAGATTGTATTTTTGGTCCCACCGAAAATCCCAACGTTCACATGTTTTGAACTTTCGGTCTCACCGAGTTGTCAACTTCGGTCTGACCGAGATTGGTCAAATGTGTGTAACGGTTGGATTTTGTGTGGAGGCTATAAATACCCCTCCACCCCCTCTTCATTCGTGGAGAGAGCCATCAGAAAGAACTACCACTCCTACCTTACATTTCTGAGAAGAAAACTACCTACCCTTGTGTTGAGATCAAGTAGCTCCACTCCCACCATATGAAGCTTGATCTCTAGCCTTCCCAAGTTGCTTTCCACTCAATCCTTTCTTCCACCATAGCCAAATCAGTGAGGAGAGTTGAGTGTTGGGGAGATTATCATTTGAAGCACAAGAGCAAGGAGTTCATCATCACCAACACCATCTATTACCTTTTGGAGGGTGGTGCCTCCTAGATTGGTTAGGTGTCTCTTGGGAGCCTCCGTCAAGATGTGGAGTTGAACCAAGAAGTTTGTAAGGGCAAGGAGATCGCCTACTTGTGAAGATCTACCCCAGTAAGGCTAGTCCTCCGTGGGCGTATGCCATGATGGCATAGACAAGGTTGCTTCTTCGTGGACCCTTCGTGGGTGGAGCCCTCCGTGGACTCTCGCAGCCGTTACCCTCCGTGGGTTGAAGTCTCCATCAACGTGGATTGACGATAGCACCACCTATCGGAACCACGAGAAAAAATCTCCGTGTCTCCAAATTGCGTTTGCTCTTCTCCACCTCTCTTTACTACATGTGCAATTTACTTTCCGCTGCCAATACTCTAGAATTGCATGTGTAGGGTGATACTTGACTTGATCATCTTGAAATCTGCGAAACTTGTCTTAATCAAAAGGCTGAATTTTTATATTGTCAAGTAGTCTAATCACCCCCTCTAGACATACTTTCGATCCTACAAGTGGTATCGAGCTTTGGTTTCCATTGTATTGGTTTCCATTGCATTGACTCCATAAGCTTGGTTTCACAACCTAGGAGTGTATGGCGTCTAGTGAGGTAATTTTCAGAGAGGTCCTTACTTTGATGGTTCAAATTTTGCTAGTTGGAAGCATAAAATGAAAATGCATATTCTTGGACATAACCCTGCCGCATGGGGCATTATTTGTGTTGGCTTGCAAGGTGAGTTCTTCGAGGAAGGAAAAGTTCCGGATCGTGAAGCTACAGCGGATGAATTGCGGATGTTGCAAAACAATGCTCAAGCTTGTGACATTCTCTTCAATGCTTTGTGTCCCGAGGAGTTCAACAAAATCAGCCGTCTTGAGAATGCAAAAGAGATTTGGGATACTTTGGTCGAAATGCACGAAGGTACCGAGTCCGTGAAGGAATCAAAGCTAGATGTTCTTCAAGGTCAACTTGACAAGATCAAGATGAAGGAAGGTGAAGGAGTCGCTGAAATGTACTCTAGACTTGCTCTCATCACAAATGAGATTGCCGGCTTAGGAAGCGAAGAAATGACCGACCGATTCATCATCAAGAAGATTCTCAGAGCTTTGGATGGAAAGTATGACACCGTGTGCACTTTGATCCAAATGATGCCAAACTACAAGAATCTCAAGCCTACCGAAGTCATTGGAAGAATTGTTGCTCATGAGATGACACTAAAAGATAAGGAAGAGCTTCACAACAAGTCAAGTGGTGCTTACAAAGCTACTAGTGATGCTCCCACAACCTCAAGTGACAAGCTAGTTTCCAATGAAGAGATAAGCCTAATGGTGAAGAACTTCAACAAATTCTACAAGAGTAGAAGCAAGGAAAGAAGCTCAAAGTCTAGATCATATGATGAAAAGAGATCTTCTAGTCGTGATCGAAACTGCTACAATTGTGGAAGACCCGGACACTACTCAAATGAGTGTTCGACTCCCCACAAGAGAAGAGAAAAATCTCCAAGAAGAAGAAGCTCAAGAGAAGAGTCGCCTCGGAAAGAGAGAAGGAGTAGAGATGATCGTTATGAACGAAGATCCTCTCGGAGAAGCAAGGATTCGGAGAGGAAAGACAAGTCATCAAGGAGCTACACAAGAAGAAAACATCAAGCTCATGTAGGTGAATGGGTCTCCGGCTCCGACTCTGACAATCACTCCGAAAGAAGCTATCACTCCAACTCCGAATACAGTCAAGATGAAGGTGTTGCCGGTCTAGCTCTCATATCCTCCAACTCCAACTCCTATGACTTATTTGATTCACCAAATGAGGGAATTGGAAGATGCTTCATGGCTAAAGGCCCCAAGGTATCACACCCTGAATTTATTGACTTTGATAGTGATGAGGATGACTTGCTTGGTGAAGATGAGCTTTTACATGATAAATCTAGTGAACCTAGTAATGATGAACATGCTAGTAGTCTTTATAGTCGAGAAGAGTCGAATGACAATGCTATGAAGGAGATTGAGCGCCTAACTAAAGAACTAAACACTCTTAAGTTAGCTCATGAAACAACTCAAGAAGATCATAGAGAGCTCCTAAGATCTCATGAGAAGCTACGCTCGAGAAGCTCAATCTAGAGCAAGAACATGAGTTCCTAAAAGCAATCAATGACGATCTTGAAAGAAGAGTTCTTCATATCTTGCCAAACGACTTCTCTTGTCTAATTTCTTGCCACCTATTAAAACTAAGCATGACAAGCACAAGAAAAATTCTTCATCTAGTAGTAACAATAACCATGCTAAATTCAATGTTGTTACTTCTAGTAATTCTCTTGATTCCACTAACAATGTTTCAAGCCAAGTTACACTTGAGCAAGAAAATAGTTTATTGAAAGGGATTATAGAGAAAGGTGTCTACAAGAGCCTTGCCGGAAGCAAGAACTTTGAGGAAATTGTTCGCAAGCAAGGAAGGCATCGGAAGAATCAAGGAATTGGTTTTGAGCGAAAGTTCAACGCCGAGGGTGTTGAATGGGAAGAAGGTCAATATCCCACTCCAAAGTTTGTTTCTCAAAAGAAGAAGTATGATCCTACTTCTTCCAATGTGGAACAAGCTCAAGATGACCTTCCACCACAAGACCACAAGCTAAAAGGCAAGGACAAGCTTCAAGAGGAGATTGATGCATTTATTGAAGCACCTAAAGCCATGGTCAAGTGGGTTCCCAAGGAAACGTCAAGTTCTACTTCGTCAAGCTCAACTACAACCCCAAGGATTCCCATCAAGATGATGTGGATCCCGAAGAAGAAGAACTAGAGAGTTCTTGAGGGTGACTCCGCCAACATACTTCACTCACATTCATTTTGGCAAGAACTTGTGCAATCAACTTCCACATCTTGCACTAGTTCATGGAGTCACAAACCCTCTTGTTGGTAAGTCAAGGGACAAGGTAATCATTGCTTTCATGGACATCATCTATTGTGTACTTCAATCTATGTCCATGGATATCCTTGTTTGTTCCTTGTGGGACTAACCCATGTAGGTATTGAAAGTGCCCGAATCCAAAGGATTGCTCCCAACTCTTGATGATCTTCATCAACATTGAGCATCCACATCTTCAACATCTACATGAAGTCTTCTACGACAACCCAAGGTTAGTTTGACCCTTTAAAAGGGGTTCTCACATCAAGGGGGAGCTTTGCTCTAAAGATTTGAGCTAAAGCATCTTCAAATGATGTGAACACATTAATGCTTTATGTAAAAGTGGTAACCCCACTTGTGCTTAAACGATGAGTATGACCTATGATCAAATGTTTTCATTTGACTCCTAAGTCAATATACTCATATATAGATGACCTAGTCATCGACAAATTGTGTGATAGTAGCTAGTGTTTTGTTTATGCATGTTTGACACATATTTCATTTGCTATCTTATTGTGTGAGCATGTTGGATGCATGATTTTATCCATTCGAGGACATCCATTTGTTGCTTTGGTTTTTTTTTTCTTTTTGACCAAATGGATGGACAAGAATGCCTAAGTTCCTCCCCTAGCTATCTATGCTTTCTTGTCTCAAACTCTATTCATGCTTATATCACAAACTTTGATCAAGTCTTTTTCGGACCCACCGAGTGAGGAGCACTCGGAGCCACCGATCCGTCAAAAGCTTAATTTCCAAAACCTTCTAAGTATTTTCGGTCAGACCAACCCACTCAAAATTGGACAGACCGAAAGCACTTGGATTGATCTAGGTTTTCACCTCGGTGAAACCGAGTTGCAATTTTCGGCGTGACCGAAGTGAGTATCTGCTTGCAGTTAACCATCTCGGTGCCACCGAGTTTTACAACTCGGTCCCACCGACAGCTAAAGGGTATATATACCGAGGGCAGCAGCGTTGATTCTTTCTTCAAAACGCCTCGCCCCAAACCCTTTCTTTGCCGTCGCCGTGGTCTCCGGATCGTCTCCGTTGTCGCTCAGGCGCCCTCGCCGCAGGGTCTCCGTCGCCGTCAACGGTCAATCTCTCCGTGCCGTTGCCGCCGTAGAGAAACTCCACCAAGTTAGGGTGAGTTTCGATCCCTCTCATGTTTCAACCTCCGATTCAATACACGATTGGTTTGCCTAGCTTCTTGCCACGTTTGAGATCTTTCTATCCAGCAGATTAGTTCTTAGAACGAAATTCGAGTAAAAGTTTTAGGGTTAGGTTTCCACGAACACATCTCGGTGTGACCGATTCTACATTCTCGGATCGACCGATTTGGCCTCTGGCCATTGATCGCACATTTCGGTCCAACCGAAGTTGTGCAAATCGGTAAGACCGAAATGAGGATTTAGTGAAACCCTAGAGTTCTCGGCTAGACCGAAACCCATTTCGGTCCAACCGAAAGTGGTGTGAATGGTTCTGTCTAGACACTTCGGATTCACCGAATTTTAGACTCGGTCAGACCGAAATGCATTCTGTGAAAACCTAAAACTGAAATTTGAACTCATTTTTTTTTGCAAAATCTTCTGCAGTTTGTGATAACTCTTCCATTCTGCCTATACCTTATCTATTCACAGGTTGTCATCCATGTCAGATGCCAGTGACAGCCAGAACAGGTCTGAATCACCAGAAGTTGAGATTCCACAGGCAGGCACTAGTCCTGAAGCCAGCAGTTTTTCTGATGATGGTGAGAGGAGCACACCAAGTGGTTTGCCTCCTGCTGCCACCAAGGCCAGGAAGAAGAAGAGAAATTCTGATGAAGAGGATTCTGACTTTGTTGCTGAGGAAGAGATCACATCTAAGCCAAAGAGGAAAGTGGTTGCCAAAGAGTATCAAGGGCAACAAACAAAGAAAGGCACCAGCAAGGTGAAGAAGTCCACAGTTGCTAAGAAGCTGAGCATGGAAGAAGAAACCTCCAGCAAGGTAAAGAAAACTTCCAAGAGGAAGAGGATTGTACATGATGAAGCAGCTGATGATGATTCTGATGAGGAAGCACCTCAGCCTCCTCAGAAGCCTAAGTTGATGGGAGATGCCATCAGGGCAGGAGCACCTACTAAGTCTAAGCCATCAGCTCCAGCAAAGGCAGCTCAAGCCAAGCCTGCTGCCAAGCCCAAGAAAACAGTGAGAAACATTCCTGCTTCAGAGAAGAAGAAAGACAATGTGCCACCAGCTGAGTCAGATGATGAGGCACATGTATTGCTGAAACTCAGACAGAAACTGCCAGTCCATAATGATGCTCATCCTCGAGATGAAAACATGAAGGAAAGAAAGGACAAAGGTCTCAGGCTATGGAGGCAAGTTGATCCATATGCCACCAGGAGAAGGACAGCTGTTGACTCAAGGTTCCACACCAGAGAGCAACAAGATTTCTATGAGACAGTGCTCATGGACAAGAAGCCCATTGTTGCTGACACTAGATATGTTGATGGGCATATATTGTGATGAAGAGCACAGAGACTACTTCCCACATGTGCATGAGAGCTTCACCGCTTGTGGTGTTCTTGAGTTCGTTGGTCGAAACCGATGACTGGAATGATGAGATGATCATGCAGTTCTATGCCACAACACATTTCTATCCAGATGGCAGAATTGTATGGATGACTGAAGGCCAGAGATTCTCTTCAACAGTTGAAGAGTGGGCAGCACTGCTGAATGCTCCAGTATCAAGAGATGATGATGTTGATGTCTATGGAATTCCCAAGAAAAATCATGAGCCTATGAAGAACATGTATAATGAGGTACCAGCTAAGGATGTAGAGATTTGGAAGCTCGGTTCAGTGTATCATCTTCAGGCAGGTCTCCCTACTACAAACACTATTCTGAGGCATACCCTGATGCCCAAGTCTGGAGATCATCGCATGATAAGAGGCTATTCTATCAACATGCTGCACATTCTAGATCAGAAGACACCTTTCAAGGTGATGGACCTGATAGTTGAGACTATCAAGAGGACTGCAGCAGACCAGAAGAGGTCATGTGGTTTTGCCCCGCACATTCAGATGCTTATCAATGCCAAGTTTGGCACGGGCACCTACTTGTTGGAACGACCACACTTGCCACTGCAGCCTGAGCATGAGGACAATGAAGTTGTGATGGTGAGGATGATCCCACGTCTGTTGAAGGTCAAGCAAAGTGAAGCTGCCAAACAAGCTAAAGCTGAGAAGGAAGCAGCAGCAGCAGCAGCTAAACCCAAGAGTGTTGGAGAGCAGCTCCTTGAAGCTACCCAGAGGATTGAACAACGCCTGGCCAGCATTGTGCAGTCTCAGGAGAGTCTTGAGAGGATAGTTGAAGACAAGTTCCATGCTCTGGATGTCAAGTCGATCAAGTGCAAGTCCTTGTCAACAAGCTTGAGGCAGATATCGAGGAAGCCAAGAAGGAGAAGGAAGAGCTCATGCGTGAGATGCAGGATGACCTAGTCCAGGATGATTATGAACAGCCTGCTCCGGTTCCCACAAGACCCAGATCAGCTGCTATTCCAAAGGATGACACCAGACTACAGCCTCAAAGATCCGCTCCAGCTCCAGCCAAAGTGACCACTCCTCCAGCTCCACAGACATCACTGAAGCCTTTGCAGATGCAGCTATCTCAACTCCATCAACCTGCATAGAGCCGCCAGCAGAGTCCCTAGTGACGTTTAGCTCTATACCTTCGAACTTTTGGTAACTTGTTGCCAAAGGGGAGAAATTGTATAGATCATAGGACTTCGAGAGAGAGAGTGCTCGCTTTTGCTCTTTCGTTTCGTTTGCGGTCTTTTTGAGATACTTTTGAGTTTTTTGAGACATTCCGTGTGTTTGATACTATGTTTGCTCTACTTTGATGAGTGCTTGATCATACTATGCCTTAATGTGTGCTTAATGCTTATCATATGCTGTTCATATCTTGTATGATCATTTACTCATGTCTTGGTGATTGGGTGCATGCTATTCATTCTTATCATTTTGTGCGCTCCACCAAGATGTATGTGACATGGAAGAGTAACCCATGACCCTAATCGATTGTGCATTTGCATTCAAACGCAAATCTTAAATAATGCACAAATTTAGGGGGAGCTCTTGCTTATCACATACGTCTCAAAGCGACGATATTATTCTTTGATTATATCATTTGTCGAAGCTTTGATCTATATGTTGTCATCAATTACCAAAAAGGGGGAGATTGAAAGTGCAACTAATCCCCGGGTGGTTTTGGTAATTAATAACAACATATATATCATTGAACTAATAGTTTCTTGAGAACATTTCGAAAGTTCATTGATATGGGTATGGCAATGACTCAAGAAATGGACCCTCAAAATGCTAAGGAAAGCATTGGCAAAAGCTCAAGACTCCATTTTTGGTTTAGTGATCCAAGATCACATTGAGTCTATAGGAAAGCCAATACTATTAAAAGGGATGAGGTTATGATAATGATCTGGTTGCTCAAAGTGCTTAGTGATCTATCTCCCAAACTATCAGCAATCTTTCATTCCAACATACACTCATAGGTAATCTCGGTCTCACCGATTCCATAAACTCACCACACCGAGATGAACCACCTCAGCCATATACCCAAACCCTAGAAATTTCGGATTTTCCGATTCCAAACTCGGTCTCACGAAACTAGTGTTGCCAAGCTTCAGAACCTTCGTCATCAAATCGGTGTCACCGAGATGATAAAGTCGGTCCCACCGAGATTGGCAAACCCTAGTCTTTGGAAGAATCGGACTCACCGAGATTGTATTTTCGGTCCCACGAAAATCCCAACGCTCACAAGATTTGAACTTTCGGTCTCACCGAGTTGTCAACTTCGGTCTGACCGAGATTGGTCAAATGTGTGTAACGGTTGGATTTTGTGTGGGGGCTATAAATACCCTCCACCCCTCTTCATTCGTGGAGAGAGCCATCGAAAGAACTACCACTCCTACCTTACATTTCGAGAAGAAAACTACCTACCCTTGTGTTGAGATCAAGTTGCTCCACTCCCACCACATGAAACTTGATTTCTAGCCTTCCCAAGTTGCTTTCCACTCAATCCTTTCTTCCACCACAGCCAAATCAGTGAGGAGAGTTGAGTGTTGGGGAGATTATCATTTGAAGCACAAGAGCAAGGAGTTCATCATCACCAACACCATCTATTACCTTTTGGAGGGTGGTGCCTCCTAGATTGGTTAGGTGTCGCTTGGGAGCCTCCGTCAAGATGTGGAGTTGAACCAAGAAGTTTGTAAGGGCAAGGAGATCGCCTACTTCGTGAAGATCTACCCCGAGTAAGGCTAGTCCTCCGTGGGCGTATGCCATGATGGCATAGACAAGGTTGCTTCTTCGTGGACCCTTCGTGGGTGGAGCCCTCCGTGGACTCTCGCAGCCGTTACCCTCCGTGGGTTGAAGTCTCCATCAACGTGGATTGACGATAGCACCACCTATCGGAACCACGAGAAAAAATCTCCGTGTCTCCAAATTGCGTTTGCTCTTCTCCACCTCTCTTTACTACATGTGCAATTTACTTTCCGCTGCCAATACTCTAGAATTGCATGTGTAGGGTGATACTTGACTTGATCATCTTGAAATCTGCCAAAACTTGTCTTAATCAAAAGGCTGAATTTTTATATTGTCAAGTAGTCTAATCACCCCCCCCCCCCTCTAGACATACTTTCGATCCTACATACACCTCAAATGCACACTTTAGGTCAAGCCACATTCTTGCTACATTCATTAATTACAATGTCAGAATTGATTATGCTCATAGACAACAATGCCATTTTCTCACTGTTTACGAGTAAAGTATTCTTTTTAGATACATGTGCGACCTCTACGGCCGCAATCTCTGCAAATACACCTCAAACACACGCTTCAGCAGGTGAGATCACATTCTTGCTTCATTCATGAATTAGAATGGCAAAATTGTTTATGCTAACAGCCAACAACAAATAGGAGCATCTACCAACAAACAAGGTGGGAAAGAATGGTATGCCAACCTAAGCGATGAAAAGAAGGCTGACCACCTAATGAAGCTCCGGACAGATCACGAACAGAAGAGAACCGCAGCTCTTGTTCTGAATGTTGATGTACTTCAATCATCCACGCAGCAAGGTGATCTGGTTAATAACATCGATCTTTCTTTTGTAGCTATCTTTTAGAAGGAGATGCCGTCCAACGTGTTTGTACATCAATTACCTACTTTACCTATAGATCAACAGTGGTTGGGAGTGCTTCTAATTGTGGTTACAACAGTGAGGTAAATCAATCCTGGTAATCTGACATTCTTAACTAATTTTATTTTTACCAAGCGCAGTATGATTATGATAACTGATCTGCTTGTTCTGAGGTAAATCAATACTTCATCAATAACTGACCACATATTCTTGGAACATATGAAGTTCAAATAGAGGTAGAATCAAAATTGTACAAGTACTCTCATGCCATTTGTCATGTATAATGATCCCAAGAACAATTTCAATGTATTATCTTATTTACAGTTTACTCGTGCAAGCTTCTTTCACTAGAAATATAAATGAGAAATCAAGAAGACACAATTGCTCTAACAGTCTATTATTGATAACACATATATTTGTAGGTTATAGCCAAGTCCAATGGTTAGTCTTGAATGACAGGCTTGCAACCCTTTTTACAAGTTTTAAGTTTTGTGGTACAATATGCTTTTGTGTGACCAAACCATTCAGATTCAGTGAAGTAGAAATCTCAATGAGTCGAATGTGCAGTCCATCAAGAACGACGTGATAAACTCTGAGCCTGCTGGTACCATCAACAAGAAACTTTGTGTGTATTCCATATTTTTTAAGTCATCATGATTTTACCTATTACTGGATTGCCTCTATCCCTTCCTTTCCGCAAGGGACATTCGTCTTTCATTTGAGTAGTATTTCATCTATGAACCTGCAAGCTCATCCTTGCCAGTTTTAATGCTGAAACATTAACAAAAAAAGTTGTTCTACACCTCCTATGTACTTGCTAGCCCATTCTTGTTATTTTGATAACATACCAACTTGTTGCATTCAACAGAGAAAATCTACTTGTTATTTGCTACTCTATCAATAGAAAAAATCTACTCTTGAAGTAACACGTGCATGTGATTCCGTCAACTATATAATTTTGAACTTGATGGATCCTTAATTCCTGAACTTTGAACACGATGGATCCTTTGTCATTTTTGTTGAAAGTTTAAATTGCATCCATCCGTCTTGCTGGCTGTACATGAATTGGACTGATGAGGCAACAAAGCTGATGCATGCTTTGGACATTAGGTCTGATGTTATTACCGAGGTATGGGCTGAATAATGCATGTATAAAACCATGTCGACTGCAACTGCAGTTAGTCTTGCTTGCATCTATGCTATTATATGTTGTAGTCCAGTAACATATCTAATTGACCGTCTTTTGTTGCCTCATCACCAAAAATCTGAATTTTAGTACCAAACCACAGACTCATGCCGATGTATGTTGCCAAATGTTCTGAAGACATTTGGCCTCAAACCAAATGAAAGTCTGTGATTTTGCCAACAAAGAATGGTAGGTGCCATGGCGACAAACCAAACAATGGAGACTTTCCAATATATTCGCCGTGCCCTTTTGGCTTGGCCATGCCAATTTTTATCAGGGCTAATGCGGTTCAGATAAAATATACCCAATATTATTCCATGTATTAGATGTAAACTAAGTTTTTGATGTCTTTATTTTTGGGTTCTGATTGTTATCCTAACAAAACAAGACAGAATTGTGTAGGTTAATGAATATGAAAGCATCTTATCATAACTGTTGTATTTATCAATGTCTTTGAAAGTTGATTACACACTTGTCGAAATGGCCAATATATAATCTGTTGTCACCAGTCTACCATACACACCAACTACGGAAGGTGGTGTTTAAGAGATGACATCAGAGAAAAGCACCAAGACCATTGTCTATCAAGATGTCTCAGCATTGAGTAATTGTGTATGTTATTTTAGTGTGAGAGTTTAGAATTTTTAGTTGCGGCTTAGGTACTGTTTCATCCAGTTTATCATGGCAAACATTTGTACCAGTCCCACTTTATACCTATGTCTTATTTTATGATTATTGGATTTCCTTTAGCCCTTCTACAACTCAGTTAGTCACTGTAAAGTGTCTTCTATTTCTGCAGATACACAAGTCGGAGTAGTCACACATCATCTTCAATTTCTGTTATCCATATCGCTGCCCTTGGCCATTGTCGGCATCATCAACACCGAGCACCAATGAGAAGAGTCCAGTGGTGAACGAGGCCAAGAGAATCCTGAGAAGCTGCAGTTGAAAGTAGCACTGGAGGTGGTGCCTGGGAGCAGCAGTGCAGGCAGTGGCCTAGAGGAGCGGAAGAGGTGGCTGGGACGAGCACAGGAGGCAACGACGCAATAGTCGGGTGCAGCGGGTTCGGGAGAAGTGGAGGAACTAGTGGCCGGGAGGAAAATTGTTGGCGGTGGGATCAGAGGAGGCAATAAGTGGAGGAACCGGTGGCCGGGAGGAAAATTTCTGGCGGTGGGATCAGAGGAGGCAATAATGCCCGGAGCAGCGTGGGCGGACAGGGAGGAAACAAGTATTGAGTTGGCATAAGTGGCAGTTTTATCCATGTACTACCTCCATAAACTAATATAAGAGTGTTTAGATCACTACTTTAGTTATCTAAAGGCTCTTATATTAGTTTACAGATGGGGTACAAAATACTAAGAGGAATATGTACATTTACTGCTTTATTAATTGGTGATATACCTATACACTTTCTCCTGGAAATTTCTTTCACTTGGCATGATAGTCATGATATTTCTTTGTTACATTTCCCTCTATCCTGAATTACTTGTCTTAAATTTGTTAGATACGGTTTATCTAGACACGTGTTAGATACATCCATATCTAGATAAATCTAAAACAATTAATTTGGGACGGAGGTAATAGAAATCTGATTCTTATATGTGAAGGAACAAATTATTGTACTTCTCTTTAAAATTACATAGTGCAAATTTGGTCAGGCTTCTCTCATATTTCCTTCCATAGCATTATGGGGCCGTTGATCACCAAGTCCTTAGTACAAGGCGAAGCCACCAATGATGGCGGCATTTATAGATTTTTCTTTTCTATTATGTTTAATTCAGCTAATTCAATAACTTGTAGATAGTACTTTCTCTCTAAACAAATATAAGAGTGTTTAGATGACTACTTTAATGATCAAAACGCTCTTATATTTCTTTACGAAGGGAGTACTACAACTATATCTGACGGTCAATAAAAGAAAGCCTTTATTAAATTATATCCATTAGTCTGATGGAGAATCCGTCATTTTTTTAATGTTACATATAAAAAATTATAATTTTATATCCCAATAAAGACGTGTGTTGCACGTGCACGCTTACTAGTTATATGTAAAAAAAGAGAAAAACAACCAACAAACGAACCGCAATCAAGCCCGTAAATCTCTCCCCCTATAATCTCGCACGCAGCGCCCAGCTCTTCGTCCACCTCGCACGCATCACCTCCAGCCCTCAAGCATGCGTCGCCCAGATCCCCTTCTCCACCGCCTCGCACACAACTGACTCCACCGGCCAGCTCCGCGTCCTTGGTCACCAACGAGTTCGCAACCTAACTCGTCGTCGCGCTTATCTCCATCAGGACCAGGCCCCGCTCCACTTGCCATTCTGGACTCCGGTCCACCACGTTGGTGTAGCACTCGGTTCAGGAACAAAGCAAGAACGAATGGAGTATCATAGGTTCGCTCACCACATCCTCATCAGAAATAGGGTTTGAGTCCTCTCCTCTTGTACTTTAATGATGCAGTGCTAGTTGATTCCTAAACTAATTGATTAGATGCCAATACCTTGGTTTATGCCATGTTTGTGGGTGTGAATTTGTGTCGTATAGCATGTATTGGATCACTAAATCAACCAAAAAAAATTTGTGAACTAGGTAGGTGCATCACACAAATTTGCCTCCTCGGTTGGCAGAAATATTAGTATTTCTGCCTTTTTTCAATTTTCAATGCTTCCAAGTAACAATACAAATGTATCCAGTGCACTTTTTCATGCTTCTTTGTCAAGAAAATTACTTCCATTGGTCACCAAATATTTTGTTAAATTTGTATGTAGGCAACGAAAAGCATGCATCCTCATGTTGGCAGCAATTTTAATTGTTTCCATTATCAAATTCTATGCTTCCGACCAAGATGGATAATGTTGAGCTGTCATATTTCCATGCTTCCTATGAATCGACATACTATGTTTACTAAACTATTTAGGTACATAGGATACGCTTCTTAATTCCAAATTTGCGTGCTTCCAAGTGTCTTGTATATGATGTGATAAAATGAACTATGCTTCCAATCCACAGTGCTTCCTCCTTTAATTTCTTGCATATTTCTATCTAATGTATTTTTGCTTTGATCATTGTAAGTGTGTGCTACATTTTTACCTTTTATTGCTTCAACCATTATCAGATAGAAGCTTACGCTTCAACCACTACTAATGTAATTCAACCATTACCGGTGTTGCTTCTGTTAGTAAATTTCGTTGTACAATTATTTTGCTTTGTTCAATGATTTCTTACCACTAAAATGTTTGCTACCTTTTTTCACCGGATGCTTCTATTGTACAGATATTTTGCCACACATGATTCCAGCTATGCTTCGTTGTTACCAACATACTCCCAATGATCTTCTAATGCGTTGATATGTATGAGATGAGATCAAGTTCTAAGTTGTTGGTTGTGCAGGGCTCATGGCATGAGCGGATCATGCCATCATGATCAGATTATCCGGTGTCCTGCACCACACTAGCTATGACAATTTTAAAATAGTGTTGTAATAGTATTCCGGTTTTGTTGCAAAACAGAGTTGTAATTTTCCAAAGGAAATGTTTCCAGTATATACAGAAAGAGTGTTCCCTTTACATCAAATTTTTGGTCCTGAAGCTCTTAGAAACATAGCACAGATCAAATGCTTATGTTGACCAATATGTTTCTGTTGCACTACAAATTATTTGCTTCGGTCCAATGGAACGTTTTCATGAAAGCACGCAAATGCTATGTTATCACTCCATAGAAATACACATTGGATTTTTTTACTACATTTATTTGTAATATTTCCATGAATCAAAGGAATGCTTCCATTCCACATCCGTGTATGTTTTGTAGCATAAAATGCATCTGGAAAAACAAAAAAATCATACTAAATTTTAGTTGTTTCAACGTAATTAACCTACATTATTTCCACGTGGAAGCAAAGTTTCATTCAACATGGAAGCAAAATTCAGTCGGCAGCTGCTAACAAGTAACACAATTTATTTTAGATCGAAGCACATTTTGTTTGCGATCGATGCAATTTGAAGGAATACTGGAAACAAGTGCTTCACAAGGAAATAAACTGTGTTTCATAAGGAAGAAAACTGCTTTTGGGAAGTCTCTATGCTACATTAATTCTCCCCTAATTAGTTTCCTGAAACTCCTTGATTTGTTTCCTAAATATCTGGCATACGCTGCTTCCATATCTCAACAAACTTGCTTCCAAATAACTCCGTACTATCCAACGGTCCACCAGGTTGTGATCCAACGGCTGCACGCTGGACAGATGGGAGGGTAGGAATCGGTAGTCTGATTCCTAGTGCTTCCCCATCATATATCTATACCAGTATAAAAAGACCCAAAGAGACAGCTCCAATTAATCCCGGCCATCAAATCATGTCAATACAACGACATAGATTGTTTCAATGTCGAGCGCTCAACACGTTTAGCATGCAGTTAATTTTATGACAAACATAGTACTAATCACGTAATAACACGCAAATAATATCCTACTTAATATCCGAATGCACTTAATATACTTCAAATTAAGGCAGAAATCACATATTTGACCTGAGGCAGAAATCAAATCACAAACTGACCTGCTTTCAAAAAAAATTCACTCTGTTGACCCTTTAGTGTGGCGCCCGACAGCTGGGCACCGCACACTACTATGCAGCGCCTCTGCCTTAGGCGTTGCACCTCCTGCCAGCATGGCAGCCCTGGTCCAGTTGCGGCCCCACAGACACAGCACTGCAGCGCCTAAGATTTAGGCGCCGCACTGTGTATATTGCAGCGCCCGTGTCTTAGGCGCTGCACGTTGACTTATCCCGCATCGGGCCAGCCCCTCCCAGGCAGTTCTTCCACTTTGAGCAGTTGCTCTCTTGTCTACAGAGAGCGGCGGCGGCGCCCCCTTCGGATCCCCCCACACCCCCTCTCAGATCTGAAGTTTTGAGGCCTGGATTCGATCTCCAATCCTTCCTAGTACGTAAACTCCTCCGTTCCCTTTCTTTTCCTCCGTAAAATCGTTGCAATTTTAGGGATTTGCCCAAGATTAGGTGGAAACTTAGTTTTGCTTGGATTGGATCTCTGTTTGTCCAAGATTGTGTGTTGTGATGGAGGATGTGTAGTCATATCCGGTAGTATATGATTCTTGTTAGTTAAACCTAGATTGTTTATTTTTATATATATATATATATATATATATATATATATATATATATATATATATATATGAGATGCCTAGTTTTGTAGATAATTATGAGATGTTGAGTTTGTAGCTATATGTGAGATGTTGAATTTTTTTAGATATATATTAGATGTTGAGTTTATTTGAAATATGAGATGTTGATTTATTTGAACACATATGCCATACGAGATTTATATGAGAATTTACAATCATTTATTCATTGTGTGAGAAGGAGATGTTGAGATTTTTGTAGATGAATACATATGAGATGTTTAGATGAACACATATGAAATGTTGAGTGTTTTCCGATATTTGAGATGAACTCATGTATGTTTATTGTTTGAAATTGTAAGGATGGTTTGGCTTCTGGACGATGTCTACGACGTGCAACACCGGTCCTACATGATGCGCGAGAAGGATAAGGTAATAATGAGTACTCTAAATCTTTTGCAAATTTGCCTTTAGTTGAAATTTACATGCCCTAAGATTTGTCATTACTTTTTTTTGCAGAAGCTTGAAACTCTGAAGATTCGGTATCACGGGGTCTCTGGTCCTGCCATGCCTTACGACGAGCGGTACACACCGTACATCAAGCAGGCAGGACTACTCCCGTGGATTCTGTTGGTCAGCCGGTCCACGCCGAATCTGAATGCTCCACTGGTGTCCGCTCTTGTTGATCGATGGAGGCCGGAGACGCACAGTTTCCATCTTCGGACTGGGGAGATGACCGTGACGCTCGAGGATGTCTCGTTGATCACCGGTCTTGCTATCGACAGGAGGCCTCTCTGTATGAGCACCGATTCTGATGGGTGGCGCGAGCAGATGATTTCTCTAATCGGTATGGCTCCTACCGAGGCTGAAGCTGATGTAGAGGAGGGAGAAGAGAAGAAGAAGAGGGAAAGGAAAGCAGCCGGAGCTGCTTTCACGTGGATTCAAAATAACTTTGCGACGTGCCCTCCGGATGCCACTGATGATGTGATCCAGACACATGCTCGTGTGTATATGTGGTACGTTGCGTCGAGGACTTTGTTTCCTGACTCCACTGGCAAGAACGCTCCATGGATGTGGCTGAAGGCATTGACCGTCTTCGATAGCAAATGGAGCTGGGGTTCAGCGACTCTTGCCTACTTGTACCGACAGGTAGTTGGTCTGTTTTGTGATCAACTCATTTATTCATTAGCAATGCCAGCTTGTTGTCAAGTTAACATTGTTTTTTTCTTTCATATGTAGCTGGACGATGCGTGTTGCAGGATCACAGATAGTGCAGGCATTGGTGGTAATCTACTTCTACTTTCTGTATGGAGCTGGGAGCGTCTGCCTGTTGGACGCCCGAAGAGCGTCAGGTTTGATCCTTGGTATGCAGATGAACATGACGAATTACGGCGCCCCACGTGGGCTTACAAGTGGGATATCGTTTCCGAGATGACGAACGATGTCAATCTCATGTACCAAAAGTACATTGCCGAGTTGGACACGATTACGCCTGAGCAGGTAAGGAGGTCATTACTTCAGTCCTCAAATTTGCATTGTCCTTTCTCATGCTTGCTTGAAACATAGTCATCAAATTTGCATTGTTGCCCTGTTTCATAGGTGGAATGGCAGCCATATGGCGCGGGTGAGAGCTTGGGGTACACCGAGGAGTTCCGCCTCAACCCGATGTGCTTGCGGGATAAGGATCTCTGGCTTATGCGGTGCCCATTGATATGCAACTGGGCGGTTGAGTTTCATTTGCCGCATCGCGTTTATCGTCAGTTTGGTCTGTTCCAACCTCACCCGCCGGACTGGGTGGACACGGACAAAGCACTTCATAGGTAAGAGAGCATGTCTGCGTATTGTCTAAGCATCGGGACTCCTTTTATTGTGCTAATGCTTGGTTTTATACCACGCAGGTTGGACAGGAGAAGGCAGCGGAAGATAAAGGACTGGGACAAGCATCATGCTTCATATGTTACCCGCTTCCAGCTTTCTGTGGAGCAAGCTCGTAGCACTGCACGCGCCCCGCTTCGTGAGCACAGCCAACAAGCTTTTGATAACTACGTACGATAATTTATTGGAACTACTCGAGTTGAGATATTGCCGCCGGCATATAATGAGGATATTCTTGAAGAACAAGTAAACTATGAGGATCTAGCAAAGGGGAAGTATAACAGAGATGTCAGGAAAGGGCAAGGAGTGCCTGCTGCGGTGATTAACTATGTGGTAAAGTGTTCCGTTCTTTACTTTCCCGTTGACCGTATTACACATGTTTGAATGTCTAACACATTCATTCTTTCTCATCCTTAGCGCACCGAGATCAAGAAAACAGCTGATGAGAGCCAGTCTATTCTGGAGAAGACACCGGTTGGAACTGGCAATGATGATGGTTCACTACGAGCATTCCTGAAGGTACATATCGCATTCACTATGAGAGCCAGTCTATGTTGCGAAGTTTGATATGTTACACACTTGTTCATGTTACAGCGTCAGGCCAAGAAGTTAAGGTGGTTATCGAACTTACTCGGTTGCCGTGATCCTGAATATGAATCACCATCTGCCTCTAGGTCTGGTACACCATCAGACCCCGCATCTCACCATGAGGGGGACGATGTGAGTTCCTCTTATGCTTATATGGATGATGAGGGTGCGCTCACCCAAGAGGTATGACTAAGCCTTTAGATGTGATTCTCACTTGATTACGACACCGGCCTTGACCATATTGTTTCGTTCTGTGATAGGGCCATGAGCTTGATGATGACATGTTTTTGGTGGACGCTCAAGCTCGGTCCGCATATGTGTTCAAGCCTAGGCAGCCCAGACGCCGGTACACGCCCAACGACTATGACAACAGAGGCAACCCAAAGGTGGTCGTAGGGACCTCGCGGATGGCTAGCTTGGATGATGAGGCGGAGGAGGAGGCGGAGGCGGAGCCGCAGGCGGAGGAGGAAGTGCACGAAGAGGAGCCTCGTGCTACTAAGAAGAAGAAGATTACCTACAGGCGTGGCACCAGGAACACGCGTGGAAGGCATTAGTGCTTTGTGTTAGGTTGATGAACTTGTGAGGTTATGTTATATGATGAACTTGTGAACTTGTGAGGTTGATTAACTTGTGAGGTTATGTTATGGTATTTGTGTTTGCAAACTTGAAGCAAACTTGAATTGTCTTAAATGATGTGATGTTCAAGTTATTAGTTCTCTTTGCTTAGCATGTCCAGTTTATAGTACTTTTATTGATGTTTTAGTTATTTGAGTGCTGCTGCACCCCACCCAAAATGGCATCTGTTTCTGCAGTTTTGCTTATAGAAACACTGCAACGCCCAACCTTTAGGCGTTGCCTTTCATGCATGATGTGGCGCCAACTGTTAGGCGCTGCCTTTGTCTGAAGGCAGCGCCTACCCTTAGGCGCTGCACTACTGCCATGGCTATCCAGAAAGCCAACAGTTACTCCCATGGCTACTCCCACTACATCCATAATACTTACAATGACTGCAGCATCACAGCAATATGAACAAACACAAATTTTATGCCGACGATGTTCATAACTTAAGATAGTTCAAACATTAGTACGACATGGTTCACGACACATTCATTACAAATGACAAATGGCAGCTTGCCCTAGAAGATAGTTCACCAACATCTCACATGCCCTCACAACTTCACGACACATTCATTAGAAGATAGTTGATGACGAGTGCACCGAAGCGAAGTCCCTACTGAGTAGAGTGAGGCCATTTCCCCTTCTTGTCACGTGTCGAGTCCTCCTCTTGCGCCTCGCGAGCCTTTGCAAGCTTTCTTGCCCTCTCCTACTCAGGAGCAAGTTTCGCTTGGCGTGCCCTCTCCTCCTCTCGTTTCTTCCGCTCCATCCTCTCCTTCTGACGACGCTCTTCCTCCAAGCCCCTTCGAAACGATTCTTCGAACCTCCGTTGCCGCCTAAGACAATCTGTGTATTGGTCCTCTTTCACATCTTCTGGCACTTCAAGACCTATCCACGTGAAGTACTTGCATAGAGGAGGCGGTGACTGCATAAAAATTTGTTGTTAGTGTTCACACACATTTCAGAGTAACATTTTACTTCTCGAGCTTACCGGTGGTTGGTCATAGGCGTTAGTTGGAAGTGCACGATCATAAGCATAGTTCGGGCATACAAAATATCTCCGCCCTTCCGTCCATGCTTTCTTTCGGTCGGTGGACACCTTCACCTTGCAAACATCTGCACACCAACATTGCGGGATGTTGACATCTTTCTCCTTCACCTTGTCCAAAGATGGGTCCTCCCACTTGTTCGGCATGTCTTCTTGGTTAGCACACGGTGGCCTCGTCATGGAACCGGATGAAGCCATGCCTACAAAACAGAGAATTATTGGTCAACCCTAACCCCCACTTAACAATGAACACAACCCTAAGACCAACATAACCCTAACACTAACATCAAACACACATAACCCTAACCCTAGCATACTATGAAAGCCTAACCATACCAAATTAGCAAAGAAACACAAATTTCCAAATCCTATCAAAAACTAGGTTCCCCCACACTAGCAGTATTTGAGCAAATGTGACAATTCCTATGGATGAAAACGAGGGGATCGGAGGAGATTACCTTAAGGGAGGGGTTGGCTTCGAAATCCACGGTTAAATACTCCGGATTTGCAAGATTTGAGAAGGATTTGAGAGGGGGGGAGAGGGGAAGAGAGGAGGGCCGCAAGCCTTAGGGTTTGGGTGGGGTGTGGGTGTGTGGGGTGGGGTGGGAGGGGAGAGAGGGTGGGGCCAGCCCAAGTGGAACCTGGTGTGCATCGCCCACGAGCTAGGCGCTGCACATTACATGTGTGGCGCCTAAGACTTAGGCGCTGCAAAGCGCGTGGGGCCAGCAGCTGGACCAGGGCTGCCACGCTGGCAGGAAGTGTGGCGCCTAAGTGATGGGCGCTGCACAGTAGGGTGCGGCACCCAGCTGTCGGGCGTCACACCGAAGGGTCAGCAGAGTGAAATTTTTTCATGACCAGGTCAGTTTGTGATTTGATTTCTCCTCAGGTCAAATATGTGATTTTTGCCTCAAATTAACGTGCATTGCACGTACACATTGACTAGTATCATATAAAATAGAAACTTCGTCAAACATTTAAAAGTTGAATTAGGATTATTTTTTGGGAGAAAACTTCCGGTTTATTCATCTTCAATCATGGCAGTACAACATAACCAGAAATAACAAACATTGCATTCAGATCCGTGGATTACCTAGCGATGACTACAAGCACAAAAGCAAGCCGAAGGCGCGCCGTCGTCATCGCTCCCCCTCGCCGGAGCCGGACAGACCTTGTTGTAGTAGACTGTCGAAAAGTCATCGTGCTAAGGCCCCGTAGGACCAGTGCACCTAAACAGGAACCACCACCGATGAAGTGTAGCGTAGATCGCAAGGAATCAACCTGGATACAAACGATGTAGACGAATAACGACTAGATCCGAGCAGATCCATCAAAGAAAAATCCACCGGTGACATATCTCCACACACCCATCAACGATACTAGACGCACAACCGGGACGGGGCTAGGCAGGGAGAATGTTATTCTATCTATAGGAAGCCATTGTCGTCTCGTCTTTCTGAGCAAGACACAAACCCTAACAAAACTCAAAGTAATGTCTAAAACCAGAGCCCTCCCGTCGGCAAGGGCCGGGATCCACTGCGCTCCCATGACCCTAAGGCCATCGGAGACGAGGCGGACCGACGGCGGTGCCAACGGGAGGCAAAGGAACCCTAACTTTTCTTGGAATAGGAGGTGGCGGATGTGGCCACGCCTCAATTTCCATATATATATATATATATATATATATATATATATATATATATATATATATATATATATATATATATATATATATATAGGAAAATCCATCCTACCACCCGTGGTAGTTACCCCACATATCTCATATACTACCATGCGGTATTATATATACTATTTTATTATTTTAAATATGTTCGTACACTATATCTAAAATATTTCAAAACAAGTTACATGAAAAAATTGCATATGAGTCCATAGTTTTGGTTATATTTGTGAAATACATACATATTTGTACGTAAAAAAGAGCATACTCAAAATATGATACATACTACCTAAAAATTAGTATATATACTACCTAAACGTTGTTATATACTACATACTACACGTACATACTCTCGGTTTCGACAGATACTACATACAACATACAAAACGCAAGTGGTGGTAACTACCACTGCTTGTAGGAAACATTTGTCCTATATAGGGAAAATATATATATATATATGCCTGGGGCGCACAATTTGATATAGAAGGATATGCAACTTCTTTGTTTCATGAGCTGATGTCCAAATTTGTATTCAAGGTGAAAACTACATGTATGAGCTAAACTATAAAAGGCAGAGAACAAATATAGTATTATTTTTATTTTGCAAAACTTTGTACATGCACGAATTATTCAGTAATTACTAAACTCGATACATGTACGTTGTGGTACATCACAGAGGTTGCTCTCTATCATGTTCCACCAGCTCCGGCAAACACACATAAATCTCTTCAGGGCGTGCGTCGGCGATTGTGGCATCAGCAACGACATGGCCAAAATGATGTCATTTGCCGCTGCAGCCAGGGGAGTCCACGCTTTCCTGGTACAGTGCAGCATGCCTTAAAGTCATGGTTTTATGGGCAACAGAACTAGTAGCATCCATGAGATTCTCAATATCACGAGTCACGGGGTCATACGCGCAAAGCTTGAAGCTCGGCGTGTGAGAAGGTGGATCGCGTGGTTGTATGAAGATGATGCGTCGACCATTATCTATCGTGGCAACAGGCACGACTCCGTACCCGTTGTACATGAACTTGCAGGCCTCCGGCGACACCCTTGCCAGGTCAATTTGACAATGCAAATCCCATGTGCCGGTTTCGTACCCACGTAGTAGCCACATGTGATAGCGCCGTGGCGATTTGTTGTACACATGTGTGCAACAAAGGCATAGGTGTCCATCAAGCTCCGTTAAATGATGTCTAACTAGAAGGTTCTTCTCCGTGCTAACCGGCGGTGGTGCCACGCTCCCAAATTTCTCGTTAGAGAGGGAAAATGATACGATGAACATCTCCTCTGGCGAAGGCAAGAGCCTGTGCTTCCGGTGGGCTAGCCAACACATATAGCCATGCGCAAAGACACTTTTTTTGGGAACTGTCTACCCAACCTGTGGGTTTCTCTTGGACGCCTCTCTCCGACGGTCTCCAGAGCCCGGTGGAATTCACCACGTAGAACTCGCATCCAGCGGACAAGGGAAAGTCCATCCCGGGATTGCAGCTACGGTAATGGATGCGCACAACTTTGTGCTTCCTCGTGCACGAGTCATAGCCAAGCCCTAGGCTCACATAGCTCAGACGACCCAACTCCATGTTGCCCATTGGCCGTCCTTTCGGGAGGGCTGCTAGTCGGCCGGTGGACGGGTTGCACACGTAGTAAATCCCCGAGACGGTGCCGGTGACTTGGAGGACAACAAGGCCGTACGAGATCACGCGGGATGTCCATGAGCGGTGCGCCGCCAGGGTGCTCCGGCGACCACATGTGCATCTTGGGCCCATGGTACGCCGAGTCTTGCAGGAAGAGGATCATGGGGCAGCTGCGGCAGTTGGCCAGCTTGAGGTAGATGTCGGCGAAGGCTTCCGAGGAGAGCGCGGCGGCCCATGCACAGGAGAGGCGGCGGCACCTGTGCACCAACTTCGCCGGCAATCGCGCCGGGATGTCCTCTATCAGATGGTCCGGTAGCACAGGGCATGGCTCCGCCGCCATAGGTTTCAACTTTGCACGAATCAACGATTAAGAGATGGAGCAACGTGAAAGCCTAAGATCGATGCGTGTACTTATTGTTTAGACAACTCGGATTCTGACTTGCACGACATAAGGAAACCTTAACCGACTTCTATTCGACCTCCCAACTTTCCACTTTATTAGTTCAGCCTTCAGCGTACGCACGGCACGATGTAGCTAGCAGGTGCGCCATGGCAGCAGCAGGGTGGTCGTCACTGGCGGCGGCGACGGAGACCCGCGTCGGTGCCTGCGACGAGGTGACCATCACGATGAAGGAGACCGACCAGCACTGCCCGTGCTCCGTGCGCGTACACGGCCAGGTGATCGTGTCCCACGAGCCGCTCAGGATCGGGGACATCAGACCGAGGAGGGGCCGGTTCCAGCCCGAGCAGGACCTCCACCTCGAGGACTTCGACCACCGGGTGGAGGTCGCCGACCCTGCACTCTTCCGGAGCTACGTGGCCTGCCGCGACCTCATCCACGGCGTCCTCACCGACGCGCCGGTGACCGGCGAGTACGACCTCGCCGCCGACAACTGGGAGGACTTCCTGCCCCATGGCATCGCCACCACCATCGTCGCCAACGTCCGCCGTGATGTGGAAGAAGGGTGCGGCGTCGTCCCGGTCTATGTCTTCGACGTCGAGCTGATCCTCTCGGTCAGGCTGATCCACAGCGAGCCCAAGGCGCTGCTGCTGGCGTGCAAAGAGGCCGATGCCGAAGTTGCCGCCCATGGCGAGCTCGGAGAGCGGTGTGCTATCTGCATGTTGGACGAGGGGAAAGACGAGGAGACCGTGAGGCTGCCGTGCTCCCACGTTTTCCACGGCCGGTGCATCGAGCCGTGGTTTCACCGCGTGTCCACGTGCCCGACTTGCCGGATAGATGTTATGGAGTACTTCGGCTTTCTCACATCGTCGTCGACCGGGTGGTCATACACCACATAGCAGAACAACTTTAATCGCAGTACTCTTTGGATTTCTCAATACCATGTATAGTAGTATCTCTGTAAACTAATATAAGATGTTTTAGATCATTATATTAGTGATGTAAAAATGTAGAGGAAGTACTTCTTAGAGTTGAACCTCGGCATGTGATGCACACAACCCAAAACAATACCATAACAATACAGTAGTACTACATGACTTTCTGTGATGCAACTCAATACAAACTATCTGCGTGTATGTGCTTGTCTCAAAAGAAAAAGAAAAATCTGCGTGTATGTGCAAATTATGTCCATTTTATCTGGTATTGGATAACCATTTTATTTGCACCCCTACCCAATTCAAGAAAATCATATAGGAAATGTTTGTGATCCGACAGAAAAATATACAAATCTTATTAGTTTATACCAAAGTCGCCCGATCACATTCTTGTCCACCCTTGCCTACAATGTATTTGTGGTGGACAAGGTGCTCGTCTTTGATGGAGACTATCTCTCACGAATTGTTATGAAAATCACTTGTAGAAGGTTATGTCATTAACGTGTTGTTAAAGGCCATATGGTGGGGCCGGGTCAGCCAGCTACGGGAGTTATAACCTAGCTACGGGAGTCGGAGGTTTCAGCAACATCATCAGCATCTCCCCCTGTGCTGACGGATCGTCTCGTTGCCTGCATCTCGATAGTGATCTTGGTTGGTTCGTGCGCGGTAAAAACTCTTCCGCGTAGCACATTCCCTCCATTTTCTTCCCTACTTTGTAAATTCTTATATTTTAAAAGTTAACTTCAGTTTACCAATTGACAGGCGATTCTAACATTAAGTTGATTTAGTGATGTACATTTTATATATCCAAGTTTGACTTTAATATGTATAGGACCAATGTACTTCTTAGAGCATCTCCAACATCTCCATAAAAATTTCTCGCCCAATAAAAATTATAGCACGCACTGTAGCACTTTTAGGCCAAGTTCTTTTGCCAGAATCTAGCAAAAGAATTGGACATTAATGCGTCGGGACCAACATTGCTTTAGCAGATGCCCAAAAACGCACGCCCAAAAAAGCTCGTAGTGCAAATTGTGACGCACGCGCAATCCGGAGCCCAAAATATGTTGTGCGCGATAGCGTTTTTCAGCGTGTGCCCAAAACTTTGTAGCGTGCGCAATATTTTAGTGCATCTGTTGGAGCTGTTCAACGCCCAAAAAAAATGAAATTTTGGCGCGCGGAGCTCTTTTTGGGCGCCTGTTGGAGATGCTCTTATTTGGTTGATTATGCATTTGAACTCATTGAAATTTCACCATCAGTTTTACCATACTAAAATTGCACCATAGTGGGCATAATTTGGCTTATAAGATGGTAGCCGCAAGTTGGCTTGATCTCATGTGCGAACTTTAGCAACGAATCCTTGATCTCCTACGACCAATGCTCGATCTCCCATGAGTCTTGGTTGAATACACCCCATCACCTCCCCTACGTGGCCATGTCAAGAGGCAGAGTCACCGAGAGGAGACCACCACCTTCAACGATCACTGTGACAACTAGAATTTAGAGAAAGCATGTCTCTTATATTCTCCTTCTGTAGATAGTTGCTTGCTTGCTACAGAGCAAGGTGTCAGGCTCCCAAGTGCATGAGTTTGTAACACGTAGTAAGCTTTTGCTCAAGGAGAGACCAAGGTATCAATTCGTGGAGGTAGCGGTATTCATGCAACACTAATAAAACTTCACTTGTGTCCTCAACAATTTTAAATGGTTGCCAATCCTTGATAGTTTTGCCAGTTGCGCAAGGCACTAAAAGAGAATGCATGGATACTATTTTTGTATTTTCTTAATAATGCAAAACTGGAAATAAAACATCGTGAAAAAGTTGTTGAAAGGTGATTCTTATGGTAAAAACTGGACCGGGGTTCATATGTTCACCAAGTGTAACTCTCTGAAGCATAAAAGTGTGATAAGTAACATAAACATGTGAAAAAATGCATAATAAAAATTTCATGCTCATGCCAGACATATGAATATGATGAGTCTATATAGGCAGCACGTCCAAATTAAATACTATTAAACCAAGATACACTATGCATCTAATAGCTAAATTGCTCATCGATAGATCGAGTTCCCTCTCCACCATGTGGACTTTAAGTGTAAACATAGTTAATTGCTTTTAGCAAGATGACATACTTTTATTATGTTTATGATATTTCAATGAACCCTCTAAAACCTTAACCCTTAGTGACAACAATTCAAAGCATTTTCTACTTGATGCCACTGCGATAGCTTATTTGCAAGATTGAATCAAACTAAAGCACATCTCTGCCACTATTGATTACCGATCTAAGCTGGCCAAGAGTAGACAAGCAACCAGAGAAAAAATATACATTTGTAGATCAAACAAGATGGCATGCATAAATATGAACATAAAGAAATAATTCATCACATGATCAATATCACCGCTACAGATACATCAGATTAACTATAATCATGTAGGGACCTCATATGGCTATTGTATCGAACATTTAAACATATCAAGATGGAGAGATTACAACTTTGGCTACTACCATGAACCCATAGTCCAGGGATGGACTACTCACAACTCATCCTGAAGCGTGAGGATTGAGATTGGTTATGATGAAGATGGCTTGGCACTCCAGCATAGGTCCAGATCAGTTCTAAAAATGAAGATCACCACGAAACGCGATGTGGCATCGACGGAAAAAAGATGCACATTTAGGTCTGGTGGTCTCGTGAAATATATACATCATCGAGCACTGGAGGCACCCTCGGTGGGTGCCCACAGGCTACAAGCGCCTCTGTAAGGTCCAGTGTGGGTGCCCACAGGCTACAGGCGTCTTTGTAAGGTGGGCGCTTGCACCCCGTGGGACCCGCATGGGTAGGTTCTAGCCCAGTTGGTCTTGTCCTGGCACGAAAACTTCTGGAACCCATTTTCCTGATTTTTTTTCTCAAACTTTTCTAGTGTTTTCCTGAAATACTAAAAACACCCAAAAAAACATGAACTAACACTATTAGTCCAACAAAAATCAATAAGAAGTATGCCCAAAATGCATGTAATTGGTAGCAATGTAGTAGCAAGAATCATACAAACATTATAGATACGTCGATAACAACTTCATTATTGACTTTGCATTTAAAAGTGTTAGACTTTTTAGGTAATATTTTTAAATTACTCCCTCCATTCACTATTATAAGATATTTTCAATTTTAATATAAACTACATATGGACTAAAATGAATGAACAAACACATTGAAACATGCTTATATGCATCTGATTCAGAAAAAAGTTAGAATATCTTATAGTAGTGAACGGAGGGAGTACCTAAAATTGATACCTTTTTTGATGCATTTAAATGTTTATTGATAACATTTTATGTGCACATATATTGATTATTTTGATGTTTGTATTAATGGGCTCGTGTTCTAGTTTTTCCCCGGGCCTGAAATCTTAGGACCGTGTTGAGGATATACCCCACGGTATGACCCGACCTGATGTATGACCCGGCAGGGACTTGGCGGCCCATTGGTGACCCGGCCGAGCTTGGCGGCTCATTGGTGAACCGGTAGGTGGGTCAAACGAACGACAAGACCCAAAGGCCCAGAAGGCGGTTCATGAGGAGGCCGAATCATGTCATAGTATTCGGTGGGCCGGCTTGAGAGGAAAGGCATAAGGAATATTTCCCTTATAAGGGAAACAAGATCTGGACTAGGATTCCACTTGTAATAGAAGATAGATTAGTCCTAATCCTACTAGGACTCTACATGTAAGCCAGCCCCTTCAACTTATATAAGGAGGGGCAAGTGTAGGATCGTTGAAGGTAAGAGTGTCTAGAGGGGGGGGGGTGATTAGACTACTCGACAAGATAAAAGTTTATGCCTTTTGATTAGGACAAGTTTTTGGCAAGTTCACAATGGAGATCAAGTCAAGCATCATGCATACAAGTTAAGTAACATACTACACATGCAATTCTAGAGTATGGGCAGCGGAAAGTAAATTGCACAAGTAGTAAAGGAGAGGTGGACAAGAGCAAACGCAATTTGGAGACACGGAGATTTTTCTCGTGGTTCCGATAGGTGGTGCTATCTTCAATCCACGTTGATGGAGACTTCAACCCACGGAGGGTAACGGCTGCGAGAGTCCACGGAGGGCTCCACCCACGAAGGGTCCACGAAGAAGCAACCTTGTCTATGCCATCATGGCCTACGTCCACGGAGGACTAGCCTTACTCGGGGTAGATCTTCACGAAGTAGGCGATCTCCTTGCCCTTACAAACTTCTTGGTTCAACTCCACATCTTGACGGAGGCTCCCAAGCGACACCTAACCAATCTAGGAGGCACCACCCTCCAAAAGGTAATAGATGGTGTTGGTGATGATGAACTCCTTGCTCTTGTGCTTCAAATGATAATCTCCCCAACACTCAACTCTCCTCACTGATTTGGCTGTGGTGGAAGAAAGGATTGAGTGGAAAGCAACTTGGGAAGGCTAGAAATCAAGTTTCATATGGTGGGAGTGGAGCAACTTGATCTCAACACAAGGGTAGGTAGTTTTCTTCTCAGAAATGTAAGGTAGGAGTGGTAGTTCTTTCGATGGCTCTCTCCACGAATGAAGAGGAGGTGGAGGGTATTTATAGCCTCCACACAAAATCCAACCGTTACACACATTTGACCAATCTCGGTCGGACCGAAGTTGACAACTCGGTGAGACCGAAAGTTCAAATCTTGTGAGCGTTGGGATTTTCGTGGGACGAAACTACAATCTCGGTTAGTCCGATTCTTCCAAAGACTAGGGTTTGCCATTCTCGGTGGGACCGACTTTATCATCTCGGTGACACCGATTTGAGTACAGAAGGTTACAGAAGGTTGGCAACACTAGTTTCGGTGAGACCGAGTTTGGAATCGCAAAATCCGAAATTTCTAGGGTTTGGCTATATGGCTGAGGTGGTTTATCTCGGTGTGACTGAGTTTATGGAATCGGTGGGACCGAGATTACTTATGAGTATATGTTGGAATGAAAGATTGCTGATAGTTTGGGAGATAGATCACTAAGCACTTTGAGCAACCAGATCATTATCACAACCTCATCCCCTTTTAATAGTATTGGCTTTCCTATGGACTCAATGTGATCTTGGATCACTAAACCAAAAATGGAGTCTTGAGCTTTTGCCAATGCTTTCCTTAGCATCCTAGGGGTCCACCTTTCCAGTCCTTTTGCCATGCCAGAGTGATTGACTTTCCTGAAATATACTTGATAAAAGCATTAGTCCAACCACAAAGTATGTTGTCATTAATTACCAAAACCACCCAGGGAGCAAATGTGCTTTCAATCTCCCCCTTTTTGGTAATTGATGGCAACACACAAAAGAAGATATCAAAGCTTACTGTAATAAAGACAGAATTATCACTAAAGCTTTGACAAACATGTAGTACACAGGCTCCCCCTACAAGTGTGCAGGATTTTCATAGATTATGGTTTTGGACTACCACAAGCACACATGAGAGAAAAGCAAGATGTGCTACATGCAGCTTGGCTATATGCATCAGAGCAGATGAGGATAAGTGAGAGATGATGCATATGTGCATGGTGATTTCTTGCAAACAAATATTCACAAGCAAGTCACCATCATGCACATTCTGCAAGATGCATATACTTACCTTGAAGTTCCTTGGCATTGTACCTGAAGAAATAAGCTTGGGAAAACAAGGTTAGATAACACAAGAGTATTTCTTCAACCAACAACAAGAACATCAAGAGTACCAAGCCAGGGATGACATGTATAAAGAGTGTCTCATGATGAGCACTAGCTTGAATCAGCAAACATGTCTCCCGAGACTAAAAGATTTTCAATGAGCTCTGAGAGATTTTGCTTTTCATAAGATACCAATTGTGCTTTTCAGAAGATACCAATTGTGAGAGCAAGGAAAGCAAAATCAAAAGAATAATGCCAAATGTATTATCTCAGTGAAATATGGCAAAGCTTTGATGTGATCCTCTCCCCCTTAAGGTAAGATTGTTCTTCTTCTCCCTTTAAATCTTCTCTTCTCCCCTTATCTTCCAATCTCCCCCTAGGCTCCCCCTAAATCTTCTCCCCCTTTGACATCAAGTGCCGAAAAGGACAGGAAACTAGGAAGGTCAGGAAAGATGGAAGGAAAGAGGTGGGATCCTTAAGAATCACAACTGAGCAAACTAAGTATGCAGAATAAATCAGTTAGTTGAGCTGCAGAAGATGTTATCCTGGTGAATGTAAATCGATGACACCGAATTAATATGGATCGGTGAGTCCGAAAGTCAGAGACTTAGGGCAGATCCTTTTCGGTCAGACCGAAGTATTTAAATCGGTGACGCCGAGTTTAATTCCAAGGAAATATAGAAATAATTCAGCTCACTTTGCAAGAAATGCTTCAAAAGATTTGCAATGAATTTGTAAAGGATTTTCAATGAATTGATCAGAGCAAAAAGGGTATTCACAAGAACAGAAGAAATAGAAATGAAAAAGATTGCTAGATGAAGTTTTTTTTTAAATAAGCAAGAAATCTCAATGAGAGAGCATAAGAGAAAGACAGAAAAAACTCCAAGACATATGTACTTCATCTAGACAGGGGTCGGCGACAAAGTCACCTATGTTTGAGTATATTGACTTAGGAGTCAAATGAGAACATTTGATCATAGGTCATACTCATCGTTTAAGCTCAAAATGGGGTTGCCATTTTTCGATTAAGCATTTGATGTGATCACATCTTATGAAGCTGCTTGTACTCATGACTTTGAGCAAAGCTCCTTCAAGATGTGAAAAACATACCTTGGGCTTGTTGTTGCTCGTACTCATGTAGGTGAACTTGATGTAGATGAAGGAAATATGCCCTAGAGGCAATAATAAAGTTATTATTTATTTCCTTATTTCATGATAAATGTTTATCATTCATGCTAGAATTGTATTAACCGGAAACATGATACATGTGTGAATGCATAGACAAACAACATGTCACTAGTATGCCTCTACTAGACTAGCTTGTTAATCAAAGATGGTTATGTTTCCTAACCATGAACAAGGAGTTGTTATTTGATTAATGAGGTCACATCATTAGTAGAATGATCGATTGACATGACCCATTCCCTTAGCTTAGCACACGATCGCTTAGTATGTTGCTACCGCTTTTATCCATGACTTATACATGTTCTGTAACTATGAGATTATGCAACTCCGTTTACGGAGGAACACTTTGGTGCTACCAAACGTCACAACGAATCGGGTGATTATAAAGGAGTACTACAGGTGTCTCCAAAGGCAGATGTTGGGTTGGCGATTTGAGATTAGGTTTTGTCACTCCGATTGTCGGAGAGGTATCTCTGGGCCCTCTCGGTAATGCACATCACTTAAGCCTTGCAAGCACTACAACTAATGAGTTAGTTGTGAGATGATGTATTACGGAACGAGTAAAGAGACTTGCGGTAACGAGATTGAACTAGGTATTGGATACCGACGATCGAATCTCGGGCAAGTAACATACCGATGACAAAGGGAACAACGATGTTGTTATGCGGTCCGACCGACAAAGATCTTCGTAGAATATGTAGGAACCAATATGGGCATCCAGGTCCCGCTGTTGGTTATTGACCGTGAATAGTTCTAGGTCATGTCTACATTGTTCTCGAACCGTAGGGTCCGCACGCTTAAGGTTACGATGGCGGTTATTATGAGTTTATGTATTTTGATGTACCGAAGGAGTTCGAGTCCGGATGTGATCACGGACATGACGAGGAGTCTCGGAATGGTCGAGACATAAAGATTGATATATTGGAAGCCTATGTTTGGAGTTGGAATGGTTCCGGCGAAAACGGAATTTACCGAGTACCGGAGGTTACGGAACCCCGGAGGTAAATGGGCCATAGTGGGCCTTAGTGGAAAAGAGAAGGGCTGCCCTAGATGGGCTGCGCCCCCCCTCCCCTAGTCCTATTAGGACTAGGAGAGGTGGCCGCCCCTCCTCCTCTTTTCCCTCCGGGAATCCTAATTGGAATAGGATTGGAGGAGTCCTACTCCCGGAAGGAGTAGGACTCCTCCTGCGCCCCCTCTCTGGCCGGCCCCTCCCCTGGCTCCTTTATATACGGGGCAGGGGGCACCCTAGAACACACAAGTTGATCGTGAGATCGTTCCTTAGCCGTGTCGGTGCCCCCTCCACCATATTCCACCTCGGTTATACCGTCAAGCTTAGGCGAAGCCCGCGCCGATGAAACATCAAGATCGTCACCACGCCGTCGTCTTGACAGAACTCTCCCTCGACACTCGGCTGGATCGAGTACGAGGGACGCCATCGAGCTGTACGTGTGTCAAGAACTCGGGCGTCGGAGTTGGCGCGGGATCGGTCGGATCGCGAGGAGAACGTACGACTACTTCCTCTACGTTGTGATCGCTTCCGCTTCGGGTCTACAAGGGTATGTAGACAACACTCTCCCCTCTCGTTGCTATACATCACCATGATCTTGCGTGTGCGTAGGAAAATTTTTGAAATTACTACGTTCCCCAACAGTGGCATCCGAGCCTAGGTTTTTATGGTTTGATGTTTTGCACGAGTAGAACACAAGTGAGTTGTGGGCGATACAAGTCATACTACCTACCAGCATGTCATACTTTGGTTCAGCGGTATTGTGAGATGAAGCGGCCCAGACCGACATTACGCGTACGCTTACGCGAGACTGGTTTCACCGCCACGAGCACTCGTTGCTTAAAGGTGACTGGTGGGTGTCTGTCTCTCTCACTTTAGTTGAACCGAGTGTGGCTACGCCCGGTCCTTGAGAAGGTTAAAACGGAGTCTATTTGACGAAGTATCGTTGTGGTTTTGATGCGTAGGTGAGACTGGTTCTTGCTTAAGCCCGTAGCAGCCACGTAAAATTTGCAACTACAAAGTAGAGGACGTCTAACTTGTTTTTGCAGGGCATGTTGTGATGTGATATGGTCAAGACGTGATGCTATATTTTATTGTATGAGATGATCATGTTTTGTAACCGGTTATCGGCAATCGGCTGGAGCCATATGGTTGTCGCTTTATTGTATGCAATGCAATCGCTGTAATGCTTTACTTTATCACTAAGCGGTAGCGATAGTCGAGAAGCATAAGTTTGGCGAGACGACAACGATGCTACGATGGAGATCAAGGTGTCGCGCGGTGGCGATGGTGATCATGGTGGTGCTGCAAGATGGAGATCATGAAGCACAAGATGATGATGACCATATCATATCACTTATATTGATTTGCATGTGATGTTTATCCTTTATGCATCTTATCTTGCTTTGATTGACGGTAGCATTATAAGATGATCTCTCACTAAATTATCAAGAAGTGTTCTCCCAGTATGCACCGTTGCCAAAGTTCGTCGTGCCCGGACACCACGTGATGATCGGGTGTGATAAGCTCTCGTCCATCTACAACGGGTGCAAGCCAGTTTTGCACACGCAGAATACTCGGGTTATACTTGACGAGCCTAGCATATGCAGATATGGCCTCGGAACACGGAGACCGAAAGGTCGGCGTGAATCATATAGTAGATATGATCAACATAAGATGTTCACCATTGAAAACTACTCCATTTCACGTGATGATCGGTTATGGTTTAGTTGATTTGGATCACGTGATCACTTAGATGACTAGAGGATGTCTTTCTAAGTGGGAGTTCTTTAGTAATATGATTAATTGAACTTAAATTTATCATGAACTTAGTACCGATAGTATCTTGCTTGTTTATGTTTGATTGTAGATAGATGGCTCGTCTTTGTTGTTCCGTTGAATTTTAATGCGTTCCTTGAGAAAGCAAAGTTGAAAGATGATGGTAGCAATTACACGGACTGGGTCCGTAATTTGAGGATCATCCTCATTGATGCCGTAAGAGCTACGCCCTGGATGCACCGCTAGGTGACAGCTCTTCTTTGGAGCAACGCCAGATGTTATGAACGTCTGGCGAGCAAAGCTGATGACTACTCTATAGTTCGAGTGTGCCATGCTTTACGGCTTAGAACCGGGACTTCAACGACGTTTTGAACGTCATGGAGCATATGAGATGTTCCAGAGTTGAAGTTAATATTCCAACAGAATGCCCGGATTGAGAGATATGAAGTCTCCAATAAGTTCTATAGCTGCAAGATGGAGGAGAACAGTTCATTAGTGAGCATATACTCGTAATGTCCGGGTACTACAATCACTTGACACAATTGGGAGTTAATCTTCCGGATGATTGTGTCATTGATGAATTCTCCAATCACCGCCACCAAGCTACAAAGGCTTCGTGATGAACTATAATATGCAAGGGTTAGTAAAGACTATGCTCGAGCTCTTCGCAATGCTAAAGGCATGGAGGTAGAAATCAAGAAGGAGCATCAAGTGTTGATGGTCAATAAGACCACTAGTTTCAAGAAGAAAGGCAAAGGGAAGAAGAAGGGGAATCTCAAGAAGAACAGCAAGCAAGTTGCTGCTCAGGAAAAGAAACCCAAGTCTGGCCCTAAACCTGAAACTGAGTGCTTCTACTGCAAGCAGACTGGTCACTGGAAGCGGAACTGCCCCAAGTATTTGGCGGATAAGAAGGATGGCAAGGTGAACAAAGGTATATGTGATATACATGTTATTGATGTGTACCTTACTAGAGCTCGTAGTAGCACTGGTATTTGATACTGGTTCATTGCTAATATTTGCAACTCAAGCAGGGACTACTGATTGCTTAACTCGGCAAAGGACGAGGTGACGATCGCGTGGGAAATGGTTCCAAAGTCGATGTGATCGCGGTCGGCACGCTACCTCTACATCTACCTTCGGGATTAGTTTTAGACCTAAATAATTGTTATTTGGTGCCTGCGTTGAGCATGAACATTATATCTGGATCTTGTTTGATGCGAGACGGTTATTCATTTAAATCAGAGAATAATGGTTGTTCTATTTATATGAGTAATATCTTTTATGGTCATGCACCCTTGAGGAGTGGTCTATTTCTTATGAATCTCGATAGTAGTGATACACATATTCATAATGTTGAAACCAAAAGATGCAGAGTTGATAATGAAAGTGCAACTTATTTGTGGCCTTCGCCGTTTAGGTCATATCGGTGTAAAGCGCATGAAGAAACTCCATCTTGATGGACTTTTGGAGTCACTTGATTATGAATCACTTGGCACTTGCGAACCGTGCCTCATGGGCAAGATGACTAGAACACCGTTCTCGGTACTATGGAGAGAGCAACGGATTTGTTGGAGATCATACATACGGATGTATGTGGTCCGATGAATGTTGAGGCTCGTGGCGGATATCGTTATTTTCTCACCTTCACAGATGACTTAAGCAGATATGGGTATATCTACTTAATGAAACATAAGTCTGAAACGTTTGAAAAGTTCAAAGAATTTAAGAGTGAAGTTGAAAATCATCGTAACAAGAAAATTAAGTTTCTACGATCTGATCGTGGAGGTGAATATTTGAGTTAGGAGTTTGGTCTACATTTGAAACAATGCGGAATAGTTTCGCAACTCACGCCACCCGGAACACCACAGCGTAATGGTGTGTCCGAACGTCATAATCGTACTTTACTAGATATGGTGCGATCTATGATGTCTCTTACAGATTTACCGCTATCGTTTTGGGGTTATGCTCTAGAGACGGCCGCATTCACACTGAATAGAACACCGTCGAAATCCGTTGAGACGACACCTTATGAACTGTGGTTTAGCAAGAAACCAAAGTTGTCGTTTCTTAAAGTTTGGGGATGCGATGCTTATGTGAAAAAGCTTCAACCTGATAAGCTCGAACCCAAATCGGAGAAATGTGTCTTCATAGGATACCCAAAGGAAACAGTTGGGTACACCTTCTATCACAGATCCGAAGGCAAGACATTTGTTGCTAAGAATGGATCCTTTCTAGAGAAGGAGTTTCTCTCGAAAGAAGTGAGTGGGAGGAAAGTGGAACTTGATGAGGTAATAGTACCTTCTCCCTTACTTGAAAGTAGTTCGTCGCAGAAACCGGTTTCTGAGACACCTACACCAAGTAGTGAGGAAGTTGATGATGTTGATCATGAAACTTCAGATCAAGTTACTGCAGAACCTCGTAGATCAACCAGAGTAAGATCCGCACCTGAGTGGTACGGTAATCCTGTTCTGGAAGTCATGCTACTAGATCATGATGAACCTACGAACTATGAAGAAGCGATGGTGAGCCCAGATTCCACAAAATGGCTTGAGGCCATGAAATCTGAGATGGGATCCATGTATGAAAACAAAGTGTGGACTTTGGTTGACTTGCCCGAGGGTAGGCAAGCAATAGAAAACAAGTGGATCTTCAAGAAGAAGACTGACGCTGACGGTAATGTTACTGTCTATAAAGCTCGACTTGTCGCAAAAGGTTTTCGACAAGTTCAAGGGATTGACTACGATGAGACCTTCTCACCCGTAGCGATGCTTAAGTCCGTCCGAATCATGTTAGCAATTGCCGCATTTTATGATTATGAAATTTGGCAAATGGATGTAAAGACTGCATTCTGAATGGATTTCGGAAGAAGAGTTGTATATGATGCAACCGAAGGTTTTATCGATCCAAAGGAGCTAACAAAGTGTGCAAGCTCCAGCGATCCATATATGGACTGGTGCAAGCATCTCGAGTTGGAATAAACGCTTTGATAGTGTGATCAAAGCATTTGGGTTTGTCTGAGACTTTTGGAGAAGCTCTGATTTACAAGAAAGTGAGTGGGAGCTCAGTAGCATTTCTGATATTATATGTGGATGACATATTGCTGATCGGAAATGATATAGAATTTATGGATAGCATAAAGGGATACTTGAATAAGAGTTTTTCAATGAAAGACCTCGGTGAAGCTGCTTACATATTGGGCATTAAGATCTATAGAGATAGATCAAGACGCTTAATTGGACTTTCACAAAGCACATACCTTGACAAAGTTTTGAAGAAGTTCAAAATGGATCAAGCAAAGAAAGGGTTCTTGCCTGTGTTACAAGGTGTGAAGTTGAGTCGACTCAATGCCCGACCACCGCAGAAGATAGAGAGAAAATGAAAGATGTTCCTATGCTTCAGCCATAGGCTCTATCATGTATGCAATCTGTGTACCAGACCTGATGTGTGCCTTGCTATAAGCCTAGCAGGAGGTACCAAAGTAATCCAGAGTGGATCATTGGACAGCGGTCAAGAACATCCTGAAATACCGAAAAGGACTAAGGATATGTTTTCGATATGGAGGTGACAAAGAGCTCATCGTGGAACGGTTACGTTGATGCAAGCTTTGACACGATCCGGACGATTCTAAATCGCAGACCGGATACGATTTACACTAAACGGAGGAGCTGTCGGTTGGTGCAGTTCTAAACAAAGCGTCAGAGCGGGATCTACATGTGAAGCGGAATACATAGCAGCTTCGGAAGCAGCTAATGAAGGAGTCGGATGAAGGAGTTCATATCCGATCTAGGTGTCATACCTAGTGCATCGGGTCCAATGAAAATCTTCGTGACAATATCGAGCTATTGCCTTAGCGAAGGAATCCAGATTTCACAAGAGGACCAAGCACATCAAGAGACGCTTCAATTCCATCCGGACTTAGTCCAGACGGGAGACATAGAGATTTGCAAGATACATACGGATCTGAATGTTGCAGACCCATTGACTAAGCCTCTTCCACGAGCAAAACATGATCAGCACCAAGACTCCATGGGTGTTAGAATCATTACTATGTAATCTAGATTATTGACTCTAGTGCAAGTGGGAGACTGAAGGAAATATGCCCTAGAGGCAATAATAAAGTTATTATTTATTTCCTTATTTCATGATAAATGTTTATCATTCATGCTAGAATTGTATTAACCGGAAACATGATACATGTGTGAATGCATAGACAAACAACATGTCACTAGTATGCCTCTACTAGACTAGCTTGTTAATCAAAGATGGTTATGTTTCCTAACCATGAACAAGGAGTTGTTATTTGATTAATGAGGTCACATCATTAGTAGAATGATCGATTGACATGACCCATTCCCTTAGCTTAGCACACGATCGTTTAGTATGTTGCTACTTGCTTTTATCCATGACTTATACATGTTCCTGTAACTATGAGATTATGCAACTCCGTTTACGGAGGAACACTTTGGTGCTACCAAAGCGTCACAATGTAACTGGGTGATTATAAAGGAGTACTACAGGTGTCTCCAAAGGCGATGTTGGGTTGGCGTATTCGAGATTAGGTTTTGTCACTCCGATTGTGGAGAGGTATCTCTGGGCCCTCTCGGTAATGCACATCACTTAAGCCTTGCAAGCACTACAACTAATGAGTTAGTTGTGAGATGATGTATTACGGAACGAGTAAAGAGACTTGCGTAACGAGATTGAACTAGGTATTGGATACCGACGATCGAATCTCGGGCAAGTAACATACCGATGACAAAGGGAACAACGATGTTGTTATGCGGTCTGACCGACAAAGATCTTCGTAGAATATGTAGGAACCAATATGGGCATCCAGGTCCCGCTGTTGGTTATTGACCGTGAATAGTTCTAGGTCATGTCTACATTGTTCTCGAACCGTAGGGTCCGCACGCTTAAGGTTACGATGGCGATGTTATTATGAGTTTATGTATTTTGATGTACCGAAGGAGTTCGGAGTCCCGGTTGTGATCACGGACATGACGAGGAGTCTCGGAATGGTCGAGACATAAAGATTGATATATTGGAAGCCTATGTTTGGAGTTCGAATGGTTCCGGCTAAAACGGAATTTACCGGAGACCGGAGGTTACGGAACCCCGGGAGGTAAATGGGCCATAGTGGGCCTTAGTGGAAAAGAGAAGGGCTGCCCTAGATGGGCTGCGCCTCCCCTTCCCCTAGTCCTATTAGGACTAGGAGAGGTGGCCGGCCCCCTCCTCCTCTTTTCCCCCTCCGGGGAATCCTAATTGGAATAGGATTGGAGGGGAGTCCTACTCCCGGAAGGAGTAGGACTCCTCCTGCGCCTCCCTCTCCTGGCCGGCGCCCCCTCCCCCCTGGCTCCTTTATATACGGGGGCAGGGGGGCACCCTAGAACACACAAGTTGATCGTGAGATCGTTCCTTAGCCGTGTGCGGTGCCCCCCTCCACCATATTCCACCTCGGTTATACCGTCGCGAAGCTTAGGCGAAGCCCTGCGCTGATGAAACATCAAGATCGCCACCACGCCGTCAGGTCGACAGAACTCTCCCTCGACACTCGGCTGGATCGAGTACGAGGGACGCCATCGAGCTGTACGTGTGTCAAGAACTCGGGGCGTCGGAGTAACGGCGCCGGATCGGTCGGATCGCGAGGAGAACGTCGACTACTTCCTCTACGTTGTGATCGCTTCGCGCCGGGTCTACAAGGGTATGTAGACAACACTCTCCCTCTCGTTGCTATACATCACCATGATCTTGCGTGTGCGTAGGAAATTTTTTGAAATTACTACGTTCCCCAACAGTAGATGCTCATAGAATGTGAAGTTGGAGCACCATTTCCAATTATATAGTTCATCTTCCTACATGGGTTAGGCAAGCAAGGAAATACTCAAGAATATCCAAGATGACAAGAGTGAAGTACTAGATGTATAAGGTGTCAAAAAGGATATGTGGAATTTTGTTCCTTGAACTCAACATCCCAAAGAGCTAGATACTTGGTCAATGACAAGATTACTCATGATTCGAGTGTGTGGTAATCTTGTAGAATGTAGACCATCCAAGTACCTGCAAGGAGTTAGATGCAATACAAGGGGGCAAATGTGTCCAAGACATATGATCATCATCGTAAGAGAAATATCAAGGATTAGTCAATTAGGCTCATGCCTTGCATGCATCAATGGAGTTTTCACTCCAGGTTTGAAGCATCAATGATGTTCAACTCACTCCTTAAGCGACAAAACACTTTCTCATCAAGTGGTTTTGTAAAGATATCTGCAAGCTGTTTGTCAGTACGAACATGCTTAAGATCGATGTCACCCTTAGCAATGTGATCACGAATAAAATGGTGACGAACTTCAATGTGTTTCGTGCGAGAGTGTTGCACGGGATTGTGTCCAATCTTAATCGCACTCTCATTGTCACAAAGCAAAGGAACATGTCTCGCATGTATCCCATAATCCTTAAGCGTTTGTGTCATCCATAGTAACTGAGCACAACACGAACCAGCAGCAATATATTCTGCTTCGGCAGTAGATAATGATACCGAATTTTGTTTCTTGGATGACCAAGATACAAGGGATCGACCGAGGAATTGACACGTTCCCGAAGTTGACTTTCTATCAATCCTGTCTCCGGCATAGTCCGAGTCGGAATAGCCAACAAGATCGAAGGAGGCCCTCTTGGGATACCAAATGCCAAAGTTAGGTGTGTGTATCAAATATCTCACAATTCTTTTAACAGCTTTAAGATGACATTCTTTAGGGGCTGCTTGATATCGAGCACACATGCATACACTCAACATTATGTCAGGACGAGAAGCACAGAGATATAGTAGAGAACCAATCATGGACCGATAAACCTTTTGATCAACAGGTTCTCCATCTTTAGTCAAGTCATTATGTCCACTAGTAGGCATGGGGGTTTTCATACCTTTGCTTTCTTGCATGTTGAACTTCTTGAAGAGATCCTTGGTGTACTTTGTTTGTGAGACAAAGGTACCCTCCTTAGATTGCTTGATTTGCAACCCAAGGAAGAATTTGAGTTCACTCATCATGGACATCTCATACTTCTCCGACATAAGCTTTCCAAACTTCTCACTAAAATGAGGGTTAGTTGAACCAAAGATAATATCATCAACATATATTTGGCACACAAATAGTTCACCGTCAACCCTTTTCGTGAATAGCGTTGAGTCTATTTTTCCAATCTCAAATCCTTTTTCAAGAAGAAAGCTAGTCAAGCATTTGTACCAAGCTCTAGGAGCTTGTTTAAGACCATAAAGAGCTTTGTGCAATTTGTAAACATGATTAGGCTTTTTAGGATTCACAAATCCGGGAGGTTGTTTCACAAATACTTCCTCCTCAATTTCACCATTTAGGAAAGCACTTTTAATGTCCATTTGATAGAGAGTAATATCATGGTGGTTGGCATAAGCAAGAAGAATGCGAATGGACTCAAGTCTAGCAACGGGGGCATAGGTCTCACCATAGTCCATACCTTCGACTTGTGTGTAACCTTGTGCTACGAGACGAGCCTTGTTGCGGATGACTTGTCCATCTTCATCTTGCTTGTTCCGAAACACCCATTTGGTTCCAATGACGTTTTGGTCATCATTGGGCTTCTCTACCAAAGTCCAAACGTTGTTCCTCTCGAAGTTGTGTAGCTCTTCGTGCATAGCTTTCACCCAATCCGGGTCTTCAAGCGCTTCTTCTACCTTCATAGGTTCAAGACTAGAAATAAATGAGTAATGCTCACAAAAGTTAGCTAAACGAGTTTTAGAGCGAGTAATTCTCCCGGAGTCGATGTCATTCATCATTTATTCCACGGGATGATTCTTCTTGACTCTTGCTCGAACTCGAGATAGCTTTTGTTGTGGTCGCGGCTGAGCTTCCTCATCATCCTCATCTTCCTCTTCTTCTTCATTGTTGTTGGTGTTGTCTTGAGGTGGTGGAGAAGGAGGTTGTGGTGGATCTTCTTGTCGCACTTCCTCATCTTGGTGAGTTCCACTTGTGGACGCCTCCATGTTGCCTTGAGGTTCATCTCGCCGTGAGGTAGGGGGCTCCACATATGTAGATGAGGTACTCTCCTTCACTTCCATGGGACGGATCTTTCCAATGGATAAGTCTTGAATGGCTTCCGATGGGTCCTTGTCTCCTACATCAATAGGCATTTGCTCTACTTGCGAGCCATTAGATTCATCAAACTTCACATCTACCGTCTCTTCAACCTTTGGGTGAAATTGTTGTGAACACGGTAGGTGTGGGAGTTTGATCCATAACCGAGGAAAAAGCCTTCATGAGTTTTAGGAGCAAATTTAGACCGACGATGCTTATCAAGGATATAGCATTTTGAACCAAAGACACGAAAGTATCCCACTTGGGGTTTGTTACCGGTAAGGAGCTCGTATGAAGTCTTGCCGAGGAGCTTGTGAAGATAGAGCCTGTTGATAGCATGACAAGCTGTCTCGACGGCTTCACCCCAGAAGTGTTTCGGTGTCTTGTATTCATCAAGCATCGTTCTCGCCATCTCAATGAGCGTTCGGTTCTTCCTCTCAACAACTCCATTTTGTTGAGGAGTATATGTGGCCGAGAACTCATGCAGAATCCCTTCCTCATCAAGAAAAGAGTCCACATGGGCGTTCTTGAACTCCGTTCCATTGTCGCTCCGAACTTTCTTGATCTTCACCTCAAATTGATTTTGGGCCTTTCTGGCAAAGGTTTTGAAGATTCTCTGAACCTGTGACTTGTCATCAAGGAAAAATACCCACGTAAATCTGGAATAATCATCAACAATAACTAGACCAAAGGAGTTACCACCAAGGCTTTTGTAAGCATTGGGACCGAAGAGATCCATATGAAGAAGCTCAAGTGGTCTCCTTGTAGTCATGATGTTCTTCACGGGATGACTTCCACCTACTTGTTTTCCTGCTTGACAGGCACTACAGAGTCTATCTTTGTCAAAGAAAACATCTTTAACACCAAGAATGTGATCACCTTTGATTAGCTTATCTAGATTACGCATACCAACATGTCCAAGCCTTCTATGCCATAACCAACCTTTAGCAGATTTAGCAATGAAGCAAGTTCTAGGTTGAGCTTTCTTAGTGAAATCGACAATGTATAGGTCACCTCTACGGATACCAGTAAAAACCATGTTATGATTGTCACGACGAAAAACTTGGCAATCTACTTCGGTGAATAGCACATTGAATCCAAAGTCAGCTAACCTAGACACGGAAAGTAAATTGTATCCAAGTGATTCAACAAGCATGACATTTTGAATGGAGCTATCATGAGATATGGCCACCTTACCAAGGCCAAGTACCTTACCCTTGGAGTTGTCTACAAAAGTCACATACTTGCGTGGACCATCGTTCTTTGCAAGCTCTCGAAACATGTCTTCATCTCCGGTCATGTGATCGGTGCATCCACTATCAAGAATCCACTATTTTCCACCGGATATGTAGTCTCTCAGATTTGCCATAAGATTGAGACTCTTCATGATCTTGTCCAGCTCGGTATCCAAATCGGAGTAATCGTCATCATGCTCATGCTCATCATCATATTGACCCATAGATAACTCATCATCAATACCTAGGTCAATTTGACAATGACTTGCATCAGTTTTGTCAATGTGACAATAATCATCGGAATGCAATACAAGAGCATTTCTAATTAGAACATTGATAAGTCCGGGATCACCCTTCTTTTTCATAAGATCACGAAGCTCAAAGAAGCATTTATCAAAGTTGGGATCATTGGGGCGCATCATATCAAACTCAATAGTCTTGTATAGAATTTCATCAAGACCTCTCAAAGAGTAGTCCGGATAAAGTTCTTCCAAGAACTTCCACATAGCATAGGCGCACTCAAGGTTTGTGACAAGCTCAAGTAAGTTATCGGGCAAGCCTCTAATGATGAGATTTACAGTTCTAAGGTTACGAAGCAAATCAAGCTCTTCATCCATAGTAGGGTGCAAGGGGTCAAATGGAGGTACATATGGGGTTTCAACATATTTGCGCAAGTTGTACATCTTAAAGATAGCAAGCATTTCAATCCTCCACGAGTTATAGGACACTCCATCAAGAATAGGCACTCTATGATTAACATGAAGGAAATATGCCCTAGAGGCAATAATAAAGTTATTATTTATTTCCTTATTTCATGATAAATGTTTATCATTCATGCTAGAATTGTATTAACCGGAAACATGATACATGTGTGAATGCATAGACAAAACAACATGTCACTAGTATGCCTCTACTAGACTAGCTTGTTAATCAAAGATGGTTATGTTTCCTGACCATGAACAAAGAGTTGTTATTTGATTAACGAGGTCACATAGTAGAATGATCTGATTGACATGACCCATTCCATTAGCTTAGCACACGATCGTTTAGTATGATGCTACTGCTTTTATCCATGACTTATACATGTTCCTGTAACTATGAGATTATGCAACTCCGTTTACGGAGGAACACTTTGGTGCTACCAAGCGTCACAACGAATCGGGTGATTATAAAGGAGTACTACAGGTGTCTCCAAAGGTAGATGTTGGGTTGGCGTATTTGAGATTAGGTTTTGTCACTCCGATTGTCGGAGAGGTATCTCTGGGCCCTCTCGGTAATGCACATCATGAAGCCTTGCAAGCATAACAACTAATGAGTTAGTTGTGAGATGATGTATTACGGAACGAGTAAAGAGACTTGCCGTAACGAGATTGAACTAGGTATTGGATACCGACGATCGAATCTCGGGCAAGTAACATACCGATGACAAAGGAACAACGATGTTGTTATGCGGTCTCGACCGACAAAGATCTTCGTAGAATATGTAGGAACCAATATGGGCATCCAGGTCCCGCTATTGGTTATTGACCGTGAATAGTTCTAGGTCATGTCTACATTGTTCTCGAACCGTAGGGTCCATGCACGCTTAAGGTTTCGATGATGGTTATTATGAGTTTATGTATTTTGATGTACCGAAGAAGTTCGAGTCCGGATGTGATCACGGACATGACGAGGAGTCTCGAAATGGTCGAGACATAAAGATTGATATATTGGAAGCCTATGTTTGGAGTTGGAATGGTTCAAGTAAAACAGGAATTTACGGAGTACCGGAGGTTACTGGAACCCCCCGGGAGGTAAATGGGCCATAGTGGGCCTTAGTGGAAAGGAGAAGGGGCCAGCCCTAGGTGGCCGCGCGCCTCCCCCCCCTTCCCCTAGTCCTACTAGGAATAGGAAATGGGGACGGCCCCCCTCTCTCTCTTTCCCCCCTCCGGGAATCCTAGTCCAACTAGGATTGGGGGGGAATCCTACTCCCAGAGGGAGTAGGACTTCCTTGGCGCACCTCCCTTGGCCGGCCAGCCCCCTCCCCCTTGCTCCTTTATATACGGGGGCAGGGGGGCACCCTAGGACACACAAGTTAGATCTACGGATCGTTCCTTAGCCGTGTGCGGTGCCCCCTTCCACCATATTCCACCTCGGTTATACCGTCGCGAAGCTTAGGCGAAGCCCTGCGCCGGTGAAACATCAAAATCGTCATCACGCCGTCGTGCTGACGAAACTCTCCCTCGACACTCGACTAGATCGGAGTACGAGGGACGTCATCGAGCTGTATGTGTGTCAAGAACTCGGGGGCGCCGGAGTAACGGCGCCGGGATCGGTCGGATCGCGAGGAGAACGTACGACTACTTCCTCTACGTTGTGATCGCTTCGCCGGGTCTACAAGGGTATGTGGACAACACTCTCTCTCTCGTTGCTATACATCACCATGATCTTGCGTGTGCGTAGGAAAATTTTGAAATTACTACGTTCCCCAACAAGTGGCATCCGAGCCTAGGTTTTATGGTTTGATGTTTTGCACGAGTAGAACACAAGTGAGTTGTGGGCGATACAAGTCATACTACCTACCAGCATGTCATACTTTGGTTCAGCGGTATTGTGAGATGAAGCGCCTGCACCGACATTATGCGTAACGCTTACGCGAGACTGGTTTCACCGCTGCGAGCACTCGTTGCTTAAAGGTGACTGGTGGGTGCCTGTCTCTCTCACTTTAGTTGAACCGAGTGTGGCTACGCCCGGTCCTTGTGAAGGTTAAAACGGAGTCTATTTGATGAAGTATCGTTGTGGTTTTGATGCGTAGGTGAGACTGGTTCTTGCTTAAGCCCGTAGCAGCCACGTAAAATTTGCAACAACAAAGTAGAGGACGTCTAACTTGTATTTGCAGGGCATGTTGTGATGTGATATGGTCAAGACGTGATGCTATATTTTATTGTATGAGATGATCATGTTTTGTAACCGGTTATCGGCAATGGCAGGAGCCATATGGTTGTCGCTTTATTGTATGCAATGCAATCATACTGTAATGCTTTACTTTATCACTAAGCGGTAGAGATAGTCGAGAAGCATAAGTTTGGCGAGACGACAACGATGCTACGATGGAGATCAAGGTGTCGCGCCGGTGGCGATGGTGATCATGGTGGTGCTGCAAGATGGAGATCATGAAGCACAAGATGATGATGACCATATCATATCACTTATATTGATTTGCATGTGATGTTTATCCTTTTATGCATCTTATCTTGCTTTGATTGACGGTAGCATTATAAGATGATCTCTCACTAAATTATCAAGAAGTGTTCTCCCAGTATGCACCGCTGCCAAAGTTCGTCGTGCCTGCACACCACGTGATGATCGGGTGTGATAAGCTCACGTCCATCTACAATGGGTGCAAGCCAGTTTTGCACACGCAGAATACTCGGGTTATACTTGACGAGCCTAGCATATGCAGATATGGCCTCGGAACACGGAGACCGAAAGGTCGGCGTGAATCATATAGTAGATATGATCAACATAAGATGTTCACCATTGAAAACTACTCCATTTCACGTGATGATCGGTTATGGTTTAGTTGATTTGGATCACGTGATCACTTGGATGACTGGAGAGATGTCTTTCTAAGTGGGAGTTCTTAAGTAATATGATTAATTGAACTTAAATTTATCATGAACTTAGTACCTGATAGTATCTTGCTTGTTTATGTTTGATTGTAGATAGATGGCTCGTGCTGTTGTTCCGTTGAATTTTAATGCGTTCCTTGAGAAAGCAAAGTTGAAAGATGATGGTAGCAATTACACGGACTGGGTTCGTAACTTGAGGATCATCCTCATTGCTACACAGAAGAGTTACGTCCTGGATGCACCGCTAGGTGACAGGCCTGATGCAGATGCAATCGAGCGGCGTTAAGAATGTCCGCGAGCAAAGCTGATGACTACTCTATAGTTCGATGTGCCATGCTTTACGGCTTAGAACCGGGACTTCAACGACGTTTTGAACGTCATGGAGCATATGAGATGTTCCAGAGTTGAAGTTGATATTCCAACAGAATGCCGGATTGAGAGATATGAAGTCTCCAATAAGTTCTATAGCTGCAAGATGGAGGAGAATAGTTCATTAGTGAGCATATACTCGGAATGTCGGGTACTACAATCACTTGACACAATTGGGAGTAAATCTTCGGATGATTGTGTCATTGACAGAATTCTTCAATCACTACCACCAAGCTACAAAGGCTTCGTGATGAACTATAATATGCAAGGGTTAGTAAAGACTATGCTCGAGCTCTTCGCAATGCTAAAGGCTGCGGAGGTAGAAATCAAGAAGGAGCATCAAGTGTTGATGGTCAATAAGACCACTAGTTTCAAGAAGAAAGGCAAAGGGAAGAAGAAGGAACTTCAAGAAGAACAGCAAGCAAGTTGCTGCTCAGAGAAGAAACCCAAGTCTGGACCTAAGCCTGAAATCGAGTGCTTCTCCGCAAGCAGACTGGTCCTTTGAAGCGGAACTGCCCCAAGTATTTGGCGGATAAGAAGGATGGCAAGGTGAACAAAGGTATATGTGATATACATGTTATTGATGTGTACCTTACTAGAGCTCGTAGTAGCACTGGTATTTGATCTGGTTCATTGCTAATATTTGCAACTCAAGCAGGGACTACTGATTGCTTAACTCGCAAAGGACGAGGTGACGATGCGCGTGGGAAATGGTTCCAAAGTCGATGTGATCGCGGTCGGCACGCTACCTCTACATCTACCTTCGGGATTAGTTTTAGACCTAAATAATTGTTATTTGGTGCTGCGTTGAGCATGAACATTATATCTGGATCTTGTTTGATGCGAGACGGTTATTCATTTAAATCAGAGAATAATGGTTGTTCTATTTATATGAGTAATATCTTTTATGGTCATGCACCCTTGAGGAATGGTCTATTTTGATGAATCTCGATAGTAGTGATACACATATTCATAATGTTGAAACCAAAAGATGCAGAGTTAATAATGATGGTGTAACTTATTTGTGGCAATTGCCGTTTAGGTCATATCGGTGTAAAGCGATGAAGAAACTCCATATTGATGGACTTTTGGAGTCACTTGATTATGAATCACTTGGCACTTGCGAACCGTGCCTCATGGGCAAGATGACTAGAACACCGTTCTCCGGTACTATGGAGAGAGCAACAGATTTGTTGGAAATCATACATACAGATGTATGTGGTCCGATGAATGTTGAGGCTCGTGGCGGATATCGTTATTTTCTCACCTTCACAGATGACTTAAGCAGATATGGGTATATCTACTTAATGAAACATAAGTCTGAAACGTTTGAAAAGTTCAAAGAATTTCAGAGTGAAGTTGAAAATCATCGTAACAAGAAAATTAAGTTTCTACGATCTGATCGTGGAGGTGAATATTTAAGTTACGAGTTTGGTCTACATTTGAAACAATGCGGAATAGTTTCGCAACTCACGCCACCCGGAACACCACAGCGTAATGGTGTGTCCGAACATCGTAATCGTACTTTACTAGATATGGTGCGATCTATGATGTCTCTTACAGATTTACCGCTATCGTTTTGGGGCTATGCTCTAGAGACGGCCGCATTGACACTGAATAGAACACCGTCGAAATCCGTTGAGACAACACCTTATGAACTATGGTTTAGCAAGAAACCAAAGTTGTCGTTTCTTAAAGTTTCGGGATGCGATGCTTATGTGAAAAAGCTTCAACCTGATAAGCTCGAACCCAAATCGGAGAAATGTGTCTTCATAGGATACCCAAAGGAGACAGTTGGGTACACCTTCTATCACAGATCCGAAGGCAAGACATTCGTTGCTAAGAATGGATCCTTTCTAGAGAAGGAGTTTCTCTCGAAAGAAGTGAGTGGGAGGAAAGTGGAACTTGATGAGGTAATAGTACCTTCTCCCTTACTTGAAAGTAGTTAAATCGCAGAAACCGGTTTCGAGACACCTACACCAAGTAGTGAGGAAGTTGATGATGTTGATCATGAAACTTCAGATCAAGTTACTACGAACCTCGTAGATCAACCAGAGTAAGATCCGCACTGAGTGGTACGGCAATCCTGTTCGGAAATCATGCTACTAGATCATGATGAACCTACGAACTATGAAGAAGCGATGGTGAGCCCAGATTCCATAAAATGGCTTGAGGCCATGAAATCTGAGATGGGATCCATGTATGAAAACAAAGTATGGACTTTGGTTGACTTGCCCGAGGGTAGGCAAGCAATAGAAAACAAGTGGATCTTCAAGAAGAAGACCGACGGCGACGGTAATGTTATCGTCTATAAAGCTCGACTTGTCGCAAAAGGTTTTCGACAAGTTCAAGGGATTGACTACGATGAGACCTTCTCACCCGTAGCGATGCTTAAGTCCGTCCGAATCATGTTAGCAATTGCCGCATTTTATGATTATGAAATTTGGCAAATGGATGTAAAGACGCATTCTGAATGGATTTCTGGAAGAAGAGTTGTATATGATGCAACCAGAAGGTTTTATCGATCCAGAGGGAGCTAACAAAGTATGCAAGCTCCAGCGATCCATCTATGGACTGGTGCAAGCATCTCGGAGTTGGAATAAACGCTTTGATAGTGTGATCAAAGCATTTGGGTTTGTACAGACTTTTGGAGAAGCCTGTATTTACAAGAAAGTGAGTGGGAGCTCTGTAGCATTTCTGATATTATATGTAGATGACATATTGCTGATCGGAAATGATATAGAATTTCTGGATAGCATAAAGGGATACTTGAATAAGAGTTTTTCAATGAAAGACCTCGGTGAAGCTGCTTACATATTGGGCATTAAGATCTATAGAGATAGATCAAGACGCTTAATTGGACTTTCACAAAGCACATACCTTGACAAAATTTTGAAGAAGTTCAAAATGGATCAAGCAAAGAAAGGGTTCTTGCACGTGTTACAAGGTGTGAAGTTGAGTAAGACTCAATGCCCGACCACCGCAGAAGATAGAGAGAAAATGAAAGATGTTCCTATGCTTCAGCCATAGGCTCTATCATGTATGCAATGCTGTGTACCAGACTGATGTGTGCCTTGCTATAAGCCTAGCAGGAGGTACCAAAGTAATCCAGAGTGGATCATGGACAGCGGTCAAGAACATCTGAAATACGAAAAGGACTAAGGATATGTTTCTCGATATGGAGGTGACAAAGAGCTCATCGTAAACAGTTACGTTGATGCAAGCTTTGACACCGATCCGGACGATTCTAAATCGCAGACCGGATCGTATTTACACTAAGCGGAGGAGCTGTTAGTTGGTGCAGTTCTAAACAAAGCGTCGTGGCGGGATCTACATGTGAAGCGGAGTACATAGCAGCTTCGGAAGCAGCTAATGAAGGAGTCGGATGAAGGAGTTCATATCCGATCTAGGTGTCATACCTAGTGCATCGGGTCCAATGAAAATCTTCGTGACAATCTTCGAGCAATTGCCTTAGCGAAGGAATCCAGATTTCACAAGAGGACCAAGCACATCAAGAGACGCTTCAATTCCATCCGGGACTTAGTCCAGGTGGGAGACATAGAGATTTGCAAGATACATACGGATCTAAATGTTGCAGACCCGTTGACTAAGCCTCTTCCACGAGCAAAACATGATCAGCACCAAGACTCCATGGGTGTTAGAATCATTACTATGTAATCTAGATTATTGACTCTAGTGCAAGTGGGAGATCAAGGAAATATGCCCTAGAGGCAATAATAAAGTTATTATTTATTTCCTTATTTCATGATAAATGTTTATCATTCATGCTAGAATTGTATTAACCGGAAACATGATACATGTGTGAATGCATAGACAAAACAACATGTCACTAGTATGCCTCTACTAGACTAGCTTGTTAATCAAAGATGGTTATGTTTCCTGACCATGAACAAAGAGTTGTTATTTGATTAACGAGGTCACATCATTAGTAGAATGATCTGATTGACATGACCCATTCCATTAGCTTAGCACACGATCGTTTAGTATGATGCTACTGCTTTTATCCATGACTTATACATGTTCCTGTAACTATGAGATTATGCAACTCCGTTTACGGAGGAACACTTTGGTGCTACCAAACGTCACAACGAATCGGGTGATTATAAAGGAGTACTACAGGTGTCTCCAAAGGTAGATGTTGGGTTGGCGTATTTTGAGATTAGGTTTTGTCACTCGATTGTCGGAGAGGTATCTCTGGGCCCTCTCGGTAATGCACATCATGAAGCCTTGCAAGCATAACAACTAATGAGTTAGTTGTGAGATGATGTATTACGGAACGAGTAAAGAGACTTGCGTAACGAGATTGAACTAGGTATTGGATACCGACGATCGAATCTCGGGCAAGTAACATACCGATGACAAAGGGAACAACGTATGTTGTTATGCGGTCTCGACCGACAAAGATCTTCAGTAGAATATGTAGGAACCAATATGGGCATCCAGGTCCCGCTATTGGTTATTGACCGTGAATAGTTCTAGGTCATGTCTACATTGTTCTCGAACCGTAGGGTCCGCACGCTTAAGGTTTCGATGGCGGTTATTATGAGTTTATGTATTTTGATGTACCGAAGAAGTTCGAGTCCCGGATGTGATCACGGACATGACGAGGAGTCTCGAAATGGTCGAGACATAAAGATTGATATATTGGAAGCCTATGTTTGGAGTTGGAATGGTTCCAAGTAAAACAGAATTTATCGAGTACCGGAGGTTACCGGAACCCCCCGGGAGGTAAATGGGCCATAGTGGGCCTTAGTGGAAAGGAGAAGGGGCCAGCCCTAGGTTGCCGCGCGCCCCCCCTTCCCCTAGTCCTACTAGGAATAGGAAAGGGGCCGGCCCCCCCCTCTCTCTTTCCCCCCTTCGGGAATCCTAGTCCAACTAGGATTGGGGGGGAATCCTACTCCCAGAGGGAGTAGGACTCCTTGGCGCACCTCCCTTGGCCGGCCAGCCCCCTCCCCCTTGCTCCTTTATATACGGGGGCAGGGGGGCACCCTAGGACACACAAGTTAGATCTACGGATCGTTCCTTAGCCGTGTGCGGTGCCCCCTTCCACCATATTCCACCTCGGTTATACCGTCGCGAAGCTTAGGCGAAGCCCTGCGCCGGTGAAACATCAAAATCGTCATCACGCCGTCGTCTTGTGAAACTCTCCTCGACACTCGGCTGGATCGGAGTACGAGGGACGTCATCGAGCTGTATGTGTGTCAAGAACTCGGGGGCGCCGGAGTAACGGCGCCGGGATCGGTCGGATCGCGAGGAGAACGTACGACTACTTCCTCTACGTTGTGATCGCTTCCGCTTCGGGTCTACAAGGGTATGTGGACAACACTCTCCTCTCTCGTTGCTATACATCACCATGATCTTGCGTGTGCGTAGGAAAAATTTTGAAATTACTACGTTCCCCAACATAACACTCCCAAACGTAGACACGTCCATCTTCCTCCAATGGTGTGCAAACCAAAGCAATGGAGACCAATGCTCTGATACCAATTGTAGGATCGTTGAAGGTAAGAGTGTCTAGAGGGGGGGTGATTAGACTACTCGACAAGATAAAAGTTTATGCCTTTTGATTAGGACAAGTTTTTGGCAAGTTCACAATGGAGATCAAGTCAAGCATCATGCATACAAGTTAAGTAACATACTACACATGCAATTCTAGAGTATGGGCAGCGGAAAGTAAATTGCACAAGTAGTAAAGGAGAGGTGGAGAAGAGCAAACGCAATTTGGAGACACGGAGATTTTTCTCGTGGTTCCGATAGGTGGTGCTATCGTCAATCCACGCTGATGGAGACTTCAACCCACGGAGGGTAACGGCTGCGAGAGTCCACGGAGGGCTCCACCCACGAAGGGTCCACGAAGAAGCAACCTTGTCTATGCCATCATGGCCTACGCCCACGGAGGACTAGCCTTACTCGGGTAGATCTTCACGAAGTAGGCGATCTCCTTGCCCTTACAAACTTCTTGGTTCAACTCCACATCTTGACGGAGGCTCCCAAGCGACACCTAACCAATCTAGGAGGCACCACCCTCCAAAAGGTAATAGATGGTGTTGGTGATGATGAACTCCTTGCTCTTGTGCTTCAAATGATAATCTCCCCAACACTCAACTCTCCTCACTGATTTGGCTGTGGTGGAAGAAAGGATTGAGTGGAAAGCAACTTGGGAAGGCTAGAAATCAAGTTTCATATGGTGGGAGTGGAGCAACTTGATCTCAACACAAGGGTAGGTAGTTTTCTTCTCAGAAATGTAAGGTAGGAGTGGTAGTTTTTTCTGATGGCTCTCTCCATGAATGAAGAGGAGGTGGAGGGGTATTTATAGCCTCCACACAAAATCCAACCGTTACACACATTTGACCAATCTCGGTCAGACCGAAGTTGACAACTCGGTGAGACCGAAAGTTCAAATCTTGTGAACGTTGGGATTTTCGGTGGGACCGAAAATACAATCTCGGTTAGTCCGATTCTTCCAAAGACTAGGGTTTGCCATTCTCGGTGGGACCGACTTTATCATCTCGGTGACACCGATTTGAGTACAGAAGGTTACAGAAGGTTGGCAACACTAGTTTCGGTGAGACCGAGTTTGGAATCGAAAAATCCGAAATTTCTAGGGTTTGGCTATATGGCTGAGGTGGTTTATCTCGGTGTGACTGAGTTTATGGAATCGGTGGGACCGAGATTACTTATGAGTATATGTTGGAATGAAAGATTGCTGATAGTTTGGGAGATAGATCACTAAGCACTTTGAGCAACCAGATCATTATCACAACCTCATCCCCTTTTAATAGTATTGGCTTTCCTATGGACTCAATGTGATCTTGGATCACTAAACCAAAAAATGGAGTCTTGAGCTTTTGCCAATGCTTTCCTTAGCATCCTAGGGGTCCACCTTTCCATCCTTTTGCCATGCGAGTGATTGACTTTCCTGAAATATACTTGATAAAAGCATTAGTCCAACCACAAAGTATGTTGTCATTAATTACCAAAACCACCCAGGGAGCAAATGTGCTTTCAGCAAGGCACCCCAAGAGGTAGAAGTCAAGATAGACAGAAAATTTAGACAACATCAAAGTAGAGCTCTCGAGATAGAGGTGGCAAAAGAGCACCCTTGTAACAGTGTGTTTCATCGTCATCAATACAATCAAGCAGGATGTAGGCTTTTACCTCCACCGTGAGGGGCCGCACCTGGGTAAAACTCGTGTCTCTCGATTCCGACCAACCCCGTTCAAGAGATCACCTAGCAGTGATGGCCTCACGACTAAGTCCTTTTTTCGAGGACATCTGTCGTCACAAAACCACGACAGACCGGACCTGCATGCATTCATTAATTGGCTGTGTCTTGTTTTTTTGTTGCAAATCAAGAGCTTCATTGATTAAACAACATGATTACATTCTGTCTACAACCATTTATCTAAGAAACCAGGAACAAAATTGATCCAAAGGCACCGCCTCCTAGTTGCACTAGACTGTTTCGTGCATGGGTGAGCCAATTCATTAACCCCCACTTCCTCCTCGAAAGATCAGTTCAAACATTGCAAAATTCATGCTTACCTATTCAGTTGGAGAATTGTTACTATCTCCAATCGTTTATAGTACTCGATTCCAAAGATTGGTCACCTCCCATGCATTATTCACGATCATGACCCATCTCAGGCCCATATGACATGCATGTCTCACCCCATCTCGCTTCATGAAGGCTTTCATCACCAACAGTGGTGGAGACATGGGGCTAGGATTTAACCACCCATCAACAACTAAATGTAAGCAATACTATTTCAAAAAAAAGTAAGCAATACTGCCTCTGCCACTAGCATTTAACTGCCCCCTCAACATCTAAATGTAAGCAATATTGTTTCTACCACTGATGATCAATTGATTAGTCGCATGCTCGTGCCAGATTGTGTGAGCTCAGATAGCTCCCACATTCATCTATTTGTTGAAAGTTATATCGACATTAATCTTGGTGCATTTAGGCCTAGGAACTTGTCAATTTGCTTGCACCTTTTCTCATCTCACACCTTTATCCTTCCGCGAGATTGCCAGATACATGGCCAAGTCCAATTTACTGAATCCGACATTGATCACCTCCGCTCTCATTCATCTCAGCTAAGACGCCCCAACATCCACATAAATAATATGTGCTTCTTTACCACTCACCTTGACTAGTTCAATTCCCCATAAATGGGATGGAGCATCGGGACCTTGAGAACCGTCAACTTATTGATCCCTTGCCACAAAAGCCTGGCCCATGTACATTCAAAAGGGGGCATGTGTGATAGACTCATCTAGGCTGCAAGTCTCGCAAAAAAGCGACCCACTCATATGTTTGTCATGTAAGATGACACAACAGGGAACAAATTTCTTAATAACCATCCACCAAAAGTTACGAACCTTCGACGACACTGGCTTCTTCCACAACTGCTTCCAATGTGTCTTCTCCGCACCCCACCCCCCAAGAGCTCGAGGCCCTCACATCTGGGAATCGTCTTGCAGAACGAACAGTGAATTTTCCTCTTTTCCCCTTGAACCTTACCTCATCAAGGGTACAAAAACTGTGTATGTTTGATCAAAATTATAGAAAAAAATATAAACAAAATATGAAAATACTTTTCATGATGGATCTAATGATACAAATTTGGTACCGTGGATATTGATATATTTTTCTGCTAACTTGGTCAAACATGCACATGTTTGACTTTGAAAAAACTAATACAACATACATTTTGGAGCGGAGGGAGTAGCTGACATTGTAAACTGAAAGTCGCGCCTCGGTTTCCTTATACGTAATATAATATGAAATCCTGCAAAAATATATACATACAACATGAAAAGCTGAAAAAGGAAACCACACAGTGTAAACGAACTAACACGGACGTTGTGCCTTGGGAATTCAGTGTGAAGTATAAACACAGGCGTCGTTCAATCAAATTGGACAGAATTCAAAAAGTAAATCACCACAAGGCAGAAGCTGTTTCATGGGCCCAGGAGATGCCTGCTTCCGTTTCCCACATTTGGCTGGCCCAATATCTCTCACTCTCACCACCACTCCTCCATTCCCCACCGCTCCCCGAACCAAACCCTCGCCGTCGCCTCTTCCCCCTCCCCCTCCGCCGGCGGCCATGGAGATGGACCCGCGAGTGATCCTCGGCCCCTCCGGGGTCATCTCCAGGAGCGATATCCGCGCCGACCTGGAGCGCCATGGCCAGGACCCTGAGACGCTGGATCTTGGCTCCAACATGATGCTCTACATGGTGCACCGCTACCTCCCGGCCCCGCCCGTCTCCCCCACCGCCACCCTCTCCCTCGCCGGCGCTTCCTGGGTCCCCGACGGCGTCGACCGCATCAGCCGCCTCCCCGACGTGGTCCTCCTCGACATCATCTCCCGCCTCCCCGCCAAGGACGCCGCGCGCACCGCCGCCCTCGCCTCGCGCTGGCGCCCGCTCTGGCGCTCGGCGCCCCTTACACTTGTCGACAGCCATATGCTTCCGGACGGCGGCGCCTCCGGCCCGTTCATCATCGGCGCTCCCTCTCCCCGCGCCGTCACCGCATCGGTGTCCGGCGCCCTCGCGGCGCACCCGGGCCCCTTCCGCTTCGTCCACCTCACCTGCAGCAACATGGACGAACACCTAGGCGAGATGGCGCGCTGGATCGACACCCTCGTCGCCAAGGGGGTCAAAGATCTCGTCTTTGTCAACCGCCCTTGGCCGATGGACCTGCGCCTCCCCGCCACGCTCTTCAGCTGCTCCACCCTCACCCGCCTCTACCTCGGCGTCTGGAGGCTCCCGGACACCGCCGCCGTACCGCGCGGCGCCAGATTCCCCAACCTCAAGGAGCTCGGACTCTGCATGACTGTCATGGAGGACCGTGATCTGGCCTTCATGCTCGAGAGAAGCCCCGTCCTTGAGTTCCTCCTCATCATGTGGAGCCAGAGCGGAGTGCGCCTCCGCCTTGTCAGCCAAAGCCTGCGGTGCCTTCAGCTGGCCCTTACCTGCTTGCAGTACATCGACGTGGTGGATGCCCCTCGCTTGGAGAGGCTCTTCCAATGGGAAACTGTTCCCAGGGCCGAGCCCACTCCCCCCGGGAAAAAGAAACGCTCTTCCAGTATCAAGATTGGCCGTGCATCCAACCTGCGTGTGCTGGGATACCTTCAGCCGGGAGGGCAGGAATTGGGAATTAGCGACACCGTCATAGTGGTATGCAGCTCACAGCAGATCCTAATTTGATTTGCATGTCTGTACCTATGTGAATTGATAATGCCAATTAGTTTATCTGTCCTTGGGCGCATTGCAGGCTGGGAACAAGGAGAACATTGTCCCTAGTGTCCAGATTTTGGCCATGGAGGTGCAGTTCGGTGTCCGCAGCGCTGTGAAGAAAGTGCCAGGCTTCCTCAGATGCTTCCCCAACCTGGAGACGCTCCATGTCCATGTAAACTTGGTTAACTTAACTAGATACACGTGCTGCATTGGCAATTTTGCAATACTAGTGGCAATGGTATATCTAGCATGTTCATAATTGATTGTATATCGGGCATGGTCAGAGCTATGATTAAGATTAGTTTTATGATTGATGGCCTGCTGCTGCTGCATTATATGTAGTTATGTGCTCATATATTATACATATATCACATCAAACTATGTAAGCACTGATTGATTTCATCTGCAGTCCCCTCTCATATCTGAAGAGCCCACTGGCAAGGTCAATCTCAAGTTCTGGCAGGAGGATGGTCCCATCAAATGCGTGGTGCAGAGCATGAAGAAGGTGTTCTTCTATGAGTTCCAAGGGTCGAGAAGCGAGGTTGCTTTCCTCAAGTTCATCGCGGAGAGAGGACGGGTGCTGGAGCAGATGGTGGTCGTGGTGGCCGAGGAATGTTTCTCTCCAGGGGATGATGGTATGAATGCCAAGCTGAAGCCTCTGACCAGCGCAAAATGGAACAACAAATCCTGCAAACTGCAGCTGTTCAAGAGCCCGGTCAGTGGCGGGGGAGGTCCAGCTTACTGCCACCAGATAGCTTGTGATTTTGGGTTTGCTGACCCTTTTGACCTCCAGTACTACTACAAAGCAGAAAGGATCCCTGTAAGTTAGTATGTACGAGTAGTAGCTTTGTACAAGACCACTGGCAGCTAGACTTTGTGTTGTTGTAAGGACCTGGCAGCAGCTAAAAAACCTTTTTGGGGAATGCTTAGGGCTCCTTTGATTCAGGAATTCTATAGGATTTCCAGAGGATTGAAACCCTCAGGAATTTTTCCTATGTTGGCCCTTTGATTCATAGGATTGGATCCCATAGGAATTCCTATGGAATCTTCTGTACTACATGTCATAGGAAATCTAACACCACTCGAACCTCCTTTTACAATTCCTGTGTTTTTCATGTGGCATCAAACACTCATTGCTAATTCTATAGGATTCAAGTTGGCATGCCACTCCAATCCTATACTTTTCTTATTCCTACATTTTCAAAATCCTGCGAATCAAAGTGGCCCTTATCTGGGATGTGGCTGGACGCAACAGATCGAATTTGATAGTATTGGCCTTATTTTACGTTTTAGTAGTCAATTGTCAGCATAACTGTGTAGCCTCTCTGGTTCGTCCAGCTGCAATTTCACATAAAACTCGTGTGCATTATGTTGTTGTTGTCAGCATGAATGAATTTGAGATGCATTATGTTTTTTTGCAATGCATTATGCTGGTCTCGGCTGGAAAGGGTGTCTTACCAAATCATATGGCCGCAAGCAACTAGCAGCAGTTCCTGCTCGATGCCAGCTAGCATGCAGTTTTGCCTTAGTAGCGCACCTGTGGAGAGATTCAGTTATCCAACCAACGGTAGGCAGTCGCTCGGCTCGGCTCAACGGCCACGATGGATACTTGCCGTTTCGCCTTGTTCACTGTTAGCAAGCCGTTGCTACTTGCCGTTTCACCTGACAGTCATCATGCTTGCCCCTGGTTTGATTATAGGATTTATAGCTGACTGTTTATAGCTAGCAACCGTTTCGATCACTGTGAGAAGAGTTTTTTTTTCGAGGATACGCCAATAGCATACCTTAGCTTTATAGAGGGAAAAAAAATATGTAAAAAAGTTTACATCATCGCTAGGTAGGCCTCATACACAGTCCTACCACATCCTCCATACACAACCTGAGGCCTACCACTCACAAAACGTAGCTACTCCGGTCGCTCCGGCCCTAGTTCACATCTCCAGTTCTTGCCAGATCAGGTCCACTGTGCCCCCTGCGTTCCGTAAGTCCGTTCTGTTAAACATACTGCCGTTGCGCTGCTTCCATAGATTCCAACATATCGACGTGACAACAGAGTCAAACCCCTTCTGGTGCATTTTTGGCATGCGCTTCCTCGCTTCCGACCACCATCCCCCAATACTGTCATGAGCCGAGGGACATAAAGTCCTGGACCGCCATGCTTTCTCCGGCGGCAGCGGTCGACCCGCCCCCCTGCTGCGGCACCCCTGGACGCACCCCGGTGGCCTCGCCACTGCCGCCCGGGGCGCTCCTGGGACCCTACCTCGCCTCGCCTGTGGTGTCCCCGCCGTCGGCCTCTCCTGTCCTCGATGCCGTGGCTGCGTCGGCTGGGCTGATCTCCTCTCCGACCTCCCCTGTCCAGGCGGGCAGCTCTGGCGATGCTGCCCCGGTACCTGCGGGTGATCTCGTGCTGCTGTTGGCGTGGTGCCGGAGTGTTCTGTCTCGCCTGCTGTCGGCGGATGGACCGTTTCTTGGTCTCCATCGCCGCCCCCCTGCAGCGCCCCTGTTGCCTGCTCGGTGCCGAAGCCAACCAAGACCAGAGGATCCAGAGGAGTCAATCTCTCCTCGCCTCGCAGGAGCGGGCGGATCGCTCAGAGGAAGACGCGGCAGTGCCTCCAGGGCAATTCGGCGGTCCAGGAGCTGATTGCCCGTGCATGCAACCTGCTCGGCCCGGAAGAGGGCATGGACGATGGGGTTCAATCTGCCTACGAGGCGCTGTTCAACACGCCTCTTGCTGCTCCTGTCATCCAAGCAATCGAGACCCTTGCGAAGCATGTCAAGGCGGCCAAGAACAAGCCAGGGAAGAAGAAAGCAGCTGCCGGCGAGGCCACCGTTGTTGCCAATGTGTAGTCCTACCATGCGTGTTGAAGTTCGTCGCGCCGTTTTCGCTGCTGCCTTTCGAGTTCTGTCGTTCCTTTGTTTGCAACACCGTGCCATCGCAACCGCGACCTGGCAGCCGTCTGTGCCTCCGCAATGCATGTTACTTGTTCCTGTAACCAGCGTGATCTACTTTTTCCCATATGGCACAACCTAATGTCAAGCTCCTGTGCTGGAATGTGCGTGGCCTCAATGCCCCTGCCCGTCGTGACGCCGTGCGCGACCTTCTCCGTGACTATCGCGCCACTATTGTGTGCCTCCAAGAGACTAAGCTCGATCACGTTGATGATTCCCTCATCGCAAACATGCTCGGCCCCTCCTTCACTGCTAACTACCATGTCCTCCCGGCCGTCGGGTCAAGGGGGGGCATGATCATGGCCGCCTCCGACGCTTACTTCCGCCTTTCGGACTTCCAGGCAACGCATGGCTCCATCTCGGCCACCGTCACCATGCTGGCTGACGGACTTGACTGGACCCTGTCATGCGTCTACGGCCCTCAGGGGGAGCAAGACAAGTTGCTCTTCATCAACGAGCTCAGAGGGCTGAAGCATGTGGTGAAGCCCCGGTGGCTCATTCTTGGCGACTTCAACCTGATCACCAAAGCGGCTGACAAGAACAACCAAAACATTAACAGCCGCCTCATTGGCAGTTTCCGCTCCGCGCTAAATCATCTCGAGCTTAAAGAGATGCGGCTTTCAGGCCGTAAATTCACATGGTCCAATGCTCAAGAAAACCCGGTGCTAACAAAGATTGATCATTTCTTTCACTCAGACGACTGGGATGAGCTTTTTCCAAATGCCCACCTCCAGGCCATCTCATCTGCCTGCTCTGATCATGCACCGCTGCTCCTCCTAGGGGACACGGAGGTGAGGCGGCGCCCGTCCTTCAAGTTTGAAGAGTTCTGGCTTCGTCTACCTGGTTTCAAGGAAGCGGTGGCCATGGCCTGGAATAAACCAGTGCAGTCAACCAATGCAATCCGAAGGATTCACATCAAATTGTCACGGACTGCAAAGGCTCTCAAGAAATGGCAAAGAGATTCGGTCGGAGTCCTCAGCACTCAGATCGGCATTGCAAAGGAGGTAATCTGGAGGCTGGACATTGCAGAGGAGGGGAGGTCCCTCTCCCCTGCAGAGCTGGAGCTAAGACGCAGACTTAAGTTTTCTTATCTCGGCCTCCTATCCTTCCAGAAGGTCAAGCTGCGACAGCGCGCAAGACTTACGGGTATCAGGCTGGGCGATGTCAACTCTAAGTTTTTCCATGCCAAGGTGAATGGGCGACGGAGGAAAAACTTCATCCAGCTGCTGCACTCGGATCACGGTGTTGCCGTCACTGCAGAAGATAAAGAGCAGGTCCTCCTTTCCCACTTCCAGGGCCATCTGGGCAGCCCCACGCCACGACGCTCAAGCTTAAATTGGGACAACCTCGAGATAACTTCGCATGATCTATCGGAGCTCGATGCACCGTTCGACGAGGAAGAGATAAAAGACGCGGTTTTTTCGTTGCCCTCTGTCAAGGCGCCCGGCCCCGATGGGTTCATTGGTGCCTTCTTCAAAACATGCTGGGAGACCATCCGGTACGACGTCGTTCTAGCAATCCTCCAGCTCGCTAATCTCCGCGGAGACGGTGCCTCCCTCATCAACTCGGCAAACATAATTTTGCTCCCAAAAAAAGCGGACGCGAGGGTAGTCGGAGACTACAGACCAATCAGTCTCATCCATAGCCTTTCCAAAATCTTCTCCAAACTCCTCGCCAACAGACTAGCCCCGATACTGCCTTCACTGGTTTCCAAATGCCAAAGTGCCTTTGTGCAGAAGCGATCCATCCACGACAACTTCTTGCATGTCCAGAATCTCATAAAGGACCTACATCGTCGAAACATCCCAAGCCTCTTCCTCAAGCTGGACATTTCAAAAGCCTTCGACTCCATAAATTGGGCCTTCCTCCTGGAGGTCATGCAGCGCCTGGGCTTTGGGCAGAGATGGCGAGACTGGATATGTCTCTCCCTATCGTCCTCTTCTTCAAGAGTGTTGCTCAACGGAAACCCCGGAAGGAGTTTCAGACACGCAAAGGGCCTCCGCCAGGGCGACCCGGTATCCCCGATGCTTTTTATCCTCGCCATTGACCCTCTTCAGCAGATCCTACAACTCGCCTCCCGACGAGGCATCCTCAAGCCCATTGCTGCTAGAACGGCCAGATGTAGGATCTCCCTTTATGCTGACGATGCGGGCATCTTTGCGAACCCGGACAAGGATGAGCTTCACGCAATTTCGGCAATCCTAAAGACCTTTGGGGAGGCAAGCGGACTGATCACAAACCTGAGCAAGACCGAGGTCTTTCCGATCAGATGTGCCGGCATTAACCTCCAGGAGGTGTTGTCGGTTTTCCCTGCCAAGATCGCCACCTTCCCGGGACGCTACTTGGGGCTCCCCCTGCATTTTCGTCGTCTTAAAGGTGTTGATCTGCAACCCTTCATAGATAGGTTCGCAGGCAGACTTCCGGGATGGAAGGGAAGGCTTCTCAACAAGCCTGGCAGGGTGGCACTCGCTCAGTCGGTCCTCACGGCCATGGCCACCTTCCACATCACAGCTCTCAACTTGTCGACGGGGACTCTCAGAAAGATCAACAAAATCATTCGGGCCTTCATCTGGCAAAAAGAAGACCAAGCACAGACCTCCGGAGGCCACTCCCTTGTTAACTGGAAGACCGTCTGCCGCCCAAAGCTTTTGGGCGGTCTAGGGATCCTGGACCTACAGAGATTTAGCCGTGCCCTGCGTCTTCGGTGGCCATGGTTGCAATGGACTGACCCAGAAAGGCCATGGGTGGGATCGGAATTGCCGTGCGACCAATCAGACATGAGCCTCTTTCGCGCATGTACCTCTATTTCGCTGGGCAATGGGCAGAAGGCTTTGTTCTGGCACGACAATTGGACTGGTGTAGGTCCGCTCAAGCTGCTAGCTCCACAGCTCTACAAGATTGCCTCAAGAAAAAACAGATCGGTGCACAACGAGCTCTTGAACGACAACTGGATTAGGGCAGTGGCCAGTCTACAGACATTCCAGCAGCTTGGTGAATTTGTGTCTCTCTCGAATCACATTAGTCAGATCGCCCTCCTCCCTGACCAAGAGGACACCATTCGCTGGAACTTAACCACCTCGGGGACTTACTCGGCAGCCTCGCCACTGGCGCAGATTCTTGGCTCCTACTCACGTTTTGACACGACCAAGGTCTGGTCCGCAAACGCTGAGCCTAAGTGCAAGTTCTTCGCATGGCTTGCTCTGCACGGACGAATTCTCACGGCGGATATGTTGGCCGTGCGGGGATGGCCTCACGACCCCAGATGCATGCTCTGTCTTCAGCAGCCAGAAACAGCAACTCACCTATGCAAAGACTGCCCATTCACGGTCGCGGTTTGGAACCAGGTGAACTCTTGGACTAACGAAGGCGTTCCTATCTCGGGTTTCCTACCTGAGCCAGGAAATGTGTCTGACTGGTGGGACAAGACTCTGTATTCCCAGTCCAAGCAAGTGCGCAAGAGGCGTAGTGGAAGAATCATCTACACGATATGGTCCGTTTGGAAGGAGCGAAATAGGCGAGTCTTCACTGGACAAAGGTTGACGCATCGCGAGGTGGCGGCTCTAGCCCTAGACGCAATCAATCAGCGCGACCTGGCGTTTGCCGGCAACCTGCCAACCGCCGGCATTGGTTAATCTAGGTTCTAGGTTGGCCTTTTGTGGTTTCTGCGACGTTCCCTAAAATGCTCGCCCCTCTGTAAATTGCGTCCTTTCGCCATCTCTTCTATAAAGAAAAAGGCAGTGCTCCTGCCGGTTCCTCAAAAAAAAAAAAAAGTCAGGTCAATCCCCATTCTGGCAAAGCACATGTACCAAACTTGCCGAGAAAAAACACACTGCAGCAAAATGTGGTCCACCGTGTCTTCCTCCTGCTCACATAGATAACACGGTGATTTCTCCTCCTGCAGCCCATGTTTCCATCTCCTGTCCAAAGTCCAGAGCCTGTACTGGATGGCTAACCACATGAATAATTTGCAGACTAGGGGTGCCCAACACTTCTAGATTGCAGCGTAATGTTGGAATCTAACCCCTCCAATACACATCATCTTGTATGCTGAGGAAGCCGTGTATTTTCTTACCCTGTTCCAGTCCCAAACAGGTTTATCCTCCGTGTCTGGTACCAATTGTACCTCCAACAGAATCTCCCACAACCCGATGAATTATGCCAAACCATCCGTGTCAAGCTTTCCGCCAATATCCTCCTTCCAGGCTTGCATCCACAATGCATCTCTCACACATCTTCTGTTGGCAGTTTGTGTCCTAACCTGACCAAAAACCAGTGGTGCCAGCTCCTTAATTGTTGCACCATTGATCCATCGATCCGTCCAGAAAAGCACCTTTGTGCCGGCACCAAGTTGCCACTTCACCAGACTGCCAAATGCCGCACAAACCTGCTTATCTGGTTTCCAGTTTAGCCCCTGCCATGGCCTCGACTCATCAGTTCTCAATAGCGAGGCCCACCTTAACCGAAGAGCAATCCCTTGCTTGTGTAGATCAATGACACCATGCCCTCCCAGCTCTTTAGGACGGCACACTCTGTTAGGAGTCAGGGTGCTATACTAATTAACTGAATAGCACCCTGACTAGCAGTTGCTGTTGTTAGCATGAATCAATCTGTAATGTACCAAATGAGGCGCAAGTTAATTAGTATGGCACCCTGACTTACTACCACTAGTCAGCAAAGTACTACTCCTGCTGACAATTGGCTTGCGACAAAACGAAAAATAAGGTAAAGACTGACAGAACAGACTTGAAGAACTTGGTACTACTACTAGCATTTTATCTAATTATATAAATTACTCCCACTAGCATCCAGCCACATAAGACTTGGCGAATATGCAGTCTATACAAAAGTGGCCTCCTCCTCTTTTTCTCTCCTTCCATGCAACTCTGTTCACTAGATCTGTTTGGAAGATTTTTGTTTCCAGCAAACCCATGTAATTGACCTCTGGTCACCCGAGCTCTAGCTCGTTTTTAATGCATAAGGCAGACAATTGTTTGTCTTTTACTTCCAAAAAATAAAATAAAAATGGCCTGCGAGATAAACCGCATGAAATGCAAGTTTTCAGCTGCTATCATGTCCGGCAACACAAAGTCTAGTTAGGTACCAGTACCAGTAGTACTGTACAAGAGGCAGGGTGCTATACTAATTAACTTACGCCTCATTTGGCTCCCTTCATTTGGGCCAAAATTCACGGATTTCATTTCACTAGTCGGGTGTAGGAATTCAATCTATTATTGTTTTGCTCGCATGGCACGAACCTTAAAGTACCCCCTAGGTAGGCCCTCTAGGAACGGACAAATCGATCGTTCCGTCTCATCCAGACCCGGGCTATGCAGGGGAGGGAACTTGTCACCAAGCTCGTGCGAGCATAGAGATGGCGTGAGTTCATGTGTGTCCCCAAAAAAGTGGCGGGAGGAATTGAGTCACCTCCTGCCGAATCGATCGCCTTATACAGCCACCTTCGCCTCACCGCCCAAACCACCGCCATCCCCCCCTCTCAAGGTTTCTGCCCCGCGTTGATTCATCACCGACGAGCAGGTAAGTGACGCGTCTTCTTCGGACGGCTGTCGACGGTGGCGCCCATTTTACTTCCTCATCTTCTCCCCGGCTTTATCAATGGCTGTAACTTCGATTACTCCCTCCTCCCTACTTGTTCTAGCTTAGATTTGTGAGCAAGTGGTCAGAGTAGATCTGTGAGCATGTGGTAGCATTGTAGGCTGTCGATATGTGGGAATGTGATTGTCAGAGAAAGTATGTACAAAGTATTGAACAATTTCACAAAAGCACTGTCTGACACTTATTTGTGAATTTCTAATATGGTAGGGCCGTAGGGGTAGACAAGAGTGACTGCCTTCAACATCTTATTGATAGGGTATGTCAGAGATTGAAGGGATGAAAAGAAAAAAACCCTTTCAATGCAATGGAAATAGATTATGATTAAATAGGTTGCTCAAGCAATTCCATCTTAGGCCATGTTTGGTTCTAATTGCAAAAAGGAATTTGCAAGTCATTCAGTGGTAAAATTGGTAGTTTTTGGTGGGGAGATAGTGAGGAGAGAAAGAAGATGCATTTGTTCGCTTGGTGGAAGTTATGCACTCCGAAGAAGAAGGGGCGGATTGGGGTTTAGTGACATTCACAATTTAATCTTACTATGTATATGTTAGCAAAACAGCGCTGGCGGCTAATCCAGAACTCTGACTCTTTGTGCCATGAGTATTGAAATATTATCCATATGGCAATATCTTGAAAACTAGTCGTAAGAAGGATCCTCATACACTTCGCAAAGCATAGTTGTGGGGATTAAACTTTACACAAGGGCTGCATTTGGTGGGTTGGGACCGGAGCACAAACTAATATTTGGCAGGATCCTTGGATTCCAACCAGTGTATCATATAAAGTTATCACGCCAAGAGGTGCAACCATGTTAACAAAGGTGGAAGAACGGATACATCCGCGTTCGAGGGCAGTGGGATGAGGTTCTTATTCAAGACGTTTTCTCTCCACTGGATGTCCAGAGAATTTAACGAATTCGTTTCAACATCCAAGATTTTGATGATTTTACTGCTTGGAACTATACCCGATCGAGAACTTTCTCTGTTCGTTCATCTTATACGGTGAGCTTGAACACCAACATGTGTTAAGAACAGATGGACAAGGGAATGCACAACCAAAGCCGGTTTGGAAAGACAGTTGGAACGATACAATTGCCGGGTAAAATTAAAGACTTCCTTTGGAAGGTGCTGCAAGGGGCTATACCTTGCTATGGAATTATTGCAGGTCGACATATTCCACGTTCCCCTCAATGTCCTGTTTGTTCAATTAGAATAGAGGATATACAACACTAGTTATTTACTTGTCGTCAAGCACATGATGTATGGAAGCTGGGCTCGAGAGATATTATTAGGCGAGCTGTCATGCAAGATAGACTAGGTTCTGTCACGACGAAGATTTTTTCAAAACTAGAACCGAGGTTGGGAGAAGTTCTGGTACTGGAATTGATAATTATTGTAGCATATGGTATATGTGGTGGCAATGTCGCCAACTAGTTGGAAGAGATACTCCAAAGGTGTGGTAGAGCTACTCTTTCGATTCGGACCCTCACGACGAATTATATTCGAGCCTCAACTCCTAAAGCTTCAGAGAGAAAGAGCAAAAGGCCTAGACGTGGCACATTGAAAATCAATGCGGATCCTTAGTTGATAGTCTTGTTAAATAAAAAATTCAGGTTAGGTTTATAAATAAGCTAGACTAGAAGACTGGTTATTTCCACGCCATAAAAGAACTGACTCATCCTGAATTTGTATAAACCACATCATGTCTATCATTTGAGAACAAAGTTTTTTTTTTGCTGTAATATAAAAAGAACAAAAAATAAACACCGGAGGTCATCTCATCCCGTGGAGAGGCGAACCCTAGATCCCAAATCCGCGCCGCGCCGGAACAAACCCTAGGTCCCAAATCCGACCCGCGCCCACGCCTTGCGCCGCCTGGCAGGCATGCCCCCCTCCGCTGGCGATGCCGCCGGCGACGCCGCCCCCGTTCCTCGGTACCCTGCTTGGGTTCTCCTCGAAAAGAAGGGGTACGACGACGACCGCGACGACGCCACCAGCGCCGCGTGCAAGACGACCGCCGGCCGCGACGTCAGGGTGGCCTTCTACCTCGTGCCTCTGCCGGAGATCTCCTACTTCCACGTCCACCTCTCCAAGCTCGAGGGCGAGGCCGACTTCGCCTTCATGCCCCTGTTTCTCTTCTCCGCCAAGGGCCTCTTCCTCTTCCGTATCCTCTTCGTCACCCGAAGCGACGGGAGCAGTCTCGTCGAGTACTTCCTCTACAAGGCCGGGCGCGGCGGCGGCCCGTCGCTCCAACCCATCCCGCCGACTCCTCTGGGCAGCAGCAGGGATTCGGTATCAGTGAGCATCGTCCCCTGCCCCGACGACGACGGCGGGGACGAGGACGACAACTACGTCCTCGCCGATCTCTCCGTTGGGAGTGAAATTGGGCACTACGACCTCCACCTTTACTCTTCCAAGACGGGCGAGTGGAGCACCACGCCTTTGCAGCTGCCGCCGTCTCCTGCGGTCTGGGGAGACGAGGACCTGCCTTGTCATCAATTCCATAAGGTTATCGCGCTTGGAGGAGATGAGCTAGGCTGGGTGGACCTCTGGCGCGGCATTGTCACCTGCAAGGTGCTTGACAATGACCCACTTCTCCGGCTCATCCCTCTCCCCAAACCTGAAATGAGCAATCCCCTTCTACTTGCAGGAGACGTGGGGCTGCTCCGGGATGTCACCTACTGCAATGGGATCTTTAAGTTCATTGACATTGATCATTTCTCCATACCGGCTATTGCTTGTGATGAAACTTCTGATATCATCTCCAAGATGATGAAGGATTTCGACAGCAACGATATCATATATGATTCAGAGCTCATCTTTCCTGTTGTAAAGCAAGTGGAACCTATTATTGTCCCTGATGGTTGGAAGATCCAGTCATATTTTAGGTTTCCTTCAATGGACTATTGGCTCAGGGCCCATGCTGTTCATGTTGATGACATCTCCGAGTATGACCCAAAGTATTGTAAGGTGTCGCCTCAGTGGCTTGCTTTTGCTGAAGAGTCGACATTGAGGAACCTGAAACCGTATGACCCGACCTTTGGCGTTCATGGTGACAGTGTTGTCTACCTTGTAGCGAAGGTGAAACCTGAAGATCACAAGTCATGGATTGTTGGTGTCGACATGGAAAAGAAGATGTTGAGACTAATTCAACCATATACTTACTCGGAAGGTGGCTACGCTCTACCAGCCGTACTCCCCTCTACATTCTCCTATTATCTGAATACACAACTCCAGGTATTTACTGTACATGTGACGTTATAATGCCCTTTTGTGCATCTCACATGAATAATGCTTTGTGCCACTGGGTTTTCTTATCTATTTGGTTCTGTATGCTATTGTGCTTAATTGTGCTACCTAGTCTTCTATTAAGGTTGTTTCCTTATACTATTAGGATTCATTGTCTGACGTGAAAAACCTAATCAACCATGTAAATGAAGATCTGTTTCTCTTTTCTTTGAGAAGATCTCTAGGGAAGAACTTCTAATACTCTAAAATTGCATACTAAAGGAAAAGTGTGAACAAATAGCAGTTATCATGAGGAAGCTGCTTCTCATATTAATGGTCTTGGAAGGATTTATTACGGAAAATACACATTTGTGGGAAGAGTGCTTGCAGTTCGTTACCTCGAACTACTAGACTACAATCTATTTTACCACTGCAAGAGAACTCCAAATTTACTTTGTATTCAAACATTTCCTGGACCGAGCTTTTGAATTATTGTGCTAAATCTGTTGTGCTGTCGTTGCTGCTGAAACCCATGTTTCCAATTGCATTGACCTTTTGAGTTTTGTTAATGATTTTCATCATATTACAGGTTGTTTTCCATCCACAGAGACAAACTACTCTGAGAATGCCCTCAATAATGCAACAGCAAGTGACCTGCTTCCTTCCTCATTTCGAATAATTTTACGACCTAACTTTTTATTTTTATGTTCATAGATCCATGGTGATTCCTCTGTGCCTGGTATGCGTTACGGTCCATTGTAAGTTCTCTGTTTGGACAACCTTTTGACAACGATGGTCCAAATTTGTTGTTTTAATTGCATAATTTTGTAGTTTGCGCTGATAGCATTTGACATCTTCCTTTTCTTGTAATTTGCTCAAGGTCATGTGCTGGTGAAGCTACATCTGCACCAAGTGGAACATCGAATTTCGAGGAAACCAATCAGGTATGTTTTATTGATCTTTATCCATCTTGCCATCTCAATTCACAATATTTAACTATTTTTGTACAGGTACTGAGTTCGGATGAATGTAGTAATATAGGGCAGAGCATTATACTACAGTCCCTGCATGCCATTGTGGTCTCATCAGGATCAGAATCAGGTAAACATTGACAATGCTTGTTCTCTGGTGCTGTTTTTTTCTTTTTCTTTACAAATTTGAGGATCTTCTTTATTGGTTGGTTGAACTTCCATATACTGGTCAAGTTTTGCTCCTTGCTGTGGGACCCTAAATTTTGTATTCCCTCCGGACGGGTATCAGGAGTACCATTGCGCTGCGACCAAGACGCGTGGTTACTCTTCCAATTGGTTCTTTGGTCCGTGTCTAATTCCAGTGATTAATGCAGCGTTTGTTGCCATCCTCCATGGATCCCAAAATTCACGCATACTCCCTCCATCCTTTAAAGAGTGTACTTCCAACTTTGTTGGAAAGTTAAACTTTTTTATGTTTGACTGTATTTATACAATTGTACACCAGCATTTATGCCATCAAATTAGTAGCATTGGATTCATGATAATATATATTTTCATCATACTTCTATTTGGTTTCACAAACATTGATATATTTTTGCACAAACTCGATCAAACCTTGAGATAGTTTGACCCTCTACAAAGTTGGAAGTACACTCTTTGAAGGACGGAGAGAGTACTCTACATTATCTATGCATGCGCCTCCATGCGATCCTCTATCAACGACATCTCCCATTGCCCAATAAATGGCTAGCGAAACCTGCATGCATTGGTGGGTGGATAGCCATGGCGATTAATTACGGGGTGATTAAATACAAGGTCATCATGGGGCGAATTACACCCCAGGAACACCTGGGGTCCATGAGCCAAATTACAAATCCGCCAGGAGGGAGTAGGAAGTGCGAAACATTTTTTAAGTGGTGGTTAAATAAGTAAGAGGAACTGAGCTAAGGTTCATTTCATCGTCTCACAAAAGAGGAAATTATAAATTTGAGTAGAATGCAAAACTCGCGGTGGCAGTAACGTCATTTGCAGAAGTTTTGAAAAATAGGTGGTGCTTTAGCAGGTGTTACCAGCAGCTGATCATTAATCTTGCTTTACTAACCTTGCTTTTGGTGAAGGCTATCTTGACCCGACGAAGAAACCAGTGGTGAAGACTAGAGAAGACGGCGCACGATGGCTCTCCTTGCCGCTGGGTCGCCACTTCTCAAATCCTTCGGGGCCAGAGCTGAAGCTGCTCAAGTCACTGATGTCCGACCAGCCAATGGTCCCAGCCTCGCTGAAGCACCGGGGTTCGGACAACATTTATCAGAGTCCGAACATCCCCATCTTTTCTGAGGTGCTGCCGCCTGTAACTGTCCTCGACTGTGGCCTACGCAATCTAGCACAACCCCCCAGTGATTTTACAAGGCTGTGATAACTCAGATGCCAAAAGAAGTCTCACATGTTAATTCTTGGTTTTCCTTTGTTATGTGTTGAATTATCTTAGACTAAGTTAGTAATTTTTTATCAGTGAATTATTAGTTTGGTTGTGGAGAAGTACAGCTTGATTTGCTTGCAGCCGTGGTGGAGTAAATTGCAAGAAACCACCACTTGGAGGGCTAGGTTATCAGAAAACACTACGTTACTATGTTTGTTTGCAGTTGGTCTGTTATTTCTGGTTTGTCCAACTGCTGCAACTTACTATGTTTTGCAGTTGTTGCTGTTAGCATGAATTATTTTGCTATGCTATGTTGGTCTCAGATCGAAAGAGCTTGACCGCTTTATGTGAAGATGAACAGTTCATTCACAGATTCTATTGCCAAAAGGATAGTAGTAATAGTTTCTACTAGCAGCTTTGATTCTGTTACCAAAAGGGTAATAGTTTTATCATATCATTACTAGTAGTGCTGCAAATAAACCTGGTGGTTAATTAATTACGCTAATAAAATTATGGTAGCTGATGTAGTACAGTAGTTGTAATTAATCAGTACTGTACTTGACTGCTGTTTTCGCAACTGAGCTCGTTGTCCGTCCTCCCTGGCTGACACCTCCCGCGCTTACTGAAGAAGCTAGCGCACCTGTGGAGAGATTCAGTTATCCAACCAACGGTCGGCAGTCGCTCGGCTCGGCTCGGCTCAACGGCCGCGATGGATACTTGCCGTCACCTTGTTCACTGTTAGCAAGATGTTGCTGCTGTTTATTATACCCGACAGTCATCATGCTTGCCCCTGGTTTGGTTATAGCTGACTGTTTATAGCTAGCAGTCGTTTTGATCGCTCTGCTGTGTGGGCATCAACCCTAGTCGACACCAAGTGATTAGTGTAAGAAAAGAGTTTGAAGCCCTGAGTCTGAGTGTGTTCTTGTTAGTTGGCTGATCTATTCTTGTTTGTTGTCAGTTGGCTGTGCTGTTTGAAGCCCAGAAATTTTTTTGTCTGAAAAGAGTTTGTGACCAATCCAATATGAAACTGACGTCCAGGGTAGCATTGCAAGATTAAAAACGTCACCAACAGCCCCACCACACCGCGGCGACGCTTGTATGAATTGTCTAAAACAGCTGTGCAATCAGTATGAATTCTGTTGAAAATGCCTAATTGTCTATGAAGTTCACTGAAAACAAGATTAGATGTTTCTGGAACCCATCCACACATGGTTGAACCTATTTCTAAGACTTGTAAAAACTGACAGGAATTTGTATAAACATGTTTGAAATCCCTAGATATTTTGTGTATTCGTGACAATTGATGTGAATGCACAACAGCTGTGAAAATCAGTATGAATTCTGTCGAAATATTTCTGAAATTCGTTGAAAGCAGGATTAGATGTTTCTGGAACCAATCGAAACATGGTTCAACTTACTTGTGGGACTTTTAAAAATGACTGAAATTTGTGTGCATTCATGCCTGTGAATTTATGAACGTGTTTTTCTTGCTGAAAACAATGAGATTTCATTGAAATGTCTGCTATGAAATCAGTGAAAGCTTATATGATTACTCTTTGAAATAGAGTATGAAGTTCAAACCAAACATTAAAACTATGTTATCTACTAGTAATTCTTTGTGAAGTCTATGAGAAAAAAAAAGTATTGGAATGTAACTGAAATAAAATCTTCATGACAAGGATGGAAGGAATATGTAGCAACAATAGTAAGCACAAGGTCATGATCAGTATTGTACAAGAGTCAGGGTGCCATACTAATTAACTTACAGCTCATTTGGCCCCTTCATTTAGGTCAAAATTCACGGATTTCATTTCCGAATTCCAACCCTGACTCGTTTGGCTGTCATGGAATTAGGTGTAGGAATTCAATCTATAACTCCAGCGAACGAGTACGACACCTAGATTTAAACCACACCCCCCCCCCCTCGCGCGGGCACTTGTCATTCTTCAAGGACGCATTTGGTAGTATGCATTAGGTCCAACTAGTCTTGCGCGATGCAAATTTCTCTACTTTGGTAGTCTGTATTTACTGTTTGGCTTGCATGACACGAACCTTGAAGCACCCCTTAGGTAGACCCTTTAGGAATAGCCAAATCGACCGTTTCCTCTCATTCAGGCTCGAGCGATGCAGAGGAGGAGAACGCAGCATCGAGCTCGTGCAAGCAGAGAGATGGCGTGAGCTTGCGCGCATCCCCAAAAAAGTGGTGGGAGGAATTGCGTCATCTCCTGCAGAATTGACTGCCCTATATAGCCACATTCTCCTCACCGCCCAAACCTCCCCCCAAGCCTTCCATCACACGTTGATTCATCACTGACGAGAAGGTAAGCGACACGTCTTATCCGGACGGCGGTAGACGGTGGCGCCCATTTTACTTCCTCCTTTTCTACCCGGCTTTACCATAGGGGTAGACAGGAGTGACTTCTTCTAACATCTTATTGATACACTTTGTTAGAGGTTGAAGGGATGGAAAGAAAAAACCCTTTCAATGCAATGAACAGAGATTATGATTAAATAGGTTGCTCAAGCAAGTCCGTCCCAGTCCATGTTTGGTTCTAACTGTCAGAAGGAGTTTGCAAGTCAATCAATGATAAAATTGCTTGTTTTTTGGTGGGGAGATAGTGAGGAGAACAATCAGATGCATTGGTTCGCTTGGTGGAAGTTATGCACTCCGAAGAAGAAGAAGGGGGTGATTGGGGTTTAGGGACCTTCATAATTTTAATCTTACTATGCATATGTTAGCAAAACGGTGTCGGCGACTAATCCATAACTCTGACTCTTTGCGTCACGTGTATTGAAAAATTATCCAAATGGCTATATATTGAAAGCTAGTTCTAAGAAGGGATCCTCATACACTTGCAAAACATGGTTGCGGGGACTCAAACTTTTCACAGGGGTTGAATTTGGTGGGTTGGGACTGAAGCACAAATTAATATTTGGCAGGATTCTTAGATTCCAACAAGTGTATCACGTCAAGTTATCACACCAAAAGGTGCAACCATGTTAACAAAGGTGGAAGACCTGATCGGGAACTTTCTCGGTCTGTTCATTTTACCACCGTGAACTTGAACACCAACATGTGTTAAAGGCAGAATGGCCAGATGGACAGGGGAATGCACAACTGAATCCAGTTTGAAAAGACAGTTCGAAAGGTGTTGCAAGGGGCTATGTCTTGCTATGGAGTTCTTGCAGGTCAACATATTCCACGTTTCCCTCAATGTTGTTTGTTCAATTAGAATAGGCGATATACAACACTAGTTATTTACTTGTCGTCGAGCACGCGAGGTATGAAAGCTGGGCTCGAGAGATATTCTTAGACAAGCTGTCGTGCAAGATAGACTAGGTTCTGTCACAATGAAGATTTTGTCCAAACTAGAACCGAGATTGGGAGAAGCTCCGGTACTGTAATTGATAATTGTTTGTAGCATGGTATGTGTGGTGACAATGTCGCCAACTAGTTGGGAGAGACGATAGGTGTGGTAGAGCTACTATTTCAATCAGGACCTTCGCGATGAATTATGTTCGAACCTCAACTCCTAAAGCTTCAGAACGGAAAAGCGATCATATGTCGAAAATAGCTAGACACGGCACATCGAAAAATCAACGCGGACCCCTTAGTTAATAGACTTCTTAGATAAAAATTTCAAGTTAGGCTTATAAATAAGCTGCTAGAAGGCTGGTTATTAACCACATGTCTATCATTTGAGACCCCTTAGTTAATAGACTTCTTATTGCTGTAATAAAAATAAAAATAAACACCGGAGGTGATACAGTGGACTCGTGGAGAGGCGAACCCTAGATCCCCAAATCCGCGCCGCAACAAACCCTAGGTCCCAAATCCGATCCGCGCCCACGCCTTGCGCCGCCTGGCTGGTATGGCCACCTCCGCCGGCGATGCCGCCGGCGACGCCGCCGTCGTTCCGCGGTACCCTGCTTGGGTTCTCCTCGAAAAGGAGGGGTACGACGACGACCGCGACGACGCCACCAGCGCTGCGTGCAAGACGACCGCCGGCCGAGACGTCAAGGTGGGATTCCACCTCGTGCCCCCGCCGGAGATCTCCTACTTCCACGTCCACCTCTCCAAGCTCGAGGGCGAGGACGAGGACGACCTCGACTTCACGCTCCTGTTTCTCTTCTCAGCCAAGGGCCTATTCCTCTTCCGTATCCTCTTCGTCACAGGAAGCGACGGAAGCAATCTCGTCGAGTACTTCATCTACAAGGCCGGGCGCGGCGGCGGCCCGTCGCTCCAACCCATCCCGCCGACTCCTCTAGGCAGCAGCAGGGATTCGGTATCGGTGAGCATCGTTCCCTGCCCCGACGGCGACGACGGCGAGAACAGCTACGTCCTCGCCGATCTCTCTGTGGGGAGTGAAATTGGGCACTACGACCTCCACATTTACTCGTCCAAGACGCGCGAGTGGAGCACCACGCCGTTGCAGCTGCCGGCGTCTCCTGCCGTCAGGACAAATGACGACCTGCCCTCTCAATTCCACAAGGCTATCGGGCTTGCAGCGGACGAGGTAGGCTGGGTAGACCTCTGGCGTGGCATTGTCACCTGCAAGGTGCTTGATAAAGATCCACTTCTCCGACTCATCCCACTTCCCAAACCGCACGTGGACATCCTGCAAGGCGAACCAGGGTTGATCCGGGATGTCACCTACTGTAATGGGCTCTTCGAGTTCATTGAGATGCAACTTTTTTGCAGACCAGTTAAAGTTGTTAGTAGTATCATCCATGATTCCAGGCCCCTCCTTGGACTTGTAGTGGATGAAGGTGTTACGGTCCCTGATGGTTGGGTCATCCGGACATGCTGTAGGGTTGATCCATCGGACTTTTGGTTCAGGGCATACACTGTTCATGTTGATGACTTCGCAGTGGATTCTACTATATCGTTCCCTCAGATGTGGGATGCTTGTGCTCACGACAAGGAATCGACATTTAGGAACCTGACAACACTTTGCCCGACCTTTGGCGTTCCTGGTGACAGACTTGTCTACCTGCTATCCAAGGTGAAAATGGATGATGACAACACATGGATTGTTGGTGTTGACCTTGCCAAGAAGATGGTGAAACTAATTCAACCCTGTGATGAGTGCTTGGGATATGCCTGTAATCGACCAGCCTTTGTTCCCTCTACATTCTCCTATTATCTGAATACAACTCCAGGTATTTATATTTATTGAGCAGCTGGCATTAATTAGTATGTGCTTTTCTGCATCTCACATATGCATGATGGTTCTTGCCACTAAATAGGTTTGCTTATCTATTTGGTTCTGTGTCCAATTGTGTTTATGCTGTTTCTACCTATTTGATCTTTGTACTGTAGTTTTCTTAATTATACTTTTAGGACTCAGGATTCATGATCCGCCATGGAAAATCTAATCAACCTTGTAAATTGAAGTAGTAGCCAACAAGGGTAAAAGGTCTAGGGTTTTTTCCCCTAAAAAATAGCCCAGATTTAGGGGAATAGCACACTATCTGACTGCATTAATTTTTGTATCCGAAGTTCTGAACTCGTCAAAGTATTTCAAACTGCCTCTATTTTTCTTAAACCTTCGTTCTCCAAGAGAACTCCAAATATGCTGGGCATCCGAACAGGGCCTGGACTACAACTTTTGAAATAATTTGCTGCTAAAATCCTTGATGACAACTGTATTGACCTCTTGCATTTTGTTAATGTTTTTAATCATGTCGCAGGTGATTTTTCACCCACATTGATAAACCACTCAGAGAAGACTGCCAACAATGCAAAAGTAAGTGACCTGCTTTCTTCGTCGTTTTGAAGAATTTGTACCACCTAACTTTTTTATTTTCATTTTTGTATAGGTCGATGGCGATGGCGATTCCTGTGTACGTGAAATAAATATACATCACGACCAAAGGTAAGTTCTACTGTGTTTGTACAACTCGTAGAAACAATGATAACGATTTGTCAATTTATCTGCCTATTTTCCTGGTTTTCCACTACTTATTATGCCAGATAACTTTTCATATCTTGCTTTTTATTGCCATTTGCTTAAGGTCATGGGTTGGGGACGAAACATCTGCACCAAGCGGAGCTTGGAATTCTGGGGAGAACAATCTGGTATGCTATATTGATCGATTGTTGTAGATGTGTCCATCTTGCCATCTCCATTCACTAATATCTAACTATTCTTGTACAGATACTGAATCATGAATCTGCTGATGTACAACGGACAAGGTTACTACAGGACTTGGATTCCATTTTGTTTGCATCAGGATCAGGTAAACATTGGACAATGTTTGTGCTGTGGTGCTCTTTTTTACTGGTCGTTGAGCGGTTAAGCTCCTTGTTGCAAGGCTGAAAATTTGGTAGAATTTTATCTGCAGATGTTATGTGTAATGTAAAGGAATCATTTTTCAAGTTGTGAGTTGTGACTTAGGTAGCTCCCTTTACCAGCCAGAGGGAGTACTGAATCTTCTTTTTAGCATCCTGTAGTTGGTCCTGTAAATAAATTTTAGCATCCTGTAGTTGGTCCTGTAAATAAATAAGAGGAGAAGGTTGTATGAACAAAGAATTCTTTAGGAATGGCAAAAATCATTTGACTTTATATAAAAACTGAGCTACGGTTCAGTGCGGCGTGTCAGAAAATACGAAAACGTAAATCTAAGGAGACGCGCAAACTTGTTAGGGCAATGAAGTCAATTGTAACAAGGTGGTGCTTTAACAGTTTCCATCAGCTGGCGGTTTGAAGAATTGAGTTTCCATAGCATCACTAACCAATCCTTAATGCTTTTGCTGAAGGGTATATTCCGATGAAACAAGAACTGGAAACTGATGCTGATGGCAATTTATGGCTCTCTTTGCCACTGGAAGACCTCTTGTCACTGCTTCCACGACTAGGACCTGATACTGCATCCTTGACAAGAATGCTGTCTTGGCATGATGATTGCGGCTGCTGGTAACTGTTTTCAAATCCAAATCAGGCCGACATGTACATGGTAAACGACAGTCCTGCCAATGGTTTACCAGACGATGACAATTCAGATGACATAGAAGCTAGTTTTTTCTTGTAGAATCGTTCAAGAGTAACTAAACAAGTATCAATGTATTATAAGTTGGGTTTCTGAATAATCTGTACTAAATTATCATGACCCTTGCCTTCATGAAAACTACTCCCTCCGTTCCTAAATATTTGTCTTTCTAGAGATTTCAACAAGTGACTACATACGAAGCAATCCATATGTGGTAGTCGTAGTCCATTGAAATCCCTAAAAAGACAAATATCTAGGAACGGAGGGAGTAGTGCCTAATGGTGTATGCCGTCAGGCGTGTGATTTACTACAATGGTGTATCTGCAGTGGGTTTATTTCTCAGTGACCTGCTACAGCAGCATGTGCAATAAGTAAGCATGAAGGCGTACATAATCAAGTACTCCCTCCGTTCCAAAATAGATGACCCAACTTTGTATTAAAGTTAGCATAAAGTTGAGTCATCTATTTCGGAACGGAGGGAGTATTTCACAGTGAATGGCACAATAGAAGAAAGGCCTTTTATTCCAACGGAGATCACAATAGCACGAGGAGCACATGGACCTGTAGCTTCACTTGCTGAGGTTTGCTTACGAGTTTGGTAGCGAGCCTCTCTTCCTCTTCACAGTAGAGAGCATCACTTGCGAGGTACTCCCTCCGTTCTGATTTACTCGTCGTGGTTTTAGTTCAAGTATCAGACTTGCCCCTCAGAGCTCTAGTAATAAAAAAATGAATCAATCCTCGGAATGTCTCCACTACGAACCTCTAGTAAATGAAAACCGAATCATCAACTATCTACGAACCTCTTAAATGAAAACCGAATCATCAACTATCTAATCAATCTTCGGATTTTTCTTCTCACGTAGAGAGATCAGAAAGCTTGCACAGGATTACCAAATGCAAGAAAAAAAATTGAAGAAAGCGCTCTAGTAAAGGGAATTTTCCTGGATACTAAGTGGCCGGAAAAACTCTCCCATTTGCTCAATTTCACACAAGTTACACTCACATATATATCATCATCACGAGATTCCAAAGTAACTTGAAGAGTTAAAACTCCGGTCCTGGGAAATGACACGAACTCCTTCAAACTCCTCACAACCATACCAGGAATAACCTAACAAAAACATCAAGCTATTAGTAATAGAACAAAAATTTAAAACTACAAATAGAATAAATAATAATAAATAAATAAACAGAAGCAAAGAAAAACAGTGGAAAATAAATCTGACCATTTTATGAGCATTAGCATTCATGGAATTAATCCTGTGAACAAAAGGGCAACAGAGTATGTACTCATCATCAAAGAGTTGATGCGTCATGAAATACATCTGCTGATAATTGAGATAAACACCACGAGTGTAATAACAACTCCCAACAAGTACCTTCTCGGAGTCGCTCAATCCATCAAGAGCTACAAAATAAAATTACACGGGTTTAAGGGAACAGAAAAATCATATGAAATGAAACAAGCTAAATACTTCCTAAAAAATAAACCTTACCAACGGAAGGTGAAGGAGACTATCATATCTCCACCCCAATAAAAATCAACACCAATCAACGTTCCATAGCGCTCAAGCTTAACTGTCATTCTATCACGATGACGAAGACCATAATCAATGACCAAATCTTCCCAGAAAGAACCATGGAATTTGCTCCTCACCCGATCATGACTAAACAGAACACCATACAAATAACCCTCACTAGAGTGAAGAGCAAGATCACTATCTTTGTCACCCCTCCTTATGGCTAAAGCCTTACACTCAACACCAATCAACGTTCCATAGCGCTCAAGCTTAACTGTCATTCTATCACGATGACGAAGACCATAATCAATGACCAAATCTTCCCAGAAAGAACCATGGAATTTGCTCCTCACCCGATCATGACTAAACAGAACACCATACAAATAAGGGATAATTAATTTGGTGCCCTTAGTTGCGTCCCACTCGGCAGTTTTGCCCCTAATTTCGAAAAACCCTTGGTCTTGCCCAAATGCGTTTGGTTCCCTTATGCTTTTGCCCTTCCGTTCCAATTCCGTCCGGTCAAAGGCGTTTGACCGTTAGTCAGACATTTTTCTGGACCATTTTGCCCTTCCTCTCTCTCTCTCACAGCGTGCATCTTTCTCTCTTCGTGCCCGCCTCTTTCCCTTTGCGTGCAAGAGGAGGCCACCGCGGCCCTCGTAGATATCTGCTGACGGCGCCGCTAGCCGTTTCGAGCACCACCACGGGCAACCGTGCCAGATCCGTCGCCCTCACCTCCAGATCTGCGCGACCCCGACCACCTCGCCTCGCTTGCCGCCCCATTCCCCACTCGCGTTCGTGCGTAGGAGCCACGCCAGTGCCTCGCGCTGACCCAAACTGTCATGCCTGTGGCCCGCCATGGCGCTGCCGGCAACAAGCAGCAGGACTCACTGCCCTTCTCCTTCCTTTTCTCCCTCTACGACTTCCCGTCTGAGCACGTCGCCATTCTTCCACAGGTTCAAGCCACCGTGCCCATGGCGCCCCGACCTCTGGGACGAGCAGCACCTGCCCATCACCCCGCCGCCGGTCGCTAGTGACTCCCCGACATCCATCCTAAACAAATCCCATCTAGCCCGAGCCTCCCTCCAGAGACAATGCCGCCGCCGAGAAAGGATGCGCGCCGCGCTGGCCGATCTGGCGCCTGCCCAGGCCGCCGCACCGTTGGACCACCGCCGGAGGAAAGCCGGACCCCTCAGTCCTTCTTCCTCCCCCTCTGTCGCCAGCGCCTCCCCAACCTTTATACCGACCGTATCTGGTTCATCCCGAGCCTCCTGCGGCGGGATCTGGCCGCCTCTCCACTGTGCGCGCATGCCCTGTTCTGATTCGGGCCCCTTGCATCCACCGCCACCCCCTTGCAGTTGACCTCGCCTGATGCCGCCTCACGCCCTCCGGCCCAGCTCACCAACTCGCCGGCCTGGCCCGACTTTCCGATGGCAATTGCTCGTCGTCGATGCTGTTATTTTCCCGACGGTAGAGACCGAGAGATTGAGAGAGGAGAGAGGGGAGAGGAGAGAGAGAGACTACTTTTTCTATTTGGCATTTTTTCTATGTGGTTGGGACCCACTTGTAAGTGTCATGTTTTTTCTCTTCATATTTTCATTGGAGTTATAAGGAGGGGCAAAATGGTCTAGAGGAATAGCTGTTTAACAGTCAAACGCCTTTGACCGGATGGAATTGAGAGGGAAGGGCAAAAGCATAAGAGAACCAAACTCACTTGGGCAAGACCAAGGGTTTTTGTAAACTAGGGGCAAACCTGCCGAGTGTGGCCCAACTAGGGGTATAGAATCAATTATCCCTACAAATAACCCTCACTATAGTGAAGAGCAAGATCACTATCTTTGCCACCCCTCCTTATGGCTAAAGCCTTACACTCCTCGATGTAACGAGCAAGATGAGCTCTAATACTGCACGGTATATACTGCAAAACGAATGATCATAATAAAAAAAGAAGACCTAGAATAATTTCCATTCAACAACACCAAAAGAATTAAGTATGTGTGCCAAAAATTGATCAAATATAAAATATTATTCTTACAACACGAGTCAAACAACGCCGATCTAGAACCACAGTGAACACATCTACAGAAGAATCAACAGACGTACATGGGCCACCCGGTATACGACAAAAAGGACAAGTTCGAGGAAGACGACGACGACTTCCAGCCCTCGTTTCTCTTCTCTGCTAAGGGTTTCGTCCTCTTCCGTTTCTCCTTGGCCAGTCAAACCGATGACAACTCCAATCTCGTCCAGTACTTGATCTACAGGGCAGGGGGCGGTAGCCTGTCGCTCGAACCCATACCACCAACTCCTCTAAGCAGCAACAACAGTAGCAAGGATTCGACATGCGTGAGCATCATTCCCTGCGACGATGACGACGAGGACAACTATGTCCTCACCGATCTCTCTATGCATAGTGACCTTGGGCACTACGACCTGAAGGAAGTATGCCCTAGAGGCAATAATAAAATTGTTATTTTATATTTCCTTTGAAAGAAATATGCCCTAGAGGCAATAATAAAGTTATTGTTTATTTCCTCATATCATGATAAATGTTTATTATTCATGCTAGAATTGTATTAACCGGAAACATGATACATGTGTGAATACATAGACAAATCAATAGTCACTAGTATGCCTCTACTTGACTAGCTCATTAATCAAAGATGGTTATGTTTCCTAACCATAGACATGTGTTGTCATTTGATTAGTGAGATCACATCATTAGGAGAATGATGTGATTGACATGACCCATTCCGTTAGCCTAGCACTTGATCGTTTAGTATACTGCTATTGCTTTCTTCATGACTTATACAAAGTTCCTGCAACTATGAGATTGTGCAACTCCGTTTACGGAAGAACACTTTGTGTGCTACCAAAGCGTCACAGCGTAATCGGGTGATTATAAAGGTGCTCTCTGGTGTTTCGAAGGTACATGTTGGGTTGGCATAATTGAGATTAGGTTTTGTCACTCCGATTGTCGGAGAGGTATCTCTGGGCCCTCTCGGTAATACTCATCACCCAAGCCTTGCAAGCATGTAACTAATGAGTTAGTTATGAGATGATGTATTACGGAATGAGTAAAGAGACTTGCCGGTAACGAGATTGAACTAGGAATTGGATACCGACGATCAAATCTCGGGCAAGTAACATACCGATGACAAAGAGAACAACGTATGTTGTTATGCGGTTTGACCGATAAAGATCTTCGTAGAATATGTCTATACCTACTATTAAAAGAAGTTAATATTCTTGGTTTGGTCCAGTAATTTTCGTCCGCCACGTGTTGGGAAATTAAGAAACACAATCGGATTGGGGATCGGGCGGGATCAGGTGGCCCCGCTACGACTCTCAACGAGAACTCTCTCGAGAGGACTCGTCCTTTGTCCCCAGCCGAGATAAGATCGATATAAAAGCCAGCCCCTCGCAACCTGGCCTGGCACAGCATGCGACATACGCCGGAGCTCGCACGGCCGCCCAAGTAGCCGCCATGATCTGTCCTATGCATGAGCGAAGGCGCTCAATCATTGTGTGTATCCAGATGAGCAACAAGCCAACAACAGAGGATTGTGTTGATGTCAAAACGGCCGCCTGCTACTCAAGCTCGTCCCCTGCCTCGTCGCTCCTCCACCATGGGGAAATCAATCACTCAAAACTCACAGGTATATCTTATACTCTATTCTAATCTGTCCTATGCATGCATGCGTGTGGGTGAGGAGCTGCCCTTTTCTGACTTGCATGACAAGTTCTGCAGCTGCATATGATTTCGTCAGGACCATCAGCATGGATGTTCAGGTATGGACTTCTTTCTGGCCATCCACACTCACGCCAATATATATGCATGCAGATAACAATTATATTAAGATGTGTGTGTGTCTTATCATACAATTCTACCACCTTGGCACCATATTAATTGCCAGACAAGATAAGTTATCGAGATTACTTCCTGCCTGATCTGCTTGGAATATAGGAAGTATGTGTACTTTCTATCCTATGAACATCGTTTTCGAATCAAATATGTACCACTGCATTTTCAGCCATGCATGTTGAATGCTTAGGAAGACACAACATAAATACAGTAGTTCAGTTTTGTTGTTGTTCAATTCTATTTAACAGATGCAGACCCACACGTAAATTCAATTTTTTTTATTGACACTTTTCTACAGAGAATGCTTTTCATTAAAATTTCTCCTTGATAATTTATTTCCCCCTTGGCATCCATCCACCTGATGGAATCTGATAAATTGATCTTGACTACCAATCTGTCTGATGTAATCAATGAAGGACATGACATAGCAGGAGCCAACATACTGTGTGAACAGTGAGCAAAGACCCTATATTTTTCAAATATTTCTTTTTTTTTTGGCGCCACTGCCGCTCAGTGAATCATCAATTTTGTTTCAATACAGTTACAACCGGCCATCAGAGTAGAAGACAGGTGGATTATTGAAAAAGATTGGTGGTCTGCTATTCACTTTTGGACATGAGGACATCCGTGTGAGCATTTGGTGGTCTGCGATTCACTTTTGGACATGAGGACATCCGTGTGAGCATCTTCAACCTGCTTTCTTTATAAGCTCTAGCGCCTGGTTTGTGTCACTTTGATTACTCAAGTTATGCCATGCATTACATTAGGATTAAAAAATAACAGAAAGTTAAATACTCAGAGGTCGACTCTACTATGAATTTTTAACCTCTTACTACAAATTTGATAAAATTTGTACTGCATTTAGTATGATGCCCGTGACTCATATGCATATATTTATAATTACATGGATAAAAATAGAGCCACCATGTGAACCATGTAGTTCTTTTCTAAAGACTACTTTTATTGTTTTTTTCTTTCCACCACTACTCTTTCCACCACTACTTTTATTGCCTCGATTCCAGACTTTCTGTCTCAGTGGTAATAGCTAATCAAAGTTCTGGTAGCTTAAAAATAAATTTATATTAATTTTTCAATTTAACTAAAAATTTGCTAGCATAGAGGCATGACAAATTTGGCTTTCTTTGTATGACAATTTTGTAGGCATCAATTTAGATGTGTTCTGTTCTGGTAGGAGGGTGTAGGGATAATTTTTCTGTTGCGAGGCACATGATGGGATTGCTAAAGGAGTGTGCTAGACTGTGATCAAGCTCATCACCTGAGATTGATCGTGTTCGTCATGAATAGATGGACAACATGACCATGATGGCGAAGAGAGTGGTAAAACAGATGGGCCACTTGGAACGTGCGAGGATTTGTTTTTTTCCGTTGCAATGCACGGGCATTGTGCTAGTAGGAACCAATATGGGCATCCAGGTCCCGCTATTCTTTATTGACCGAGAATGGTTCTAGGTCATGTCTACATAGTTCTCGAACCCGTAGGGTCCTCACGCTTAACGTTACGATGACAGTTTTATTATGAGTTTATATGTTTTGATGTACCGAAGTTTGTTCGGAGTCCCGGATGTGATCACGTACATGACGAGGAGTCTTGAAATGGTCGAGACATAAAGATTGATATATTGGACGACTATATTCGGACACCGAAAAAGTTCCGGGTGATTTCGGAGAAAACCGGAGTGCCGGGGGGGTTACCGGAACCCCCCGGGAGAGTATTGGGCCTATGGGCCTTAGGGGAAAGGAGAGAGGGGCAGCCAGCATGGGCCGCGCGCCCCCTCCCCCCTCTGGTCCGAATTGGACTAGGAGGGGGGGCGGCGCCCTGAAAGTGCGTTATATCGACTAGAGGGGGGGGGGGTGAATAGGCGATTTTTATGAAATTCTTGATGAGGAATTTGCGGTGAGAAATTCCTTAGCGAAGAACTATTTACAATGAATATGTACTCAGAGGTAAAGCAGAACAGATTACACACATAGTCACCATGATGAAATGAAGACTAGAATAGAGTATGAAAGCGTAAGACACATGATAACAAGATGAAGACAAAGCAGGTGAAGAAATTGAGCGAGGAATTTGTGAAAGTCTTGATCAAAGTCTTCAAGCACAGAGATATGAACAACATGCAACACATAATGAGGAAATCAATGAGTTGAGGAAATAGAACCAGTTAGTTGGTGAAGACAATGATTTGGTAAACCAGTTCCAACTGCTGTCTCGGTTATGCGTCTGGTTGGAGCGGTGAGTATTTAAACTCGAGGACACGATCCGGACACCCGATCTCGAGCGCAACTCGGGACACCCGATCCTCACCGTATTCTCCTTGAACTAAGACCACATGAGCCTCGTCCAATCACTCGTGGTAAGTCTTGGTGACTTCAAACCTTCACAGACTTGGTCACTCGGCGATCCACAATTCCTCTTGGATGCTCTAGACCTTGACGCCTAACCGTCTGGAAGAAGCACGATCTTCAAAGGTAACAAGCGTCGGATCCACGCAGGATCAATTTCTTGATGATGCTCAATCACTTTGGGTTTTGTGGGGTTTGGTTTTGGGATTTTCCTCACTTGATGATTTTCGCTCAAAGTCCTTGGAGGATGGGTTGCTCTCGGATGACAAGTGTCAAGTTCTCTCGGAGCAGCCAACCAACTAGTGGTTGTAGGGCGGCTATTTATAGCCTAGGGAGCAGCGACATGATAAGACATAAATGCCCTTCAATGATATGACCGTTAGGTGGATAAGATATTTTGGTCGCCGGTAGCAAAGACAACAACGGTCGGAAATTTGACTCTCAAAGTCCTCGGGGCTATCATGTTCCTCCTTGTGTAGGCAATTCGACCTGGCGAATTCCTAACTCCTCGATCGAACAAAGTCATCGATGACCGGAAGAACTGCGTCTCATCCTTTGAAGAACTTGAGTGAAGCTGTATGAGATTTCAATGGCTTCACTCGAAGGGATTGGTAGGTGTAGGATTTGAGTTGAGCATCACATGGAAATTTTTCCTTAGTATTTCCTCGACCCCTTTAACGATGCGGTGTTTCCTATGACTCAAGAAAGAGAAAATGAAACTACGAAAACAAAAGTCTTCACGCTTCATATTCCTCGAATGAATATTAAGTCTTCATGGTCACACCAATTTCTTCACTTTCAAAGTCTTGAGAAAGTCTTGAGAATATCAAAGTCTTGATCGAAGAACTTCATTTCTAGAAATTCGACTTTCTCTGTAAATATCAAACTCCTCATAGACTTATAGACCTGTGTACACTCACAAGCGCATCGGTTACTTAACCTATAAGTCTTCAATACACCAAAATCACTAAGGGCACTAGATGCACTTACAATCTCCCCTTTTGGTGATTGATGACAACATAGGTTAAGTTTTCAACGGGAATAAACATATGAAGTGTAAATACTGATATTGAGGAATTTGATTGCAAGATATAGAAGAACTCCCCCTGAATATGTGCATAATGAGGAATTTGCTTTTGAGGCAATGCACATTTGAAGAATTGAATCATGGAGATCTCCCCCTATATCTTGTAATTTATACACGGATTTGATATGTAATATGAAGAATTTGAAATGCATGATGAAATATGGTGCCTGATGAGATTCAGCATACGTGCAATGATATTAACAAGGAATAAGCATGCAGAATCACACATCAAAAAATATCGAACAAAGTGCAAAGTCAGCACAATGCACCGTTCAAAAGTATCGAGGCACCATCGGTTTAAGATTACAACTCGATCCAATAAAAGTTTGGAAGAAGCGAGTTGTAACTTAATAAAACGCCCATAATATAAACCCGCTTGAAGACTAACTCAGATTTCTCCCCTTTGTCATCAAATGACCAAAAGGATCGGCGAGGACTAACGCCGAAGATATTCAAGTTGATGGAGGGCGCCAGCGTCGTCGGGGTTGGATGTGGAAGTAGGGCTGTCGCGATGTCGCCCAAATCTTCATGTTCATCGGTTTAGCGATGAAGAATAAGAGCTGGCCACGGATCAGAACTTTGACTCTCTTGAATTTCTTGAGGTGGTGCAGACCAGTCATAAGCTTCACGAAGACCCATAGTCTTCAATTCTTCCGGAATATTCATGATTAGAACAGCCAGTGCGGTTGAGGGTTTCATGAAGGTAGTCTGATTTTCTTCACTGCATTATCGTTGAGGTCATGTTGTGAAGAATTGCAGCAAATTGGCGCTTCACCCATTTCGATTGCGATCAACCTTCCGATGAAGGCGAGGAGTAACTCACGATCAGTCATCACCACAGGTGCGATTGCTTGAGGCTGTTGCTTGGTTGAGGTATTTCTTGGCGGTGTCATGCGTTGCGAATCGTCATTGGTGGAGTAAGATGCAGCCTTGCGAAACTGACCATCCAATGGAGGAGTGCTTTCATCAATTACAGCTGTTGCCTTGCCCTTGTCATCAGATGATGAAATTGGTCGCTTGGGGACTTCAATGGGCGGCAGGAAGCTGCCATGGTTGAGTGTCGACCTTGTAGTTGGTGAAGATCTTGCCCTTATGAATCTCATGATCCAAAGGCGCATATGGCTTCAGCTCAAAAGGTGACATTGCAACATTGGCCAGAGTCCTCATGAAGAAATCATGGAAGTTGACAGGAACTCCATGAATGATATTGAAAAGCATGTTCTTCATGATGCCAACGACATCTTCTTCATTTGAGTCGTGGCCTTTGATGGGACTCATTGTCTTCGTCAAGATTCTATAAACAGTCCGAGGCACATACAACAAATCCTTGACGAGGAATTTGGTTCGAGGGGCTTGGCCTGGTTTCAGCGGCTTCATAAGTACTTGCATAAAGTGATCAGACAGCTCACGGTCATTGTAGAGGCAACGAGCAGATTCATGGGGAGGATCAAGAGGAAGGACACGAAGCAATTCAGTTGCTGGTGCCTTGTAGTCAGTATTCTCTGTCATCCAATCCAGCACCCATGAATTGATGTCTTCAGCCTCTCCGGTGATGTGCAGGGTGGCATAGAACTGAAGAATGAGTTCTTCATTCCAGTCACAAATGTCAGTGCAGAAATTAAGTAGCCCTGCATCATGAAGAACATGGAGTACTGGCTCGAAGCACGGCAGTGATTCCATATCCACATGAGGAATATGCTCATGGTCGAAGATCTTGTCCTTGTCAAATAGCGAGGAATAGAAGTTTGCTTGTGTTGGAGTCGAGCGTCTTTTTCTCATTCGAGCGAGTCATATGGATTATAAGCGATGAAGAACACGTGCTCGTAAAAGAAGTCTTCAGCCTTGAATTTTTGCTTGCTTGAGAGCGGATTCTTTGGCTTGGGCAGAGGAATATCTGTGATTTGCAGCACAACCTCGAGAATTGCGATCTCGGGTTCTTGGTGAGAATTTCTGGTTCCTCTCCTTGTGTAGTTTGAGGATCAAGATGGGTTCTTCAGCGCTAGTGGCTGGAATTTCTTCATTTAGATGAAGTGGGATGAGTTTCTTGAGCCCATTTGAGCAGTTGTAGCCGGGGACGGAGGAACTTGTTGAAGCGGAGTGAAGAGAGGAGTATTGGGATCTTGACTTTCCCAAAAGTCATCGTTCATCACAGGTGTAGTGCACCCAATATCCACGTCTTCATCTTCTTTTTCAATTTTCTCAACACCTGCCTCTTCAGCTGTGAATTGAGGCACGGGTGAGGAAGCAACTGGGGTTGAAGGGAAAGCTTCCACTTCAATTTCTTCATCAAGCTGTTCTGAGGTAGCAACAGATTGATTTTCTTCATCTGATCCGCTTGGGATCGTGTAATCTTCTCCAAAGGGAACAATTTCCTTGGACGACATGGAGGAGATGGGAATGGCATCAATAGGATTTTCAATCGAGCTGGTCATTGTCTTTATTTTCTTCGCAAAGAAGAATTTGGCCTTGTGATGCCTTCCTTTTCTTCACTTGCAGCTCGTTCTGCAGCCTTTGTCTTCTTCACTTCATAGGCGAAGGAAGAATTGGAGTTGGTGTTGGCGCAGGAGGAGCTGAGGATTGTGGTACAGTTTCATCGAGCACAACTAGTGCGATTGCCTGTTTCTTCAGATTCTTGAGCGCACCACTAGTGGATGCCTTGGGAATTTCTTGATGGCTGGAATGGAGTCATCAGCCCTGGAACTTGTGTTTTCATTAGCATCTGAAAGTCATCAGCGAGTCTTGGCATGTTCTTCAGCGGTGAGCGAGTCTTGACTGAGGATTTTCTTGTTGCGATGGGGCTGCAGCAGTTGTCATTTTCCTCGTCAGTTGCGAATCTCACCTTGGCTCCTTGCCGGTCGGCATTATAAGCATCAAAATCCTTGCTGAGTGCTTGGATTTGATTGAGCTTTGAGGAGTTCTTCAGGAGTCAAGTTGACTAAGTTCTTCCTCAGAAGCTTCTCCTTTCTGGCTTGTGCTTTCTTCAATTCACGAGCCTTTTCAAATTTCCATTTCTCTTCAGCGATGAAATGGTTCAGCATGTGACTTTGACCAGGAGTCAGTGGCAGATCTGGAACAGGAGTGTGTGGATCCTGATGCCACAGGTCAATGAAGTCAAGGATCTTCTTCGGATCCAAAAGCAGAGGCACACTTGTTCTTTTGGCTCTAGCGGCCTTGGTCGGTCTGTCTCTGATGATTTCTTCAAGTTCTTCATCAGAGGCTTCACCATCGAGGAGCGTTGAATGCAACCTGTTTATTCTTTGGACTTGGCGAGGACCGCGTCCAGCGATTGCTTTGTCTTCAGCAGAGTGGGGCTGTTGAGGACATTGGTGCGGTGAGGAACTAGGTGAGACACGAAGCAATTGAGAAACCACAGTCCTTTGACAAGTAGCAAGATGCACAGGAGTTGAGGACTTGGAGGAGCTGCTGAGGATTTTGAATGAGCAGCAGCAGATCGAGGAATTTGCCGTGAGGGCGCGATCGAGAACTGGGCCGTGAGGGCGCTGACGGTGAAGCACTTGGCTTGCGTCAGAGCTTCTTTGGCATTGATTTCCTCGGCTTGACCGAGGGCTCAGTGGCAGCAGCAGCAATGATATCCTCATTGAATTTCCTCACTGCCTCCTTGGCCTGTCTTGCCAATTTGGCTTGGCGCCTGGACCATTCTTCAGGAAAGTCCTCACCACGCTTGATGCTGGTGGGATCAGCGACTTGGCCAGGTGCCAAAGGAGCTCTTGGGCATGGAGGGTTTAAAGCGAATTTCCTCATGTACTTGGGAGTAACATAGCGGTATTCCCTCCATTCTCGTGCCCATCTTCTTTCTATCCTCTGTATGCGCACTTTGCGCTGGTTCTTGGTCTCCTTGCCAAACTTGGATTCATCAGGTGTGCAGTAGTCTTTGTATATTTCCTCAGGAATTTCAAAAGCAGTCATGACTTCCGGTTTCTTTCCTCCCTTCTGCGGTCTCTTGCCTTACGCCATTTTCTTGGTGAGAATTTGAACAATAGAGCACTCGAAGAAGTATGCAGTTTTCTTCGAGAACGCTGCAAATGAGTTAAGTTGATGAGAACCTAGTGATTCAGCGGCGGACATGAGTACTGTGAGCAGAGTGTAGGTGTGAGGAATTTGGAGAGGTCATATCGTTCTCGGAAGATTTTTCAAAAGAACAAGTTTTGAGGAATTTGACCAGTTGAGCCTTGAGGAATTTCACTAAGCGTTTTGTCTCGGGTTCGAGTTGTGCAGATTGAAAATCCGCACAATTGAGGAATCTTGAAGAAATGAATGCTTAGAGATAAATCAAGAACATACAGTGTGTGAGGTGTTCATATGTGAAGATTTTGAAGAACAAAAACACCTTTGAAGATTTTCAGAAATATTTGAGAATCAACGCGAGTAATAAAAGTGACTTTTAATTACCCGAACTGAAGAACACGACGAACTGGGATGAACTGTAGTGAAGTTTGTCACGTTAGATCTTCCACGCCCTAACTTGGCAGAGGAAGACAGCTACTGGCGGCAGAGTGAAGATTTCATGACGCGGCGCGAAATCTGACAGCGATGAGGTCGGCGGTGAAGCTTTCCTCACCGGCGGCGATGGAGTAGCGGCGGCGCTAGGGTTTGAGGAGAGCTCGAGCGAGAGACAGCGATCGAGCGGAGTAAATGAAGTAAGGAAGGGGAGAAGGGTATTTATAGCCACGGTGAAAAACTGTTCGCCCGAAGATTTTGGACGAACATGCCCCTGCCCTTTCTTCTTTACGCGACAAGTGTCACCCACGTACTGTGCAGATGAGATCGTGTAAGATCATGGGTGATTAAACTAATACATCGTGGGATGCGGAACGGTTTGAGCGGCAAAACCGAAAACTTGGATAAGATTTGCTTAAAAGTTTCGTTCGCAATTTCTTCAGCTGTCAAGGACACAGTGAAGGCTTTGAACGAGTTTCAATCAGAACGTACATGAAGAATTTGTGAATAGATTGGATTGAGTATAGCATAGAGGGGGAAGGGTCCGATCACATTCACTTAGCAGAGATCGCAACTTGAAGAAATAGCAATAAGTGAATGCTGTAGAGGACATAAACTCATATATATATATCCAATGAAGAGAGACAACGGAAACACTGAAGATTTTGCAAAGTTGAAGAATTTGAAAAACCGAGGAATTTCAAAAATGAGAAAAAAAACTCAAATTGAAGATTTTCAGCTTTTGTGGTGGCGTAGCCCACCGTATAAGAATGATGATTTCAGACACCGCGTACAATTGTCGTAGGGTTCTGAGAATCAAATTCTTCGTTAATTTCTTCACACTTAGAGTGTTATTCTTCATTGATTGAGGAACAACGTTTCTTCATGTGTTGCGCATCTAAGTCATCAATTATGCATAAGGGTTAGGATGTGTATCCTTTTCAAAGAACATTTGAAGATTCTAAGATATTTAGCTCACACCGCAACTTGCTAAATCTCTTCTCATCCAAGGGCTTAGTGAAGATATCAGCTAGCTGTTCTTCAGTCTTCACATGCTCGATGGAGATATCGCCCTTCAGCACATGATCACAAAGAAAATGATGACGAATCTGGATGTGCTTAGTCTTTGAGTGTTGAACTGGGTTGTGAGCAATCTTGATGGCACTCTCATTGTCGCAGAGGAGAGGCACATTCTTCACATTGACGCCATAGTCCTTGAGGGTTTGCTTCATCCAAAGCAGTTGAGCACTGACATGAGCCAGTGCAATGTATTCAACTTCAGCGATGAACAAAGTGATACAGAGTTCTGTTTCTTGAGGACCAACGGACCAAAGATCGTCGAGAAATGACAAGTGCCGGTGTTGACTTGCGGTCCACACGATCACCAGCATAGTCAGAGTCAGAATATCCAATGAGATCAAAAGCAGAGCCCTTGGGGTACCATAATCCTAGTGTTGGTGTGTGAGCTAGATATCGAAGAATATGCTTCATCTACCTTAGTGGGCTCTGTGATAGAAACAAAAGCATAGTGCCCACAAAAGTTAGATAAGTGTGAGGCTTTTGAGCGGGTGAGAGGACCTGGTGCGCTGATGTCATCAATGATCTTCTCCACTTGCACTTCTTTTGCAACGCGTGGATGAGTTGGTTGTCGCTGAGGATTTTGATCAGCATATTATTCAGCACCATTTTCCTCATCATGTTCTTCAGGTACATCAGCTCGACGTTCTTCATGGACAGGAATGAATTCTTCAGCAGATTCTTCAGTAGGAATGACATCCTCAGTTGCCTTGTGCTTGATAGCATCCTCAGGTGCAAGTTCATCTAACACATAAGGTAGGTGCTCTCTTTGCGAGCCATTAGTTTCATCGAACCGCACATCTATAGTGTCAACAATCTTGTGAAGAACAATGTTGAAGACTCTATAGGTGTGCGAGTCCTTTTCGTAACCAAGCATAAAACCTTCATGTGCTTTCGGTGCAAATTTAGAGTTGTGGTGAGGATCTCTATTCCAACATTTAGCACCGAAGACTTTGAAATAACTCACATTGGGTTTCTTGTCAGTGAGGAGTTCATAGGCAGTCTTCTTGAAGAATTTGTGAAGATATACTCTGTTGATGATGTGGCAAGCAATATCAATTGCATCAATCCAAAAACGCTGAGGCGTTTTGTATTCATCAAGCATAGTGCGAGCCATCTCAACAAGAGTTCTGTTCTTGCGCTCCACGACGCCATTCTGCTGAGGAGTATAAGGAGCAGATAATTCATGAGTAATACCAAGTTCATCAAGATAGGCATCAAGACCAGAATTCTTGAACTCAGTTCCATTGTCACTTCTGATATGCTTGATCTTTACACCAAAGACTTCCTGCACTTCATGTTTGTAAGTAACAATGTGTACCCATGTATATCGAGAATAATCATCAACAATGACAAAACCATATAGAGATGCATCATTAGTGACTGCTGAATAATGATTAGGTCGAAGAGGTCCATGTGAAGCAATTGAATGGACGGGTAGTGGTCATGATAGTCTTATTTGGATGCTTGGCCTTGGTCATCTTTCCGCTTCACATGCTCGCATAAGTGATCCTTGAGAATTTGACATTCTCAATGCCAATGACATGCTTCTTCTTCGCATAGCGTGTTCAAATTCCTCATGCTGCATGACCAAGTCGTCGATGCCATAGCCAGCTATACGAAGCTTTTGCAAGTAGACACATGGCTGGTTGTGGTCTGTAGAGAAATCAACAATATCAGATCTCCTCCCTAAAGCCTTGAAGACTTTGGAATTGTCGACTTCCATAATCACAACACAGTGATATTTGCCAAAGACAACAACCATATCAAGATCACAAAGCATTGAGATCGACATGAGATTGTATCCTAAGGACTCAACAAGCATGACTTTGTCCATGTGCTTATCCTTAGAGATAGCAACCTTACCAAGACCCAATACGACTTTTGCCTTTGTCAAGCAAATATGATATGCTTCAGAGGTGGCGGTGATAAAGGAGCATCCATCAATAGATTCTTGTCACCAGTCATGTGATTTGTACATCCACTATCGAGGACCCATTCGGTGGTTTTGGGTTGATCATCCTGCAGATGAATTAGGGTAACTTACAATCTCATATGCTTCATCGATGAAGAATATGATATCAAGTTCATCGATGAATTTCATCAAGCGAGAAACAGATATAACAATATGAGGGCGTGTGAAATGAAAGTTCATTTCATCATGATTCGCCTTGCATCCTTCGGGCATTTTGTCGAGTCCCAACAAATTCTTGAGACGTTAGAGCACGCCCGAGACCTGACCCTGCAGAAAAGATTAGTTCTTTTCTTCACCACCCACATCCGGAGGGTGGCAAAGAGTTCATCATCCTGCGAGCACCATGTGAGAAAGGTGGCAAAGATGCCAAACCATTTCGCTTAGCATAGGAGGGTTAGGGTAAGCATATGAATAAGCGAGTAATTCTTGAGGACTTATGAACATAATGGTTTGAAGAATAATGCACATATTCATAGCCCTTAGCTTTACCCTGCGAGACAGATTTGTTAGCACGATGATAATCATATGAGGACTTTGATCCAGTTGAGGAATTTGATCCTCGTGAAGAATTTGGTCCATATGAGGATTTGAATCCATATGAAGAGTTTGGTCCATATGAAGAATTTGATCTGGGGTTCCTGTTCTTCACAGGTGGTGTCATGAGGACATTCACTGAAGACTTTCAACACAGCTTTTGGGAACCCAGATTTTCTTCATAGGGAACCGTTCTGCGATTAGTGCCAACATATCTAGCAAATACTTCACCATTCGATTTTTGAACAGTTTATAGTTGGAGTCAAATGACTCATCAGAAGAATGAGGAGATTCACATGTAAAGCCAGATAAGTTAGATGGATCAACTGGAGGTCCCTTTGCAGCAACCCATGAGGTTTTGGGATACTGCTCAGGCTTCCAATATGTTCCATCGGCATTGAGTTTCCTCTCAAAGGCAATACCCTCTTTTCTAGTGTTTCTATTGAGGATCTGCTTTTTGAGCACATCACAAAGTGTCTGACGCCCTTTGAGGCTTTTGTACATGCCTGTCATGTACAATTCCTTCAGCCCTGCATTGTCAGTGATACTAGCTTAGTCCTCAGATGAGGAATTTGTGATAGCAGAGGCAGATGAAGAATTTGTAACATTTGAAACAGTTGAACATTCAGGTGAAGAATTAGCAGATTCACGTTCAATGCATTTTAAGCATGGAGGAACAAATTCTTCCTGAGAAGCGCTGATTTGTTGAGCTAGTAATGAATCGCGCTCCTTCTGAAGATCTTCATAACACACTCTTAGCTTTTTAAGATCTGCCTTTCTTTGAAGAGCTTCAAGAGAAAGCTTCTCATGGTCCTGCTTCTTTTGAAGAAATTCATATGAAAGTTTCTCATGATCAGATAAGAGAGAGTTATGATGACCTTGAAGATTATCATACCTAGACTGAAGTCTCTGAAGATTTTCAGTCAAGGCTTTAGTGCGATCCATTTCTTCACCCAACATATCATCACTTTTATCTAGCATGTTTTGAACCTTTTCAAGAGCCCGTTGTTGTTTCACAGCAATTTTAGCAAGTTTAGAGTAGCTAGGCTTAAGATCCTCATCAGATTCATTTTCACTAGAATCAGAGGAATTGTATTTGAGTACCTTAGCTGCTTTTGCCATGAAGCAATAGGTGGGAGCGTAGCCATCATTATCTTCATCAGCTTATCGGTGGCGTCGGTTTCATCGGTGTTGAAGATGGACTTGCTGATGAAAGCGAGTAACGGCCGACTCGCCACACGGACTCAGATTCTTGAGACTCCTCTTCATCATTTTCCTCAGATTGACAGAGTCCATTTCCTTGCCAATGAATGCCCGAGCTTTCTTGGAGTTGCCCTTCTTGTGAGATGAAGACTTTGAGGGTTTTGATGAGCGAAGATTTTGACGATTTCTTCTTCTTCTTCATATCATCGAGGCTGTAATCCTTGTATTTCTTCTTCTTCATTTCCTTTTCCCATCGAGGACAATCTTGAATATAGTGACCAGGCTTCTTGCATTTGTGGCAAAGTCTTCTCTTGTAGTCTTTGGATGAAGAATCATTTCCTCTTGAGGGTTTTCCAAGCGACCACGTCTTGTGAACTTCTAGAATTTCTTCACAAGCGAGCTAGATCTGGCTCAGTTCTTGACATCACCAAGGCTACTACCGAATCCTCACATTGAGTCGACACAACCTTAGCCTTGAGGCACGTGGTTTCCCATAGTTTGAGCCATAGAGATCTCTCTTTCAAAGAAGTGGAACTCGTGAGTGTTAAGCCTTCGAGGATATCAGCAGGATCAAGTGACTTGTAGTCAAGACGCTCTTGTATCATCGGGTCGAGTATCAAATGAGGAATCAAGCGATCTTAGCAGTTTCTTCACTACTTCATGGTCAGTGATGTCAGTGGCACCGAGGGCTTGAAGCTCATTTGAGATGTCAGTGAGGCGATCGAAGGTTTGTTGGACATTTTCGTTGTCGAGTCTTTTGAAGCGGTTGAAGAGATTCCGAAGAACATCGACTCGAGAGTCACGCTGAGTTGAGACTCCTTCATTTACTTTGGACAGCCTATCCCAGATAAGCTTGGCAGTTTCCAAAGCACTCACTCTTCCATACTGTCCTTTGCTCAGATGACCACAGATGATATTCTTCGCTTGAGAATCGAGTTGTTTGAATCTCTTCACATCGGTAGCGGTCAGTGTTTCAGTGTAACGCCCTCGATGCGGCTATATCTCCCACGTGTCGAAGCACGACTTAGAGGCATAACCGCATTGAAAGCAATGTCGCAAGTGAGGTAATCTTCGCACAATCCATGTAATACATAAGGGGAAAGGTACATAGTTGGCTTACAATCGCCACTTCACACAATTACATGAACAAAGCATTACATCATCCAGATACAATCAAGGTCCAACTACGGAACCAAAATAAAAGAAGAACCCCAAATGCGACAAAAGGTCCTCGATCGACCCCAACTGGGCTCCACTACTGATCAACTAGAACGAAACAACACAAAGGGCAAGATCTTCATCGAGCTCCTCCTTGAGCTTGAATGCGTCACCTGTTCGGTAACATATGCACCGCAAACTGGTTTTGAAGTATCCGGTGAGTCACGAGGACTCAGCAATCTCACACCCGCGAGATCAAGACTATTTAAGCTTATGGGTAAGGTAAAGGCATGAGGTGGAGCTGCAGCAAGCGACTAGCATATACGGAGGCTAACATACGCAAATGAGAGTGAGAAGAGAAGGCAAAGCACGGTCGTCAAAAGTATGATCAAGAAGTGATCCTATAACAACTGCGTCAAGCATAACTCCAACATCGTGTTCACTTCCGGACTCACGGAAAGAGACCATCACGGTAACACACACGGTTGATGTATTTTAATTAAGGTCAACTTCAGGTTTTCTACAACGGACATTAACAAATTCCCATCTGCCACATAACCGCGGGCACGGCTCTCGAAAGTTTATACCTGCAGGGTGTCCCAACTTAGCCCATGACAAGCTCTCGCGATCATCGAAGGAATAGACCTTCACCCGAGACACTCCGATCAGGCTCGAATCCGGTACATCAAGACATTTCGACAATGGTAAAACAAGACCAGCAAAGCCTCCCGGTGTGCCGACATCCTGATAGTAGCCGCGCGTATCTCGTCTCAGGCCACAACCGGATGAGCAGTCCGTACAACTAAAACCAGACCTCAAGTTTCCTTGAGGTGGCGCTGCAAAGCGCTCTAGTTTGGACCAACACTTAGACAAGCATTGGCCCAGGGGGGCTGAATAAAGATGACCCTCGAGAGAGCGACTCCCAAGGGAAAAAGTAGGTGGTGGTGAGGCAAATGGTAAAAGGCAATGTTGGGCCTTGCTGGACAAGTTTTATTCAAAGCGAACTGTCAGGGGGGTCCCATAAATCACCCGACCGCGTAAGGGACGCAAAATCCGGGAACATAACACCGGTATGACGGAAACTAGGGCGGCAAGAGTGGAACAAAACACTGCATAAGGCCGAGCCTTCCACCCTTTACCAAGTATATAGATGCATTAATAAAAATAAGAGATATTGTGATATCCCAACAAGTAAACATGTTCCAACAAGGAACAACTTCTCCATGTTCCAACAAGGAACAAACTTCAATCTTCACCTGCAACTAACAACGCTATAAGAGGGGCCGAGCAAAGCGGTAACATAGCCAAACAAGTGGTTTGCATAGGAAAGGTGTCAAAGGTTAGGGGTTTGACATGGCAATTTGGGAGGCTGACAAGCAAATGGTAGGCATCGTAGCATTGGCATAGCAAAAGAGCGAGCAAACTAGCATAGCAAAGATAGTAGTGATTTCGAGGGTATGATCATCTTGCCTGTAAGGTTCTCAGAGTTGTCGAAGGCTGGATCCTCGTAGGCGTTCTCAACAGGCTCCTCGTTCACGTACTCGTCTCCCGGCTCTACCCAAAGCAAGAACACAAGCAACGGAACCACAATCAAACAAGGAACAATGCACAAGCAACATGATGCAATACATGACATGCGATGCGAGATGTGATATGCAATGCATATGTATGCTCCGGAAGGAAAATGATGAACCGGGCATCAACTTGGCAAACCAAGTATGCCGTTGGAAAGATGAGATGATTTCGGTTGAAATCGATATAAAGATCACCGGAATCGGATGCACGGTTTGCAAATGACAAGCAAAACAAGAATGACGCAAATCTGCGTTTAACAGCCCGATGCTACTTAGCACGCAACACGAAACTATGCTACAGCACCCCAACATAAAAACAAAGCATATGACAACGAACTACAGGAGATGCTTAACAAAAGAGGAACACTGAGCTACGGCTAAATCACATCATAACATGTTCAAACAAGCATGGAGAAAGTGCTCAAAATATCAGGTTCACAGACTTAGTGAAAATACTAACATGCCAGGAATTAACATCAGGAAGGCATGTTTAGAGCAAGCAAACAACATGCTACAGGAACTTATAATAGCAAAGCAAGGCATGACATGATTCTACTCAAAGCATTTATCAATAGTCCCTTACTGACCATAAGCCAAAAAGGACTCTAAGAAATGATGGCACCCATGTAAACATAGCAAGTTTAATTACAGATTTCAGACTTAGTGAAATATCAGGACATGGCAAAAACAGATTCAACATGGCATGTTCGTGAGCTCGAACCACTCACTACAGAGCAATACATGGCATGGCAAGGCAACCAACAGTAAGAAGGCATGATTATGAAGCTAAGCATGGCAAGAGCAAGGTCATAGCATACACGGATCAACTACAACGACCTCGTGAAAATTGAATCTCATGCAAACGATCTGTCAGGAAACATTTTCAAGCAATTTTAGAGCAAGCTATGAACATGTTCCAGCAGGCTATAATTGCAACCAAGAGAATGAATGGATAGAGCAAGACATGTATATCAAAACATGTTTATAGAGCATCTCCAGATTATGCATAGAATGATTAGTGGAAGCATGTTAACATGGCATCAAATTAATCAGAATCTGTCTAGCAAAACAGCAACAGAAACTACCCTACTTTACAAGCTTGATACACTCAGCACACAACTCACAAAAATACATGGTCAACACCTCTGGAAAGATGGCATGTCCTAGTCCAACATTCATGTAGAGCTCATACTCATAGGATGCACACATAAATCATGGCAAAAATGACAAAAGAGCTCGAACTGATAAGATTCTGAAACTAACGATCTGAAGCCTTCTTCCAACAGCATTTCGGGCATCAAGATGAGCTCAAATGCAAATGATGCAATGGAATGAAATGATGTACTCTTCGAGACGAACAATTTGACATATTATACGCCCAAAACGGAGCCACGGTTGCAGAGATGTGATGCTATGAAAATGCACGAAAATAACTGAATCTGGGGACTTAGTGAAAAAAATGGACCTGGGGGAAGTCAGTCAGGCGGCGGATCGGGTCGTGGAGGCGGAGCGGGTCGGGCCGGGTCGAACTGACGCTGGTCCGGGCGGCGAGGGTTCTCCGGCGAGGCAGGGCCGGCGAGGGGAGGCCGGAGGGCGGATCCGCGGCGGCGAGGCCGGATCCGGGGAGGAGGCCGGGCGGGCGAGGGCGAAGCCGCCGGAGGAGCTGCGGGCCGGGCGGGCGGCGGGCGGCGCTGGCGCAAACTCAGCGGCGGCGGAGCGGGCGCTGGGGCGGAGCGCTGCCGGCCGAGCGCGATCGCCGGAGAAGCGGGGGGGCGCAAGCGGAGAGGCCGAGGCGAACGAGGTGGCGGCGGGCGGCAGGAGCGGCGGCGGCGGAACTGGCGGCGAGGTCGCCGGGCGGGAGCGGCCGGCAGCGGAACGGCGGGCGCTGGAGGCGGCGGCGTGCTGCTGGGCGCGGCCCGATCCGGCTCATGCGGGCATGCGGCGGAGAGAGAGAGGCGGCGGCCACGTGGCAGCTTGCCACCGCTGGGCGGCGGCGGCGGGTGACGTGGCGTCCTCCGATTCGTCGGAGCGACGTGGCGGCGGGGTGGACATGTCCGGTCCGATCCGGACGTGTCCGGCGGCGGAGAGGGAGTGGAGCTAGGGTTTGGATCCGGGAAGAGGGGGAGGTGTTTATATAGGTAGAGGGAGCTAGGAGAGTCCAAATGAGGTGCGGTTTTCGCCCACACGATCGTGATCGAACGACCGAGAGCATGGAGAGGAGTTTGGTGGGTTTTGGGCCACTTTGGAAGGGGTGTTGGGCTGCAACAAAAGAGGCTTTCACGGTTACCCGGTTAACCGTTGGAGTACCAAACGACCTCCAAATGGCACGAAACTTGACAGGCGGTCTACCGGTGCTATACCAAGGCCGCTTGGTAAACCTCGGCCATTCGAGAAAGTTTAACACCCGCACAAGAGAAGAGGGAAGAAGGGAACACCGGAGGACATAGGAGTGCCGGATTGCAAAACGGACAACGGGGAAAAGACTCGGATGCATGAGACGAACATGTATGCGAAATGAAATGCACATGATGACACGATAAAATGCAGATGATGACATGGCAAAGTGCAACACGCAATCAAATGACATGGCAACGACGGCGAACAACTGGCGGACACCTGGCGCATCGGATCCGGGGTGTTACAACACTCCACCACTACGAGAGGATCTCGTCCCGAGATCTAGGATGGCACCGGAGGGAAAACGGAAGAGGAAAAGAAGAGGTAAAACTAAGTTGCTTCTTTGACGAACGAGTGAAACCACGAACCTTGAGAGGTTGAGCAATTTAAAAGAAAGAGTACAACAGAGATGAACGAGATTGCAAACAATCCTGTTAGAAAAGGGGAAGAAGGAACATTACGAGTATTTGAAGGTTGAAAGACATGAATCAAGAGTTTAATGGACAAGATAGAATTCGAAACCACTCCGGTTAAAACAAGATGATGGGGAAAGAATTCGGGCAGCACTCCGGTTGAAAAGAGAAGAAAACTTGATAAGATTAAAAGATATTGAAGAGATGATACAACACTCCGGTTAAATGGATAAGCACGAAAAGAACACGACCTCGCAATTCAAGATGATGATTGAAGAGCACAACATCACAATGCCTCCAAAACAAAAGAATAGAAGATAGATCATTGGAATAGAAGAATGGAGAAGAAAATGCCAACATCTGTCACCAACGGAAACAAATGATTGGATTGATATCAACAAGGAGACGAGAAACTTATTTCACCGGAAGGACAAATGAAGAACTTGGGTCATTTATAAGCGTCATAAATAGCAACAATCCTTAGGGAAAGCTTTAGGTGAAATATAACCCAAGATAACTCCAATGAAGAGACTGATGGGTTTAAAATACCTCATTCTTGACAACAATATGAATCATGAAACATGAAGGAAATTGTCAAGAGTGACATAACACCATCTGAAAAGATAAGGTAGAAAGAATTGCACTTCGAAACGCAAGATGAAGAATACTTGAACTCCACAAAACAAAACATGTGTTGAGCACCATGTTTAATTTTGAGTATAGCTTGGCGGATCATAACTTCGAGAGAAATCATGAAGAACAATTGAAGAATGAAAGAAATCCTTGACGAACCACCATGTAGAGCCTCCATGAAGAACTCCGGTAATAAAAGGATGATAGAAAGAAAGAGAAGTTGAAAACACAAGGTGAATCCTTGCAATGATTTAGATGGATCTCCGTGATGATGAGAGCTTGGAACTCCGAGAAAACAAAAGATGAAACAACTGAAACCGATAATTTGTTCATCATGAACAAACTCCGAAAGAAGGAATTAATCACTTGGATGAAACCAGAATAAGAATTACGTTATGCCTATCCTTCACCAATTAAATTGATGACAATCAACGGATTTGGCATACTACTTATTCTCGTAGAAAGGATTAAAAGAGATATATCAAAACTTGAGAAGGTCTTCAACGAACCACCGGTAGGATTGGAACAACAAATGAATTGATATGATGAACAAGGAAGTGAGATCTTGAAAGAACCACCGTAAGAATTGAAAATGAACGTAGCAAAGGCACAATTCACCGGAAGAATTGGAAAACGAATGAAGATACTTTAGGATATTTAGATACAAATGAACGAATAGATCACGAGCTGATTAGAGAATACTTGAATGATGCACCGGTATGGTTTGGAGAACGAGAGCTGAAAGCTTGAATGAATAATACTGAGATGATGGGCTTCAAAGAATGAAACTGAAAAGACTCCTAAAATGCTCCGGATGGGTGAAAAGATTCTCACAATCGAAAACAATTATGAGAGGATGGCAACAAGCTAGGACCATGAATCTTGAAGAGAATAGAGCAAGATTAAAGAGAAACTCTTCTTCGGTCTTCAAATGATGAGAATGACAACGAGAAACACCACCAAGAATTTATTGAGGCACACCGGAAGAATCAAAGGCGAAGAGGTTAGGCCAACTATGAAAAGAATTTGAGAGATCTTGGAGAAAAGCATTTGACTGATGATAACTCATTCTTACATCAAACTTGGAAAAGAATTTGGGATAGCTCCGGAATAATAGAAGAGTCAGGTAAGATCCTGGGAAAAGACCTGTGGGTTATGGGCCCACTCAAAAGAAAACCCTTGAAAAGATTTAAAAGAGATGTTGCACCGGTTGAATTAAATGGCTTGAATGGGATAATAATCTCCAAAGAGCTTGAACGAATGCAGAGTTGAAACACGAATCTTCGAGATATCTTGAGCACTCCGGATAAAAATAGAGAGAGGTGAACGATTATGAGATGCACCGGCAAGAAAAGACATTGAAATGAGGAAAAAGGTATGGTCAACAAAACTTGACTTGAATCCACCGGAGAAGAAACAACAATGAAGGATGATGAACTTGAAACTGTTGAGCATCTTCTTGAGAACCACCGGGTAAGAACATTGACGGAAAAGAATGGAGAAACTTCACAAAAATAAAAGGATACTTGGTAAAGAAATCTTAGTCCTTGAGGAAAAAGGGTGGGTGGGCGGGAAAAAACAAAGACAACCTGGAGATGGATGAAACAAACACCGTTGAGAAGAAATGATAATTGGTCTTGCTGATGTTGAAGTGATCGGATCCACTTGAAGAGAAACACGCCGGTAGGAAAAGAATTAACATGACAACCACAATGATCAAAAAGGATTGGTATTCACATCGGAGTATGAGAACACCGTTTAGGAAAGGTATGGATTCAACATTTGACTTCGAAGCAACTCGAATACCACAATTGAAAACAAAAACAAAGGATTTGGCTTGCAGAATAAGCCGGAACAAACATATGATAGAGATTTCGTCCGAAGTTTTCGTGGTGGGGCCTACACGGGCTCAATCGTACAGCACCATCATGTGCAAGGCAGTGCACATGACATACGGCGCCCCAGTCGGCATAGCCAAGGACTCTTTAAGACACAACGAGACCACTGTAAAACCAACCGTGAATAGGCGGACCACTAGACGTCGAACCCCAATTTCATATCATACATCCGTCGGAAAGGATATCCTAAGAGCTACTTGAATTCCCACCTATAAAACTCCCGAAACTTTCTGGTTATGCAATCTGGTGTTGGGGATACAGGGAGCAATATATCTCACACAAACTAACAATCCCTACATCCATTGTATCCATCCGTCAACACATAACCAAGAAACCTTCGGAAATCGTCTACCTCAACCTTCGAAAAGCATCCGTTATACGAGTCATGGCAATACTCCCGTACTCACCTCAGTACTGGGTTAGCGGGATTATCTCACCAACAACTGCATAAAAGAGATTTTCGATGTCGGCGTACTAAACTCGGGTATTCGAATCTGCAACGATAAAATTATGACGACAACACCTCGGAGCTCAACTCCCGGGACACCGCCACAACCCCTAAATGTCGGGAGGCACCAAGACAATGTTGTCATCATAAAACCATCGAACGATTCCAAGATACCAGCGTGATCCTAAAATTTTTTAGTGAAATTTGAGAAGAGAAGAGTCAAAACTCTCGTCGGGATACCTCACCGGAAGGTCGAAGGGGTGAGGAGTAAAAAGAATTCCTAACTCTCCGATATATATAATCCTAAATGACTCAAAACATTTTTCTAGACACAACTCGGCCGCTAAAAACGATCAAGCAGTGGGGCTCCTAAGGTCGGGAAGGCTCGATACCAACTTATAGCGCCTCGATGCGGCTATATCTCCCACGTGTCGAAGCACGACTTAGAGGCATAACCGCATTGAAAGCAATGTCGCAAGTGAGGTAATCTTCGCACAATCCATGTAATACATAAGGGGAAAGGTACATAGTTGGCTTACAATCGCCACTTCACACAATTACATGAACAAAGCATTACATCATCCAGATACAATCAAGGTCCGACTACGGAACCAAAATAAAAGAAGAACCCCAAATGCGACAAAAGGTCCTCGATCGACCCCAACTGGGCTCCACTACTGATCAACTAGAACGAAACAACACAAAGGGCAAGATCTTCATCGAGCTCCTCCTTGAGCTTGAATGCGTCACCTGCTCGGTAACATATGCACCTGCAAACTGGTTTTGGAAGTATCTGGTGAGTCACGAGGACTCAGCAATCTCACACCCGCGAGATCAAGACTATTTAAGCTTATGGGTAAGGTAAAGGCATGAGGTGGAGCTGCAGCAAGCGACTAGCATATACGGAGGCTAACATACGCAAATGAGAGCGAGAAGAGAAGGCAAAGCACGGTCGTCAAAAGTATGATCAAGAAGTGATCCTATAACAACTCGTCAAGCATAACTCCAACATCGTGTTCACTTCCGGACTCCACGGAAAGAGACCATCACGTAACACACACGGTTGATGTATTTTAATTAAGGTCAACTTCAGGTTTTCTACAACCGGACATTAACAAATTCCCATCTGCCACATAACCGCGGGCACGGCTCTCGAAAGTTTATACCTGCAGGGTGTCCCAACTTAGCCCATGACAAGCTCTCGCGATCATCGAAGGAATAGACCTTCACCCGAGACACTCCGATCAGGCTCGAATCCGGTACATCAAGACATTTCGACAATGGTAAAACAAGACCAGCAAAGCCTCCGGTGTGCCGACATCCTGATAGTAGCCGCGCGTATCTCGTCTCAGGCCACAACCGGATGAGCAGTCCGTACAACTAAAACCAGACCTCAAGTTTCCTTGAGGTGGCGCTACAAAGCGCTCTAGTTTGGACCAACGCTTAGACAAGCACTGGCCCGGGGGGGCTATAAAAAGATGACCCTCGAGAGAGCGACTCCCAAGGGAAAAAGTAGGTGGTGGTGAGGCAAATGGTAAAAGTCAATGTTGGGCCTTCTTTGGACAAGTTTTATTCAAAGCGAACTGTCAGGGGGGTCCCATAAATCACCCGACCGCGTAAGGGACGCAAAATCCGGGAACATAACACCGGTATGACGGAAACTAGGGCGGCAAGAGTGGAACAAAACACCAGGCATAAGGCCGAGCCTTCCACCCTTTACCAAGTATATAGATGCATTAATAAAAATAAGAGATATTGTGATATCCCAACAAGTAAACATGTTCCAACAAGGAACAACTTCTCCATGTTCCAACAAGGAACAAACTTCAATCTTCACCTGCAACTAACAACGCTATAAGAGGGGCTGAGCAAAGCGGTAACATAGCCAAACAGTGGTTTGCATAGGAAAGGTGTCAAAGGTTAGGGGTTTGACATGGCAATTTGGGAGGCTGACAAGCAAATGGTAGGCATCGTAGCATTGGCATAGCAAAAGAGCGAGCAAACTAGCATAGCAAAGATAGTAGTGATTTCGAGGGTATGATCATCTTGCCTGTAAGGTTCTCAGAGTTGTCGAAGGCTGGATCCTCGTAGGCGTTCTCAACAGGCTCCTCGTTCACGTACTCGTCTCCCGGCTCTACCCAAAGCAAGAACACAAGCAACGGAACCACAATCAAACAAGGAACAATGCACAAGCAACATGATGCAATACATGACATGCGATGCGAGATGTGATATGCAATGCATATGTATGCTCCGGAAGGAAAATGATGAACCGGGCATCAACTTGGCAAACCAAGTATGCCGTTGGAAAGATGAGATGATTTCGGTTGAAATCGATATAAAGATCACCGAATCGGATGCACGGTTTGCAAATGACAAGCAAAACAAGAATGACGCAAATCTGCGTTTAACAGCCCGATGCTACTTAGCACGCAACACGAAACTATGCTACAGCACCCCAACATAAAAACAAAGCATATGACAACGAACTACAGGAGATGCTTAACAAAAGAGGAACACTGAGCTACGGCTAAATCACATCATAACATGTTCAAACAAGCATGGAGAAAGTGCTCAAAATATCAGGTTCACAGACTTAGTGAAAATACTAACATGCCAGGAATTAACATCAGGAAGGCATGTTTAGAGCAAGCAAACAACATGCTACAGGAACTTATAATAGCAAAGCAAGGCATGACATGATTCTACTCAAAGCATTTATCAATAGTCCCTTACTGACCATAAGCCAAAAAGGACTCTAAGAAATGATGGCACCCATGTAAACATAGCAAGTTTAATTACAGATTTCAGACTTAGTGAAATATCAGGACATGGCAAAAACAGATTCAACATGGCATGTTCGTGAGCTCGAACCACTCACTACAGAGCAATACATGGCATGGCAAGGCAACCAACAGTAAGAAGGCATGATTATGAAGCTAAGCATGGCAAGAGCAAGGTCATAGCATACACGGATCAACTACAACGACCTCGTGAAAATTGAATCTCATGCAAACAATCTGTCAGGAAACATTTTCAAGCAATTTTAGAGCAAGATATGAACATGTTCCAGCAGGCTATAATTGCAACCAAGAGAATGAATGGATAGAGCAAGACATGTATATCAAAACATGTTTATAGAGCATCTCCAGATTATGCATAGAATGATTAGTGGAAGCATGTTAACATGGCATCAAATTAATCAGAATCTGTCTAGCAAAACAGCAACAGAAACTACCCTACTTTACAAGCTTGATACACTCAGCACACAACTCACAAAAATACATGGTCAACACCTCTGGAAAGATGGCATGTCCTAGTCCAACATTCATGTAGAGCTCATACTCATAGGATGCACACATAAATCATGGCAAAAATGACAAAAGAGCTCGAACTGATAAGATTCTGAAACTAACGATCTGAAGCCTTCTTCCAACAGCATTTCGGGCATCAAGATGAGCTCAAATGCAAATGATGCAATGGAATGAAATGATGTACTCTTCGAGAAGAACAATTTGACATATTATACGCCCAAAACGGAGCCACGGTTGCAGAGATGTGATGCTATGAAAATGCACGAAAATAACTGAATCTGGGGGACTTAGTGAAAAAAATGGACCTCGGGGGGGAAGTCAACGGGCGGCGGATCGGGTCGTGGAGGCGGAGCGGGTCGGGCCGGGTCGAACTGACGCGGGTCCGGGCGGCGAGGGTTCTCCGGCGAGGCAGGGCCGGCGAGGGGAGGCCGGAGGCGGATCCATGGCGGGAGGCCGGATCCGGGCGGGAGGCCGGAGCGGGCGAGGGCGAAGCCGCGGAGGAGCTGCGGGCCGGGCGGGCGAGGGCGGCGGCGCTGGCGCAAACTCCGAAGCGGCGGCGGAGCGGGCGCTGGGGCGGAGCGCGCGGCCGGAGGCCTTGTGATCGCCGGAGGAGGAAAGGGCGGCGGGCGCCGGGCGAGGCCGAGGCGAACGAGGTGGCGGCGGCAGGCAGGAGCGGCGGCGGCGGGAACTGGCGGGCAGGTCGCCGGCGGGAGCGGCCGGGCAGGGGAACGGCGGGCGTGGGAGGCGGGCGGTGTGTGGGGCGCATGTGGCCCGATCCGGGTCCATGGGCCGCATGCGAGGAGAGAGACGGCGGCGCCACGTGGCAGCTGCCACCGGCGCGGGCGGCGGCGGGGTGACGTGGCGTCCTCCGATTCGTCGGAGCGACGTGGCGGCGGGGTGGACATGTCCGGTCCGATCCGGACGTGTCCGGCGGCGGAGAGGGAGTGGAGCTAGGGTTTGGATCCGGGAATAGAGGGGGGGGGAGGTGTTTATATAGGTAGAGGGAGCTAGGAGAGTCCAAATGAGGTGCGGTTTTCGCCCACACGATCGTGATCGAACGACCGAGAGCATGGAGAGGAGTTTGGTGGGTTTTGGGCCACTTTGGAAGGGGTGTTGGGCTGCAACAAAAGAGGCTTTCACGGTTACCCGGTTAACCGTTGGAGTACCAAACGACCTCCAAATGGCACGAAACTTGACAGGCGGTCTACCGGTGCTATACCAAGGCCGCTTGGTAAACCTCGGGCCATTCCGAGAAAGTTTAACACCCGCACAAGAGAAGAGGGAAGAAGGGAACACCGGAGGACATAGGAGTGCCGGATTGCAAAACGGACAACGGGGAAAAGACTCGGATGCATGAGACGAACATGTATGCGAAATGAAATGCACATGATGACACGATAAAATGCAGATGATGACATGGCAAAGTGCAACACGCAATCAAATGACATGGCAACGACGGCGAACAACTGGCGGACACCTGGCGCATCGGATCCGGGGTGTTACATTCAGTGACAGAGGGGACACCATTTTCCACAACATACCAGAGATCATTGTCAATTGCCTCAAGATGCATTCGCATCTTGTTCTTCGAAGGGTAGTCCGCTCCATCAAAGGTAGGACACCCGCCGAGACCTTGATCATACTGCGGTCGACATAACTAGAACTCCGGTGGTTAAACCAAAATCACACGTAACAAGGAGTACCTTGCTCGATACCAATTGAAAGTGCGTTATATCGACTAGAGGGGGTGAATAGGCGATTTTATGAAATTCTTCTTCGAGGAATTTGCGGTGAGGAAATTCCTTAGCGAAGAACTATTTGCAGCGGAATATGTACTCAGAGGTAAACAGAACAGATTACACACATAGTCAGCAAGACACAGGATAACAAGATGAAGACAAACAAACTGAAGAAATTGAACTGAGGAATTTGTGAAAGTCTTTAGTCAAAGTCTTCAAGCACAGATATGAACAACATGCAACACATAATGAGGAAATCAATGAGTTGAGGAAATAGAACCAGTTAGTTGGTGAAGACAATGATTTGGTAAACCAGTTCCAACTGCTGTCTCAGTTGTACGTCTGGTTGGAGCGGTGAGTATTTAAACTCGAGGACACAGATCCGGACACCCGATCTCGAGCCGCAACTCAGGACACCCAGTCCTCACCGTATTCTCCTTGAACTAAGACCACGCAGGCCTCGTCCAATCACTCGTGGTAAGTCTTCAGGTGATTTCCAAACCTTCACAGACTTGGTCACTCGGCGATCCACAATTCCTCTTGGATGCTCTAGACCTTGACGCCTAACCGTCTGGAAGAAGCACAGTCTTCAAAGGTAACAAGCGTCGGATCCACGCAGGATCAATTTCTTCAGTGATGCTCAATCACTTTGGGCTTTGTGGGGGTTTGGTTTTGGGATTTTCCTCACTTGATGATTTTCGCTCAAAGTCCTCGGAGGATGGGTTGCTCTCAGATGACAAGTGTGAAGTTCTCTCGGAGCAGCCAACCAACTAGTGGTTGTAGGGGGCGACTATTTATAGCCTAGGGAGCAGCCTGACATGATAAGACATAAATGCCCTTCAATGATATGACCGTTAGGTGGATAAGATATTTTGGTCCGCCGGCGCGCAGCACAGCAACGGTCGGAAATTTGACTCTCAAAGTCCTCAGGGCTATCATGTTCCTCACTGTAGGCAATTCGCTTTGGTGAATTCCTAACTCCTCGGTCGAACAAAGTCATCGTGACCGGAAGAACTACGTCTCATCCTTTGAAGAACTTGATTGGCTGTATGAGATTTCCAATGGCTTCACTCAAGGGATTGGTAGGTGTAGGATTTGAGTTGAGCATCACATGGAAATTTTTCCTTAGTATTTCCTCGACCCCTTTAACAAAGACGGTGTTTCCTATGACTCAAGAAAGAGAAAATGAAACTACGAAAACAAAAGTCTTCACGCTTCATATTCCTCGAATGAATATTAAGTCTTCATGGTCACACCAATTTCTTCACTTTCAAAGTCTTCAGAAAGTCTTCAGAATATCAAAGTCTTCAGTCGAAGAACTTCATTTTTAGGGGTCGACTTTATCTGTAAATATCAAACTCCTCATAGACTTATAGACCTGTGTACACTCACAAGCGCATCAGTTACTTAACCTATAAGTCTTCAATACACCAAAATCACTAAGGGGCACTAGATGCACTTACACGCCCCCCTTTCCTTCCCCCTCTCCCCCTTCCTTCCCCCTCCTAGTAGGAGTAGGAAAGGAGGAGTCCTACTCCTACTAGGAGGAGGATTCCTCCTCCCTTGGCGCGCCCAAAGGGGCCGGCCGGCCTCCCCTTGCTCCTTTATATACGGGGGGGGGCACCCATAGACACACAAGTTGATCTACGGATCGTTCCTTAGCCGTGTCGGTGCCCCCTCCACCATATTCCACCTCGGTCATATCATCGCGGAGTTTAGGTGAAGCCTGTGCGCAGAGAACATCATCATCGTACCACTGGCGTCGTCCGTGGAACTCATCTCGGAGCTCGGCTGGATCGGAGGCGGAGATCGCCATCGAGCTGAGCGTGTGCTGAACTCGGAGGCTCCGACGTTCGGTGCTTGGATCGGTCGGATCGTGAAGACGTCGACTACATCAACCGTGTTGTGCTAACGCTTCCGCTTACGGTCACGAGGGCACGTGGACTAACACTCTCCCTCTCGTTGCTATGCCATCACCATGATCTTGCGTGTGCGTAGGAATTTTTTTGAAATTACTACGTTCCCCAACAGTGGCATCCGAGCCTAGGTTTTATGCGTTGATGTTATATGCACAAGTAGAACACAAGTGAGTTGTGGGCGATACAAGTCATACTGCTTACCAGCATGTCATACTTTGGTTCGGCGGTATTGTGAGATGAAGCGGCCCGGACCGACATTACGCATATGCTTACGCGAGACTGGTTTCACCGTTACGAGCACTCGTGCTTAAAGGTGGCTGGCGGGTGTCTGTCTCTCTCACTTTAGCTGAATCGAGTGTGGCTACGCCCGATCCTTGCGAAGGTTAAAACAACACCAACTTGACGAACTATCGTTGTGGTTTTTGATGCGTAGGTAAGAACGGTTCTTGCTAAGCCCGTAGCAGCCACGTAAAATTTGCAACAACAAAGTAGAGGACGTCTAACTTGTTTTTGCAGGGCATGTTGTGATGTGATATGGTCAAGACGTGATGCTATATTTTATTGTATGAGATGATTATGTTTGGTAACCGAAGTTATCGGCAACTGGCAGGAGCCATATGGTTGTCGCTTATTGTATGAAATGCAACATACTGTAATTTCTTTACTTTATCACTAAGCGGTAGCGATAGTCGTAGAAGCAATAGATGGCGTAAACAACAACGATGCTACGATGGAGATCAAGGTGTCGCGCCGGTGAAGATGGTGATCACGACGGTGCTTCGAAGATGGAGATCACAAGCACAAGATGATGATGGCCATATCATATCACTTATATTGATTGCATGTGATGTTTATCCTTTATGCATCTTATCTTGCTTTGATTGACGATAGCATTTTAAGATGATCTCTCACTAAAATTATCAAGAAGTGTTCTCCCTGAGTATGCATCGTTGCCAAAGTTCGTCGTGCCGAGACACCACGTGATGATCGGGTGTGATAAGCTCTACGTCCATCTACAACGGGTGCAAGCCAGTTTTGCACACGCGGAATACTCAGGTTAAACTTGACGAGCCTAGCATATGCAGATATGGCCTCGGAACACGGAGACCGAAAGGTCGAGCGTGAATCATATAGTAGATATGATCAACATAGTGATGTTCACCATTGAAAACTACTCCATCTCACGTGATGATCGGTTATGGTTTAGTTGATTTGGATCACGTGATCACTTAGATGACTAGAGAGATGTCTATCTAAGTGGGAGTTCTTAAGTAATATGATTAATTGAACTTAAATTTATCATGAACTTAGTACCTGATAGTATCTTGCTTGTCTATGTTTGTTTTTAGATAGATGGCTCGTGTTGTTGTTCCGTTGAATTTTAATGCGTTCCTTGAGAAAGCAAAGTTGAAAGATGAGGGTAGCAATTACACGGGCTGGGTCCGTAACCTGAGGATTATCCTCATTGCTGCACAGAAAAGTTACATCTTGGAAGCACCGCTGGGTGCCAGGCCAGCTGCTGATGCAACTGACGACGTTAAGAACGTCTGGCAGAGCAAAGCTGATGACTGCTCCATAGTTCAGTGTGCCATGCTTTACGGCTTAGAACCAGGTCTTCAACGACGTTTTGAACGTAATGGAGCATATGAGATGTTCCAGGAGTTGAAGTTAATATTTCAAGCAAATGCCCGGATTGAGAGATATGAAGTCTCCAATAAGTTCTATAGCTGCAAGATGGAGAATAGTTCTGTCAGTGAACACATACTCAGAATGTCGGGTATAATAATCACTTGATTCAACGGGAGTTAATCTTCCGATGATAGTGTCATTGATGAATTCTCCAATCACGCCACCAAGCTACAAGAGATTTGTGATGAACTATAATATGCAAGGGATGAACAAGACTATTCCCGAGCTCTTCGCAATGCTAAAAGCTGTGGAGATAGAAATCAAGAAGGAGCATCAAGTGTTGATGGTCAACAAGACCACTAGTTTCAAGAAAAAGGGCAAAGGGAAGAAGAAGGGAACTTCAAAAGAACGGCAAGCAAGTTGCTGCTCAAGAGAAGAAACCCAAGTCTGGACCTAAGCCTGGCTGAGTGCTTCTACCGCAAGCGACTGGTCACCAAGTGGAACTGCCCCAAGTATTTGGCGGATAAGAAGGATGGCAAAGTAAACAAAGGTATATGTGATATACATGTTATTGATGTGTACCTAACTAGAGCTCGTAGTAGCACCTAGGTATTTGATACTGGTTATGTTGCTAATATTTGCAACTCGACACAGGGACTATGGAATAAGCGAGCACTGGCCAAGGACGAGGTGACGATGCGCGTGGGAAACGGTTCCAAAGTCGATGTGATCGCGGTCGGCACGCTACCTCTACATCTACCTTCTGGATCAGTTTTAGACCTTAATAATTGTTATTTGGTGCCAGCGTTGAGCATGAACATTATATCTGGATCTTGTTTAATGCGAGACGGTCATTCATTTAAATCAGAGAATAATGGTTGTTCTATTTATATGAGTAATATCTTTTATGGTCATGCACCCTTGAAGAGTGGTCTATTTTTATTGAATCTCGATAGTAGTGATACACATATTCATAATGTTGAAGCCAAAAGATGCAGAGTTGATAATGATAGTGCAACTTATTTGTGGCACTACCGTTTAGGTCATATCGGTGTAAAACGCATGAAGAAACTCCATACTGATGGACTTCTGGAATCACTTGATTATGAATCACTTGGTACTTGTGAACGGTGCCTCATGGGCAAGATGACTAAACCACCATTCTCCGGTACTGTGGAGAGAGCAACAGATTTGTTGGAAATCATACATACAGATGTATGTGGTCCGATGAATGTTGAGGCTCGTGGCGGATATCGTTATTTTCATCTTCATAGATGATTTGAGCAGATATGGGTATATCTACTTAATGAAGCACAAGTCTGAAACATTTGAAAAGTTCAAAGAATTTCAGAGTGAAGTGGAAAATCATTGTAACAAGAAAATAAAGTTTCTACGATCTGATCGTGGAGGAGAATATTTGAGTTACGAGATTGGTTTACATTTGAAACAATGCGGAATAGTTTCGCAACTCACGCCACCCGGAACACCACAACGAAATGGTGTGTCCGAACGTCGTAATCGTACTTTACTTGATATGGTGCGATCTATGATGTATCTTACCGATTTACCGCTATCGTTTTGGGGTTATGCTTTAGAGACGGCCGCATTCACGTTAAATAGGGCACCATCAAAATCCGTTGAGACAACACCTTATGAACTGTGGGTTGGCAAGAAACCAAAGTTGTCGTTTCTTAAAGTTTGGGGCTGCGATGCTTATGTGAAGAAACTTCAACCAGATAAGCTCGAACCCAAATCGGAGAAATGTGTCTTCATAGGATACCCAAAAGAGACTGTTGGGTACACCTTCTATCACAGATCCGAAGGCAAGACATTCGTTGCTAAGAATGGATCCTTTCTAGAGAAGGAGTTTTTCTCGAAAGAAGTGAGTGGGAGGAAAGTAGAACTTGATGAGATAACTGTATGTACTCCCTTATTGGAAAGTAGTTCATCATGAGAACCGATTCCTGTGACGACTACACCAATTAGTGAGGAAGCTAATGATATTGATCATGAAACTTCAGATCAAGTTTCTACTGAACCACGTAGGTCTACCAGAGTAAGATCCGCACTAGAGTGGTACGGTAATCCTATTCTGGAAGTCATGTTACTTGACCATGATGAACCTACGAACTATGAGGAAGCGATGATGAGCCTAGATTCCGCAAAATGGCTAGAGGCCATGAAATCTGGGATGGGATCCATGTATGAAAACAAAGTATGGACTTTGGTTGACTTGCCCGATGATCGGCAAGCCATTGAGAATAAATGGATCTTTAAGAAGAAGACTGACGCTGATGATAATGTAACTGTCTATAAAGCTCAACTTGTTGCGAAAGGTTTTCGACAAGTTCAAGGGGTTGACTACGATGAGACTTTCTCACCCGTAGCGATGCTTAAGTCTGTCCGAATCATGTTAGCTATTGCTGCATTTCATGATTATGAAATTTGGCAAATGGATGTCAAGACTGCATTCTTGAATGGATTTCTAGAAGAAGAGTTGTATATGATGCAGCCGGAAGGTTTTGTTGATCCAAAAGGTGCTAATAAAGTATGCAAGCTCCAGCGTTCAATTTATGGACTGGTGCAAGCATCTCGGAGTTGGAATAAACGCTTTGATAGTGTGATCAAAGCATATGGTTTTATACAGACTTTCGGAGAAGCCTATATTTACAAGAAAGTGAGTGGGAGCTCTGTAGCATTTCTAGTTTTATATGTAGATGACATATTATTAATTGGAAATGATATAGAATTTCTGGATAGCATAAAGGGATACTTGAATAAAAGTTTTTCAATGAAAGACCTCGGTGAAGCTGCTTACATATTGGGCATCAAGATCTATAGAGATAGATCAAGACGCTTAATAGGACTTTCACAAAGCACATACCTTGACAAAATTTTGAAAAAGTTCAAAATGGATCATGCAAAGAAAGGATTCTTGCCTGTGCTACAAGGTGTGAAGTTGAGTCAAACTCAATGCCCGACCACAGCAGAAGATAGAGAAAATGAAAAATGTTCCTATGCTTCAGCCATAGGCTCTATCATGTATGCAATCTGTGTACCGGACCTGATGTATGCTTAGCAATAAGCTTGGCAGGAAGGTACCAAAGTAATCCAGAGTGGATCATGGACAGCGGTCAAGAACATCTGAAATACCTGAAAAGGACTAAGGATATGTTTCTCGTATATGGAGGTGACAAAGAGCTAGTCGTAAATGGTTACGTCTATGCAAGCTTTGACACTGATCCGGACGATTCTAAATCGCAAACTGGATACGTGTTTTTATTAAACGGTGGAGCTGTAAGTTGGTGAAGTTCTAAACAAAGCATCGTGGCGAGATCTACATGTGAAGCGGAGTACATAGCTGCTTCTGAAGCAGTGAATGAAGGAGTCTGGATGAAGGAGTTCATTTCCGATCTAGGCGTCATACCTAGTGCATCGGGACCAATGAAGATCTTCTGTGACAATACTGGTGCAATTGCCTTGGCAAAGGAATCTAGATTTCACAAGAGGACCAAGCACATTAAGAGACGCTTCAATTCCTTTCGGGACCAAGTCCAAGTGGGAGACATAGAGATTTGCAAGATACATACGGATCTGAATGTTGCAGACCCGTTGACTAAGCCTCTCTCACGAGCAAAACATGATCAACACCAAGACTCCATGGGTGTTAGAATCATTACTATGTAATCTAGATTATTGACTCTAGTGCAAGTGGGAGACTGAAGGAAATATGCCCTAGAGGAAATAATAAAGTTATTATTTATTTCCTCATATCATGATAAATGTTTATTATTCATGCTAGAATTGTATTAACCAGAAACATGATACATGTATGAATACATAGACAAATCAATAGTCACTAGTATGCCTCTACTTGACTAGCTCGTTAATCAAAGATGGTTATGTTTCCTAACCATAGACATGTGTTGTCATTTGATTAGTGAGATCACATCATTAGGAGAATGATGTGATTGACATGACCCATTCCGTTAGCCTAGCACTTGATCGTTTAAGTATACTGCTATTGCTTTCTTCATGACTTATACAAAGTTCCTGCAACTATGAGATTGTGCAACTCCCATTTACCAGAAGAACACTTTATGTGCTACCAAATGTCACAACGTAATCGGGTGATTATAAAGGTGCTCTACAGGTGTTTCCGAAGGTACATGTTGGGTTGGCATAATTCGAGATTAGGTTTTGTCACTCTGATTGTCGGAGAGGTATCTCTGGGCCCTCTCGGTAATACTCATCACCCAAGCCTTGCAAGCATGTAACTAATGAGTTAGTTATGAGATGATGTATTACGGAACGAGTAAAGAGACTTGCTGGTAACGAGATTGAACTAGGTATTGGATACCGACGATCAAATCTCGGGCAAGTAACATACCGATGACAAAGGGAACAACGTATGTTGTTATGCGGTTTGACCGATAAAGATCTTCGTAGAATATGTAGGAACCAATTTGGGCATCCAGGTCCCGCTATTGGTTATTGACCGAAAATGGTTCTAGGTCATGTCTACATAGTTCTCGAACCCGTAGGGTCCGCACGCTTAACGTTACAATGACAGTTTTATTATGAGTTTATATGTTTTGATGTACCGAAGTTTGTTCGGAGTCCCGGATGTGATCAAGGACATGACGAGGAGTCTCGAAATGGTCGAGACATAAAGATTGATATATTGGACGACTATATTCGGACACCGGAAAAGTTCCGGGTGATTTCGGAGAAAACCGGAGTGCCGGGTGGGTTACCGGAACCCCCCGGGAAAGTATTGGGCCTATGGGCCTTAGGGGAAAGGAGAGAGGGGCGGCCAGCATGGGCGCCGCGCCCCCTCCCCCCTCTGGTCCGAATTGGACTAGGAGGGGGGGCGGCGTCCCCCTTTCCTTCCCCCTCTCCCCCGTCCTTCCCCTCCTAGTAGGAGTAGGAAAGGAGGAGTCCTACTCTACTAGGAGGAGGATTCCTCCTCCTTGGCGCGCCCAAAGTGGCGGCCGGCCTCCCCTTGCTTCTTTATATACGGGGGGGGGCACCCATAGACACACAAGTTGATCTACGGATCGTTCCTTAGCCGTGCGGTGCCCCCTCCACCATATTCCACCTCGGTCATATCGTCGCGGAGTTTAGGTGAAGCCTGTGCGGTAGAACATCATCATCGCCACCTGCCGTTGTCTTGTGGAACTCATCTCGGAGCTCGGCTGGATCGGAGGCGGAGATCGTCATCGAGCTGAACGTGTGCTGAACTCGGAGGCTCCGTACGTTCGGTGCTTGGATCGGTCGGATCGTGAAGACGTACGACTACATCAACCGCGTTGTGCTAACGCTTCCGCTTACGGTCTACGAGGGTACGTGGACGAACACTCTCCCCTCTCGTTGCTATGCCATCACCATGATCTTGCGTGTGCGTAGGAATTTTTTTTGAAATTACTATGTTCCCCAACATCCTTATATCATGATAAATGTTTAATTCATGCTAGAATTGTATTAACCGAAAACTTGATACATGTGTGGATACAGAAACAAAACACTGTGTCCCTAGTAAGCCTGTACTATACTAGCTCATTAATCAAAGATGGTTTAGTTTCCTAACCATAGACATGTGTTGTCATTTGACGAATGGGACCACATAATTAGGAGAATGATGTGATGGAAAAGACCCATCCGTTAGCTTAGCATATTGTTCTTTTAGTTTTATTGCTATTGCTTTCTTCCTGTCAAATACATATTCCTTCGACTATGAGATTATGCAACTCCCAGATACCGGAGGAATACTTTGTGTGCTATCAAACGTCACAACATAACTGGGTGATTATAAAGATGCTCTACAGGTATCTTCGAAGGTGTTTGTTGGGTTAGTATAGATCGAGATTAGGATTTGTCACTCTGAGTATCGGAGAGGTATCTCTGGACCCTCTCGGTAATACACATCATAAGAAGACTTTCAAGCAAAGTGACTAATGAGTTAGTTGCAGGATTATGTATTACGAAACGAGTAAAGAGACTTGCCGGTAACGAGATTGAACTAGGTATGAAGACACCGACGATCGAATCTCGGGCAAGTAACATACCGCTGACAATGGGAATAACATATGTTGTCATCACGGTTCGACCGATAAAGATCTTCGTAGAATATGTAGGAGCCAATATGAGCATCTAGGTTCCGCTATTGGTTATTGACCAGAGAGGTGTCTCGGTCATGTCTACATAGTTCTGGAACCCGTAGGGTCCGCACGCTAAACGTTAGATGACGATTTAGTATTATATGAGTTATGTGATTTGGTGACCGAAGGTTGTTCGGAGTCCCGGATGAGATCACGGACATGACGAGGAGTCTCGAAATGGTTGAGAGGTAAAGATTGATATATTGGATGATGGTATTCGGACATCGGAAGTGTTCCGGATAGTATCGTGTATTTATCAGAGTACCGAGGGGGGGGGGGGGTTACCAGAACCCCCTGGGGGGGAGATATGGGCCATATAGGCCATAAGAGGGGAGCAAACCAGCCCACTGAAGGAAATATGCCCTAGAGGCAATAATAAAGTTATTATTTATTTCCTTATTTCATGATAAATGTTTATTATTCATGCTAGAATTGTATTAACCGGAAACATAATACATGTGTGAATACATAGACAAACATAGTGTCACTAGTATGCCTCTACTTGACTAGCTCGTTTATCAGAGATGGTTATGTTTCCTAGCCATGGACAAAAGAGTTGTCATTTGATTAACGGGATCACATCATTAGGAGAATGATGTGATTGACTTGACCCATTCCGTTAGCTTAGCACTTGATCGTTTAGTATGTTGCTATTGCTTTCTTCATGACTTATACATGTTCCTGTAACTATGAGATTATGCAACTCCGTTTACGGAGGAACACTTTGGTACTACCAAGCGTCACAACGTAATGGGTGATTATAAAGGAGTACTACAGGTGTCTCCGAAGGTACATGTTGAGTTGGCGTATTTCGAGATTAGGTTTTGTCACTCCAATTTGAAGAGGTATCTCTGGGCCCTCTCGGTAATGCACATCATTATAAGCCTTGCAAGCAATGTGACCAATGAGTTGGTTACGGATGATGCATTACTGAGCGAGTAAAGAGACTTGCGGTGACGAGATTGAACTAGGTATTGGATACCGACGATCGAATCTCGGGCAAGTAACATACCGATGACAAAGGGAACAACGTATGTTGTTATGCGGTTTGACCGATAAAGATCTTCGTAGAATATGTAGGAGCCAATATGGGCATCCAGGTCCCGCTATTGGTTATTGACCGAGAATAGTTCTAGGTCATGTCTACATAGTTCTCGAACCCGTAGGGTCCGCACGCTTAAGGTTTCGATGATGGTTATATTATGAGTTTATGAGTTTTGATGTACCGAAGGAGTTAGGAGTCCGGATGAGATCACGGACATGACGAGGAGTCTCGAAATGGTCGAGGCGTAAAGATCGATATATTGGACGACTATATTCGAGTTCGGAAAGGTTCCGAGTGATTCGGTATTTTTGAGTACCGGAGAGTTACGGGAATTCGTATTGGGCCTTAATTGGCCATACGGGAAAGGAGAGAAAGGGCCAAAGGGTGGCGCACCTCCCTTGGACTAGTCCGAATTGGACTAGGGAGGCGCCTTCCTTCCTTCTCCTTCTCCTTCCCTTCCTTCTCTCCTACTACTTCTACTTGGAAGGGTTCCTAGTCCAACAAGGAAAGGAGGGAGTCCTACTCCCGGTGGGAGTAGGACTCCCCTTGGCGCGCCACACCTTGGCCGGCCGCCCCCTCCCCCTTGGCTCCTTTATATACGGGGGCGGGGGGCACCCCATACACACACAAGTTGATCTTCGTGATCGTTCCTTAGCCGTGTGCGGTGCCCCCTCCACAATATTCCACCTCGGTCATATCGTTGCGGTGCTTAGGCGAAGCCCTGCGTCGGTAGAACATCATCATCGTCACCACGCCGTCGTGCTGACGGAACTCATCTCCGGAGCTCGGCTGGATCGGAGGCCAGAGATCGTCATCGAGCTGAACGTGTGTAGAACTCGGAGGTGCCGTACGTTCGGTACTTGGATCGGTCGGATCGTGAAGACGTACGACTACATCAACCGCGTTGTCATAACGCTTCCGCTTACGGTCTACGAGGGTACGTGGACGACACTCTCCCCTCTCGTTGCTATGCCATCACCATGATCTTGCATGTGCGTAGGAATTTTTTGAAATTACTCGTTCCCCAACAATGGCATCGAGCCAGGTTTTATGCGTTGATGTTATATGCACGAGTAGAACACAAGTGAGTTGTGGACGATATAAGTCATACCGCCTACCAGCATGTCATACTTTGGTTCAGCGGTATTGTTGGATGAAGCGGCCCGGACCGACATTACGCCAGACGCTTACGCGAGACTGGTTTTACCGCCGTGCTTTGCACACGGTGACTAGCGGTGTCTGTTTCTCCAACTTTAGTTGAACCGAGTGTGGTTACGCCCGGTCCTTGCGAAGGTTAAAACGGAGTCTATTTGACAAACTATCGTTGTGGTTTTGATGCGTAGGTAAGAACGGCTCTTGCTAAGCCCGTAGCAGCCACGTAAAATTTGCAACAACAAAGTAGAGGACGTCTAACTTGTTTTTGCAGGGCAAGTTGTGATGTGATATGGTCAAGACGTGATGCTATATTTTATTGTATAAGATGATCATGTTTTGTTGAAGTTATCAGAAACTGGCAGAAGCCCTATGGTTGTCCCTTTGTTGCATAAAGATGCAAGTGCCAAATATTTGCTTTACTTTATCGCTATGCGATAGCAATAATTGCAAGAGCAATAGTTGGCGAGACGACCATGTGACGACACATTGATATAGATCAAGATGATGAAGATCATGGTGTCGTGCCGGTAACGATAAAGATCATGACAATACTTTGGAGATGGAGATCAAAGGCGCAAGATGATCATGGCCATATCATGTCACATATTTTTGATTGCATATGATGTTTATCTGTTATACATCTTATTATGTTTTGATTGACGGTAGCATTTCAAGATGATCTCTCACTAATTATCAAGAAGTGTTCTCCCTGAGTATGCACCGTTGTGAAAGTTCTTCGTCTTTGAGACACCACGTGATAATCGGGTGTGATAGGCTCTACGTTCAAATACAACGGGTGCAAAACAGTTGCACACGCGGAATACTTAGGTTATACTTGACGAGCCTAGCATATACAGATATGGCCTCGGAACACGGAGACCGAAAGGTCGAGCATGAATCATATAGTAGATATGATCAACATAGTGATGTTCACCATTGAAACTACTCCATCTCACGTGATGATCGGACATGGTTTAGTTGATTTGGATCACGTGATCACCTAGATGACTAGAGAGATGTCTGTCTAAGTGAAAGTTCTTAAGTAATATGATTAATTGAACTTTAATTTATCATGAACTTAGTCCTAGTAGTATTTTGCAAATTATGTTGTAGATCAATAAGCTCGCGTTGTTGCTTTCATATGTTTATTTTGATATGTTCCTAGAGAAAACTGTGTTGAAAGATGTTAGTAGCAATGATGCGGATTAGATCCGTGACATGAGGTTTATCCTCATTGCTGCACAGAAGAATTATGTCCCTGATGCACCGCTAGGTGACAGACCTATTCCAGGAGCAGATGCAGACGTTATGAACGTTTGGCTAGCTCAATATGATGACTACTTGATAGTTTAGTGCACCATGCTTAGCGGCTTAGAATCGGGACTTCAAAGATGTTTTGAACATCATGGACCATATGAGATGTTCCAGGAGTTGAAGTTAATATTTCTAGCAAATACCCGAGTTGAGAGATATGAAGTCTCTAACAAGTTCTATAGCTAAAAGATGGAGGAGAATCGCTCAACTAGTGAGCATGTGCTCAGATTGTCTGGGTACTACAATCGCTTGAATCAAGTGGGAGTTATTCTTCCAGATAAGATAGTGATTGACAATATTCTCTAGTCACCATCACCAAGTTAATAGAACTTCGTGATGAACTATAGTATGCAAGGGATGACGAAAACGATTCCCGAGCTCTTCGTGATGTTGAAATCGACGAAGGTAGAAATCAAGAAAGAGCATCAAGTGTTGATGATTGACAAGACCACTAGTTTCAAGAAAAGGGCAAAGGGAAAGAAAGGGAACTTCAAGTGGAAAGACAAGCAAGTTGTCACTCCATGAAGAAGCTCCAAGCTGGACCAAAGCACTGAAACCGAAAGTGCTTACACTGCAAAGAAAATGGTCACTGGAAGCGGAAATGCCCTGAATATTTGGTGGATAAGAAGGATGGCAAAGTGAACATAAGTATATTTGATATATATGTTATTGATGTGTACTTTACTAGTGTTTATAGCAACCCCTCAGTATTTGATACTAGTTCAGTTGCTAAGATTAGTAACTCGAAACGGGAGCTGCAGAATAAACAGAGACTAGTTAAAGGGGGAAGTGACGATGTGTGTTGGAAATAGTTCCAAGATTGATATGATCATCATCGCACACTCCCTATACTTTCGGGATTAGTGTTGAACCTAAATAAATGTTATTTGGCGTTTGCGTTGAGCATGAATATGATTTGATCATGTTTATTGCAATACGGTTATTCATTTAAGTTAGAGAACAATTATTGTTCTGTTTACATGAATAAAACCTTCTATGGTCATACACACCAACGAAAATGGTTTGTTGGATCTCGATCGTAGTGATACACATATTCATAATATTAAGGCCAAAAGATGCAAAGTTAATAATGATAGTGCAACTTATTTGTGGCACTGTCGTTTGGGTCATATCGGTGTAAAGCGGATGAAGAAACTCCATAAAGATGGATTTTCGGAATCACTTGGTTACGAATCATTTGATGCTTGCGAACCGTGCCTTTTGGGCAAGATGACTAAAACTCCGTTCTTCGGAACAATGGAACGAACTACCGACTTATTGGAAATAATACATACTGATGTATGCAGACCAATGAGTATGAAGGCTCGTGGCAAGTATCATTATTTTCTGACCTTCACAAGATGATTTGAGCAGATATGGGTATATCTACTTGATGAAACATAAGTCTGAATAGTTGAAAGGTTCAAAGAATTTCAGAGTGAAGTGGAAAAATCATCGTAACAAGAAAATAATGTTTCTACGATCTGATCACAGAGACAAATATTTGAGTTACGAGTTTGGTCTTCAATTAAAACAATGTGGAATAGTTTCACAGCTCACGCCACCTGGAACACCACATCGTTATGGTGTGTCCGAACGTCGTAACCGCACTTTATTTGATATGCTGCGATCTATGATGTCTCTTATCAGTTTACCACTATCATTTTGGGGTTATGCATTAGAGACAGCTGCATTCACGTTTAAAATAGGGCACCATCTAAATCCGTTGAGACGACACCGTATGAACTATGGTTTAGCAGTAAACGTAAGCTGTTGTTTCTTAAAGTTTGGAGTTGCGATGCTTATATGAAAAAGGGTTTTTTCAACTTGATAAGCTCAAACCCAAATCGGATAAGTGCGTCTTCATAGAATACCCAAAGGAAATTGTTGGGTACACCTTCTATCACAGATCCGAAGGCAAATTTGTTGCTGATAATAGATCCTTTCTAGAGAAGGAGTTTCTCTCGAAAGAAGTGAGTGGGAGGAAAGTAGAACTTGATGAGGTAACTGTACCTGTTCCCTTATTTGAAAGTAGTTCATCACGGAAATCAGTTCCAGTGATTCCTACACCAATTAGTGAGGAAGCTAATGATGATGATCATGAAACTTCAGATCAAGTTACTACAAAACCTCGTAGGTCTTCCAAAGTACAGTCCGCACTAGAGTAGTACGGTAATACTGTTCTGGAAGTCATGTTACTAGACCATGATGAACCTACGAACTATGAGGAAGCGATGATGAGCCCAGATTCCGCGAAATGGCTCGAGGCCATAAAATCTGAGACTATAATCCATGTATGAGAACAAAGTATGGACTTTGAGTGACTTGCTCGATGATCAGCAAGCCATGTTAAATAAATGGATCTTCAAGAGGAAGACGGACACTGATAGTAGTGTTACTATCCACTAAGCTCGACTTGTTGCAAAAGGTTTTCAACAAAGTTCAAAGGTGTTGAATACGATGAGATTTTCTCACTCGTATCGATGCTTAAGTCTGTCTGAATCATGTTAGCAATTGCCACATTTTATGAAATCTGGCAAATGGATGTCAAAACTGCATTCCTTAATGGATTTATTAAAGAAGAGTTGTATATGATGCAACTAGAAGGTTTTGTCAATCCTAAAGGTGCTAAAAAATGTGCAAGCTCCAGCGATCCATCTATGGACTGGTGCAAGCATCTCGGAGTTGGAATATACGCTTTGATAAGTTGATCAAAGCATATAGTTTTATATGGACTTACGATGAAGCCTGTATTTACAATAAGTGAGTGGGAGCACTACAGCCTTTCTGATTAGTATATGTGAGTGACATATTGTTGATCAAAAATGATGTAGAATTTTTCTACAAAGCATAAAGGACCTCAGTAAAAGCTACTTACATATTGAGCATCAAGATCTATTGAGATAGATCAAGACGCTTGATAAGATTTTCAATGAGTACATACCTTGGCAAGATTTTGAAATAGTTCAAAATGGAACAGTCAAAGAAAGAGTTCTTGCCTGTGTTGCAAAGGTATGAAATTGAGTAAGACTCAAATCCCGACCACAGCAGAAAATAGAAAGAGAATGAAAAGTCATTCCCTATGCCTCATCATAGGTTCTATAAAGTATGCTATGCTATGTACTGGACCTATTGTATACCTTGCTCTGAATTTGGCAAGAGAGTACAATAGTGATCTAGGAGTAGATCATGGACATTGGTCAAGAATATCCTTAGTAAGGACTAAGGAGATGTTTCTCGATTATGGAGGTGATAAAGAGTTTGTTGTAAAAGTTACATCGGTGCAAACTTTTACACCGATCCGTATGACTCTAAGTCTCAACCTGGATACATATTGAAAGTGGGAGCAATTAGCTAGAGTAGCTCCGTGCAAGAGCATTGTGGACATAAAATATTTGCAAAATACATACGGCTATGAATGTGATGAGACCCGTTGACTAAGCTTCTCTCACGAGCAAAACATGATCACACCTTAGTACTCTTTGGGTGTTAATCACATAGCGATGTGAACTAGATTATTGACTCTAGTAAACCCTTTGGATGTTGGTCACATGATGATGTGAACTATGGGTGTTAATCATATAGATATGAATATTGGTGTTAAATCACATGGCGATGTGAACTAGATTATTGACTCTAGTGCAAGTGGGAGACCGAAGGAAATATGCCCTAGAGGCAATAATAAAGTTATTATTTATTTCCTTATTTCATGATAAATGTTTATTATTCATGCTAGAATTGTATTAACCGGAAACATAATACATGTGTGAATACATAGACAAACATAGTGTCACTAGTATGCCTCTACTTGACTAGCTCGTTTATCGAGATGGTTATGTTTCCTAGCCATGGACAAAAGAGTTGTCATTTGATTAACGAGATCACATCATTAGGAGAATGATGTGATTGACTTGACCCATTCCGTTAGCTTAGCACTTGATCGTTTAGTATGTTGCTATTGCTTTCTTCATGACTTATACATGTTCTGTAACTATGAGATTATGCAACTCCGTTTACGGAGGAACACTTTGGTACTACCAAACGTCACAACGTAATGGGTGATTATAAAGGAGTACTACAGGTGTCTCCGAAGGTACATGTTGAGTTGGCGTATTTCAAGATTAGGTTTTGTCACTCCGATTGTCGGAGAGGTATCTCTGGCCCTCTCGGTAATGCACATCATTATAAGCCTTGCAAGCAATGTGACCAATGAGTTGGTTACGGGATGATGCATTACTGAGCGAGTAAAGAGACTTGCGGTGACGAGATTGAACTAGGTATTGGATACCGACGATCGAATCTCGGGCAAGTAACATACCGATGACAAAGGAACAACGTATGTTGTTATGCGGTTTGACCGATAAAGATCTTCGTAGAATATGTAGGAACCAATATGGGCATCCAGGTCCCGCTATTGGTTATTGACCGAGAATAGTTCTAGGTCATGTCTACATAGTTCTCGAACCCATAGGGTCCGCACGCTTAAGGTTTCGATGACAGTTTTATTAGGAGTTTATGAGTTTTGATGTACCGAAGGAGTTCAGAGTCCCGGATGAGATCAGGGACATGACGAGGAGTCTCGAAATGGTCGAGACGTAAAGATCGATATATTGGACGACTATATTCGGAGTTCAGAAAGGTTCCGAGTGATTCGGTATTTTTTGAGTCTGGGAGAGTTACGGAATTCGTATTGGGCCTTAATGGGCCATACGGGAAAGGAGAGAAAGGGCCAAAAGGGTGGCCGCACCCCTCCGCTTGGACTAGTCCGAATTGGACTAGGGAGGGGGGGGGGCGCCCCCTTCCTTCCTTCTCCTTCTCCCTTCCCTTTCCTTCTCTCCTACTACTTCTACTTGGAAGGGTTCCTAGTCCAACAAGGAAAGGAGGGAGTCCTACTCCCGGTGGGAGTAGGACTCCCCTTGGCACGCCACACCTTGGCCGGCCGCCCCCTCCCCCTTGGCTCCTTTATATACGGGGGCGGGGGGCACCCCATACACACACAAGTTGATCTTCGTGATCATTCCTTAGCCGTGTGCGGTGCCCCCCTCCACCATATTCCACCTCGGTCATATCGTTGCGGTGATTAGGCGAAGCCCTACGTCGGTAGAACATCATCATCGTCACCACACCGTCGTGCTTACGGAACTCATCTCCGGAGCTCGGCTGGATCGGAGGCCGGAGATCGTCATCGAGCTGAACGTGTGTAGAACTCGGAGGTGCCGTACGTTCGGTACTTGGATCGGTCGGATCGTGAAGACGTACGACTACATCAACCGCGTTGTCATAACGCTTCGCATGATCTCACGAGGGTGCGTGGACGACACTCTCCCCTCTCGTTGCTATGCCATCACCATGATCTTGCATGTGCGTAGGAATTTTTTTGAAATTACTACGTTCCCCAACACCCACAAGGGGTGTTGCTCCCCCCTTAGGCATGTGGCCGAATTGGAGAAGCAGCAAAGGGGGTTCGGCCCCCCTTTCCTTTTTCCCTTCCCCCTTCCCTCTTTCTCTCCGGAAATAAGGAAGGGGGGAGGCCGAATTGGGATAGGCCCCCAAGTAGGATTCCTCCTACTTGGGGCGCCCCAAGGCTGCTTCCCTCCCCTCCCACCTATATATACGTGGAGATGGGGCGCCTAGAACACACACCAACAATTGTTAGCCGTGTGCGGCGCCCCCCTCAACAGTTTATGCCTCCGGTCATATCTTCGTAGTGCTTAGGAGAAGCCCTGTGCGGATCACTTCACCATCACCGTCACCACGCCGTCGTGCTGACAGAACTCATCTTATTCCTCAACACCTTTGCTGGATCAAGAGGACGAGGGACGTCATCGAGCTGAACATGTGTAGAACTCGGAGGTGCCGTACGTTCGGTGCTTGATCGGTCGGATCTAGAAGAAGTTCGACTACATCAATCGCGTTGGCAAATGCTTCCGCTTTTGGTCTACGAGGGTACGCGGACACACGCTCCCCCTCTCGTTGCGATGCATCTCCTAGATAGATCTTGTGTGAGCGTGGGAATTTTTTTGAAATTGCATGCTACATTCCCCAACAGTGGCATCCGAGCCAGGTCTATGCGTAGATGATATGCACGAGTAGAACACAAAGAGTTGTGGGCGGTGATCGTCATACTTCTTACCACCAATGTCTTATTTGATTCGGGGGTATTGTTGGATGAAGCGGCCCGGACCAACCTTACATGACCACGTTCATGAGACCGGTTCCACCGACAGACATGCAACTAGTTTTTCATAAAGGTGCACTACAAAGAAAAGACACATCCGTGATATTTTGGGCCGAACGAATGTTTTTTCTGTCATCTTATGACACTTATATGACGATAATTGTGACAAAAACCGGTATCATCATAGATGTGGTGGGCTCCTACTTATATGACAAAAAATCATGACAGCAAATGGGCTTTTCGTCTTGGGCGGGCCGGAGACGCAGCTGCATGACATTCTTTGGGCCGTCCATGACGAAAAAATCATGGTAGAAGCGAGTGCGAGGAAAATATGGGAGAGTTCCCGGTTACGGTGGGTGGTCGGGGCCAAGCGATGCACGGAGGTTTGCGCGTTTCTCTTGTACACGTACGCACGTGTGTGCAAGGCGTTGCGGTCTAACTGAACCCGAGCGAGGCGTTGGGCTCTAACTGAACTCGAGCGATTGCACTAGCTACGTTATTGAACCCCGTCCAATCCCTTGCTGTTATCTGAACCCGAGTGATTCCTTCGCTACTGCTGCTAACCGAAGCTGATCGTAGCTGCCTCTTGATGAACAGTTCCCGGTGGGGGTTGGATGAACAGTTCCCGCTGGGGGTTGGGTGAACAGGACCCTGTGGTAGTAGAGATCGTTGCCGCTGGATGAACAGGACCCCGATCAATTGAGCCGGTTGGGGGTGGATGAACATGACCCCGTGGAGGGCTGGATGAACAGGACGACCCCGTGGAGGGCTGGATAAACAGTAGCTGGTGGAGGGCTGGATGAACAGTAGCTCGTGGAGGGGTGGTTGAACAGGACCCCTTGGAGAGGGGTGGTTGAACAGGACCCCGTGGAGAGGGCTGGTTGAACAGTAACCGGTGGAGGAGCGGTGAAGGCTGGATGAACAGGAGCCCGTGGATAAACAGTCACAGGTGGAGGCTGGAGAAGGTCGATGGTGGAGATGAACAGTAGCCCGTGGGGTCCTGTTTTGAACAGGACCCCTGTTTCGACCGTAGCGCTCCAACACAAGTTTGTTTCGTTCGTCTTGTGTGCCAGACCCCTCCCGATCAAACAGAACCCCGTTTCGACCGTAGGCGCTCCAACACTATTTTGTTTCCTCCGCTTTGCGGTACGCCACACTCCTCCTGATCAACAGGACCCCATTTTGACCATACGTGGTCGAACACAAGTCCATGTCCTCCGTTTTGCCGTACGCCAGACCCTTCCGGATGAATAGGACCCCATTTCGATCGTACGCGGTTGAACAGAAGGCCCGTTTCCTCCATTCCGCGGTACGCCAGACCTCATTTTGGCTGTTCCGTCCTAGCTGGTTGGCTCCCGATGAACACGACTGAAAGATCGTGGATGTTGCTTAGAGGGGGGGGGGTGAATATGCGCTTTTAAAATAATTACGGTTTGGCTTGAACAAATGCGGAATAAACCTAGCGGTTAATTTGCCAAGCACAAAACCTACAACAACTAGGCTCACTTATGTGCACCAACAACTTATGCTAAGCAAGATAAACAACTATGTGATAGCAAGATATATAACATGAAACACTATGGCTATCACAAAGTAAAGTGCATAAGTAAAGGGCTTGGGTAAGAGATAACCGAGGCACGTGGAGACGACGATGTATCCCGAAGTTCACACCCTTGCAGATGCTAATCTCCATTTAGAGCGGTGTGGAGGCACAATGCTCCCCAAGAAGCCACTAGGTCCACCGTAATCTCCTCACGCCCTCACACAATGCAAGATGTCGTGATTCCACTAAGGGACCCTTAAGGGCGGTCACCGAACCCGTACAAATGGCAACCCTTGGGGGCGGTCACCGAACCCGTACACTTTGGCAACCTTTGGGGGCGGTCACCGGAATCCGTCAAATTGCTCGGGGTGATCTCCACAACCTAAGGAGACCCCTACGCTTGCCCAGAGCTTTACACCACAATGATTTACCTCCGAACACCACCAACCGTCTAGGGCGCCCAAGCACCCAAGAGTAATAAGCTTCTCAACTTGTAACTTCCACGTATCACCGTGAAGAACTCAAACCGATGCACTAAATGCTATGGCAAGGGCACACGGAGTGCCCAAGTCCTTCTCTCCCAAATTCCACCAAAGCAACTAATGCTAGGGAGGGAAATGAGAGGAAGAACAAGGAGAACACCAAGAACTCCAAGATCTAGATCCAAAGGGTTCCCCTCACATAGAGGAGAAAGTGATTGGTGGAAATGTGGATCTAGATCTCCCCCCAAAAAACTAGCAAGAATCCATGGAGGGATTGAGAGTTAGCAAGCTCTAAGAAGGTAAACAATGGGGGAAGAACACGAGCTAAAGGGATAGGATCCATTGGGGAAGAAGGCCCACTTAAATAGGCACCCCCGAATCCAACCTTTGTGCCCACTGGTCATGCACAAGCGGTACTACCGCTTGGAGGAGCGGTACTACCGCTTAGCACGACCAAAACAACCCAACGAGGCAGAAAACACGAAAAGTCGATCTGCCAGAGAGTTAGTACTGCTCTGGGGAGAGGTACTGCCGCTTGAGCGGTACTACTCTACTAATGCTTAGGGAAAACAGGCAACAGAAACAAGCACAACCATTGAAACACAAGAGGTACTACCGCTTGAGCGGTACTACCGCTCTACTACCGCTTAGAAAAAATTGGCAACAGAAACATGCACAAAAGACTTTGCCCAAGCGGTAGTGCCAGCGGTAGTTCACAACAGAAGTACCGCACGTGGTACTACCATGGTACTAAGCAGTACTACCGCTTGGGTGTTGCAAAATAGCCCAAGAAAAACAGAAGAAACAGGTTGGACCGAAACAGTCACAACAATTGCATATGAGCTCCGAATTGAGCAAACTCAAGCCTATTGTATAGCTGACGACGAGTAGCATCCAATAGCAACTGGTTAAAATAAGAAGAGGCAGGGGAGGTATGCCTAAGATATAGAGGAGAGAAACCTCCAAAAGAGAAGAACCGACAAAACCTCCAACATCGAAAACATCTTAGAAGATGCATGTGAACTCCGTTTTCGATGAACTCGAGCTTGTCATCAAGATGAACATAATCTCTAAAGCTTACAAGGAGAAGAACCAAACAAGAACCAGTAAAGATGATGCAAGGATGCAATGGTTTGAGCTCTCTACGAACGATATGATCAAGATATTCATCAAGAGCCCCCTTGATAGTACGACAACCGATCCTATAGCCCGGTCTCCTAGAAACCTATCAAGGGAAAACCCTTGCCTTGCACGTAGTCCACTTGAGCTAGATGATGACGATCTTGACTTCCTCAAGTTGGACCACCTTTCTTGATTGCGTTGGCTCGATGAAGACTAGTTGATTGCTCCCCCATACTCCGCTATGGATGATCCACTCTTCGACACATCTTCACAAGTCCATTGTCGCCACAATGGACGGCAAGATTCAAGTATGATATCTTCGTGATGCTCCACTTGAACTTGCACACCGCAACCTAAACCCACAAAGAACTCTCACGAATACCATGGGTTAGTACACAAAGCGTAATGGACAATGCTTACCATACCATGGGATCACTTGATCCCTCTCGGTACATCTTCTACGCTTTGTGAGTTGATAAACTTGATTCACTCTTGACTTAGTCTTGATCAACCTTGAATCTTTCCAACTCTCTTCATTTGGATGATGTCTTGAAGGTAAACATGAATGATCACACAATCTTCTTTTCCAAGACATGCTTGCAATAAGCTTAACACTCACATGACCAATCTTTGGACAATTCCTTAATAGCACCTTGGTCAACTCATAAACTACTTGAAACCAACACATGCACTTCAAGAAATTCCTATGGACAAAACCTTCAAATATAACTCAAGAAAACCATTAGTCCATAGAGATTGTCATCAATTACCAAAACCACACATGGGGGCACCACATGTTCTTTCAATGACATATTCCGTTGCCTTATGAATCTAGGCCCAAGCATACATACCGTATAGCGCAATCAACCCGGGATCCGCCATTCCATCATAGTCCTCAATGATCACTCCATAGCCCCTGAAGATCCAATTTTCTCCATGCACTACCTTCTTCCAATCTTCCAAGTAGAACGTCTGGAAGAGGAATAGATTCTCCCCAGCTTCACAAAACTTTGGCGTTTGGTCGAGCCACCATGCCTTCTGCATCGCACTCCCTGCTTGTAAAAACATCTTATATTATGGGACAGAGGGAGTATTAAACATATCCTCCAAGCAAAAGGGCATGTTGGCGTTGACCCGTGCGATCACTAGCCAGGTATTTGGCGTCACACTCGAATTACCTCACTTCCTGTTTCTCGGTCACCACACCGTACAACTCATAATCGAACCAGATGTTGCCGCCATGTCTAGGGTTTTGGAGAAGAACACACGAGCCCCACAAGGAACCTCTCACCCACTTGCGGAGCTTCAGCTAGGCCAAAATGGGCCATTACCCGCCCTAGCCAGAGCGAAAATAGTGAGGGACTAAGACCATATTGGGCCCATGAGAGGAAATAAAGTGGGCTTTATTTGTACCGGCCCGCCCAGATTGGAAAATGTAGCTCCGCCACTCCTCTCGCCCCCCATCACTCGTGAAAGAGGGTAGCGATCTGGTAGAGAATTGCTACGAAAACTCATGTCAACGATGCGAGATCGCCGACTGAGAGGGTAATTTTTTTCCAAGCACTGGATTACCATGTTTTTTTACACAAGCATGACCACTTATTTATTATTTTTACACAAGGATGACCACTTATTTAAGAAGGAAGTCGTTCGAAGTAGTCCTGGCCATGGGCAGCCCGACCCGACGATTCACCCGGGCCGGGCCCGATCCTAGATTTTGAGCCCAAAGGCCGGGCTAGGCCTGGGCCTAGGCCCGCCGTTTTAGCGATTTACTGAAGGGGCCCGGTTCAAGGCCCAACAGTCTTTTACACGTGCGGGCCGGGCTTGGGCCTGATGCCCGGGCCGGGCTGGGCCTGGGTTTTCTGTGTCAGGCCCGGCCCGGCCCAAGGGATGGCCAGGTATAGTTCGAAGTGAGAAAAAGCTATTCTATGGGCCCAGGAGAGACACTAGTACTGCCGACATTTGGCCCAACATCTCACCACTGTGAAGAGTGCCTCCATTCCCGGCTAAGTTATTCTACCATTGCCGGTAGGTACCGCTATTACATCCACCGTTCCTCACTTTCCTCAAGATCCGTGCCACCAGCTTCCGTATAAGTTAGTAATCACATCGGAACATTTATACAATGGGAATACCTCTGTCCACATGTAGTATCTTTTGTGGATCACATCTCCAATTGATGCTCTACATGAATGTTCAAATTAATGAAGGTTAGTGTTGAAGTGATATAGTATTATTTAAACGAAAGGAAAAATGAATTTAAGTAATTAAATACCTGCTTAATTTCGGATGTTGCAACTCTCTTTAGCTTTTTTGGAGATGTTCTACGGCTGTTCCTTGTTGATTTTGACTGAGAGGATACATCACTATCACTCATGTCCAAACTACCTCCTTCATTAGAGTTAGTTCTCTGAAAGCTGGGTGATTTCCGGCGACGGCGTGCCGAATTAGTCATTTGTTAATCACATATTTAGAATTAAATATTCAGCTATTGCAGCTATAATTAATTGGGGTTAGAAAGACAATTAAGTTTTCAGTAAGTAAAACATTTCAGTCTAGTTGTATCTTACTGTAAATACAATATGATTTGAAATTTTTGAAATGTCCAGTACAGCTTATTATTTCAATAAGAACTGGACTACTGTAGAATAGTAAATTCATTGCAAGGAACAGATTGCATTATAAATATGTATTTCAACTAATCCAATAAAAGTGTTTGTTCTCTAGTAGCAACTGCCCTCAGAAGAGTGATTTCATTGTCAGGAACACATTTCAGTGCTAAAATAATATTTCAATAACAACTGAACTTATGTAGAAGAGTGATTTCATTGTCAGGAACACATTTCAGTGCTAAAATAATATTTCAATAGCAACTGAACTTATGTAGAAGAGTGATTTCATTGTCAGGAACACATTTCAGTGCTATAATATTTCAATAGCAACTCCACTCAGTAAAACTAAAAACACATTTCAGTGCTAAAATAATATTTCAAGAGCTACTCCACTCAGTACAACTACAAACACATTTCAGTGCTACCAATTTCATTGCTGCCCGTTTCAAATTTCAGAACAATCATCACATTACTAGGTGGTTTCACTGCAGTGCATCCATTTATCATTAGTCTTGCTGTAGAGAAGTTCTTCAATGGACAAGCTATCTGATTAAGGACTATACAAATGGGGATCTAAGGTTAGAAAGTAGGGCTATCTGATTAAGGACTATACGTATGCAGAATCAGAAACATAAATGAGGTATTTGTATCCCAGGCAAGATCCATAAAACCAGTGTGGTATACTCCGGTATTTTTCAAGATCTTTCCAAAAACAAATCAAAGGACAACAGGCAATGATAAGAGGGAAGAAAAAAGAGACAAAAATAGACGGAATATATTACTGTGAAGAACTAGACCAGAGGGCAGAGGAGGCGACCGAAATCACCACGGTCAAGCAAGCAGAACGATGCCCGGCCGGCGGGGAAAAGCACGGCGGATGGTTCATGGAGTTCCAAGGAAGAAGATGAAAGAGATGGGTTGTGGTCAAAACGGGAGGCGGCTGGGGTGGGTGGTGGGGGAGGGAGTAAAGAGAAAGAGTTAAAACAGGTGGGACCAAATGTTGATGCGACATAATGGTGAATACCGACGGGTAAAGCTAGAATACACTGGGATACAAAGATGTAGGCCATCCAGCAGCATGAATCACGAGGAAACATCAACGGTGGATGGTTCGCCGGTACATACCTCCACCGGTAGCAAGGAGTTTGCGCCTCCATTCCCCAATCATTCCTCGCCCCTCCTCTCCCCAAACCCTCGCCGTCATCACCTCCACCGGCGGCCATGGACGACCCGCAGGTTATCCTCGGCACCTCCAGGAGCGATATGCTCGCCTGCTTGGAGCGCGACGGCCAGGACCCTGCGACGCTGGACCTCGGCTCAAACATGATGCTCCACTTCGTGTAAAAGTACCTCCCGGACCCACCCGTTTCCCCCGCCGCACCCCTCTCGCTCGCCGGCGCGTCGTGGGTCCCCGACGGCGTCGACCGCATCAGCCGCCTCCCCGACGTGCTCCTCCGCAACATCATCTCCCGCCTCCCCGCCAAGGACGCCGCGCGCACCGCCGCCCTCGCCTCGCGCTGGCGCCCCCTCTGGCGCGCGGCGCCTCTCTCTCTTGTCGACAGCCACCTGCTTCCCGACGGCGGCGCGGCCGGGCAGTTCCCCATCGGCGTTCCCTCTCCCCGGCCAGTCGCCGCCGCCGTGTCCAGCGCCCTCGCGGCGCACCCTGGGCCCTTCCGCTGCGTCCACCTCACCCGCAGCAACATGGACGAGCACCGAGGCGAGATGGCGCGCTGGATCGACACCCTCGTCGCCAAGGGGGTCAAAGATCTCGTCTTTGTGAACCGCCCTTGCCGATTGACCTGCGCCTCCCCGCCACGCTCTTCAGCTGCGCCTCCCTCACCCGCCTCTATCTCGGCGTCTGGACACTTCCGGACACCACGGCCGTGCCGCGCGGCGCCAGATTCCCCAACCTCCGGGAGCTCGGCCTATTCATGCTCGAAAGAAGCCCAGTCCTCGAGTTCCTCCTCATCATGTGGAGCCAAACCGGAGTGCGCCTCCGCCTCGTCAGCCACAGCCTGCGGTGCCTTCAGCTGGCCTTCACCTACTTGGAGTACATCGACGTGGTGGATGCCCCTCTCCTGGAGAGGCTCTTGCAGTGCGAAACTGTTGGCGAGGGGGGGATGAAGTCCACCATGGAGCGCTCTGAGATCAAGATTGGGCGTGCACCTAATCTGCGTCCGCTGGGATATCTTCTGCCAGGAGAGCAACAGTTGGTGGTTGATAACTCCGATCTCGTGGTAGATACTAATTTAATTTGCATGTGTAGCTGTTCTGTGCCAATTAATATCTGTGATCTGAATTAGTTCATCTGTCCTTGGTGCATTGCAGGCTAGGAGCAGGGAGAGCATTGTCCCTACTGTCAATATTTTGGGCATAGAGGTGCAGTTTGGTGTCTGCAATGTTGTCAAGAAAGTGGCTGGCTTTCTCAGATGCTTCCCCAACCTGGAGACGCTCCATATCCATGTAAATTTGGTCAACTTCATGAGATACAGTTGCTGCATTGGCAATTTTGCAATACTAGTTGCTATGTTATATCTAGCATGGTCATAACTGATTATATATCTAGCATGGTCAGAACTGTGTATTAGATTAGTTTTAGTATCGTTGGCCTGCTGCTGCAGCATCATATGCAGTACTCACAGATTATTTGTCTAACATCAAACTCTGTATGCACTGTTTGATTTCATTTGCTTGCAGTCCCCTCCCATATCTGAAGAGTCCACTGGCAAGGTGAATCTCAAGTTCTGGCAGGAGGGCGGTCCCATCAAATGCATCCTGCAGAGCGTGAAGAAGGTGTTCTTCTACGAGTTCCAGGGGTCGAGAAGCGAGGTTGCTTTCCTCAAGTTCATCGCGGAGAGAGGGCGGGTGCTGGAGCGGATGGTGGTTGTGGTGTCCAGCAAGTGTTTCTCCTCGTCCTCGGTGGGTAATGCGGACGCCAAATTGATGTCTCTGATGAGCGCAAAGTGGAACAACAAAGCCTGCAAACTAGAGATATTCAGGAGCCGACGCGAGGACGCTGGAGGTCCAGTCTACTCCCACGAGCTAGCTTGTGATTTCGAGTTTGCTGACCCTTTTGACCTCCAGGACCACATGAAGCAGAAAGGGTCTCTGCAAGTTAATTAGTACTAGGTCTATGACAAGACTAGTGGTACCTATAGCTAGGCTTTGTGTTGTCGTAAGGACCTGGCAGCAGCTAAAAGAACCTATTTGGGGAGCTGTGGAATGCTTGTTTGTATGTGGGATGCTATGTGGTACTCTAGTGCGCAACTGGTATGTTGTTTCTAGTTTGTCCAAGTGCAACTTGACTATGTTTTGCAGTTGTTGCAGATAGCATGAGTTCACCATGTTTTCACTCTTGGCAGTTGTTGCAGTTAGCATGAATTATTTTGCTATGCATTGGGTTGGTCTCAGCTCGAAAGACTTCGTTGCCAGATTATGTCCGCCCCCGCAATGCTAATGCTACTGGGAGGAGTCCCTTCCCGGTGCCACGTTGTCTGACGGTCATTGGCCCGGGCGTCGTTGGCTTCCAGATGCAAAGAGGCCGCCGCAAGCCGGAGTTTTGGCTGTTGAGCTCCCATGCAGTGCAGGCGTTGATGTGCCTGATGGACCTGCCGGCATGACATTATGGAGTTGTTCAGCTTTGATATAGATCCACAGATCACAACACAAAGATGACTGTCCCTAGTTCACTGTTAGCTTAGCCGTTATTACTGTTTATGTATAGCTGACGGTCATTATGTCTGCCCCTGTTTTTCTATAGATAACAGTCATTTTGATCAATCGGGCGCTGTGTTGGTTGATCTATTCTTGTTTGTTACTGTAGCTGGGTGTGTTGTTTGAAGCCCTGACTTTTTCTTTTTACAGTCCGAAAGGAATTTCTGACCAATCCAATCTGAAACTGACGTACGTTCAGGGGTAGCATTACAAGTTTAAAATCATCCAAACGGGAGCAATTTCACAGTTATTCGTCAGCACCCAAGCTGTGGAGTGAAGTTATGCAGGGTGCTTCTACACTCAAGATTCATCAATCCAGCTGCACCTCATACATCAATACGTATATAATAAAATATGGATATCACTATTTTCAGAAACATAGGAGGGAGTATATAACAAAATATGGATATCACTATTTTCAGAAAGATAGGAGGCAGAGGAGTAGTACTCCAAGCTGGGATTTTTCTGAAATTGCACTTGTGGGCAATTGCACAACCGGATGTACTCCCTCCGCCCCAAAATGTAAGACAAGACCAGTCCTACATTTTGGGACGGAGGGAGTAGTAATTTGAAACCGATGCAATCACAACATACAGCGGAATCAATACAGTCCAAATAGCAGGCCCTAAACACAACACAGATCACAACCGTAATCCAACCAAATAAACTGAAACTCTGCCGAAATGTTTTGCCTAAATCAACGTACGGCAATTCCACCCAGCAGGGCCTAAAACCACAGCCCCAGGCTGCGACACTTGTATGAATTGTCCAAAATAGTTGTGCAATCAGTATGATTTCTGACGAGATGTTTCTGAAGTTCTTTATTTTTCGAAATGGTCAACCGGGGGGCTCCCCACCTGAATATATTTCAAAGAGTTTGTATAAACATGTGATCACAAATAAGTTCAACCACAACAGAACAGCGTGATCACAAAGAGCAGTCTTTTTTAGCCTGTGAGAGAACCAAGCAATTTCTACAATTATGGAGCGAAGTGTGCAAATGGCAAGAGAAACCCCGTTGAAAACCATTTGGTTTCTTGCATCCCAAATTTTCCAGAGCACAGTTCAGGAGAGCATGAACGCATTTAGTGTAGGAGGCAGGTGTGAGGGCCTTGCTGATGCACACAGATTACTGATTGGGTTGCAGCGAGGCCTGGCGCGCCAAACGCTTCTGGAAGTCGGACAGGTGAAGAAGAGATGATCTCTGTCTTCTCGTCAGTTGATCCAGGTATGCCAACCAAGTTTGTATAAACATGGTTGAACTTATTTGCAAGACCTGTAAAAATGACTGAAATTTGTACAAACATGTTTTTCTTACTCAAAACAATGAGATTTCATTGAAATGTTTGCTATGGAATCAGTGAAAGCTTACATGGTTAATCACTGAAGAAGAGTATGAAGTTCAAACCAAACATTATAACGAATTTATTTACTAATTCTTCATGAAGCCTATGTGAAAAAAGTATTGGAATGGAATTGAAATAAGATCTCCGGAACAAGGATGGAGGGAGCAATAATAGTAAGCACAAGGTCATGATCTGGATGCCAGAGGCAAGCTGGGCAGATTCAGCTGGTCTACGAAATATGAACCACAACAGATTAAATTCAACTCGTGGATATCTATCTTCTCGTTAGATCGAACCTGAATCGGATCGATATGCTGTCAAGTATGTAGTATATTTGAATGATTGTGTGCCGCTTCAATTGCAGTGCACTTGCTTCCTTCGTTTTTCCAGATTGGTCTGTGCTACTTCAAAAGTACTATTATGTAATCCATGTGTTCCACACATACTGTGCTCGGGACAAAAGAGCAAAATGACTTATATTTAGGAACAGGAGGGAGTACTATTTTGATTGTGTTGCAAATTTGCATATCAGTGATTACCACAAAGTAGATATATGTGGCCATTTTATTTTTACATGAGAGCTCCAGTGGTAACATTCTAGGGGGGTGCAGTTGACTGGATACTCTGCAAAATTTATAAGTCAATCGCTTGAGGTGACTGTGGCATTATTCATGCGAAAATCCCTTTTTCTACACACCACTGGACGATACCCTGAATGTTTTAAGGGTCCAGTTGGCAGGGAAATAGTTATTCCATTATAATTGTTTCGTGTTATGTCGGGAGGGCCTGCTTGGGGAGATGACACTCCCCAGCTGTCTGTCTACTCCAGAAGATGAAGAGAGGCCCGTCGGACGCGAACCGTCTGTCTGACGAGCAGATTCACCACGTCTACTTGCAGGTTGACAAGAAGCTGTTAATCGATGGCTACTACTACTACCACTACTACTACTAGCTATGCAATTAATTGTTAGCCTCACGATCCTGACAATAGTTGTTTTTCCATGATTCTTTGCGTGGTTACTATTTCACCAGTATGTATCTGCAACATTGTGTGCTAATCAATCCTAAATTTCCAGCAGATTAATTAACTGTTCTCTTTTCTCAATTTTATTAATAGGTCTGTATTTTTATTGTTGTTGAAATTTTCTATTGATCATATTCTAGATCAGCAGATTAATTAACTGTATTAATGCTGCTTTTGATCATATTCTAGATCAGCCTTAGCAACTCAGTATCCATTTAGTATTGTGTCCTCCTGACGGTATCAATGTCTATATATATTACCAAAAGGAGTAGTTTGGTCAGTTGTCTTCTATGGCATGGTGATAATGGTCTTTTGTTTGAGTTGCCTAAAGCTTGGTTGTGACTTGTGAGAGGTGATATCCCAGAAAAGAGAGTAGAGTAGCAATTTTTCCTTTGATCATAATTTAGCGAAGCACAATTTTTATTGCAGGTTTGTATAGTTACAGTTAACCAATATCATGCATCTCTCACACATTTTTACCTGCAAAGTAATTGCCGCATTGTTTGTAAGTAATTCCAAAGTAAGATGGGCCATGTGAAGAGTCAATATTTGCTCTCTTCATAATTGTGTCATTGCTTTTAGACCGCCCTGGTAGATAATGGATATAGTTTTATGATACGATCAGGCAATATAATTGTTCCCAATACACATATATTAATATAACCAATATTCAGGACAAAAAAGAGTGCAACCGACAGATACTGTCATCCGAGACAAATATTTTTTGACATATCATCGTGTAACTAACAGTTCAATGAGTGGATGGTCAATGTAAAAATGCTACAAAGAAAACGGTGCAGCAACGCGCGCGTCTGTTTCTAGTAAATAAGAAAGCGGCTAACCAGTTCTGACAGAAAATAAAACAGTGTAAGCACAAACAAACAAGGCTGATACCACAATAAAACCTTCCTGCATAGCTCATGCACCTGCCTTCCCACCCGAAATGGCGAGGTTTTGCGTCACTAAGAGAACAGCTGTCAAGAACAATACTCAGACAACTCCACAGGTTATGATGCTAAGGTAAGGTAACCGCGAGCAACCGAAACAGAAGGGGGTACAGGTGACATAACATAGTTCATACATAGTCTTAATACAGCTCATATAATAACTAGTGATCGAGTGGGCGGTGAGATAATATAGATGAGATCAATAAAACAAAGGGACAGGGTCTTAGTCTCTTAGAGGGATCCTTATAGTATCCATAATAATCCATAATCCTAAAATAAATAGAAGACAGGCAAAAGAAGACTAGACATTAACCGTGAAACATGATAATCCACTACACTCTCCATTGATACTCGGCACAATTCTCAGGTCAAACAGCTCTTGTGCAACCTCATGCTAGCTCCTTCCCAAAATTAATCACATAGCGTCATCTCCAGCACGCTTCTTGCTAGGGGCTTACAGCAACGGCATCCCTGATCGTTTCGGTATTCTCATTGGATCTGTCATATCAAATTCCACGTGTCTTCATTAATAGTTTGGGTAAGATTAACTGATCCATAGACAATTAGCACGAATATAACCAATATCTTATACATTTCCAAGCAGAAAGACTAGTGAAAAAAGACCAAATTTGATAACCATGTGACTGTAAGATATCCGAATCTCAAAGCAACTGCTCCCTCCGATCCATATTAATTGTCACTGATGTAGTACAAATCAGCGACAATTAATATGGATCGGAGGGAGTATAAAAAAAAGGGTATTTTTGTACTTCCAGTGGTCAACACTAATCCTGATCCCCCTGGAAAAAGCCCGGCAATAATGATTAAATTAGTAGATCTACGCAACCGGTTGTAATTTGCTTCAGTTACAGAAGTCAATTGATCAAAATATTACCCAGCATGAGGTTACTGGATGATTTGCGTAGCGGCCAACCAGCCATACGCACAGAAATCCAATACTACTACAACTCATTATGATTTCCAACCTCTTGTTTTACCGAAAGCAAGCCTCGAAATTATGCTCTACTATGTCAGAGGAGAAGTGTGAATTGTTCTGGTGAGAATTTCACTCTTAGCATCCCCACACTGCTGGCATTTGACTTGCGTACTGGCTGCATACCAGGTCCAATCTCATTTGCTACACCTATATAACGTGTTTAAAACCTCGCTGGGTTCTTGCCGAATCAGCAGTGCCAAGCCGCGTCTACTAGACCTGTCTTGGGATGAATGGTACCATGGCCTAGGAAATGTTAGTTCAGTTGGATTCAGATTATCCACCCAAAACCCTACACTATCTGTGTGGGTGTGATATGATGATGATACCAATAAAAACAGCATTATAATATGGTAATTTAGCATGTACTGGGAGTAACAGAATAGCGGTGAAAATGAGTTACCTAGAGCAGGTTTGAGATGTGCGGAGATCCTACTTGCCTCGTAGCCCATGCCTAAACCAAGAGTCCTCTTGGCGTCAAACAGGTCCACTTCCTTAACAGTCTTGTTCCTCATATCAAGAGCAAGCACCCATGCTGTGTGGTGGCTCAGGCGGTAGTCAATCTTGGCGAGGAAGTAAACAATGTCATCATCCTGCAGGCTGAGGCTGGGCAGGCCAACATGGAGAGTCGACAAGGTTGGGAGGGGAGCCTTGATGCCAGCATCGACCATCAGCTTATCCAGCGCTGATTGAGGGCGTAGACGGGTTGATCTAATGCGGTGACCCACGGCCCAATCTGTAGGGGAGAAGCTGCTCGTCCTGATGCTCCATGTGACAGCCTTCCAATGATGGGAGGTTTTAGAGCAGCTGTCGAAGTGAACATGCATGTCGACAAACTTGATGAAGTTACCAACGACGGCAATGTCCCGAACAGACCTTGGATCGCCACACCCAATTTCCTCTATGGGCATGATGGGCTTGGGCAGCTCCAGGCAGCGGAGCTTGGGTTGTTGGTCGAGGACGTCGCAGAAGACGATGCCCCGCCATAGATCGACCCAGGCCACGGTGCCTCTGTCTCCTCCTATGGTGAGCGTCTTGGATGTTGCGTGGCGGGGTGGATAAGAGTTGACCACCACCTGCTTCTTGCTCCAGGTCTTGGTATCAGAGTGATACATGCAGAGGTGAGAAGTTTCGGGATCTCCAAACTGAAGAGCTTGTGCGGCAACGACGTAGGTGCAGTCATGGTGGTGCTCCTGGCCGTGGCCATGGCCATGGTGGCGTAGGGCGGCGTGGCAGGGGCGGAGGGCTAAGCCACCGCCGTCGTCATGGGTGGTGGTGGTGGTGGTGGTGGTGGTGCGTTTGCAATGCTGGCTGCACTTGCGCACGATGGCAAGCGTGTACTCGTTGAATTCGTGTTGGCGGCCCGGGTGGGGGAGGTGGTGGAGCTTGGCGGCGCGGGCGTCGTAGACAAAGTATTCTCGTTTGCTGAGCAAGACGCAATGGGAGGGACGGGTACCGACGACGGCCCTTAGGATGAGGAGGCTGCCGTCGGTCTCTGTGGTCAAGATTTTGGGCTCGAGGGGGAACATGGTGGGGTCCATGTCGGTGGCGTGAAAACATAGGTAAGAGACGAGCGGCGGAGCGACGGGGTAGAAGGTGACCTTGATGGGGCCCTTGAGTTTGGATCCCATTGCCGGGAACTCCGCGGTGGTGGTGGCGGTGGTGGCGTTGTCGCGGTCGGCCAAGTAGGCGAATTGGTCGATGAGGACGGAGGGCCGCCACTGGCCGTCGTCGTCGGGGTAGCCATAGGCAGGGGGAGGCATGGGCCAGTGTAGGGCCTCCTCCTCGCTGTCGGTGTCCATCCAGTCCTCACCTCCGACGACTTTCTCCTCACTTGAGTCGGATTCCTCCTCCTCACTTGCGTCCATGGATCCCAGTCCCAGATCGACCGCCTTCATGGTCTCCGTCATCTTGGAGCTCTTCATCTCAGATCGATTAATTTGATTGCCTTCTTAATTAAAGCTTCAGTGCGCCAATCGATCGATCTGTCTTATCTTAGGGGGGGTGTGTGGATGAATTTAAGAGGCGGAAGGGGAGGCTTAGTGGCAACCGGAGTCGGAGTCGGAGATTGCAGTCCGTCCGGCCCTCCCTCATGGACTCAGCCCATTTACGTTTTTTAGTTTTAATCGTCAAAAAAATGGATGCCCTTGCCTAGATTCGAGCCTCAGCCCTCATGCACTATGTCTGATCACAAAAACCATCTGGGACAGCATATCTAGTTAGCCTACTAGCCTTATTTTCTTCTTCTTGTGCGGGAAGCATAACGCGAAGAGAAAAACACAACACCTTCACTCTTCAATTGATGTTTTTTTTGCATGGTTTTCTTTAGGATTTCTAGTTTTCCTGTTTCGTTCATAAAATACTATTGTATTTTTAAAAATTGTACATAAATATCAAAAAAATGTTCATGCCTTTCAAACTTGCCCAGAATATCAAAATACGAACAGTATTTTAAAAAATAACAAAATTTTGAACACTAACATTTTTTGAAAAACATTAACAAATTTGGAATTCCAGAAAAAATAGACAAATATGAACGAAATTTGAATTCTGAAAAAAATTAAATATATGAGAAATAGAAACAATAAACATAATAAAGGAAAAGTCAAAGAAGACAAAAAAATAAACAAGAGAGAAGATAAAAATAAAAATAAAAACACGGTTCACTACCTCCGAGAAGGTCCCAAAACAGGAAAAAAATGGCTGGGCAGTCGAGGTTCCCAAAACCAAGAAAACTTTTTTGCAAATTTCCTTAATGAACTTTTTTTTATTTTTTGTGAAAATTTTCAAATCCATGAATATTTTTAAAACAATTGATGAACTTTTTCAAATCCGCGAGCTGTTGGACCGGCCCAACACGCACCCGACGAGAGCAATGTCGCCGTCTAGTTGGGCCAAGTCCTATGTGTTTTATTTTATTTTCTATTTTTTCATTTGATTTCTTATTTTGTTAATTTATTTTTCTCTTTTATGCAAATTAACAATTTCTGACAAAATATGCAAGTTGCGACACGTCCGGCCATTTATCTACATTTTTTAACCGAGAGAACTCCAGAAAAGATCAAATTTGTCGAAACCTAAACAACTTGGCATGGTGCGTTTAATCGGTCATATAAGATCATGGGAAGATTTAGGGTGAGTTAATGGATGCCGCAAAAACATGCTCTCAAATGGACCCTTCTCGCCTACCCGAACACTCTCTGTTGAACATGATCTATTTTTGGACATGCATGAAATCACCCCAACCTTTTCCAGTAGGTGTGCATGCCCATGATAGGCATCCATGTCAGGTTTGAATGAATTTCCCACACTGTATGCATGTTGTGTCACGTCCGGCCATTTACCAGCCCGTTTTCATCGAGAAAACTCTAGAAAATGCAAGAATTGTCGAAAACTTAAACAGCTTGACATGGTGCCTTGATTCGATCATAGAAGGAGGTTAAAAAAATTAGGCCTTTTGAAGAATGTTGAGAAACAACGTACCCTCAGGTAGAGCCTTCTAGACAATCCGAACACCCTCCATTAAACATGATCTACTTTTGGACATTCTTAAAATGACCCCAACCTTTTCAAGCAGGTGGGCATGACCATGGTAGTCATCCATGCTAGGTTTGTATGATTTCTGACACCGTATGCAAGTTGCGATACGCCCGCCCATTATCAAGCGTTTTTTTACCAAGAAAGCTCCGAAAAATGCAAAACTTGTTGAATATCAAAACAACTTGGCATGTTGCCTTGAATTGGTCATACAAGGCATGAAAAGAATTGGGGCCATTTCAAGCATGTCCGGAAACAACGTGCTCTTAGACGGAGCCATCTCGCCTACTCGAACACCTCCGTCGATCATGGTCTAAGTTTTCTTTTTCCATCTTTTGTAGTGCGTCAAATATAACGCTAAAAAGAAGGACTCTGGTTTTCCTTTTCAACCGGGCTGGGTTTTTTTTCGATTTTTACATGGGTTTCTATATTATTTTCTTTTATTGATTTAAAAAAAATCATCAAAATTTCAAGTTACGTTCATCGATTTTGAAGAAAAGTTCATTGATTTGGAAAAAAAATCATAAAATTTATAAAAATCCATTGATTTAGAAACAAAGTTCATCAATTTATAAAAAAGACCAACAAGTTTCAAAAACAAATTGCCAACTAGCGAAATAGTTCATGAATTTGTGAAGAAAACCGATCAATTTTGGAAAAAATAAAGTTCATTGATTTGGAAGAAAAAAATCAATAATCTGAAAATTTGTCGTCATTTTTGAAAAAAAGTCACGAATTATAAAAAGTTCACGTATTTAAGAAACAAAAAAGAAAAGAAAAAAACAAACAGAAAATGTTGTGCTTTTCCAGTATTGTATTTCAAGTATAAAAAATCTTACTTAACACTTGATGTCCGGTTGTCTAGCTGGTAATTGCGGCTGTGCTAATTGTTGAAGGACCTAGGTTTGAATCCTGTAGCACGCAACTTCTTTTGCGGTTTAAAAAAGAAGTTGAATGTGCTGAATGGGCCAGCCCAGGACGGCAGCGTGTGCACACGGCATATACGTGATTCTCAAAAAAAAGGACAGCGCATACGTGAAGAGTTTATAAATTATGACTATCATACCCTTACTTATGAAGAGGTATGGGCTAATCTGAGACGTCCTTGTGTTTAGGGGGGGGTACCGAAGCAGAAGTGTTTATATAAAGTGGGCCTTTTTTTTACTTTTCCTTTCTCCCTTCTAAAAGGTCAATAATCATACAGAGCTTTTATCCTCGCTCCGCTCCAAAATATATGGTTTATTTTATTTTCTTCAAATAGTCCAGCTTCTCCAAGTCAAAGTATACAAGGTCAATGAACGTCTCCAAGCAGCTCGAAGCAAAATCCGTGCTTTTTTGTTGCGTCGGCACTTATATCCAAACTACAATTTAGGTTACCCGTCTTGCAAACAATGAATTCGGTTTTTCGCTGTCTCTACCAGAGAAAACAACACACACAATCCATCGGTGTGTAGTTCCAAACTATCAACACACATTTCTTTAATTTTGAATCCAGATTTGCCTATACTTTTACATTAGATAAAAAGGAGATGCATCTGAAAAATTCCATACTTCCTTTCAGAAAAATTCCTGCAAAGCACAAAAACACTAGAAAACATAAAACTGGCCTTTGGCACTAGATTAACAGGTTAGCCCAAATAAATATGATATAGTAAATGATTAAACACAAGGCCACACATTTCTTTAATTTTGAATCCAGATTGGTCTATAGTTTTAGATTGAAAAAAAAGGAGATGCATCTACAAAAAAAAAATTGCATAACAACACTTGGCGTCTTCAAGCAGCTCGAAGCAAAATCCGCACTTTTTGTTGCTTCGGCACTTATATCTGAACTACCCCCTTCGTCCCAAAATAAGTGTGTCAACCTTAGTACAACTTTGTACTAAAGTTAATACAAAGTTAAGACACTTATTTTGGGATGGAGGAAATATGATTTAGGTTACCCGTCTTGCAAACAATGAATTTGGTTTTTCACCGTCTCTACCAGAAAAAACAACACATACAATCCGTGTGTACTTCCAAACTATCAACACACATTTCTTTAATTTTGAATCCACATTTGCCTATAGTTTTATATTAGATAAAAAGGAGATGCATCCGGAAAAATTCAATACTTTCCTTTCTGAAAAATTCCTGCAACGCCCAAAAACACTAGAAAACATAAAACTGACATTTGGCACTGGATTAACAGGTTAGCCCAAATAAATATGATATAAATGATTAAATAGAAGGGTACACATTTCTTTAATTTGGAATCCATATTAGTCTATAGTTTTATATGAGAAAAAGGAGATGCATATGCAAAACAAAATATTGCATAACAACACTTAACCTCTTCAAGCAGCTTAAAGCAAAATGTGTACTTTTTGTTGCATTAGCACTTATATCCGAACTATGATTTAGCTTTCATCCTCGCTCCGCTCCAAAATATATGGTGTATTTTATTTTTTCAATAGTCAAACTTCTCCAAGTAAAAATATACAACGTCTCCCAGCTGCTCGAAGCAATATCCGTACTTTTTGTTGGGTCCACACTTATATCTAAACTACAATTTACGATACCTGTCTTGCCAAAGAATTCGGTTTTTCTCTGTCTCTTCCGGAAAAAAAATAAAACACACACAATCCATGGTGTGTAGCTCTAAACTATCAACACAAGGTCACACATTTCTTTAATTTTGAATCCCGATTGGCCTATAGTTTTATTATAAAAAAAGGAGATGCATCTAGAAAACAAAATATTGCATAACAAGGACACTGGATGTCTCGAAGCAAAATCCGTACTTTTTTGCATCACACTTATATCTTTTCTACTTCTAAAGATTTGAGTTGGTGTTGAGTTCACTCACCCATCCACACTCCTTCTATCCATGGGACCCACCTGGTGGTAAAAATATGAAGCAAATAGTACTCACCCATTCACCTTCCTCCTCCTTCTATCCATGGACCCACCTAAATAAAATATAGAGCAAATCACTCATATCTTGTGCAATCTTGTTATGACCAAGTATCTATGCTTTGGTTGTTGTGTTCAAGGAATAAGAACAAACTCAACATATCCTTTGCCAATTCCTTTAACATGAATCTTACTCTTGTTAGTTTGGATGAATAAATGTTGTTCCTTGCAAAACTAACCCATGTAGGAAGAAAAGCTTCAAATGGACAAGAGATGCTCCCAACTCAGTTCATATGAGCATCCACTACAAGTTCAACTACATGATCAAGTTCAACAACAAACCCAAGGTATGTCCTCACATCTTCGAGAAGTTTTGCTCCAAGACATGAATCAGAGCAACTCAACAAGATGTGAATACATTGACACACTTAAAGGAAAAATGGTAACCCCATTTTTACCTTAACAATGAGTATGACCTATGATCAAGTGATCTCACTTGACTCCTAAGTCAAATATCCTCTAACATAGGTGACTTTGTCGTCGACCCCCTCTAGATGAAGTTCTCTAGTGTTTCTTCTTCTTAGTTGCATTTCTTTTGTAATTCTTTTGCTACGAGTGCTTTCTCCTTTTAAATCAAAAAACAAACTTCCTCTAGATCCTTTTCTTTCTTTGTATTTCCTTCAGTTTGCTCTTGGTTAAATTCATTTCAAATCCTATTCAAATTCCTTGAAAAATCCTTGTGAGAAACTCTATTGCAAGTGAGCTGAGTTGACAAATTTTTTCCTTCTGCATTGAACTCGGTCACTTCGATTAAAAGCTTCTCAGTTGGACCGAAGTACAAATCAACCTTGTACATAGTTCATCAGTTCCACCAAAATGGACTAATTCAGCTCCACCATTGTGCTCAACTATGACTTCACCATCTCAGGGTCATCGATCAACATAAATCGGCACTGCCGATTTAACTGATGAGAGGATATTTTGCCAAATATATTATTTCTCCTTTCCAGCTCCACTCAATGATTCATTCCCTCTATCTGCATCTGACGTTGCATTATGCCTAGTTGTGCCTCTCTAGGACCACACTCATTTGACTCACAACCTTGAAGCCTACCCTTCTTGGAAATAGATGTCAAAGGGGAGAGAGATGCACATCAAAGCTTATCTTCATAGAGAGATGCACATCAAAAACTTACCATCTTTAGTGCTATTTTAGGAAAGGGAGAGAGAGATGCACTATCATAAGAGGAGATAATTCACATGTCTCTAAGAGGGGAGAGACGTGTTAATTTGAGTCTCTTGCTCTAATTTTATTTTGCTCTGATTTTATCTCACCCTACCTACTCCCATTATCCAATGCTAGATTCAGGGGGAGAGGAAGCTTATGTTGAGGAGAGAAAAATCCTTGGAAATTTATTGCAAATCTTCAATTCTTTGGGGGACATGTCTATATTTAAATTGAGTACTCACTCTCTGATACTCATCAATTACATGTCATCCCAGTCTAGGAATTCTTGTGGATCTTGAAGTCTCTTTCTTGATTAAAGTTCTCTTGTGTTATCTAACCTTGTTTTCTCAAGCTTATCTCTTCAAGAACAAGTTCAAGGACCACAAGGTAAGTATATGCATCTCACTCATGTGCATGATGATCTCGTGCTTTTGCACATATTGTTTGCAAGAGGGAATCATAAACATGAAGGTACAACTTTGATCTTTTTGCTCTAATGCATATAGCCAAGATACATGTAACTCATTACTCATTATGTCATGTTGTGCATTCACATGTCTTCAAATTCTATCATATACATGACTGCACACATGCAGGGGGAGCTTATGCAAGTTACATGTTTCTTCAAAGCTTTAATGTATGTTGTCATTAATTACCAAAAGGGGGGAGATTGAAAGCACACGTGCTCCCTTGGTGGTTTTGATAATTAATGTCAACATATCTTTTGTTGGGCTAATAGTTCTATCTAGTATATTTCAGATAAGTTCAACAGTGGCATGGCAAGGAGAAGAGGATGTGCCCCCCTTCAAAATACTAAGGACATGGATTGGAAAAAGCTCAGGACTCTACATTTTTGTTTAAGTGATCTAAGATCACATTGAGTCCATAGGAAAGACAATACTATTAAAAGGGGATGAGGAATGATCTGTTTGCTCAAGTGCTTAGTGATATTACTCCAAAACCCTCGGCCACTTTGTCTATTCTAATCTATCCAAAACCCTAAATTCCAACTCGGTCCCACCAAAACATACCTATCCGGACCCACCGAGTTCTTCCGAGTTTTGCAATCGGTGCCACCGAGATGGCATGGAAACTTTCTGTTGCTTATTGCACTTATTTCGGTATTACCGAGATGATGCAATCGATGCCACTGAAGTGAGGTTTTACCCTACCATTGCACATCGGTTGCTCTGAGATGTTTCCAGTCGGTCCCACCGAGACTCCTAACGTTCATATCTTTCACACAGGTCGGTGCCACCGAGAATTATGATCGATGCCATCGAGTTGAGTCAAAAGTGTGCAACGGTTGGATTTTGTGTGGAGGCTATATATACCCCTCCACTACTCATTTTCTGAGAGAGAACCATCCACTCATGTGTTGAGATCAAGAGATTCCATTCCTACTACTTGAACCTCGATTTCTAGCCTTCCCCAAGTTGCTTTCCACTCAAATCCTTCTTCCACCATAGCCAAATCTGAGAGTGAGAGAGTTGAGTGTTGGGGAGACTATCATTTGAAGCACAAGAGCAAGGAGTTCATCATCATCGCACCGTCTATTACCTTTTGTAGAGTGGTGTCTCCTAGATTGGTTAGGTGTCGCTTGGGAGCCTCCGACATGATGTGGAGTTGAACCAAGAAGTTTGTAAGGGCAAGGAGATCGCCTACTTTGTGAAAATCTACCCGAGTGAGGCAAGTCCTTCATGGGCAATGGCCATGGTGGAATAGACAAGGTTGCTTCTTCGTGGACCCTTCGTGGGTGGAGCCCTCCGTGGACTTGTGCAGCCGTTACCCTTCGTGGGTTGAAGTCTCCATCAACATGGATGTACGATAGCACCACCTATCGGAACCACGCCAAAATCTTCGCGTTTCCATTGCGTTTGCACACTCCATTTCCCATCCCTTTACATTCTTGCACTTGCATGCTTTATTCTTTTTGTTGCCTATACTCTTGCATTGCTTGTGTGAAATGTTACGTATGCTCATTATTATGTGCTAAACTTAACCTTAACTTGAAGAATTGTAAAAACTGTCACTTTGACTTGTTAAGGGTCTATTCACCCCCTCCAGACCCCTCTTCTTGATCTTTTAGTCTACCCCTTATTATATAAGAGGTCTAGGATACAAGCGTCCTATTAGGACACGACTCCCTATCATGTCTAAACACAATACAACTCAAAGTCCAACTGTAATCTACCTTATACACTATATTCAACACAATTCCAACAAAAGCCAATGGAAAACGTGTGCACAAATTAATCGTAGCTAAAGCATGATCCAATCTAACTCGACAATAATCACTATTTTGAATTTTCCTCTCAAAAGTTTAGTCCAGTCCATTATAGCCCAAGCCGACATTGAGTACTTCTCTAAATGCATTTATGTGACCCATGTCGTGCTGATTTGAACCAAATTGCTCTTCTCGCATCAAAACCTCGTTTAAATCTCCAATGCAAAGCCATGGAAGATCACAATCGGCCTTCAAAAGGCGCTTTTATATATCTAGCTCCTAATAGCCTCTGCATACCAACATCTTAGCCTCCATGGCTCCGTCCTTGTCTTTTTCAAAGTCATCATATCTATGTGATATTTTTTAAAAAATCCTTAATTCCAAATCAAACGATCTCCTCCAATAAATACATAGACCTCCGTTGTGGCCACTACTATCCAGTCCATAGGTACCATTAAAAGCCAGAGTTCCAACCAAGCCTTCCACATGGCACTTCGCGATTTGCGTCTCCACCTCACAAAGAATCATCGGCGCGCTCTCCCACATGAGGTCGCACAACACATAAACTATCGTGGGGTCGCCTAGCCCGCGATAGTTCCAACCTAGGATAGTCATTAGGCCTAGCGGTCCTCCTTGAGGGAGATCACCGATGCTGCCAAGGATATGTACTGGGTGGTGGTAGTCATATCACACCCTTTACCAGAATAATCACATGCTCCGTTGTCCCGTCACCTGCGAGGTCGAGTTTTTTCCTTGTTGTGTTCCCATCTTCTCCTTTCTCCTCATCTCCCTCATCAACCGGCTTTAGGGGAGTAGACACCATATCTAATTCATCGACGTCATCACAAAGACCAGCATCCCGAGAAGATCTCTTCCTTGGTATTGTATAATGTTTCGTTATTCTTCCCCTTCCTTTGCCCTGCCTTCCCTCAGAGCCCGCATGCCTCCCTACGGCAACGCATACACCACCGCTCTCCTCTAAGCAATCGTCCATCAGCCAAACCACTTGTATTTCAGATCCCACCACTACCACACTCCTCATGTTCATGACCCATCAAACCATAGATCTCATAGAAGAAAGGAATATTACTTGTTTGGAAGCAGACGGAGACCTTCACCTTGGACAAGTAGTGGGGTGAAGTAGGTCAGAGGTTCAGCAACAAGGACACATGCTTGAACCCTCATCATACGACAATCTCGGAGCCAGCTGAATCTCTCTAGCCTTGTCGATGCGCTGTGCGAGTTGATCCACAACAGGTTCTTTCTGATACGGATCCCGATTCTTGTATATCTGTGCCTAGACATGGAAGCCATCTTGGTTTATTGACACTGTATTTGTGCACCCATCATCGCCATCGACAAGCAAGCCAAATCATTGAAAATCCCAGGTGCTACCAAGAACCATTTTTTCCAGTCACTAAAACAATACATCTGGAAGACAAACAAGTCGTCGCTCGTTGAGAGGAGTGTGGTCAATTGACCACACAGGTTTTTGGCAAATCCTTGGTACACAAGTAGAAATCATGTATTTTTTTAATAAAATTGGTGAAAACACATTTATTTGACATCACGGATTTGAAATGATATCACAAACTTCTGATCCTAGCACCGCCACTGTTCCTCAACCGCCCCCATGTACTTTGGGGTTTATGCTAGGTCTCAAGTGAATTTTAGAGTTTTTAAACATCACATCCGTGGTAACCGGACAATCAGTGTTCAATCTCTCAATCGTCATCCATCGGTCTCGACCTTGTATTGCTTCTTATCTTCTTCCCGACAACAACTTCATCGGGCTCATCTTTCATTAGCTCTAGATGCTTGAGCATCTTAAAACAGAGACCAAACACCTTGGGCCTCCACGGCTCCACCCCACAAAGTGGCGGCGCCAAGGAGATGGCAGTTTTATGTGAAACTCTCGCCAGGAACGGAGATCACCGCCGAAGAGGTAGAAACCCTAACGAGGAGGGTCACAATCGCTTCTAGAAATTAGAAAATTAGTTCTTTTAATCAAGAAATTACTTCCTCCGTCCCATAACGTAAGACATTTGTCGGAGTATAAATTAGTGAACAAAACAGTTTTGGAAGTGGGAGAAGCCACTTATTTAAGAGGAAGTCGTTGGAACTGAAAAGAAGCAATTAAATGGGCCCGAAGGGATTCCTTCTTCCGACATTTGGCCCAACCTAACCAGCAGCTCACCAGTCACCACGCTCCTCAATAATTCCTCCCCAAACCGAAACCCTCGCCGGCGCCGCCACCTTCCTCCCTCTCCACCGGCGGCCATGGACGACCAGCAATTTATCATCGGCGCCTCCGGGGGCGTCTCAGTGAGCGATGTCCGCGCCAGCATGGAGCGCAACGGCGAGGACCCTGCGACGCTGGATCTCGGCTACAACATGATGCTCCACTTCGTGTACGGCTACCTCCCGCACCCGCCCGTCTCCCCCGCCGCGCCCCTCTCCCTCGCCGGCGCGTCCTGGGTCCCCGACGGCGTCGACCGCATCAGCCGCCTTCCCGACGTCCTCCTCCTCAACATCCTCTCCCGCCTCCCCGCCAAGGACGCCGCGCGCACCGCCGCCCTCGCCTCACGCTGGCGCCCGCTCTGGCGCACGGCGCCCCTCGCTCTTGTCGACAGCCATATGCTGCCGGACGGCGGCGCGTACGGGCCGCAAATCCTCGGGGCTCCCTCTCCCCGCGCCGTCACCGCCGCGGTGTCCAGCGCCCTGGCGGCGCACCCGGGCCCCTTCCGCTGCGTCCACCTCACCCGCACCACCATGGACGAGCACCGAGGCGAGATTGCGCGCTGGCTCGACACCCTCGTCGCCAAGGGGGTCCAAGAACTCGTCTTTGTCAACCGCCCTTGGCCGCTAGACCTTCGCCTCCCCGCCACGTTCTTCAACTGCGCCTCCCTCACCCGCCTCTACCTTGGCCTCTGGAGGCTCCCGGACGTGGCCGCCGTGCCGCGCAGTGTCAGCTTTCCCAACCTCCGCGAGCTCGGCCTCTGCTGCTGTGTCATGGAGGACCGTGATCTGGCCTTCATGCTTGAAAGAAGCCCCGTCCTGGAGTTCCTGGCCATCATGGGGAGCCAGACCGGAGTGCGCGTTCGCCTCGCCAGCCGCAGCCTGCGCTGCGTTCAGCTCGGCCATACCTTCTTGGAGGACATCGACGTGGTGGACTCCCCTTGCCTGGAGAGGCTCTTTCAGTGGGAAGCTGCTCCCACGGGCGAGATCGCTGCCCCCAATCAGCGCTCCAGTATCCGCTCTTGCAGGATCAAGATTGGCCATGCACCTAAGCTGCGTCTGGTGGGATACCTTCACCCAGGAGGGCAAGAGTTGGGGATCAGCAACACCGTCATGGTGGTATGCAGCTATGTCAACCATACTGATAATTTGCATGTCACTCAATTAACAATCCCCAGTTAGTTTATCTGTTTCAGTTTCCTTGGGTGAATTGCAGGCTATCAATAATGCCAATGTGTGATCTCATCTGACTTAGTTTCTCTGTCCTTGATGTTGGGATGCATTGCAGGCTGGGAGCAAGGAGAAGATTGTTCCTAGTGTGCAGATTTTGGCCATGGAGGTGCAGTTCGGTGTGCGCAATGCTGTCAAGAAAGTGCCTGGCTTTCTCAGATGCTTCCCCAACCTGGAGACGCTCCATGTCCAGGTAAAGTCGGTAATTCTATTTGCAATTAATATAGTGGCTATAAGTATGTGGCATGGTCTGAACTATGAATCAGATTAAATTATACGATTGCTGGCCTGCTGCTGCATGATATGGACTGCAGTACTCCCTCCGTAAAGAAATATGTATAAGAGCATTTAGATCACTAATGTAGTGATCTAAACGCTGTTATATTTCTTTACAGAGGGAGTAACCGATAAGATCCCTAAACGATGTACTTGCTGATCGATTTCATTTGCAGTCCTCCAAAATATCTCAAGAGTCCACTGGCAAGGTGAATCTCAAGTTCTGGCAGGAGGGCGGTCCGATGAAATGTGTGGCGCAGAGCTTGAAGAAGGTGTTGTTCTACGAGTTCCAAGGGTCGAAAAGCGAGGTTGCTTTCCTCAAGTTCATCGCGGAGAGAGGGCGGGTGCTGGAGAAGATGGTGGTCGTGGTGGCCAGCGAATGCTTCTCTCCGGTCGGTAATGTGGGTGCCAAGCTGAAGCCTCTGGTGGGCGCAAAATGGAGCAGCAAAGCTTGCAAGCTCGAGCTCGTCAAGAGCCGATACGAGGAGGTGGGATGCCCAGTCTACTGCCACCAACTAGCTTGTGATTTTGGGTTTGCTGACCCGTTTGACCTCAAGTACCACGATAAAGTATCTTTGTCAGTTAATCAGTAATCCTAGCTGTTTCACAAGAGGCTAGTGGTACCTAAGCTAGCTAGATTTTGTGTTGTTGGAGCTGGCAGCAGCCAAGAAACCTAGCTATTTGGCGAGCTGTGGAATGTTTGTTTGTGCTAAGTAGAGAGTTGTATGTGGGATGCTATGTGGTACCTACTGTAGTGCGCAACCGGTATGCTATTTCTGGTTTGTGTTTGTCCAACAGCAACTTGACTATGTTATGTTGCTCTTGTTGTTGTGAGCATGAATTATTTTGCTATGTTATGTTGGTCTCACCTCCAAAGAGTTTTCTTTTTTCAAATTATGGCTGCCCCTGCTAGTGGGAGGAGTTCCTGCCCGACGTCCGTGATGGGCGTCGTCGCAAAGAGGCCGCCACAAGCCAAGAGTTTTGGGCGTCGATGTGCCTGATCGACCTGTCAGCTGCCTGCATGACATTATGGAGTTCTTCAGATTTGATAGATCAGAGAGCCCTAGCAGTTCACAGGTGCCCAAGATGAGCAGATCGCCGACCCTGCATGCAGTTGAAGATGAGCAGTTGATATATAGATTCTGTTGCCAAAATGGCAATAATTTTTTATTTTTCTGAAATTGCACTTCTTGGGAATTGCGCGACCGGATCTAGTCATTTGAAACCAATGCAATGCAATCACAAGTCACAACACGCAGCTAGCAGAATTAATACAGTCACAGCAGCAGGCCCTAAACAGACCACAGCAATCCTACCCAGGGGCAGGGGGTTAAAAATCAACTGAAACTTTGTAAGATCCATCCCAGGGGACTGTGGAATGTCTTGTCTAGCCGGTGGATTCTCTCCTGAGCCGGCCGCCACCCCGTCACCAACAGCCGCAACACTTGTATGAATTGTCTAAAATAGTTGTGCAATCAGTATGAATTTTGTTGAAAATGACTGAAATTTGTATAAACATGTTTGAAATCCTAGATATTGTGTGTATTCGTGAGAATTGATGTGAACGTATATTTCGGAAAACAGTTGTGCAAATCAGTATGAATTCTGTCGAAATGCTTCTGAAGTTTGTTGGAAGAAGCATTAGATGTTTCCGGAACCAATTGAAACATGGTCGAACTTACTTGTGAGACTTTTAAAAATGACTGAAATTTGTATAAACATGCTACAAATCCCTAGATATTCTGTGTGTATTCGTGCATCGGAATTTGTGTGAACGTGTTTCTCATACTCAAAACAATGAGATATCATTGAAACGTTTGCTGTGAAATCACTGAAAGCTTATATGATTAATCTCTGAAGAAGAGTATGAAGTTCAAACCAAACATTATAAATAAGTTATCTACTAACTATTTGTGAAGTCTATGTGAGAAAAGGTATTGGAATGGAACTGAAATAAGATCTCCACGACAAGGATGGAAGCAAGAAATGGCAATAATAGAAAGCACAAGGTCGTGATCTAGATACAAGCTGGACATATTCAGCTGGCCTGCGAAAATATTGAACCAGAACAAACTAAATTCAACTCATGGATATCTAACTCTTCGTTAAATAGAAGCTGAATTGGATTGATTGATTGTGTGTAGCTTCAATTGCAGTGCACTTGCTACGTTCATTTTTCCAGTTTGGTATGTACTACTTTAAAAGTACTATCATCTAATCCATGTGTTCCATACAGTATACTCAGGACATAAGAGCAAAATGACATATCCATTTTGCGAAATAACCAATGACCTGGTCACATGACCTTAAAAAGACAAAGCCCCTCTCCAGAGTTGTTTTGGTACTCATCAGGTGAAGCTATTGTTCTTGTTTTGCGAAGATTTCACATATCTCTGTGCAACTGCAGTAATCAGTAATACTCCCTTCGTTTCTCAATATAAGCCTTTTTAGAGATTTCAATAGGGACTACATCCGGCCTCCATTTTCAATATAAGCCTTTTTAGAGATTCCAATATGCTCCGTATGTAGTCCATATTGGAATCTCTAAAAAGGCTTATATTTAGGAACAGAGGGAGTAACAATAGAAACAAGCAAAAGTCTGCGAAAATCAAAACTAAAGACCATAATTGCGGTAATTAATTAAAACTAATTCAAGCCGACAGTGAGACCAATCTAATTGCATAACAAATCGATTCATGCTAACAAAAAATTGGACAAACCAGAAAGATCTGGCACTAGAGTAGTAGATAGCCCTGCTGATTGGCTTGCAAGGTAAAAGACTTCAAGTAATTGGAACTAATATCTTTTATCTAATTCGATCTGTTACTTCTTCCACCAGCATCAAACAACCTCATCATGCACAAAGCTTGCCAGGAGAAATGCAGGTTTTTTAGCTCCTGTCTGTCATTCCCTACAACACAAAGTCTAGCTAGGTAGCAGTAGTCTTGCGCCACAAGAGGTACGGCATGCTGCTACAAATTAAGTTACGGAGATTGTTTCGCATTTGTAGTAGTACTTGAGGTCAAAGGGGTCAGCAAACCCCAAATCAGAAGCATGTCGGTGGCTGCAAATTGGACCTGCCACATCAATGAGTGGGCTCTTGAAGAGCTCAAGTTTGCATCCTTTGCTGTTCCATTTTGCGTTGGTCAGAGGCTTCAGCTTGGCATTCACACCATCACCTCCCAGAGATAAACATTCCTTGGCCACCACGACCACCATCTGCTCTAGCACCCGACCTCTCTCCGCAATGAACTTGAGGAAAGCAACTTCGCTTCTTGACCCACGGAACTCGTAGAAGAACAACTTCTTCAAGCTCTGCAGGACACGTTTGATGGGGCCACCCTCCTGCCAGAACTTGAGATTGACCTTGCCAGTGGACTCTTTAGGTATGCGTGGGGACTGCAAATGAAAACAATCGGCAGGACATATTAGCGCATACATAGTTCAGGGATCTTATCTATGAGGACATATCATGCTGCAGCAGGCCATCAATCGTATAATTAATCTGACTAATATGTTCATGGATCTTATCTATGAGGACATATCATGCTGCAGCAGGCCATCAATCGTATAATTAATCTGACTAATATGTTCATGGATCTTATCTATGAGGACATATCATGCTGCAGCAGGCCATCAATCGTATAATTAATCTGACTAATATGTTCATGGATCTTATCTATGAGGACATATCATGCTGCAGCAGGCCATCAATCGTATAATTAATCTGACTAATATGTTCATGGATCTTACATATCTATGAGGATGCAGCAAGTGTAGTGCAGTTAACCAATTTTACCTGGACATGGAGGGTGTTCAGGTTAGGAAAGCATCTGAGAAAACCAGGCACTTTCTTGACAGAATTGCGGCAACCGAATTGCACCTCTATGGCCAAAATCTGGACACTAGGCACAATGCTCTCCTTGGCCCCAGCCTGTAAATAATGCACCCAAGGACAGATAAACATCTGAGATTGGCATTGTTATTAATTGACACGGCAGAGAAGCAAATTAAATTAGGATGTACCACAATGATGGTGTTGCTAATCCCCAATTCTTGCTCTCCTGGCCGAATGTATCCCAGCACACGCAGGTTAGGTGCACGCCCAATCTTGATCTTGGAAGAGCAGTTCTTCATGCTGGGGCCAGTGAGCTCGCTCTGGCAAAAATTATCCGACTGGAAGAGCCTCTCCAGGCGAGGTGCATCCACCACCTCGATGTCCTCCAAGTAGGTATATCCCAGCTGAACACACCGCAGGCTTTGGCTGACGAGGCGCAGGCGCACTCCGGTCTGGCTCCCCATGATGATGAGGGACTCCAGGACGGGGCTTCTTTCAAGCATGAATGCCAGATCGTGGTCCTCCATGACAGTCATGCAGAGGCCGAGCTCCAGGAGGTTGGGGAATCTGGCGCCGCGTGGTACGGCGGCGGTGTCCGGGATCCTCCAGACGCCGAGATAGAGACGGGTGAGGGAGGAGCAGCTGAAGATGGTGGCGGGGAGGCGCAGGTCTAGCGGCCAAGGGCGGTTGACAAAGACGAGTTCTTGAACCCCCTTGGCGACGAGGATGTCGAGCCAGCGCGCCATCTCGCCCCGGTGCTCCTCCATGATGGTGCGGGTGAGGTGCACGCAGCGGAAGGGCCCCGGGTGCGCCGCGAGGACGCGGGACACCGCGTCGGTGACGGCGCGGGGAGAGGGAGCGCCGATGGTGAACTGCCCGGCCGCGCCGCCGTCCGGAAGCAGATGACTGTCGACAAGAGCGAGGGGCGCCGAGCGCCAGAGTGGGCGCCAGCGCGAGGAGAGGGCGGCGGTGCGCGCGGCGTCCTTGGCGGGGAGGCGGGAGATGATGTCGCGGAGGAGCACATCGGGGAGGCGGCTGATGCGGTCGACGCCGTCGGAGACCCAGGACGCGGCGGCGAGCGAGAGGGTGGTGGTGGGGGCGGGGGAGACGGGCGGGTCGGGGAGGTAGTCGTAGACGAAATAGAGCACCAGGTTTATGCCGACGTCGAGATTCGCAGGGTCCCGGCCTTCGCGCTCCATCTTGGCGAGCAACTCGCTCCTGGGGGTGCCGACGAGGAAGTGCGGGTCGTCCATGGCCCGCCGCCGGTGGTGGGCGGAGGCGGAGGGCGGAGGAGGGTTTGGTCCTGCGGAATGATTGAGGAATGGAGGCCAGGGTTTCGGCGAGCGAGAAATGTTGGGCCAAATGTCAGTCCGAATCAGGTCTCTCATGGGCCCTAGAAACGGCTTCTCTTCAGTTTGAACGTCCATTTAAATTGTGTAGTTGCCTAAAAATAATTAAATTGTGTAGTTGCCAAAAAACAAATTAAATTGTGTAGTACCCCTAAAAAATGTGTACTTATTGCTCAAAAGTAATTTAAATTGTGTAGTTAAATCTAAAAAAATTGTGAAGCTGCCTAAAAAAATTAGATTGTGTAGTACTAGTAGTTCTTACTGTCAAAAAAATATAGTAGTAGCAGTTCTTTTTTGCCTAAAAGAATGCAACGTATAGATTTTCACTTCATTTGTTCATATTCAATGTGTATTTTTTACTTCGTTTTAAAAAAGTGAACCCAATTACATATTAATAAACCAAGGCATCTACAACCGGACTTGCCAAATCTCCATGTACACTACTAGGGAAAACCTTATACACAGAATGTTACCAGTAACTCTTGTTAAAATGAGGCGTTACTGCTACTTTGCAGTAGCGCGTTCGGCAGAACCGCGCTAATGTTAGCAGAATAGCAGTAGCGCTGTCCTTGCAGAAAGCGCTACTACTATAATTGCCACACCGTTCCCGGCGTGCTAGGTATAGTAGCAGCGCCCTTCTACGGACAGCGCTACTACTATGGATTTTAGCAGCTGCGTTTTTCCTTCCCACGCTTCTGATTAAAGCTATTTTCACCTAACCCCTGCGCTGATTCCCTCTCTGTGCTTCCTCCCCAATTCCCGACCCGCCTCGCCACCGCCGTCTCCCGACCCGCCTCGCCACCGTCTCCCCGACCCCGCCTCGCCGCGCCTCGGTGCCGTCTCCCCGACCCGCCTCTTGCCGTCTCCCCGACCCGCCTCGCTGCGTCTCCCCGACCCGCCTCTTGTGTCTCTCCCGACCAGCCGCCTCGCCACGCCTCGGTCTGCCGTCTCCCCGACCCCATCTCTCTCCCCGCCCTCTGTAAGCACTCTCCCCTTCCGATCCCTCTCTCCCCTTCTGATCCCTCTTCTCTGCTTAGTATGAACCCTAGGTATTTAGTGCTAGTTAGTATGAACCCTAGGCTATTTTTAGTGCTATTTTTAGTGCTAGTTAGTTAATTACTTAGATGGTAAGAATTAGGTACTAATTAGGTACTAGAATATTTTTATTTATAGTATTATTTTTAGTAAGAACTAGTTGAATTAATAGAACTAGTTAGTAAGAACTTGTTTCTATTTTTTAGTTAAAGCAATTTTTCCGCCTCGGCGTGGGCGATGCCTATCCGCATCCTCGTCGTCAAGTCGGCGGAGGACGACACCTGCTTGACCAGATCGGCCATGTCCAGGACTGGGCTCCGCCGGATGGTGGTCTGGAGGCGCTACCTACCGGGGCGCAGGTTGGTGAGGAGCCACTGTCGTTGATCCGAACCTTGTTTGGTGGCGGTCGCGTGGGCGATGGCGATCCGAGGCTCGAGGACTCCGCGGAGGTGGTGCGTCACCGTGTCGATGAGGAGGACGCGCACGTCCGTCGCTACTTGTTTGCGTTGGAGCACGAGCCGTTCTCCAATACTGGCGAGTTCTCCGGGATCTCACTGGAGCTATGATCCGTGATGGTGCCTTCTCTGTGGTGTCCACCGCCGCGCCGATACCGTCGTGTGCTAGAGTTTTAGTTGTATTAGTGATTTTATATGTATGACACTATTCGTGATGTATTAGTGATAATATTCGACGATGTCTTCGACGCATGAGATGATCTACTTTTGCTTATTGAATGCATGCTAATTTGAGTCCTATAAGATATTTTGAAATGTATATCTTGTGTTGCTCAATATCCAAGTGGCCGGTCATGTTTGCAGGTTATACCTTCGAGTGGCCTATGTTTTGCCAGAGTGTTGATTCATTTCCGTTCCGGCAAATTTCAGGCGCTCGGTATGTCCTATTTTAGCAAAGGTCATGCCGGATTTTTAGAATACGTAGGAAATATCGAGTGCCCCGGATTTGTGTGTTGAGTATCTTGGTAGTTGTCTTCGATCGATTTTCAATTAATGTTTTAACTATGAACATAGGAAATGTCGACGACGAGAAGGATTTGGTATTTGCAAATACGCGAAGACGAAGCGCGGCTGTGTCGACGGAATCTTCCTAGATGATGATAGGCGCTTCAAACATCAAGCTGGACGAGAACTTGAAGTGGATCTGATGAAGTCACAATGACAAGTCTTTTTTCGTAATTAAGCATGACATCTGCTTTCATTTGCTTCAACTTATATTTTTCTTACTATTCTACTAGCGTATCCCCTGCCATGCAAGAGTTTTTCTATTGGATAAGATAGGTTTCAGTCATTAGTATGGAGGAAAAGAAAGTTTACTTGAAGACCGAGCATGGTTATATTTTCCATAAGAAGTTATACAATTCAGACGACTACACCTATTTTGGATGCAAAACATGGCGAGCACTATGCAAGACTTATGCATTTGAGCCTGATATGGTTATCACCTTTGATATTCGTCCGGAAGATGATATTGAAGGTAATACCGACATCTGGGTCAATGTGCAAATGCCTCCAGTTATACCATTATGTAAGTTTCTCAACCATATTTATGTGTTTGATATTGTTTATTCAAAAATAATTGACAACTAATTTGTATTGTCAGCTTATTTCCGTGCAAGCAAACATGTCCAGCGCTTGGTAGACAGGACCGTATCTGTCACGGGCTGAACTCAAGCTGCGAGGAGCTCAGTCATTATGTTTCTGGCGTGAGGATCTTGATACTGTCAAGACAAATTTTCTTCCTGCATTTAGAAATCTTAGTACTGAAAATGTGCGACCAATAGTGTTCGTAATGAACTACGGTCACATCCATTTAGGAAGGATGGTAAGATTTTACTTTTTATCCTCATTGCATCTTTTCCATACATTATTTTTGAAGCTAAACTTCATTGCTAAGTATGTTACCATACGATGTTCTTCAACAGGGACTCCCGATGAATGTTGTGCCTTATGGGATCGAGACTAAAGGTGTCATGAGTATTATCAACTTACGGCCAAGATATCCTACAGCTTACTTTAGTGCATTCAAGATTAGCGACGGATGCTTAATAGTGCAAGACTGGACCAAATATGTGTTAGGGGAGCGCAGAGAAGTACTAGGGAGCAGCAACCAGAGACGCCTTCCACGATTAGGAGACAGGTTCATCTGCATACTCCAACTTGATCAAGGAGGAGAGCTATACATGTTTTATGTTCTTTTACCTAGGAGTGAGTAGCAGGAGTGAGTAGCTGGCTAGAAATGAGTTTCAGGATGATGATGTGCTACACTATTACTATGATGATAAAATAGCTAGTGTTGGTGGTAATGACTATGATGATTATTATTAGCTAGTGTTAGTGGTGATTAAATAAATAATGTTGGTGGTAACGACCATGATGACGATTAAATATCTTGTGCTGGCGGATTAGATTCAAGTGGAGGCAATATGTGGTGCACATCGAAAGTACTACTAATCCAAAGTAGATCAAGTTTGGATTAGTAGTATACTTTTGACATGCACCACATATTGCCTCCACTTGAACCTAATCCACCTTCATTTAATACACTGTTATGGACATAATGATGTAAACCTCATAACAGCTGGTATTGTACCAATATTTATATGATGGCGCGTAAATACACTAAAAATAAAATAATTATAAAAAAAATACTAGTAGCGATGGTTAGGAAACACACTGCAAGTAGATAACTTAGCAGTAGCGCGGTACTAAACAAGCGCTGCAGCTATTTGTACTAGCTGTAGCGCGTGATGGCACGCGTTACTGCTAAGCAATAGCTGTAGCGCCTTATTAGTAGCGCGGCTTCCCGCGCTACTAGTAGACACAAAACACGCGCTACTGCTAGGGTTTTCCCTAGTAGTGGTATTTCCGTGGACACGCCCTGACGCGCTCACGGACAAGACCGGGCGGTCCCTCATATTTGCTGCCGGGCAGCCACAATTATCAAATGCAAACGTTCAAATCCATGGAAAGCATGCACGTGCATCATATAACACAAATTCATAACAATTCAACAGTTCAACGAAGCAACAAAGTTAAATAAATCATAATTCAACAATTCAACATGGAAAAATGAAATTCAAGTGCGAGCATGGCAGATCAATCGTCGGTTGGATCATTGGTCGGATGCCATCTATGCCGCCTCCTCTATCTCCTGCTTTCCCTCCATCTGTGATGCATGTTCCTCTGCTACCATCTGTGTCGCCTGCACCGCTGCTGCCATCACCGTTCTCACCGCCTCGTACTTTCTACGTTCGTTGATCTCCTTCCTCCTGGCGAGTTATATATTTCCTTACTCATCCAAGAGGCTTGCATCTGCTAACATTATTCTTGAATCCTCCGTGTCTCGAGCAAGTTGCAACCTCTCATTCTCAATCTCTATTTCTCCAAAAGCCGCGTACCCTCTTGATCTCCCATTTGAGACATGCCTCTTTCTTCTACAACTCTATCTTCTCCCTCTCAATTGCCAACATCTTGCTCTCAGTTGCCAACTTTTTATTTGCCCTCTCTCAGTCCCAATTGATCCTTTTTTTTGCATATTCAACATGAGCTTGTACATCTCCTCTTTCTTATCATTCCTTGTTAAGGAAACACACAGGATCAAGCCTTGGAAGTCAAAGAGATATTGGACCTGTGTGCAAGTTCTACTGGCCAAAGCATTAATCTAAACAAGTGCTCCATATTATTTGGACATGCATGTCCAGAGGCTGCCCAGAATGCGGTTCGGGCTGTCCTTGAAGTTACTAAGGCAGAATTTGAAGAAAAATATTTGGGTCTTCCTACACCTGAAGGCCGGATGTCTAAGGGACGGTTCCAAAATTTGCAAGCTAGTCTCACTAAGAGACTTATCCAGTGGGGAGACGGGTGGCTGGCGCAACCTGGTCGTGAAGTTCTAATCAAGTCAGTTGCCCAATCTCTCCCAACATACATCATGGGCGCTTTTAAACTTCCGTTCTCAGCTTGTGATGACCTAATAAGGATGGTTAGAAACTTCTATTGGGGCTCTAAAGATGGACGCATGAAAGTACATTGGAAGTCTTGGGATTATTTGTTGCAGCCAAAGTGTAAAGGAGGGCTTGGTTTCCGCGACTACAGAGCACTCCTTGCACGCCAAGCTTGGAGACTTATTGATAGGCCGGAGAGCCTTTGTGCTCGACTGCTAAAATCTTGTTATTACCCGAATGGTCAGCTTGAGGACACGGTCTTTTCTTGTAATGCTTCCCCGTCTTGGCAGGCCATAAGTTATGGACTAGAGCTTCTAAAACAAGGCCTAGTCTGGTGAGTTGGCAATGGAGCAAGTATTCGTGTATCGAGAGACAATTGGATCCCTAGACCCCACTCTTTCAAACCTGTCTCTCCAAGAGGTAATTGCCGTATCTGCTATGTATCTGAACTCCTTAATAACAATGAATCTTGGAATATGAACTTGCTGCAGAATAACTTTTGGCCTTGTGATGTGGATGAAATCACTAAAATTAGAGCGTCTCCAAGGCATGAGGAGGATACACTTGCATGAGGACCAGGAAGGTTTGGCCAATTCTCGGTGAAGTCGGCGTATGAGTTTGCTTTTGATGAAGCCAACAGAGAATTCCAATCATCGTCTAGCACTAATTTTTAGGCAGAGTACTAACACACATTTTATGATCATCTAGGTCCAAGAAATACAAATTTTACAGGTACAACACAATCTAGTATCTGCCTAACAAAGTGGTACAATTGGCAAATTAAGTGATAACCATCAAATATTTTTTAGTATGAGCTCGGCCGCCCTTTGACACTTGTTCCGGCCGTGTCCTTCGACATCACAATTTTTGCATCATGTTGGCTTCTGAGGCTGCTTTGGAACATCATCGTGATCAGGGAAAGTTGTCCATTTGTGGCCTTTGACGTCAACATAAGCTATAGAATCTTGTTCGTTCACTCGGTCCTTCATATGACGCCTTCTCTCTACTTGTCGCAGGCTTCCCGATGTCCTTCTGCTTAGCTGGTGGCAATAACTCTGCAAGCATGTACCCCGACTCGTTTCCTGAATTGTTGTCCTCATTGGTCACAACACAATGTGTTCCAACTCCTGCAGAGACATCTCCGTTGTTCAAAACATCTCCGTTGCAGTGCGCCTTCTGACTGAACTTTGTTCAAAACATCTCCGTTGTCAGCTAGCCTTTCTTGCAATCCTAGCCCATCCTATACCTCTGTAAATGGCTTCATTTCAGCAGCACATTTCTTGAACAATGTGAGCAGATGCTCGTATGCTTCGACACTACTGTCCAGGGCCGGTCCTGAAATTTCAGGGGCCCGGGGCGAAACTACAATCCGGGGCCCTTCGGGGCCCTTAGTATAAATGTCTAACCAGTAATCATCATATATAGATATAATTTTATCAAAGAAATGAATTAAGTAAATCCAAACTCAGTGTGCATATCACATAATGTGTTACATATTACCTTAAAAAATTCCTTCTAACATTCTGACATGCAAAATGTCTTAAAGTTTCATAAAAGAAAAAACTAACCATCTCCTATCACACACCTCTCCATTGCTCATTTTTCTTGAGTAATGGCTATACAAAAAATGTCTTAAAGTTTCATGTATTTAGTGTTTTCTTCTTCCCTTTTAGGCCCGTTTTCCACTAATATGTCCCTCGCTTTGTTATCAAGAAGACCCCAATTCCTTGGATCATAAATATCCACAGTAATAACCAGTTCCTCATCAACACTAGCAGATTCTGCCGCAGATGAATTAAATATGGGCTCATGATCACTCACATTGGTATCATCCATGTCGATGTCAACATCATCTTCTGTAGGGGTATGACCATCATCTTCCCGATTGGCATTAGGTTGATCATCCGCGAGAACTATCGCCAACTCCTCTCGATTTCTTGAAGTGACTTAAAAAGAGATCCTTTCAATGCCTTTTTCTCCTCATCTGCCTTCTCCTTCTTTTTTCTTTTAAGCATGACCCTGCTGAAATTGAAAGGAACAATTAGCTGAAAGCTAATTATAATATTAGATTATTGCAGATGATCTTCATCTAATATCATGACAAAATCTGGTAGGGCACAATATAGTACCTTCTCTCTGTAATCTAATCTGGCTATATGTGTTCAATCCTCAAAGATTTGATCGCCCAGCCCACAATTCCTTGTTGACCTGTTGATTCAGGAATCATGATTAAAAAAAAAACAGGAACAAGAACACTAGAACAGGCGAGGGCAGACGGCAGAGCCGCAGAGGGCGCGAGGTCGAGGAGAGACGTACCTGCTGGCTGCTGCAGTCGGCGTCGGCGGGCGGCGGCAGTCGGCGTTTCGTTCTGTCGTTCCTCGTTCGTCGGAGGCCGCAGAGTTCAAGACGGCGATAACATGAACAGCGCTACAGCAGTCAGCGGAAGAACGACCGATCCGATCATCCGAAGTAAAAGGAAACCGTGAATCCAGCGATTTCTTTCCTGTGCACATACTGTGCCTATACGTGATTGAATCATGGGCAAGGCCCACATCTCTCTTTCTTTCCTAGGCTGAGGCGTCGCTGACTTTGGGTCTTCGGCTTCATTTTTTTTCGCTTGAAGTATACCTGTACGTACTCATAACTGGGGAGGGGCCCCCTGACTTTGGGGGGGCCCGGGGCGGCCGCCCCGTTCGCCCCCCCTAGGGCCGGCCCTGCTACTGTCGCTCATGCGTACAAGCTCCATAGCATGCATATACATATTGAAATGCCTGTAACTAAATGGGTTCTGTTAAGCATTGTCCCTCTGGTCTTGTAGGTTGTATCAAATGTCACAACATCCCCAAAGAAGGTGCACTGCAACCTGCTGTTATCACTAGCCTACATAAGACTACTGATCCGCCCTACGTTGTTAGCCTGAACACAATAAGTGAACTGGGGATCCTTGGAACACAGTTCCTGAAACACTTCCATTGTTTTTCTGGCATCATTCTCCGCTTGTTCACGGCTGATTTTACCACACAGATTTTGCAGCGGTCTTTTTGTGAAAGGTACATTTTCCATGCTGCCAAAAAAAGTGCTAATGATGCTTTAAACCTTTGCCAGGTTCACATTGTTCTGCCGCAGCTTCTTGATGATGTCCCTGCTGTACTCATCTATATGCTTGTGTGATGGCCAGTGTATTGTCTTTCGATATGTGAGCGACAACGAATGGCTGTGCTCATCCTGATGCTTAGCTATGTATCAACTGTTGTCCTTCGAGCACAACAACCTTATCAGTCAAGAGTGAGTATTTTCAACTATTGGCTTCCCCCTAAATAATAACATCAACTTACTTAAGTTGACCGCAGCAGATTATTGAGTAAGTCATAAGAAAGAATAAGGATAGTTTATGAAAAAATGGCGTACCGCACAGCCACATGCTATCTCTCGCATGCATTTTGCCCGATTCACATTTAGCCTGCCTTTTCCATATCTGATGTCAAATCCTTTCTCGCATGAGTAGAAATTGTAAAAATCATAGGCCTCTCCAGGTGTGTCAAAGGCTTCTTCCTATTTTTGGCACAATGGCAATGTCCCCAGGCTGCTCTGCAAACTGCCTGATTGTTATGCCCCCCCCCCGCGTCGCCCTCCCCACGGGCGACTCGGGAGGCGACGCAGCCCTCTGGCGCTCCCTCCTCCTCCCCTCCCCCTGCCGCCGCCGGTGCTCCCCGTCGGGCAAAGCCCTGGCGGATCCGACGGCGGCGGGACTTTGCTCCTAGGCGGCCTCCCCCTCGAGCGTGGTGCTCGACGAGGCTGACGAGCTGCGCTTCTACGAACCTAGGGTTTCGCGACGGCGGCCCCAGTTCTAGAGGGTCGAGCCTCTGGACCTGGCATGGCGAGCATGCGGGTGGCGCTGCGCAACCCTTTGGGGGCACGGCTGCGGCTGCTTGGCTGTGCCTCGGCAGATCCGGGCGGCGGAGGCTGCGGGCCGGCGCGGCAGCGGCCATGGTCGGCGGCGGCAAGGTGCAGGTGGCTGGTCTCCGTGACGGTGCCACTAGCCCTGCTCGACGCGTCCCCTGTGATGGCTGGCCTTGTCTGGCTGCCATCCGGCAGCTGCTGCACTGCGTTGGCCGGTGCTTCCCTACATCGACAGTGACAATACGTGGTTTTCCTCTCGGTGCTGGTGGTCCTCTCTGGCGATCTGCTTCCCCATCTCCTGTTTGCTCTGCTTCGGCGGTTTTGGGGCTCTGGTCTTGGGCCGGGCGAAATCCCTACACGGCAATGGCCTGCGCTGACAACGACGACACCTGAGGGTGCTGTTACCTCCATGGAGGCGCTGTAATGGCCCGGACTGGACCCTCTCCTCGGGCACCGGGGGAAACCCTTGGTCCAGTCCACTGGGCAAGGCAGCGGCGGCGTCTTAGCGCCGTTCCTTTCTTGAAAGCACTGCTTGGGTCGCACTTGGAGTCCCCTATGCGGCAGCTGGAGATGGTGGCCTCCCCGGTCTTTCCGGCGAGGTTTGCTGGTAATGCGATGCTGTGATGAGGGCTGTAGGATGGAGCGTGGGCGTCTGGGGCGCAATGTACGCCGGCGCCGGCACGTCCAAGACGGTGGCTTCGCTAGTTTTGGCTGGGTCCTGCCGTCTCCTAGGCACATATGGGTGGAAGGTACGTTGGCCCGGTCAGCCCTGGAGATGCACTCTTCTTCGGAGGCGCCTGGCGGCTGTGACGCGGCCTTGAGGCTCTGTGTCTAGCTACCTTGCCATTCATGGTTGGAGGCTGGACAAGGCAAGACCTTTCGTTGTTGCGGTCTGTAGTTGGTAGCACCTTCTCACCTGCTTGTCTGGTGAGGACGATGGTGTGTGTGCGTGTGTCCCTCCTCCTGGGAGGTTGTACTTGTACTGCTGTTCTCTTCCTGTTCAATGAAATAAAACACAAACTCTTTTGCGTTTTCTTGGAAAAAAAAACTGCCTGATTGTTTTTTTTTCAGGACATGGTGCTCTGCCTAGTGCAGCAGCCACAACTCTCACTCTGCAGATCAATGACGGTAAGTACAGGTAGTAAGCCCCCTTATAGATTAAAATCTACAGATTCGATGATTCCACGACAATGCAATCATTTTGTGCATGTATTAATAATGACAAAACATAGTACTCCCTCCGTCTAGGTGAGTAAGTCATCTTAGGCTGTGCACCGTGACCAAGGAAGAGGAGAAAACGAGAAACGTTAATGTTTATTTGCTAATTAATAGTATTGCATGCAATGAACTAACCACTGCATGTCGTGTTTGATAGTCTCAAGTCATTAAAAGCATGCACACCCTTAATTTCTTATTGGTTGATATGTCAAGAAACAAGAAACGAGGTAGAATTTAATGCACCGGGCCTTAGTGTTTTGGGGTTATTTGGTTTTCGTAAGATGACTTACACACCTAGATGGAGGGAGTATTTGTTTTTCCAGTCCAGTCTTGTTTATTGGAGTAAATGCACACATACAAGGTAAATTCAGGCCTACAGCTTACCAACAGTAAGCTTCAGAATCTACTCAGAGTTGTGCTATCCCTGCAAATTTTCCCCAGAGTCGCATGAGTTATGAATTAAGTGAGATAACCAAAACAAAAGTTAGTTCAATCCATCAGTAAGTACCTTTTAATCCAGCCGGGAGTTTTCGGATCAACTTGCTCTATGGAATTCTCTGAACCCCTAAGGCTCGTCTCCACTGCCAGCCTTTGTAGCAGCTACAGCAGCAACAATCTAGGCGTCTGCACTCGATGCCATTTCGGTCGGCACCGCAACAGCCGGCGGCGTCCTCACTGGGTACTGAAGAGGATTCATGGGGATGTTGTTCTCGTTGACCTCCTCTAGCAGAGTTCTGCTGCTCGCACAAATTGTGGGAATACTGTTAGATCTATTGACAAACATAAATCTAGCTAGAAGGCCGCGAGCAAGCAACAAGATCGAGTAGACCCGTACATGTTTATTGGCTGCATCAAGAACTCCATACCAGGCGGATTGGAGTGATCGCTTCGTCGCAGGAACTTTCTCGATTGCTTCGCCGCTCTTCAAAATCCAGATCCGAGGTAGGAGGTAGCTGCACCTGCCGACCGACAACCACATTTACTGCACCCGCTGCCGTCGTAACCGGAAAACACGAATTCTGATCCACAGATCAGAACGCCGGTGACATCTCGAGCCACGCCTCTGCCTCTCCCCGTCCGTCGAGTACAACGTCCGTCCAACATATGGCCCACTAGACAAGCGACTATCTGGGCCCGCGACGCGTCAGACGCATTGAATAGACAAAATCGCAAAGCTTGAGAGGGTGTTTGTTTTCAGGGACTTATTGGTTTAGGGACTTAAAAAAGTCCCTATAAGTCCCATCTAAATCAAACGAGAGGGATTTATAGGGACTTAAAGTGGGCATTTGGGATTTATGAGAGTCTTATAGGGACTTATAGTTGTAATATGGTCTTATAGGGACTTATAAGTCCCAAGAACCAAACATGTAAGACTTTTTAGGCACTTGTGACTTATAAGTTGGGACTAAAAAAAGTCCTAGGACTTATGAACCAAACAGGGCCTCAACAAGCGGGACAGATACTGAGAGCACTCGTGATCACATACTCCACGTCTTTTTTCCCTAAAAGAATGCAACCTATAGATTTTTACTTCATTTGTTCATGTTCAATGTGTATTTTTTTACTTCGTTGCAAAAAAGCAAAACCCAATTACACAATAGTAAACCAAGGCATCAGAGCATCTACAGCCGGACTTGATAAATTCGCCCCTTTACGGCCCCCTCATATTTGTTGCCGAGCAGCCATGATTATTGCAAGCAACCCCTCAAATCCATGCATGTGGATCATATAGCACAAATTCATCACAATTCAACAACAACAAAGCAACAGAGTAAAATTAATCATAGTTCAACAATCCGGACATGGCAAAATGAAATACAAGTCCGAGCGTGGTGGATCAATCGTTGGACAATCTGGCCGACGCCATCCATGCCACCTCCTTTGTCACCTGCTCCCATTACTAGAGAAAACCTTACTAGTGGCGCTGGTTTTTTACATACCAGTAGCGCGGGCACCCGCACTACTGCTAGGATGCTACAGTAGCGCGTTTCTAAACAAGCGTTGCAGCTAAAATACTTAGTAGTAGCGCCTCTTTCTCTACCAACGCTACTGCTATCATCACGTAGTAGTAGCGCCATATTCTCTCCCCACACTACAACTAGGTAAATATGAATTGAAAATAAAAAAAAGTCAGATGCAATATTCATGGAAATCAAGACAAGTCCAGTGCAAATAAACTAAGTTCACAGAACCATCTCACAAACATTAATAACAATACCACATTTAATATAACCACACAATCTCACAAACTCATATATAGTAGTCAACAATGCATGGATAGATCATAGTTGATAAGTCTACTAGGTAGTCATACTAGCATATATATGGTTCAGAAGCCACACGCATGCACATGTAGTTCTAGATGATATCGATGAAGATCATCATCCTCAAGCCTGGGCGGTGGGTGTTCCTGATAGTAATTAGGATTGCCTGTCCAACATGAAGATTCTTGCCGACGAAGAAGCTCTTCCACCTAACCGAGTTGAAGTGTGTGTGACCGTCCATGTTCACTTCGTACGCACAGGTGGTGACGGAGCCCCTCGCGGTAAGACGTATTCCAGCAGAGCCTTCTTCATCAGGCTTGATACCACAACTCTCGGATAGGCTCTTTGGAAATTTCTGAGTAAGAAAAACATATCAATTATTAAGTAGCCTCACACATTCTACACTATCAAAAGACAGTACTACATTTCTACTAAGCATGAATTCTACTAATAAGTATATATGGATTCTACACTATTAACAGTTCTTTGGATTCTACACGAAGCATATATATCATCGGATTCGCTAAGCATATAGATCATCGGATTCACTAAGCATATAAAATTCACTAAGCATATATATCATCGGACTCTACACTAAGTATAACAATAAAGCATATATATCATCGGATTCAGTAAGCATATAGATCATCGGATTCACTAAGCATATATATCATCAGACTCTACACTAAGTATAACAATAAAGCATATAAGATTCACTAAGCATATATATCATCGGACTCTACACTAAGTATAACAATAAAGCATATCATCAAATTACTACAGTAAATGCAACATACCATGATATGCCGATCAACCATGGTACTTGTCAGGCGGGTCACGAATGGCACCCTGACGACGTCAGCACGTGGCGGAATGATGTCCCATAGGTTGCACACCTCCTCCTCGCTCAACCTTATTCTTTGAGCTACGATGGCTTCATCAAGTGAGTCATCATCATCCTCATCATCTTCATCATCTTCTGCTTTGTTGACATAAATGACGGCCAATTTTGGTCTTTCTGCTCTGAAGGAGAAGCTGATCAACTCACCACTGGTGATACCTGTGGGCGATGAAACGAACCCATCCATCTCCTCCCACCTGCATCATATTTCGTCCTTTCTCGACCTCCATAGTGTAGGGGGCCCTAGGGGCCTCAAAGGTCACAGAGTCTCCGGTCAGCTTGTTGAATTCCGACCCACATTGCATGGGACGATCTGTGTACAAAAAAACAAAAATGATATATACATGATGCATTAATGCCAATAACACTAAAAACAAAATAGTGGTTACTAGTTTCATATAATTTATTACCGCCGCATGAAGAAAACTAGACTCGAAGTAGATGCCGAACAGCGTGCCAGTTGCAAGGCTGCTAGCGCACCTTGACTTGCACCGTCGACATGGTGGTGGTGGTGGTGGCGCCATTTCCCTAAAGCAATATGACTAAAGGATTAACGATCCAAAAAGTAAACATAAAGTTTTCAATACACATCAGGTTTTGAATAATATACACATCAGGTTCACATCATAGACAATACACATCAGGTTCACATGGCAAGCAAAATAACAACTAAAGTGTAGTTCGGTTCAGACAATAACCTAATAGAGATCATGTAACCCAAACAGAGCCTAATAATAAGATAAATGGCATATTGCCATTATTGCACAAGCGGACAAGCAAAAGTAGTTCAATCCAGGGGAACACTTTATCTATTCCCACATCCAAAAGTTGAACCAGCTTAGAGTCTTTCATAACAGCACGACACAAGATTCACAAAACACAATAAGTAAACATCCATTCCACCTTTGGCATCAGATGCACAATAATTAAAACTATAAAAGGCAATGTTGGAAATATGCCCTAGAGCCTATAATAAAATGGTTATTATTATATTTCCTTGTTCATGATAATTGTCTATTATTCATGCTATAATTGTGTTATCCAGAAATCATAATACATGTGTGAATATATAGAGTGGTCGCTTCGTCGCAGGAACTTTCTCGATTGCTTCGCCGCTCTTCAAAATCCAGATCCGAGGTACTCCCTCCGTTCCGAATTACTTGTCGCACGTATGGATGTATCTAGATATATTTTAGTTCTAGATACATTCATTTCAGCGACGAGTAATTTGGGATGGAGGGAGTAGGAGGTAGCTGCACCTGCCGACCGACAACCACATTTACTGCACCCGCTGCCGTGTAACCGGAAAACACGAATTCTGATCCACGGATCAGAACGCCGGTGACATCTCGAGCCACGGCTCTGCCTCTCCCCGTCCATCGAGTACAACGTCCGTCCAACATATGGCCCACTAGACAAGCGACTATCTGGGCCCGCGACGCGTCACACGCATTGAATAGACAGAATCGCAAAGCTAAAACAAGCGGGACAGATACCGAGAGCGCTCGTGATCACATACTCCACGTCTTTTTTCCCTAAAAGAATGCAACCTATAGATTTTTACTTCATTTGTTCATATTCAATGTGTATTTTTTTACTTCGTTACAAAAAAGCAAAACCCAATTACACAATAGTAAACCAAGGCATCAGAGCATCAACAGCCGGACTTGATAAATTCGCCCCTGTACGGCCCCCTCATATTTGTTGCCGAGCAGCCATGATTATTGCAAGCAACCCCTCAAATCCATGCGCGTGGATCATATAGCACAAATTCATCACAATTCAACAGCAACAAAGCAATAGACTAAAATTAATCATAGTTCAACAATCCGGACATGGCAAAATGAAATACAAGTCCGAGCGTGAAAGTGCGTTATATCGACTAGAGGGGGGGTGAATAGGCGATTTTTTTGAATTCTTCACTGAGGAATTTGCCGGTGAGGAAATTCCTTTGCGAAGAACTACTTGCAGCGGAATAAGTAGTCAGAAGTAAGCATAACAGGATACAAGCATAGTCATCATTTTAAAAATAAGACTAGCAAAGAGTACAGAAAGCGTAAACACAGGATAACAAGATGAAGACAAACAGACTGAAGAAATTGAATTGAGGAATTTGAGAAAGTCTTCAGTCAAAGTCTTCAAGCACAGATATGAACAACATTCAACACAGTAATGAGGAAATTGAAGGGTTGAGGAAATAGAACCAGTTAGTTGATGAAGACAATGATTTGGTAAACCAGTTCCAACTGCTGTCTCAGTTGTATGTATGGTTGGAGCGGTTGAGTATTTAAACTCGAGGACACGCAGTCCCGGACACCTAGTCTCTGAGCCGCAACTCAGGACACCCAGTCCTCACCGTATTCTCCTTGAACTAAGATCACGCAGGTCTCGTCCAATCACTCGTGGTAAGTCTTCAGGTGACTTCCAAACCTTCATAGACTTGGTCACTCGGCGATCCACAATTCCTCTTAGATGCTCTAGACCTTGACACCTAACCGTCTGGAAGAAGCACAGTCTTCAAAGGTAACAAGCGTCGGATCCACGCAGGATCAATTTCTTCAGTGATGCTCAATCACTTTGGGTTTGTGGGGGTTTGGTTTTGGATGTTCCTCACTTGATGATTTTCGCTCAAAGTCCTCGGAGGATGGGTTGCTCTCAAAGGACAAGTGTCAAGTTCTCTCAGTGCAGCCAACCAGCTAGTGGTTGTAGGGGGCGGCTATTTATAGCCTAGGGAGCAGCCCGACATGATAAGACATAAATGCCCTTCAATGATATGACCGTTAGGTGGATAAGATATTTTGGACAGCGGTAGCAAGCACAAGAACGGTCGGAAATTTGACTCTCAAATTCCTCGGGGCTATCATGTTCCTCCATGTGTAGGCAATTCCTTTGGCGAATTCCTAACTCCTCAGTCAGAGCAAAGTCCTTAGTGACCAGAAGAACTGCGTCTCTGTCACTAAAGAAATTGACTGAACTGTTTGAGATTTCCAATGGCTTCACTCGAAGGGATTGGTAGGTGTAGGATTTTGAGTTGAGCATCACATGGAAATTTTTCCTTAGTATTTCCTCGACCCCTTTAACGAAAGACGGTGTTTCCTATGACTCAAGAAAGAGAAAATGAAACTACGAAAACAAAAGTCTTCATGCTTCATGTTCCTCAAATGAATATCAAGTCTTCAAGGTCACACCAATTTCTTCACTTTCAAAGTCTTCGAAAGTCTTCGAATATCAAAGTCTTGATCGAAGAACTTCATTTTTAGGGGTCGACTTTCTCTGTAAATATCAAACTCCTCATAGACTTATAGACCTGTGTACACTCACAAATGCATCAGTCCCTTAACCTATAAGTCTTCAATACACCAAAATCACTAAGGGGCACTAGATGCACTTACAATCTCCCCCTTTTTGGTGATTGATGACAACATAGGTTAAGTTTTCAACGGGGATAAACATATGAAGTGTAAATACTGATATTGAGGAATTTGATTGCAAGATATAGAAGAACTCCCCCTGAATATGTGCACAGTGAGTAATTTGCTTTTGAAGGCAATGCACATTTGAAGAGTTGAATCATGGAGATCTCCCCCTATATCTTGTAATTCATACACGCATTTGATATATAATATGAAGAATTTGAAATGCATGATGAAATATGGTGCCTGATGTAATTCAGCATGCGTGCAATAATATTAACGAGGAATGAGCATGCAGAATAACACATCAAAAGTCTCAGAGCTCGGTGCATCAAAAGCATCAGAGCACGACCAAAAGTATCAAGGCACCATCGGTTTTAAGATTACAACTCGATCCAATAAAAGTTTCGGAAGAACGATAGTTGTAACTTAAAAAAACGCCCTTAGTATAGACCCGCTTGAAGACTAACTTAGATTTCTCCCCCTTTGTCATCAAATGACCAAAAGGATTGGCGAGGACTAACGCCTGAAGAATTTCATGTTGATGGAGGAGCGCCAGCGTTGTCGGGGTTGTTTGTTGAACTAGGGCCTGCCGCAGTGTCGTCCAAATCTTCATATTCATCAGTGTCGCGCGATGAAGAATAAGAGCTGGCCACCAGATCAGGAACTTTGACCCTCTTGAATTTCTTCGGAGGAGGTGCAGACCAGTCAAATGCTTCCTGAAGACCCATAGTCTTCAGTTCTTCTGCGCTATAGACATGAGTGAGAACAGCCCAGGTGCGGTTGAGGGTTTCATGAAGGTGATAATGGTTATTCTTTACTGCATTATGTGTTGAGGTCATATTGTGAAGAATTGCAGCAAACTGACGCTTCACCCATTTGTGATTGCGATCAACCTTCCGATGAAGACCGAGGAGTAACTCACGATCAGTCATCACCACAGGTCTTTGTGGCTTGAGGATTTTGCTTAGCTGAGGTATTTCTTGGCAAATGTCATGTGTGGCGAGTCGTCATTGGTAGAATAAGATGTAGCTGCATTTAAATTGACCATCCAATGGACGAGTGCCTTCATCGATCACAGCAGCTGCCTTGCCTTTATCATCAGATGATGAAACTGGTCGCTTGAGGACTTCAATGGGAGGCAAGTAGCTACCATGGTTCAGAGTGTCAGCCTTGTAATTCAGTGAAGATCTTGCCCTTATGAATCTCATAATCCAAGGCGCATAGGGCTTCAGCTCGAATGGTGACATTGCAACATTTGCAAGAGTCCTCATGAAGAAATCATGGAAGTTGACGGGAACGCCATGAATAATGTTGAAAAGCATGTTCTTCATGATGCCAACGACATCTTCGTCATTTGAGTCGTGGCCTTTGATGGGACTCATAGTCTTCGTCAGGATGCGATAGACAGTCCGAGGCACATAAAGCAATTCCTTGACGAGGAATTTGGTTCGAGGGGCCTGCCCTGGCTTCAAAGGCTTCATGAGCACTTGCATATAATGATTTGTCAGTTCACGGTCATTGTAGATGCAACGTGCACTGTCATGGGGAGGATTAAGAGGAAGGACACGAAGCAATTCAGTTGCTGGTGTCTTATAGTGAGTGTTTTCGGTCATCCAATCCAGCACCCATGAATTGATATCTTCAGCGTCTCCAGTGATATGCAGTGTGGCGTAGAACTGAAGAATGAGTTCTTCATTCCAATCACGATATCGGTCTGCGAAGTTCAAGAGTCTGCATCATGAATAACTTTGAGGACTGGCTCGAAGCACGGCAGAGATTCCATATCCACATGAGGAATATGTTCATGATCGAAGATTTTGTCCTTGTCAAATAGCACTGAGGAATAGAAGTTGGCTTGACTTGCAATCCAGAAACGCCTCTTCCTTATGCGAGCAGAGTCATATGGATTATAATCAGTGAAGAACACATGCTCGTAAAAGAAGTCTTCACCTTGAATTTTTGCTTGCTTGAGAACGGATTCTTGGCTTGGGCAAAGGAGTGTCGATGATTTGCAAAGACAACCTCGGAATCACGAGCTCAGTTCTCGCAGTGAGGAATTTCTAGTTCCTCCTCTTGTGCAACTTGAGGATCAGCAGCAGCAGGTTCTTCAGCACTAGCGGCTGGAATTTCTTCATGAATAGAAGGAGTGGGATGAGTTTCTTCAGAGCCCATCTGAACTGTGGTTGCCGGGGACTGAGAAATTTGTTGGATCGGTGTGAATGGAGGAGTATTGGGATGCTGACTTTCCCAAAAGTCATCATTCATCACTGGTGTAGTGCATCCAATATCCACATCTTCATCTTCATTTTCAATTTCCTCAACACCAGCCTCTTCAGCTGTGAACTGAGGCATAGGTGAGGAAATGACTGGCGTTGAAGGGATTGCTTCAACTTCAATTTCTTCATCAAGCTGCTCTGACGTAGCAGCAGAATGATTTTCTTCATCAGATCCGCTTGGGATCTTGTAGTCTTCTCCATAAGGAACAATTTCCTTTGATGACATGGAGGAAATGGGAACGACATCAATAGGATTTTCAAGAGAGCTGGTCATTGGCTTCATTTTCTTCGCAGCCGAAGAATTTGACGCAGCTGATGCCTTCCTTTTCTTCACTGCAGCTCGCTCTGCAACCTTGGTCTTCTTCACTTCATAGGCAGAAGGAAGAATTGGAGTTGGTGTTGGTGCGGGAGGAGCTGAGGAATTTGGTTCATTTTCTTCAAAGAATCGGTGCAGTTGCCTGATCTCTTCGATTTCTTCAGCGCTGCTCGGTGGATGCCCCGCAATTTCTTCAGTGGCTGGGATGGAGTCATCAGCCCTGAACTTGTATTTTCATCAAGATGTTGGAAGTCATCGTGGTCTTGGCATGTTCTTCAGCAGCTGAGCAGAGTCTGCAGCTCGAGGATTTTCTTGTTGCGATGGGGCAGCAACAGTTGTCATTTTCTTCGTCAGGTTGACGAATCTCACTTTGGCTCCTTGCCAATCAGCATTGTATGCATCGAAGTCCTTGCTGAGGGCTTGGATTTCAGATTGAGCCTTGAGAAGTTCCTCAGGAGTCAGTCTGACAACATTCTTCTTCAGGAGCTTCTCCTTTCTAGATTGAGCCTTTTTGATTTCACGAGCCTTTTCAAACTTCCATTTCTCTTGAGAGATGAAATGGGTCAGCATGTGACTTTGACCGGGAGTCAGAGGCAGATCAGGCATTGGAGTGTTCGGATCCTTGTGCCAGAGATCGATGTAGTCGAGGATCTTCTTCGGATCCAAAAGCAGTGGCACAGATGTGCCTTTGGCTCTAGCGGCCTTCACTTGTCGGTCTCTGATGATTTCTGCAAGTTCTTCATCAGAAGCTTCATCATCAGATGGCACTTGGAATGCAACCTATTTCTTCCTTGGACTTGGCCGAGGACGCGCCCATTGTTGCTTTAGTCTTCAACAGTGGGGGCTGATGAGGACATTAGTGCGGTGAGGAACTTCTTTGAGACACGAAGCAATTGAGAAACCCTGAGTCCTTTGACATGTAGCCAGATGCACAGGAGTTGAGGACTTTGAGGGAGCTGCTGAGGACTTTGGTGGAGCTGTAGCAGTCTGAGGAATTTGCCGTGAGGGCACAGCTGAGGAACTTGGCCGTGAGGGCGCTGATGGTGAAGCACTTGGCTTACGAGCAGGCTTCTTCGACATTGATTTCCTCGGTTTGACCGAGGTCTCAGCGGCAGCAGCAGCGACAGAATCCTCATTGAATTTCCTCACTGCCTCCTTGGCTTGCCTTGCCAATTTTGCTTGGCGCTTGGCCCATTCTTCAGGAAAGTCTTCACCACTTTTGATGCTAGTGGGATCAGCAACTTGGCCAGGTGCCAGTGGAGCTCTTGGGCATGGAGGATTCATATCGATATTCTCTCCACTCTCTTGCCCATCTCCGTTCAATTCTCTGAATGTGCACCTTGCGCTGATTCTTGTTTTCTTTGCCAAACTTGGCTTCATGAGGTGTGCAATAATCCTTGTAGAGTTCATCAGGGATTTCAAAAGCAGTCATGACCTTAGGCCTTTTTCCTCCTTTCTGCGATCTCTTTCCTTCAGCCATATTCTTCAGATGAGGAATTTGAACAACTGAGCACTCTGAAGAAGTATGCAGTTTTTCTTCGAGGAACGCTGCAAATGAGTTAAGTTGATGAGAACCTAGTGATTCAGCAGCGGTCATGAGTACCTGTGCACAGAGTGTAGGTGCGAGGAATTTGAAGAGGTCATATGCATTCTTAGAAGGATTTTTCAAAAAGACAAGTTTTGAGGATTTTGACCCGTTGAGTCTCGAGGAATTTCACTAAGCGCTCTTTGTCTTAGGTTCCAGAGTTGTACATATTGAAAATCCACACAATTGAGGAATCTTGAAGAAATTGATTGCTTAGAGAAATGGATCAAGAGCATATAGTGTGTGAGGTGTTCATATGTGTGAAGATTTGAAGAATAAAACACCTTTGAAGATTTTCAGGAAAGTTTGAGAATCAAAGTGAGTAATAAAAGTAACTTTTAATTACCCGAACCGAAGAACACGACGAACTGAGATGAACAGATGTGGAGTTCGTCCGGTTCAATCTCCCACGCCCTAACTTGGCAGAGGAAAACAGCTACGGCGGCGGCGGAGCGAAGATTTCTGCAGCCGGCGCGAGTACGACGGCGACGAGGTCGAGGCAGTGAAGCTCTTCCTCACCGGCGATGATGGAGTAGCGGCGGCGCTAGGGTTTGAGGAGCTCGAGCGAGAGACAGCGACCGAGCGAAGTAAATGAAGTGAGGAAGGGGAGAGGGGTATTTATAGCCACGGTAAAAACTGTTCGCCCGAAGATTTTGGGATGAACATGCCCCTGCCCTTTCTCCTTCACGCGACATGTGTCACCCACATACTGTGCAGATGAGATCGTGTAAGATCATGGGTGAATAAAATAATACATCGTGGGATGCGGAACGGTTTGAGCGGTAAAACCGAAAATCTGGATAAGATTTGTTTTAAAGTTTCGTTCACAATTTCTTCAGCTGTCAAGGACACAGTGAAGACTTTGAACGAGTTTCAATTAGAACGCACATGAAGAATTTGTGAATAGATTGGGTTGAGTATAGCATAGAGGGGGAAGGGTCCGATCACATTCACTTAGCAGAAATCACAACTTGAAGAAATAGCAATAAGTGAATGTTGTAGAGGACATAAACTCATATATATATATATATATATATATATATATATATATATATATATATATATATATATATAGCCAAGAAGAAAAACGACGGAAACAGTGAAGATTTTGCAAAGTTGAAGAATTTGAAAACTAAAGAATTTCAAAACGAGGAAAAACTCAAATTGAAGATTTTCAACTTTTTGTGGTGGCGTGACCCACCGTATAAGAATGATGATTTCAGACACCGCGTACAATTGTCGAGGGTTTCGAGAATCAATTTCTTCACTAATTTCTTCACACTAAGAGTGTTATTCTTCATTGATTGAAGAAAACGCGTTTCTTCATGTGTTGCACATCTAAGTCATCAATTCTGCATAAGGGTTAGGATGTGTGTCCTTTTCAAAGAACATTGAAGATTCTAAGATATTTAGCTCACACGCAACTTGCTAAATCTCTTCTCATCCAAGGGCTTAGTGAAGATATCAGCTAGCTGTTCTTGATCTTCACGTGCTCGATGGAGATATCGCCCTTCAACACATGATCACGAAGAAAATGATGACGAATCTGGATGTGCTTTGTCTTGAGTGCTGAACTGGGTTGTGAGCAATCTTGATGGCACTCTCATTGTCACAGAGGAGAGGCACATTCTTCATGTTGATGCCATAGTCCTTGAGGGTTTGCTTCATCCAAAGCAGCTTGAGCACAAAGACGAGCCAGCAGCAATGTATTCAGCTTGATGATGAGCGGTGATACGTGATTACATTTCTTCGAGGACCAACGGACCAAAGATCGTCCGAGGAAATGACAAGTGCCAGATGTTGACTTGCGGTCCACACGATCACCAGCATAGTCAGAGTCAGAATATCCAATGAGATCAAAAGCAGAGCCCTTGGGGTACCATAATCCTAGTGTTGGTGTGTGAGCTAGATATTGAAGAATATGCTTCACAGCCTTATGGTGTGATTCCTTCGGTGCAGCTTGAAATCGGGCACACATGCAAACACTAAGCATTATATCTGGCCTAGATGCACATAAGTACAATAAAGAACCAATCATGGAGCGGTATACCTTGTGATCGAAGTCAATACCATTTTCATCAGTGCATAGATGGCCATTTTTGGGCATAGGAATTTTGACGCCTTTGCAATCTTGCATGCCGAATTTCCTCAGTACATCTTTGAGGTATTTCTCCTAAGATATGAATATGCCATTGCGCTTTCTTTTAATTTGAAGACCTAAGAAGAATTTCAACTCTCCCATCATAGACATTTGATATTCTTCACTCATCATATAGGCAAATTCATCACTATAACGTTGGTCAGTACAGCCAAAGATAATATCATCAACATATATTTGGCACACAAACAGTTCACCATCATATGATTTAGTAAAAAGAGTAGGGTCGAGTGAACCGGGTGTGAAGCCATTCTTCACGAAGAATTCCTTCAATGTATCACACCACGCCCAAGGGGCTTGCTTGAGTCCATAGAGGGCCTTATTGAGTCTGAAGAATTTGTCAGGATTCTTTGGATCTTCAAAACCTGGGGGTTGAGCAACATATACTTCTTCCTCAAGCTTACCATTGAGGAATGCACTTTTCACATCCATTTGATATAAGATGATATCATGATGGTTAGCGTAAGCAAGTAATATGCGAATAGCCTCAAGTCTAGCAACAGGTGCAAAAGTTTCATCGAAATGAATTCCTTCAACCTGTGTGTAGCCTTGAGCTACTAGCCGTGCCTTATTCCTCACCACAAGGCCATTTTCATCTTGCTTGTTGTGGTAGATCCACTTTGTGCCAATGATATTATACTTGCGAGGATTTGGGCGATTGACCAATTCCCAGACATTGTTAAGCTCGAACTGATGTAATTCTTCTTGCATAGCTTTGAATCCACTCCGGCTCGAAATGCTTCATCTACCTTAGTGGGCTCTGTGATAGAGACAAAAGCATAGTGCCCACAAAAGTTAGATAAATGTGAAGCCTTTGAGCGTGTGAGAGGACTGGTGCGCTAATGTCATCGATGATCTTCTCCACTTGCACTTCTTTTGCGACGCGAGGATGAGCTGGTTGTCGTTGAGGATTTTGATCAGCATTTTCTTGACACCATTTTCCTCATCATGTTCTTGAGTGCATCACTCGACGTTCTTCATGAATAGGAATGAATTCTTCAGCAGATTCTTGAGAGGAATGACATCCTCGGTTGCCTTGAGCTTGATAGCATCCTCGGTGCTGGTTCATCTAACATGAAGGTAGGTGCTCTCTTTGCGAGCCATTAGTTTCATCGAACCGCACATCTACAAATGTCAACAATCTTGTGAAGAACAATGTTGAAGACTCTGAGGTGTCTGAGTCCTTTCCGTAACCAAGCATAAAACCTTCATGTGCTTTCGGTGCAAATTTAGAGTTGTGGTGAGGATCTCTAATCCAGCATTTAGCATCAAGACTGAAATAACTCACATTGGGTTTCTTGTCGGTGAGGAGTTCATAGGCCGTCTTCTTGAAGAATTTGTGAAGATATACTCTATTGATGATGTGGCAAGCGGTATCAATTGCATCAATCCAAAACGCCGAGGCGCTTTTGTATTCATCAAGCATAGTGCGAGCCATCTCAACAAGAGTTCGTTCTTGCGCTCCACAACGCCATTCTCTTTGAGGAGTATAGGGAGCGAGATAACTCATGAGTAATACCAAGTTCATCAAGATAGGCATCAAGACCGAATTCTTGAACTCGGTTCCATTGTCACTTCGATATGCTTGATCTTCACACCAAAGTTGGTTGAAGCCCTTGAGGAAAATCGTTTGAAGACTTCGCACTTCATGTTTGTAAGTAACAATGTGTACCCATGTATATCGAGAATAATCATCAACAATGACAAAACCATATAGAGATGCATCATTAGTGACCGCTGAGTAATGATTAGGTCGAAGAGGTCCATGTGAAGCAATTGAATGGACGGTTAGTGGTCATGATAGTCTTATTTGGATGCTTGGCCTTGGTCATTTTTCCAGCTTCACAGCTCGCATAAGTGATCCTTGAGGAATTTGACATTCTCAATGCCAATGACATGCTTCTTCTTCGCAAGCATGTTCAAATTCCTCATGCCTGCGTGATCAAGTCGTCGATGCCATAGCCAGCCTTCTAAAGCTTTTGCAAGTAGACACACGGCTGGTTGTGGTCCTGTAGAGAAATCAACAATATACAAATCTCCTCTCCTAAAGCCTTCGAAGACTTTGGAATTGTCAGCTTCCATAATCACAACACAGCGATACTTGCCAAAGACAACAACCATATAAGGATCACAAAGCATTGAGACTGACATGAGATTGTATCCTAAGGACTCAACAAGCATGACTTTGTCCATGTGCTTATCCTTAGAGATTGCAACCTTACCAAGACCCAATACCTGACTTTTGCCTTTGTCAGCAAAGATGATATGCTTCAGAGGTGACGGTGATAAGGGAGTATCCATCAATAGATTCTTGTCACCAGTCATGTGATTTGTACATCCACTATCGAGGACCCATTCAGTGGTTTTGGGTTGATCATCCTACAGATGAATTAGTGTAGCTTACAATCTCATATGCTTCATCAGTGAAGAATATTATATCAAGTTCATCAGATGAATTTCATCAAGCGAAGAAGCAGATATAGTAGTATGAGGGCGTGTGAAATGAAAGTTCATTTCATCATGATTCGCCTGTGTCCTTTCGAGCAATTTAAATCAGTCCTCAAAGAAATTCTTCAGACGTTAAAGCACATCTGGAGACCTGACCCTGCAGACGAGATTAGTTCTTTTTCTTCACGTCCCACATCTGAAGGGGTGGCAAAGAGTTCATTATTCTGCTAGCTCCATGTGAGAATGGTGGCAAAGATGCCAAACCGTTTCGTTTCACATAAGATGGGTTAGGGTAAGCATATGAATAAGCAGAGTAATTCTTCGAGGACTTATGAACATAATGGTTTGAAGAATAATGCACATATTCATAGCCCTTAGCTCTACCCTGCGAGACAGAGTTGTTAGCACGATGATAATCATATGAGGACTTTGATCCTGTTGAGGAATTTGATCCATGTGAAGAATTTGGTCCATATGAGGACTTGGATCTGGGGTTCCTGTTCTTCACAGGTGGTGTCATGAGGACATTCATCTGAAGACTTTCAACATAACTTTTAGGAACCCAGATTTTCTTCATAGGGGAACCGTTCCTGCAGTTAGTGCCAACATATATAGCAAATACTTCACCATTCTGATTTTTGAACAGTTTATAGTTGGAGTGAAATGACTCATCAGAAGGATGACGAGATTCACATGTAAAGCCAGATAAGTTAGATGGATCAACTGGAGGTCCCTTTGCAGCAACCCATGAGGTTTTGGGGTACTGCTCAGGCTTCCAATATGTTCCATCAAGATTGAGTTTCCTCTCAAAGGCAATACCCTCTTTCCTAGGGTTTCGTTGAGGATCTGCTTTTAAGCACATCATAAAGAGTCGATGCCCTTTGAGGCTTTTGTACATGCTGTCATGTACAATTCCTTCAGCCCTGCATTGTTAGTGATACTAGCAATGTCCTCGGATGAGGAATTAGTGATAGCAGAGGCGGATGAAGAATTTGTAACAGTTGAAGCATTTGAACATTGGTGAAGAATTAGCGATTCACGTTCAATGCACTTTAAGCATGGAGGAACAAATTCTTCCTGAGAAGCGCTGATTTGTTGAGCTAGTAATGAATCGCGCTCCTTCTGAAGATCTTCATAACACACTCTTAGCTTTTCAAGATCTTCCTTTCTTTGAAGACATTCAGAAGAAAGCTTCTCGTGATCTTGCTTTTCTTGAAGAAACTCATAAGAAAGTTTCTCATGATCAGATAAGAGTGTTATGATGACTTTGAAGGTTATCAAACCTAGACTGAAGTCTCTGAAGATTTTTAGTCAAGGCTTTAGTGTGATCCATTTCTTCACCCAACATATCATCACTTTTGTCTAGCATGTTTTAAACCTTTTCAAAAGCCCGTTGTTGTTTTACAGCAATCTTAGCAAGTTTAGAGTAGCTGGGCTTGAGATCCTCATCAGATTCATTTTCACTAGATTCAGAAGAGTTGTATTTGAGTACCTTTGCACCCTTTGCCATGAAGCAATAGGTGGGAGCGTAGCCATCATTATCTTCATCAGGCTTGTTGGTCGGGTCAGTTTCTTCATGTTGAAGATGGACTTGTCGACTAAAGCGAGAGCGACGCCGACTCGCCACACCAGATTCAGATTCTTCAGAAGCCTCCTCTTCATCATTTTCCTCAGATTCAGCTTCAAAGTCCATTTCCTTGCCAATGAATGCCCGAGCCTTCTTGGAGCTGCTCTTCTTGTGAGATGAAGACTTCGAGGATATTGATGACGAAGATTTTGACGATTTCTTCTTCTTCTTTGCATCATCAGAACTGTAATCCTTGTATTTCTTCTTCTTCATTTCCTTTTCCCACTGAGGACAATCTTGAATATAGTGACCAGGTTTCTTGCATTTGTGGCACAACCTTCTCTTATAGTCACTGGATGAAGAATCACTGCTTCTTGAGGATTTTCCAAAGCGACCACGTCTTGAGAACTTCTGGAATTTCTTCACGAGCAGTGCTAGCTCCTGGCTCAATTCTTCAGGATCACCAAGGCAACTACCAGAGTCCTCATATTCAGAATCAGACACAGCCTTGGCCTTCAGGGCACGTGGTTTGCTATAGTTTGAACCATAGAGATCTCTCTTTTCAGCAAGCTGAAACTCGTGAGTATTTAGCCTTTCGAGGATATCGGCGGGATCAAGAGACTTGTAATCAGCACGTTCTTGTATCATCAGTCCGAGAGTATCAAATGAGGAATCAAGCGATCTCAACAGTTTCTTCACTACTTCATGATCAGTGATGTCAGTGGCACCGAGGGCTTGAAGCTCATTTGAGATGTCAGTGAGGCGATCAAAGGTTTGTTGGACATTTTCATTGTCGAGTCTTTTGAAGCGGTTGAAGAGATTCCGAAGAACATCATCTCGAGAGTCACGCTGAGTTGAGACTCCTTCATTTACTTTGGACAACCTATCCCAGATAAGCTTAGCAGTTTCCAAAGCACTCACTCTTCCATACTGTCCTTTACTCAGATGGCCACATATGATATTCTTCGCTTGAGAATCGAGTTGCTTGAATCTCTTCACATCGGTAGCGTTCGGTGAGGGAGTGACAGAGGGGACACCATTTTCCACAACATACCAGAGATCGTTGTCAATTGCCTCAAGATGCATTCGCATCTTGTTCTTCCAGTAGGGGTAGTCCGTCCCATCAAAGGTAGGACACCCAGCCGAGACCTTGATCATACCTGCGGTCGACATAACTAAAACTCCAGGCGGTTAAACCAAAATCACACAGAACAAGGGAGTACCTCGCTCTAATACCAATTGAAAGTGCGTTATATTGACTAGAGGGGGGGGGTGAATAGGCGATTTTTATGAATTCTTCACTGAGGAATTTGCCGGTGAGGAAATTCCTTAGCGAAGAACTACTTGCAGCAGAATAAGTACTCAGAAGTAAGCATAACAGGATACAAGCATAGTCATCATGATAAAATGAAGACTAGCACAGAGTACAGAAAGCATAAACAGAGGATAACAAGATGAAGACAAACAGACTGAAGAAATTGAACTGAGGAATTTGAGAAAGTCTTCAGTCAAAGTCTTCAAGCACAGATATGAACAACATTCAACACAGTAATGAGGAAATGGAAGGGTTGAGGAAATAGAACCAGTTAGTTGGTGAAGACAATGATTTGGTAAACCAGTTCCAACTGTTGTCTCAGTTGTACGTCTGGTTGGAGCGGCTGAGTATTTAAACTCGAGGACACGCAGTCCCGGACACCTAGTCTCGAGCGTAACTCAGACACCCATCCTCACCGTATTCTCCTTGAACTAAGACCACGCAGGTCTCGTCCAATCACTCGTGGTAAGTCTTGGTGACTTCCAAACCTTCACAGACTTGGTCACTCGGCGATCCACAATTCCTCTTGGATGCACTAGACCTTGACGCCTAACCGTCTGGAAGAAGCACAGTCTTTAAAGGTAACAAGCGTCGGATCCACGCAGGATCAATTTCTTCAGTGATGCTCAATCACTTTGGGTTTGTGGGGGTTTGGTTTTGGATTTTCCTCACTTGATGATTTTCGCTCAAAGTCCTCGGAGGATGGGTTGCTCTCAGATGACAAGTGTCAAGTTCTCTCGGAGCAGCCAACCAGCTAGTGGTTGTAGGGGCGGCTATTTATAGCCTAGGAGCAGCCCGACATGATAAGACATAAATGCCCTTCAATGATATGACCGTTAGGTGGATAAGATATTTTGGACAGCCGGTCAAGAAGACAAAGAACGATCGGAAATATGACTCTCAAATTCCTCGGGGCTATCATGTTCCTCACTCTGTAGGCAATTCAGACCGGCGAATTCCTAACTCCTCGGTCGAAGCAAAGTCCTCGGTGACGGAAGAACTGCGTCTCACATCAAGAAATTGATGAACTATATGAGATTTCCAATGGCTTCACTCGAAGGGATTGGTAGGTGTAGGATTTTGAGTTGAGCATCACATGGAAATTTTTCCTTAGTATTTCCTCGACCCCCTTTAACAGTACGGTGTTTCCTATGACTCAAGAAAGAGAAAACGAAACTACGAAAACAAAAGTCTTCACGCTTCATGTTCCTCAAATGAATATCAAGTCTTCAAGGTCACACCAATTTCTTCACTTTCAAAGTCTTGTAAAGTCTTTAGAATATCAAAGTCTTGATCGAAGAACTTCATTTTTAGGGGTCGACTTTCACTGTAAATATCAAACTCCTCATAGACTTATAGACCTGTGTACACTCACAAACACATCAGTCCCTTAACCTATAAGTCTTCAATACACCAAAATCACTAAGGGGCACTAGATGCACTTACAGAGCGTGGTGGATCAATCGTTGGACAATCTGGCCGACGCCATCCATGCCACCTCTTTCGTCACCTGCTCCCACTACTAGAGAAAACCTTACTAGTGGCGCTGGTTTTTTACATACCAGTAGCGCGGGCACCCGCACTACTGCTAGGATGCTACAGTAGCGCGTTTCTAAACAAGCGTTGCAGCTAAAATACTTAGTAGTAGCGCCTCTTTCTCTACCAACGCTACTGCTATCATCACGTAGTAGTAGCGCCATATTTTCTCCCCGCACTACAACTAGGTAAATATAAATTGAAAATAATAATAAAAAAAGTTAGATGCAATATTCATGGAAATCAAGACAAGTCCAGTGCAAATAAACTAAGTTCACAGAACCATCTCACAAACATTAATAGCAATACCACATTTAGTATAACCACACAATCTCACAAACTCATATATAGTAGTCAACAATGCATGGATAGATCATAGTTGATAAGTCTACTAGGTAGTCATACTAGCATATATATGGTTCTGCAGCCACACGCATGCACATGTAGTTCTAGATGATATCGATGAAGATCATCATCCTCAAGCCTGGGCGGTGGGTGTTCCTGATAGTAATTAGGATTGCCTGTCCAACATGAAGATTCTTGCCGACAGGGAAGCTCTTCCACCCAACCGAGTTGAAGTGTGTGTGACCGTCTGTGTCCACGCCGTACGCACAGGTGGTGACGGAGCCCCTCGCGGTAAGATGTATTCCAGCAGAGCCTTCTTCATCAGGCTTGAAACCACAACTCTCAGATAGGCTCTTTGGCAATTTCTGAATAAGAAAAACATATCAATTAATAAGTAGCCTCACACATTCTACACTATCAAAAGACAGTACTACATTTCTACTAAGTATGAATTCTACTAATAAGTATATATGGATTCTACACTATTAACAGTTCTTTGGATTCTACACGAAGCATATATATCATCGGATTCGCTAAGCATATAGATCATCGGATTCACTAAGCATATAAGATTCACTAAGCATATATATCATCGGACTCTACACTAAGTATAACAATAAAGCATATATATCATCGGATTCACTAAGCATATAGATCATCGGATTCACTAAGCATATATATCATCAGACTCTATACTAAGTATAACAATAAAGCATATAAGATTCACTAAGCATATATATCATCGGACTCTACACTAAGTATAACAATAAAGCATATCATCAAAACTACAGTAAATGCAACATACCATGATATGCCGATCAACCATGGTACTTGTCAGGCGGGTCACGAATGGCACCCCGACGAAGTCAGCATGTGGCGGAATGATGTCCCATAGGTTGCACACCTCCTCCTCGCTCAACCTCATTCTTTGAGCTACGATGGCTTCATCAAGTGAGTCATCATCATCCTCATCATCCTCATCATCTTCATCATCTTCTGCTTTGTTGACATAAATGACGGCCAATTTGGGTCTTTCTGCTCTGAAGGGGAAGCTGATCAACTCACCATCGGTGATACGCCTGTGGGCGATGAAACGGACCCATCCATCTCCTCACACCTACATCATATTTCGTCCTTTCTCGACCTCCATAGTGTAGGGGGCCCTAGGAGCCTCAAAGGTCACAAAGTCTCCGGTCAGCTTGTTGAATTCCGACCTCACATTGCATGGGACGATCTGTGTACAAAAAACAAAATGATATATACATGATGCATTAATGCCAATAACACTAAAAACAAAATAGTGGTTACTAGTTTCATATAATTTATTACCGCCGCATGAAGAAAACTAGACTCGGAGTAGATGCCGAACAGCGTGCCAGTTGCAAGGCTGCTGGCGCACCTTGACTTGCACCGTCGACATGGTGGTGGTGGTGGTGGTGCCATTTCCCTAAAGCAATATGACTAAAGGATTAACGATCCAAAAAGTAAATATAAAGTTTTCAATACACATCAGGTTTTGAATAATATACACATCAGGTTCACATCATAGACAATACACATCAGGTTCACATGGCAAGCAAAATAACAACTAAAGTGTAGTTCGGTTCAGACAATAACCTAATAGAGATCATGTAACCCAAGCAGAGCCTAATAATAAGATAAATGGCATATTGCCATTATTGCGCAAGCAGACAAGCAAAAGTAGTTCAATCCAGGGGAACACTTTATCTATTCCCACATCCAAAAATTGAACCGGCTCAGAATCTTTCAAAATAGCACGACACAAGATTCACAAAACACAATAAGTAAACATCCATTCCACCTTTGGCATCAGATGCACAGTAATTAAAACTATAAAAGGCAAACACCCCCCTTTTAGATTAGATACAACTCTCTGTCTCCGTGTGTTTTCTTTTTCTAAAATTTACCAAAAATGGGCTCACTAAAAGCATCAGATGGATAGCGATTTGGGTCCGTCATTCCATTAACGGATGGGTGCTTCCCTTTGCATCAACCGCTCTAGCCTCTATCTAATATGCCTGCTCTAGCCTAAGTTTCGGTGAGCAAAAAAAAATCCTCTACTTCTCTCACCTAACCCCTCTCTCTACTCTCTCCCCAATCATGGAAGGAAACAAGCGCGTAGGGAGGAGGATTAAGGGCAGCAGAAGGGCGGAGGCTTGGTTTCTTCTTCCTCACCTAACCCCTCTCACCTAACCCCTGCCTCTACTCTCTCTAACTTTCTGTCTCTTCTGTGCAAGCGAAACATGTTGCTCTGCTATGCCAAATTAAGCAGCGGAAAACAACGCTTAAACTAACATCCCACTACCACGATGGCAACTGGCTCTAAACAAACCATCCCTCCCGCCGGTGGTTGCCAAAAACAATCCACACGCGATGATGCCATGGCTCTGATGGTACAAGGTCCCACCAATCAATTGGGTTGGATAAAGAATAGGGAGGAGTTGTAGGGGAAATGGAAAAGCCATCGTTCAAATGAATAACCAGCAAGTGATGGGAACAAATTGGGAGAACGGGAGGGCTGCCCATGATGCCACGACAACAAAAATTGGGAGAAGGGGAGAAGGGAGGATTTTTATCAATTTGCTTGTTTGAGCGCTTGCTCACGACTGATTTCTGGTTCTCTACAGTCACGACGCGGTAGGCTCGTACTGTTTCTCGCCATCCCAAGCCGCATTTTGCCCGAACATTTCATACACACGTGCGGTTTGTACATCCAGCATACCTCTGAGATCCGCTTTACGAGGTGATATTGATTTCATGTGTTGACACTCATGACCCTTCGTGGGCATTACATGGCTTCGACAAATGTATCTATCAAAAAGACAACACGACTTTCTGTTTCCACACTTTGTCATTTAATTATCAGTAATCATATTACTCTTTGAAATTATTAAAAGTGGAATTATTTTATACTTATTTATAACTCACTTCAATCGTACTTCTGTTTTAACGAATATATTATTAATATTTGTTTGCATGTTTAACAATAAAACAATATCGCTAAGTATTAATTATATTATTCTTTGTTATTCAAATATAATGTGTATAATTTAAAATGCACTTGCATTTTGGTAAATTAAGATATATTCTGTATAGAACATTTTCCAATTTTCTCTTCCTTTGAGACATTAATGAACTCTTAACAAGATCTTCAAATTGAATACAATTACTGTAAAAGGTAGGTGTCAAAAGTGCACGGCCTGTGTGTGCTCATGTATATTTTAATATCTTTAAATATCTTGGTAGAGATCTCTAAAGCATGTGTCTGACAAATGTCTAACTAATGATATGTAATATATGATTAGGTAAGCAAATTTATAGAAACTTCTAGAGCATAAATTGAAACGTTGGTATGATTCTTTACTAGATTTTCATGGTCAAAATGTGTATTACAAGTTGTAGTGGGTTAAATAAGATAGTGTGTGCATGTTCAGTACGTGGTACTAAAAAAGGCATTATTAATTGTAATCATATGCAAACATAAAAAATATTTTTTACTACTTATGTGTACCTATGATTATTTAATTTTCTCACTGCAAATGTGTTTGCTATCATCCTATGTTTTAAAGCGAACATGTTAGTTTCTCAAATGAAAAACATGCTTGAAATTAAAACACAATAATCGTTAACATAACTTCAATATGACCCGTGTGGGGTATCGATTAAAGAGACACTAGAAGCCTAACAAAACTCGTTGTCCCTAATCGGATTGTTTTGTTACTTTGTGGTACATGTTGTCGGTTTGTGGTTCGGACTTGATCGTGCTAAGTAAGCCAATGCCAACTTCAAGTAGCCCAACTTTTTTTTTCGAGTAGCAAGTAGCCCATATTGTTGGGTCATATAGCTGGTTGGGCCTACACTCCCTTCTGGATAGGGTTGAGCGGGCCTTCCTGGGTAGTAGAGGTAGAAGTAGTAGCGTGACAAAGACACAACCGTTAGCTCCTATTGGGCGCTTTAAGCGCCCGAACAGTAGGCTGGAGCCCACGTGGGATCCTCGATATCGCTGGCAGGTTTCGCTCGATCAATCGCTGGATCTTGTTTTGATCGATCGCTGGATGAATTGTATAATAAAAGTGGTTGGTTGTTGTTAACTGATGACTTTTGCATAAAAGTTTTCATAAAAACATAAAAAAATTAAAAAAAAACTGAATTTGACAAAATCTTCAACGAATTTAAATAAAATTCATCGAATTTGGAAAGAAAATCATCAAATCTAAAAAGAAGTTCATCAAATTTGAAGAAGTCCATCAAAGTTGAAAAAGAGCTCATTGAATTTGAAAAACAGTTTACCAAAGTTGAAAAATAGTTCACCGAATTTGAAAAATGTTCACTGAATTTGAAAAAAAATCATCGAATTTATATACAGTTTACCAAAGTTGAAAAATAGTTCACCGAATTTGAAAAAAGTTCACTGAATTTGAAAGAAATCATCGAATTTAAATACAGTTCACCGAATTTGAAGACAGTTCGTTGAATGTGGAAAAAAAAGTCCATCGAATTTAAATACAGTTCACCGAATTTGAAGACAGTTCATTGAATGTGAAAAAAAGTCCATCGAATTTGAAAAAACAGTCACCGAATTTGAAAGCAAATCATCCAATTTGAAAAAAGTTCATCGAATTTGATGAAAAAAGTTCAGGCATTTGCACAAATTAACTGAAAATAAGAAATAGAAAAGAAGAAAGAATAAAGAAGAAAAGAAAAAAACAAATAGGGAAAAAACGTTGCTTTTTGTAGCGTTGTCTGTCAAGAAGGAAAAAAGAAGTAACATAATCACAATACGTGAGGTGGCGAGTTGGTTATATCAGCTTGAAATAAGCGACCAGGTTTTGGGAGCTGGAATCTCGTCGGACGCTACCTTTTTGACGTATTTGCAGAAAAAAAAAAATCTAAAATGAGTCGGCCCAGCGCGACCGGGCGCATGCACCCGTTTGCTTAAATCGAAGAAACAGACGCCTTAAGCGCCGTTTAGGATTTGCCGACACAACCAACGTCAGGACGAGATATTTGATACATTATAAAACTGAGTATCCTCTTAGTCCTCACAGGCCATTATCGAAAAACCATTGGATCGTCACTTTTAGTCGTTTTTGGCCGTCGGATTCGTGTTAACCCCACATAAATCTCGCGTGCAGGCTAACTCGCACATCAGGCTGCGCTGGCCTTTTGGGCCGCTGCTCAGATGGCATTTTTGGGCGTGTTACATTCAATTGGGCCTACTAGCCTATTGGGCGTCTGGACTTGTACTACCATCTTGTCCAATTCAACGCACAGGTATAAAACGCAAGCGACGAACCCTGCTATGTTTTGATTGTGTCACCTGACCATGGCCTCGAATTGCATTGGCGGCTATGCTTGGTTTGCACGGACGAAGCGTACAACGCCTCCGTGGTCCATTCGGTCGCATGGACGTCATTTGGTTGCACGGACGCGAGCGGCGTGGTCAGATGGGGTGTGGCGGCCAACAGCCATGATAGTTAATTGTGAACGATGATTAATTGGGAGGTTAATAGGCCATTAATGCGAATCGATGCTCCGGGCAGATCGGTTTCATCTCCTATTCATATTCATGCCCATTGATTAATTGAGAAGTTAATCCTGTATGCCAATTGGTTAATTGTGAGGTTAATTGTGTCTCTATATATTCATGCGAGCCTATAAAACCCGAACCTTGCCGCTGCTCCTTTCCACTCTGCTCCTTTTCACAAACCAATCTCCAGTACAAAAGCGATGTGTGATGCTATATATGTATACAACAATTAAGAATTGGAACCAGCACATCACCTTGAAATCAAACAGAGTTGGAACCTGGTTTCAGCTCAGAAGAGTATTAATTGATTACTAAAATTATTGTCTTTATTTTTGATTTTCACAAACTTTTACTAAATTTTTCTTTTATCAACTGTACTGATTACTGCAATTGCACAGAGATGTTGGAAACCTTCACAAACAGGATCAATATCTTCACTGAAGGAGTGGTGCTAGAGAAACCAGGGTGAGCTATACTAGCATGGAACTACCCTGTTGAGTACAGAAATAGATGTAGGTGACCAGGCCATTGATTTGGAAAAATAGATGTGTCATTTTGCTCTTATGTCCTGAGCACACTGTGTGTGAAGTGGACTCATGGATAATCAGTTCTGTCCAACTTGTAATGGGACTATCATAGCCTTGTGCTTACTATTATTGCTATGTATTCCTTTCGTCCTGGCGTTGATCCGTTCGTGGTCGCTACTCACTCCGACGGAGGCCAGGGAGCATTTGGTTACTGTGTCTATCCGCTGGGAGATGGTAGCTCGGGATATCTTCAACCGGTTTGGATGGCGATCATGTAATAGGATAGGCAATTAGTTTACCTATCTCTTTTTCAGCCAGCCGGTTGTGGCGTCTTTTATATGGCTAGTTTGTGTTTCTAGCCCATTTTGGCTCTGTGTGAGCTTTTTACACTTCTCAGTAGGAGACTTTGAGACCTTGTTGGAACTTATTTGGTTTAATAAGATGGCTGTATGCATCGTTCTGATGCAGAGGCCGGGGAGTCCCCCTTTTCGAAAAAAATAAAATTCAATTCCCTTGCAACACGTTTTAAACATTCATTGCACGAAGAACTATTAGATAACTTGGTTATAATGTGGGTCCTGTGCTTGCTCGATTACGGGTGGGGAGGGCTCCTGAGGATCGCATGGGACTAGTTCTGCTGATGGATGCGACTAACCAGGAACAGCGCCGGATTCTATGTCTCTCAGCTGGGGGTTAGGGTCTTGAGAGATAGTAGTGTCTCGTCTGTGGCTGTTTCTTCTGCTGTCTGCGTCTGTGTTTGAACTTGCAATAAAATTCCCTGCAAAACTTCGATTGCAGCCCAGTTGCTGGAAAAGACCGGATTGGCTGTTGCAGGACCAGCCCGGGAGCATAAAACTTTGTTACTATGTGGTTTCATTCTAATATAAATGGAGTAGTAGTTATAATGCTTTTTTTGTATAAGCTTTCACTGATTTCATAACAAATATGTCAATGAACTCTCATTGTTTTCAGAAAAACATGTTCACATCGATTCCCATGGATGAGTACACACAAGATATCTAAGGATTTCAAACATGTTTACACAAATTTCAGTCATTTTTACAAGTCTCACAAGTGAGTTCAACCTTGTTTCGCTGGGTTTCAGAAGCATCTAATCTTGTTTTCAAACAAGTTCAGAAACATTTCGACAATATTCATACTGATTTTTGTAACTGCTTTAGGCAATTCATACTAATGCCACACTGGCGTTGGAGATGGAGCCGCGGTGGGCTGTCGGTGAAAAACGCGTTCACATCGATTCCCATGAATGTATATCCAGAAAATATCCAAGGATTTCAAACATGTTTTCACAAATTTCAGTCATTTTTACAAGTCTCACAAGTGAGTTCAACCATGTTTTGCCGGATTTCAGAAACATCTAATCTTGTGTTCAAACAAGTTTAGAAACATCACAGTGATTTTCGCAACTGTTTTAGGCAATTCATACTAATGTCGCGCCGGCGTTGGAGATGGAGTCGCGGTGGGCTGTTGGTGCCGGCAACGTCCGGCGCAGGAGCGAGGCCGCCAGGTACCATAGTCCCCTGAGATCTTACAAAGTTTCTTTTTTTTTTCTATTCCTCCTTGGCTTCGCGTTGTGATCTCTGTTGTGTTTGGGCCTTAAGCTGGAGCCCTTATAACAGAATTGTGGGTGCTCCGAATTCCAAGCTACTGCAAACCATTCCCCTTGGCCATGGGCAATAGAATCTATGAACAATGACATGATGCTCATCGTGGGCTAGGAAATCTATAAAGCGCTAAAGCTCGCTTGTCTATCGTGCTATGTCACTAGTCAACTGCTGAAGAACTCTGTACTGTCATGCCGGCCCGTCGATCAGGCAGGTCGACGCCTGCATGGGAGCACAACTGCAAGGCAACTTTTTAGTTCCAAGTGGGGATGAAGGTCTGAATGACTCTACAAGCAAAAGAAGGAAATCTTTACTCTCACACCAGGATCGGCAGATTAGGAAGCGGCTGCAGCAGAGCAGCCCCGCCATACCCAAATGAATCTCCTATGTTGAAACTGTCGTGGCTTAGGGACGGACACGACAGTCGGCGAGCTGAAATGGCTCGTGAGCAAATTTCTTCCCTCCCTCCTCTTCCTGTGTGAGATGGACATGAGGGATTCAAGGGCTCGGAACTTTATGTGGTCCTTGGGATTCACCGGTGCTTTTGTTGTGAGTAGTGATGGATTGAGTGGTGGGCTGGCTCTTTTTCAGTCTTCATCTATTTCTGTCTCACTAAAAGCCTTCTCACTCGGATTATAGATATTTTAGTCAAAACAGAAGATGGTATAAAATGGCATACAACTCTCATTTATGGTGAACCAAGAAGGGAATTATCGAAAAAGGCTTTCGCCCCGCTTTATATATAAAGCAACGACCCTCATACAACCGAACCACACAACACAGCACCCAAACACACACACACAGAGCAAGATACAAAGGTGTCGGAGATCAGCTAAGCCAACTCGAAGCGGACAATGGATGTACAACAAGCATCACTACGAAGATGCCGGAGCCCTCCATCGAGAACAAGCAACCGTGAAGAACATAGCTGACCGCCGACGAACCGCGAGCTCCAAGGTAGTGCCTTCAGGAAGGGCATGACACCGGAGCGCCGACACCACCCGATCCAAAGATCAAGATTTTCATCCGGAGCAACACGGAGAATCAGGAGAGACCGCAACGGAGCCTGCAGGAAGGGGACGACGCCCGCGGACGCCGCCACCGTCGGTCTGACCGTGGTCAGACAAGGATTTCACCCCGGTATACCTCTCCATCTCCGATCACCACGGGTCGCCGAGCCCGAGCCACCCCGCCGCGCGCCCACGCGACCAAGGTCACCAGTCCGCACCCGAGCTGCGAGCTCCGCTCACGAACACCGCAGCTCCCACCACAGAGCCGCCGCCCTGCCACCCGACACCCCCAACGACCGCCCAAAGGAACGAATCACCACCACCAGCAGACTCCCACCATCATTGGAGCCGCCAGCGCCTCGAGATGGAGCCGGAGGCAACTAGGCCAGGGAGAAGAGGAGGGGGCGGAGTGGTGCGAAACCTCGACCGGCACACCCCCGCGCCGGTGACAGGTGGGCAGACCACCCATCCCTCCAGCCAGCCTCCTCACGTTGCCCCCTGCAACGCCCCACCACGGCCTCCAGATCATATCAGCGAGGAGCACGTCGAACACCCGGCTGACGACAAGGACGACAGACGGTCAGATCCGTCCGGGAGACGACCACAGGAGGTGCCACGCCGGGCCTTGCACATCGGCCACCGGCAGCCGCGCGAGCCGCATCAGATCCATCGCGACCCGCTGGCGAGATGGCCCGCACTGTCCAAGGCCGCTAAGCCGCAGATCTGGCCGAGCCAGGCCCAGCCGCCGCCCCAGCCTAGGACGCACGCACGCCCACGAAGCCCACCACGCTGCCGCCATGTGCTCGCGACCACGCCGCCAAAGCTCGCCGCTACGCCGCCCCTTGCCAGCACGACGTAACGCCCGCTGGCGCCGGCCCGCACCAGCCGCAGCAAGGGCGAAAGGATGAAGGGGCCCCGCCGCCGCCGATGCCCGTGGGCTTTGCCCGCCCGCGCTGCCTGGCAGCGACGAGGATGGGAGGAGGGGATGCGGCTAGGGTCCCCCCCTTGCCGCCCGCGGGAGCGACACGGGAGGGGGAGGGGAACGAGCTACGTGCTATGTTTACCCACCAAGAAGGGAATTAAGGGCCTGTTCGGCAACTGCCCAGCTCCCAGAAATCCTAAAATCCGGCTTCTCGATCTCACCTCCAACTTCCCGACGAAAATAGTGGATCGGAAAAACCGTTCGGCAACAGAATTCCCAGATCTCAGTTCGCTAGTCTTGGGCTGGTAGCCGGCCGGCCCATTAAGCTAGATTCTGGCCTGTTAGGGAGCGAAGGTAGTTGCTGCGTTCTATTCTTCCCTGGAGGAAGCATTTTCTTTCACTTCGCGGTGGTAGCTCACCGTAAATAATTGGAACTCCAGCTTCTGCGATTTCTGGGATCCACGAAACACTCGCGCCCAGTTTTTGCACTATGACCCGCCTTATATCTGGGAAGCTAGCTTTTGGGAGCTGACCTGTTCGGCCCAGCTTCGCCCGCTGATTCAGAGAATCCAGGAGCTGGGCAGTTGCCGAACAGGCCCTAAGACACCAATTCTGCGATAGACTCAGGTTCTTGAAAGCTCAGTGGAAGGGTCCATGGATATGTGCAGGAGACTTCAATGAAACGTTCCATGGAGATGAGCACATGGGTGTCAGTGACAGGGATCACAACCAAATGATGTTATTCCGAGATTGCCTAGATGATTGTGGGCTAATGGATTTGGGGTACATTGGACAAAAATACACTTGGTCCATCAGATAAGAGAACTGGCGTAATGTTAGGGTGAGACTAGATAAGGCAGTAGCAAATTGTGATTTCTTGCACTGTTGAGAACATTATTACGGCATCATCTTATCACTTTGTCATCTTGGTGACAATGTTAAAGAGAGGATGCCAAGGACCTATCAATCCTATACTACGACCTTTCAAGTTCAAAGTTGCCTGGATGAGAGCACCTGATTCTATGCAAATAGTCGATGAGAATTGGAGGAAACGCAAGGAGGAGCCACCTTCCCTGAATAATACTTGGTCTGCTCTAAACAGATTGTCAACAACCCTTCTAATCTGGGGTAGAAAATCTTTTGGTTCGATTAAAAAGGAGTTTAAGAAGCTAGAAAAGAAATTAGCTTCTTTACGAAAAAAACAGTTTGGCTACTAGGTATTCCAAAGAGGAAAAGGAAGTGGGAAAGAGACTATATGAGATGTTCGAAAGAGAAGAAATCATGGCTAAGCAACGATCAATAATTGATTGGTTGCGTGAAGGTGATCGAAATACCTCGTTCTTCCACGCTCGCGCCTCAGCACGAAGGAGAGCCAACAAAATTAATTTCTTGAGGAAAGACAATGGATCACTATGCGAAGATCATCAAGGCATCAGAAGTATGGTACATGATTTTTACTCCAATTTGTTCACCTCTGAACCATGTGACTCCCTGGAATCAATATTGGATGCTATTCTCTGGGAAGTAACTACGGAGATAAATGAAGAGTTGTGCAAGGAGTATACTAAAGAAGAAATCAAGACTGCCTTATTCCAGATGGGTCCAACCAAGGCTCCAGGGCCAGATGGTTTCCCAGCACTTTTTTATCAGAAACATTGGGATATTGTGGGGAAGATATATGTGCAGTAGTGAAAGGGTTTCTTCTGGGATGGGACATTCCTGAAGACTTCTGCGATTTAGGAATTGTCCTTATCCTAAAAATTAATAATCCAGATGTGCTATCTAACTTCCGACCTATAAGCTTATGTAATGCATATACAAAATAGCTTCTAAAGTAATTGCTAATCACCTTAAGATAATTTTGCCAAAAATTATTTCGGATCAACAAAGCGCCTTTGTGCCAAGCAGGGTTATTATAGATAATATTCTAGTGACGTATGAATACCTGCACACAATTCGAGAACAGAAGGCGAAATACCGTTTCTTTGCCTTGAAAATATACATGACAAAAGCTTATGACATGGTAGAGTGGAGTTACCTCAAGGGAGTTTTACTGAAATTGGAATTTGATATCAATTGGGTGGAAATGGTTATGAGATGTGTGACATCGGTTAGATATGTCGTTAAAGTAAATGGTGATCTAACCGGGTCTTTTTTGCCAACTAAAGGCATTAGACAAGGGGACCCAATTATCCCTTACTTATTTTTGCTATGTGTTGAAGGCCTTTCTTGCTTGTTGCAGCAAAAAGAAGCATCCGGTCATCTAAAGGGCATTCACAATGGAAGAAAGGGCCCCCTATATCCCACTTATTGTTCGTTGATGATAGTGTTTTCTTCACCAAGGGTGAGTATAGAAGCATCAATGCACTCAAATCTGCTCTACAATTGTAATGGATCAGGACAGAAGATAAACTTTCAAAGAACTATATTTTCTTTGGGCCACATTGTGATAAACAGATCAAGGAAACTACGAAAAAGACTTTGTGGGTGCATGACGAGACGCTACAAGCAACATAACTTGGCATGTCGACCTGGGTGGGACGTTCTCCAACAAGTAATTTTAATTTCCTCACTGGTCGACTTTGGAAACACCTCAATTAATAGATGTAGTGATAGACCTCTGTCAAGGGCTGGTAAGGAGATTCTTTTGAAATTAGTGGCTCAGGCCATCCCAATCTATGGAATGAGTTGCTTCCAAATTCCATTGACCACTTGTGAAAAAATGAGGCAACACATGTATCTAACTCTGGTGGGGTATGTAAGATGGAAAGAAAAAGTTGCATTGGAAATCATAGGACTGGTTATCATCACCCAAAGTATGTGGGTGGGATGGGCTTTCCGGACATGGCCAACTTTAATCAAGCTATGCTTGGAAAACAATGTTGGAGGTTATTGACCGAGCCTAGGTCGTTATGTGCACAAGTACTTAAGGGCCAATATTATCTGGATGGGGACTTTTTGGACAGCTCAATGCCCAAGATCATCTTCATATGTTTGGCGCAGCATTATGTGTGGCAAGAAACTGCTCCAGAGAGGCCTACTATGGAGAGTAGAAAATGGCAAGCACATCAACATTGTGAAGGATCATTGGATCCCAGGTATTATACCTGCCACTATGATAGTAGCGGAGCAGGCAACACAGATGGAGGCGGACACTACTGGGAAAATGCTTATAGATAGAAGTTTAGCAGTAGCGCCTGTTTAAGCACCCACGCTACTGATATTTACCAGTAGCGCCTGGTACAAAACACGCTACTACTACTAAATAACAGCAGCGTTTGTTCGCTTGGGCCGCGCTACTGTTACATGGGCTGCAGGGCAAAAACGGTAGCCCACTTACCTGTAGCGTTTGTTTCGAATGGGCGCTACAACTGGTGGGCTTAGCAGTAGCGTCGACCTCTACCCAGCGCTACTACTAGAGGAAAACAAAACCGGCCCGAGCACCCACGCACCCCCTCACTCTCACATTATCGATCCCCTCCGCCCGACGATGCCGCCGCGGTTAGGGTTCCTCCCCCGCCGCCTCACCCCCGTTGACGGTGCCGTGCGCCGCCGCCACGCGCGTTCGCCTCTCACCTCCTCCGACTCTCCAAACCCGTAAGTCCCCCTCAATCTCCTCCTCCCTGCGCGCGCCACCACTAGCTAGGCTCCGACCGATTCACCGCGGTGGCTCACCAACGGTCATAGGAAGCCGTCGCTGAGTAGGCTGCTGATGAAGTTGTCCCGGAGCACATCCGGCATGGCCACAAGCCGCTCGATCTGGGTCATCTGCCCGATCTTCTCCGCGAGCTCATCCTCCCAAGAAGATCAGTGACACGATCCTCCACAGGCTTGGTGGCATCCTTGTAGAGCACGTAGTCGGCGTCGGTGCCGCCGAGCACGGCCCAAAAGAGCAGAAGGGCTGCGAAGACTGCAGGCGCCATGAGCAGCGCCATCCTATGCCGGCGGAGGAGGGGGACTAGGAGCCGCCTGACCTGCGCGAAACATTGCAGGTACGTGATGAGTATCGCGGCGCGACCTTCCTCCAGCGGCGAGAGCACGCCTGACCGGAGACGGCAGGCGAGCCCGCTGGCGCCGTCGGCCATGGCGCGGCGTAGGGTCAACGTCAACGGTTGCAGTCAGCGGCGAGAGCAGCCCGGTGCGCCGAGCCTCAGTGATGCGAGGACTTCCTCTTTCCGACATTGAACTCTTTCACAAGTTGTGGCCACTTTGATTTGCCATCCAATATGACCCAACAATAGCCAAAACCGAATGACTTCTTCTCCGTTTGTTGGCACATAGTGATTGCAACCACCTTCTATCAAACAATAAGTATAACAATGAGAACACAAAAAAGAAGCAATTCAACTTACATGAGTTGACACTCCCATCCCACTTCGGGGCGGCCAAGCACTTGTGCATAATAGCCGACATACTTGTTTACTTTCTCTTGAATGATCACCCATCGATGTCGGAGACAATTCACATTGTGGGTGGTCATGATAAGATGCGGCTTGGCATATGTCTTGTGTTCATGATAGTGGTTATGGATCTTCTCCCAATACCTATTGCCCTTTTGCTTTGTACCACACATAGGGTCCATCAACTACTAGGAAAAACCTTATACACAGAATCTTAGCAGCAGCGCGGTTTAAAAATAAACACTACTGCTAATTAGCAGTAGCGAGCTTGACGAAACCTCGCTACTAATAACCCGGTAGCAGTAGCGCTCTAGGTGAAACAAGCGATACTACTATAATTGCCACGGCGTTGCCTCCAGGCTAGATATAGTAGTAGCGCCCTTCCCTGGACGCGCTACTGCTAAAGTACTTAGTAGTAGCGTTTTTCTTCAAAACTCGTTGCTGCTAAGTATTGCACCTAATTAAGTTTAATTAGTCCCATACTGCTAAGCGAACAAGGTGTTTACCACCTTAAATATGTTAATTCTCAAACTATCTCGAGCACTTGGTCTTCGTTGAACTATATGTGTAGGATTTGTGGCTGCAATATGAATCTCCACCAGTGCCTATACAGGTACTGTGACGATTCATGTTGACTATTTAGATTCTACACAAAAAGATCAATGATTACCAATGCATATTTTTGATGCGTGCTTAGACTTAGTAGTAGCGTTTTTTTTGTAAAACGCGCTATTGCTACATTAGCTATAGCGCGTTTACTACAGTGCGCTACTGCTAGTTCGACTTAACCACCCGCAGGCTCAAAATTTTGCTAAGTCCTCCTTTCCCCCCTGTTCCCCTACTCCTCTGTCACCGCCGCCCGAGCCTGCCCTCACCACCGCCGCCCGAGGCCGCACTCAACCTCACCTCTGCCGCCCGCCGCTGCTCTCGACCTCACCGTCGCCGCCCTCGACCTCACCGCCGCCGCCCGAGCCCGCCCAGCACCGCTGCCTCCCGATCCTGAGCCCGCCCTCGCCGTCCCTACCTCTTCGTCGCCGAGCACCTCCCCGCCACCGTCTCTCCGCTCTCTGTAAGCCCCCCACCCCTCCCCCACCCCCTTTCTCTCTGCTTAGTTAGTACTAGATGTTTTTTAGTATTAGTAGATGTTAATTTAGGGTTCATAGATAATGATTTTAGTAGTAGTAGATGTTAATTAGTAGTAGTGATGGTACTAGTTAACTAGGGAAGTATGGTTAATAGTAGATGTTTTTTTACTATTGTATAATGTAGTTTTTTTACTATTTTTAGTAAGTGCTTAAAATAATTAGTAAGTAAATTAATAAACTAGTTGAACTAGTTGAATTAATAGAACCAATGTATTTTTAGTAAGATAATTAATATAACTAGTTGAACTACTTTATTTTTAGAAATAACTAGTTTTTTTCTATTTATAGAAAGTTTATATTTAGTAAAAACTAGTTGAATTAATAGAACTAGTTGAAATGTCATATTTGTTATTATTTTTTTAGTTTAAGCAATTATTCGGGATGTATTAGTGATAACTTATAGGGTTTTTGCTTTTGCAGAAATCAAGGAGCCCTCCATCATCCCCGTCATCGTCCCCGTCACCGACCCCCTCCGACCTCGAGATGAGACCAGCCAAATTTCCATGTCAATATCAGTCCTATAAGATATATATGATGTAGATAAAAACATGTATATCTTGTGTTGCTCAAATAGGATATGTGGTTGCCCAAGTGGCCGGTCATGTTCAGGTTACACCTCCGAGTGACCTATGTTTTGCCGGAGTGTTGATTAATTTCCATTTCGGCAAATTTCAGGTGCTCGATATGTATATTTTATCAATGGTCATGCCGGTTTTTTCCGTGAATTCTGGCATGACTTGTGCTAGAATATGTAGGAAATATCGAGTGGCCTAGATTTTTCGAAAAATAATGATCTAATTTAGGTTTTTAGTACATATATTTAATTGTACAAGTTTAATCTTTGAATTATGAACGTAGGAAATGCCGTACTCGGATGATGAAAGTCTCCTGGGGGAGGGCAGCTGGTGCCACGACGATCAAGGTCTGTGCGACAGATGCCCTCACCTGGACGAAGATCGGCGCTTCAACATTAAGCTCGAGAAGACCTTCGATGTTGAAACGGTACGCAATGACGACAAGTGTTTTTTTCGTATTTAAGCTTGACTTCAACTATTTCAACGTCTAATTTTCATCTTTTACAATTCGACTAGCTTATCCCATGCCATGCAGAACGCTATGTCTTGGAGAGGATGGGTTTTGAAGATCATGATAATTTTGAAACAAAGAAAATACACCTAAGGATCCATCATGATATGGATTTTGAAGTAAATCTGTACAATTCTCAGAGCGTAACCCATTTTGGTTGCCAAAATTGGGAAGCACTTTGCAAAATGTATGGTTTTTATGAGGGTATGATTGTCACCATGGATCTTGGTGATCCTGACATCGAGTAAGACAATATGGACATTTGGGTCCTTGTTGATATGCTTCCGATTCCACCGCTATGTGAGTTTCTCAAACATAGTTATTAACTAATTTATATTGTTTATTTCAAAATAGTTGACAGCTTATTTCCTTTGACAGCTTATTTTGATTCTTCAAAGAATGTGCGGAAGATGATAGACAAAACCCACTACACCGATGGCTCTGAATTAACTTATAAGGAGAAAAATCATCTGATCGCATTTTATACTTATCTTGAGAATTACAATACCTATTATCAAACTCCTCCAAATTATGGTGAATACGTGCCACTAGTGCACGTGTTGAACCATGGTAACTTCTATGGAGATACCCTGGTAAGATTTTTTACTATTATGACATCCGTGCATCTTTTGCATACTTCTAAAACTAGTACATCATTGCTAACTACGAATTTATTACTATGTTTTTCAACACAAAATCCCGATGGATTGTGTGCCTCATCTGATGTATCAGAATGGTCGCCTTGAAGTTGTGAACATAGAGCCAGGTCATCCTACGGATCTCACCTGTGCATATCGGATTTCTAAAACCGGTGAACACATGCTAATCAAAGAATGGAAAAAATGTTTGGACATTCGTAAGGAGGTTCTTGGAAGTAACATTAAGCAAAAGTCAAGAATTGGAGACATGATAATATCCATTCTCCATAATGGAGAGTCAGGGGCTATCTTGTTTTTTGCTATTTTACCTTAGAGAATATAGTAGGTCCTAAGAGAATGTAGTAGGTCCTATGAGGTACAATATGTTTATTATGTGGTACAATGTGTTAGAGTTGATGATGAGGAGTGGTTGTGATTATGACTAGTGACCAATTTGCTATGTGATGTCTCATTGATGAAAACGATGATCTTGAGGAGGTGTTATATGACAATGATGTATTATGATGATTAGTTGTTAATGATATGATGATGATGATGATATTTATTATATCATTGGTTGAAAGAACGACGGATTAGTTTCAAGTGGATGTCCATCCACTTGAAACTAATCCATGGTTCTTTCACCCCGTGATGTAATAACTCATTATAATGTAAAAACAATCTCTAAATTCCTGTTGTATGAAAACTTGTATAAAGGTGTATGAATACAACATGAAATAAAAAAGAAATAAAATACGAAATAATAGTAGTAGCGCGGGCAGGGAGAAGCGCTACTACTAATTACCAGTAGCACTCCTCGGGGAAAGCGCTACTGCTAAGTCGATATAACAGTAGCATGGGTTAAGGCACGCTACTGCTAACCTTTAGCTGTAGCGCCGTACCAGTAGCGCTCCAGCCCGCGCTACTGATAGGCCTAAAACCCGCGTTGCTGCTAGGCTTTTCCCTAGTAGTGCATGCTTGTGGTCCACAAAGCTTTAATCAACAAGATACCCTCAAAAGTTGTCAATGCCGGACCTCTTACCTTGGCTAGCTTTGCCTTTCTTTTCTTGTTGGGGTTAGGGTTTAATGTTCGGCCAACTTCAAACATAGACAATTTGGATCCGCCAATTCAAAGTCAATTTGGGTAGTTTCTTGATTGTCATTGATCATGTCCGACACGGTATTCGCCCGAAATTATCATGATTACAAATAAACTAACGGTGTATGCAACTAATTGACCATGTATGACAGAGAATGCAAGCTATTGATAGAAAGGAGCAAAAGAAATTATGTCCTCCTGTGTCATTCTGTCGAAGAGGACATGGGCAGATCAGGCACCTCCATCGTCTGTGCTTGGTCGTGCCTGTTGAAGTTGTTGCGAATGACACACGTTGTCCTCCGGCGCGTGCATTGCAGGAAAACCGTAGGGAATGGCTTAATCGGCATTGGATCGACCTCAGTCTCGGGCGGGCCGGACAACGCCTTCCTTGTCGGCGGCTGGATTGATGGAGTTTGGGGGAGGGGGCAGCACGACATATTGGATACTTCCTACTCGAGCTCCACAAGCGGAACTCTCTGCGATGTCGCCGCTTCCCTCTCTCCTTTGCCGATCCCGAGGAGACGTACCGTGGACCGACGTCGTCCGCGAGTGCGTGAGGGCCCGTCCCGTCCACATGGACACAACGCCGGAGGAGGAGGAAGGAAATATGCCCTAGAGGCAATAATAAAGTTATTATTTATTTCCTTATTTCATGATAAATGTTTATTATTCATGCTAGAATTGTATTAACCGGAAACATAATACATGTGTGAATACATAGACAAACATAGTGTCACTAGTTTGCCTCTACTTAACTAGCTTGTTGATCAAAGATGGTTGTGTTTCCTAGCCATAGACATGAGTTGTCATTTGATTAACGGGATCACATCATTAGAAAAATGATGTGATTGACTTGACCCATTCCGTTAGCTTAGCACTTGATCGTTTGGTATGTTGCTATTGCTTTCTTAATAACTTATACATGTTTCTATAACTATGAGATTATGCAACTCCCGTTTACCGGAGGAACACTTTGTGTGCTACCAAACGTCACAACGTAACTGCGTGATTATAAAGGAGCTCTACAGGTGTCTCCGAAGGTACATGTTGGGTTGGCGTATTTCGAGATTAGGATTTGTTACTCCGATTGTCGGAGAGGTATCTCTGGGCCCTCTCGGTAATGCACATCACTATAAGCCTTGCAAGCAATGTAGCTAATGAGTTAGTTACGGAATGATGCATTACATAACGAGTAAAGAGACTTGCCGGTAACGAGATTGAACTAGGTATTGAGATACCGACGATCGAATTTCGGGAAAGTAACATATCGATGACAAAGGGAACAACGTATGTTGTTATGCGGTTTGACCGATAATGATCTTCGTAGAATATGTAGGAGCCAATATGAGTATCCAGGTTCCGCTATTGGTTATTGACCGGAAATGTGTCTCGGTCATGTCTACATAGTTCTCGAACCCGTAGGGTCCGCACGCTTAAGGTTTCGATGACAGTTATATTATGAGTTTATGTGTTTTGATGTACCAAAGGAGTTTGGAGTCCCGGATGAGATCGGGGACATGACAAGGAGTCTTGAAATGGTTGAGACGTAAAGATCGATATATTGGACGACTATATTCGGACATCGGAAAGGTTCCGGGTGATTCGGGTATTTTTCGGAGTACCGGAGAGTTACGGGAATTCGTATTGGGACTTAATGGGCCATATGGGAAAGGAGAGAAAGGACCCAAAGGGTGGCCGCACCCCTCCCCATGGACTAGTCCGAATTGGACTAGGGAGGGGGGGCGCCCCCTTCCTTCCTTCTCCTTCTCCCTTCCCTTTCCTTCTCTCCTACTACTACTACTACTTGGAAGGGCTCCTAGTTCTACTAGGAAAGGGGGAATCCTACTCCCGGTGGGAGTAGAACTCCCCTAGGGCACGCCATAGAGAGGGCCGGCCCTCCCCCTCCTACACTCCTTTATATACGGGGGCAGGGGGCACCTCTAGACACAACAACAATTGATCATTGATCTCTTAGCCGTGTGCGGTGCCCCCCTCCACCATAGTCCTCCTCGATAATACCGTAGCGGTGCTTGGGTGAAGCCCTGCGACGGTAGACCATCATCATCGTCACCACGCGTCGTGCTGACGGAACTCTTTCTCGACACTCGGCTGGATCGGAGTTCGAGGGACGTCATCAAGCTAAAGGTGTGCAAGAACTCGGAGGTGCCGTGCTTTTGGTGCTTGATTGGTCGGGCCGTGAAGACGTACGACTACATCAACCGCGTGGTGCTAACGCTTCCGCTTACGGTCTACGAGGGTACGTGGACAACACTCTCCCCTCTCGTTGCTATGCATCACCATGATCTTGCGTGTGCGTAGGAATTTTTTTGAAATTACTACGTTCCCCAACAGAGGAGGCAGCCCACTTGGAGCGATGGAAGCAACATTGGCTGGCGAAGGAGCGAGCCGACGGCGAGCTCTAGATGCAGTGGGAGTGCGAGGAGGAGGAGCGCCGCGAGCAGAATGACGAGGAGTATGTCTGCCGTGTAGCAATGCCGCCGCCTCCCTCTCTCCTTTGCCGCTCTTGAGGAGACGTACACGTGGACCGGCGTCATCCGCGAGTGCGTGAGTGCTCGTCCCGTCCACATGGACGCAACGCTGGAGGAGGAGGCAGCCCGCTTGGAGCGATGGAAGCAACATTGGCGGAAGAGCGGGCTGACGGCGAGCGCTAGATGCAGTGGGAGTGCGAGGAGGAGGAGCACCGCAAGCAGAAGGAGGAGGAGCGCGCCTGCCGCGCAACAATGCGGTCGCCGGAGGAGGCGACACTGGTGGCGTGGGAGAGCGCATTCCCGTGGGCTGGGCCGCCGCCACTCTTCAGCGACCTCACCGGCGACGACGACGGCAAGGGCAAGGGCAAGGCCTAGGGCAGTCTGCGGGGGAGTTTTTAGTTTTTTTATGTTTTATTTAGTGCTTAAGTGAACTTTGGCTGGCGGTTGACCAGCTGTTTAATGTATAATTATGTTTAGTTCAGCCCCATGTTTTTTAAAAAATGCAGGGAAATGCGCCGGCCACCCGTTGGACACACCGAACCAAACGAAAAAGTAGGCACATCCGTCCGCTCGGCCGATCCAAACAGACAAAACGCGCGCCTGCTCGGGTCACCGCGTTGGATCGCCTGCATCCCAACCTCCTTCCAGCTGTAGCTGTCCGACAATAGCAGCTACTCTTCCAGGATTTTCAGAAGTTCAAATATCATTTCGAGTAGCACGGTTACCAAATTTTGTCCTGCTGGGCTTCGGAACAAGCAAAGAGGCCGGAGTTGCCCTGCTGGGCTGTTGTGCTCCCACACAGCAGCGTCGACCTGCCTGATCGACGGGCCGGCATGTCATTAGAGATTACATAGACAAGCGAAGCTTGAGCGCTTTATAGATTTCTTAGCCCAAGATGAGCATTATGTCATTGTTCATAGATTCTGTTGCAGCAGCTTGGAACTCGGGGAGCAACTAATTAACAAGCGCTCCTTCGGAAGCCTGGCAACGATCAGCGCCACTTGACGCGCTCACAGCCATTCGCCACGTGTCGCGTTCTGGGCGCTCCCTCCGGATTTTTTTTAATTTTTACGCACGCGTGTTTGGCTTTTAAACAGTTTTTCCCCGATTTTTTTACGTTTTGGTTTACTACCGGCCTTCCCTAAAGTCACGGTTTTGTTTTCGCGAGAGGCACGGTTGTGCTTTCGCGAGAGGCACGACCGTGCCTCTTGAAAATGGAAAAAATACGTGTTTTCTGTTTTTTCTTTCACGAGAGGCACTGTTTCGTTTCCGCGAGAGGCACGGTTGTGCTTTCGTGAGAGGCACGGGCGTGCCTCTTTCGGAAAGGAAAAAAATATGTTTTTTCTTTTTTTTCTTTCGCGAGAGGCACGGGCGTGCCTCTTTCGGAAAGGAAAAAAACTTGTTTTTTCTTTTTTTCTTTTGTGAGGGGCACGATTTTGCTTCCGCGAGAGGCACGGGCGTGCCTCTTTCGGAAAGGAAAAAAATGTGTTTTCTATTTTTTTTTCTTTCGCAAGAGGCACAGTTTTGCTTCCGCGAGAGGCATGGTTGTGATTTCGTCAGAGGCACGGGCATGCCTCTTTCGGAAAGGAAAAAAACCGTGTTCCTGGTTCGATTTGAGATTTGTGATTTGGACGCACGATTTAAAAGATAAAACATTTTGAATAAACGGATCTACGAAAAAAGAGAAAACTTCCAGGTTACGACAAGTGGCGCACATGCAGCACGCCACTTGTCGCAACCTCCGAAACTTTGTAAGAACCTGGGGAAGTTGGAGTGATCTCCGTAAAGAGTACTCCTTAATTAGTGATTTCGTGGAATTCGGAGCACCGACAGTTTTGTTATAAGGGCTTCAGTTTAAGGCCCAACACACATCACATATCCCAACGGGAAGCCAAGGAGGAACAAAAAAACAACATCCGAAACTTTGTAAGAACTCAGGGGACAGTGGTAGCTGGCGGCATCGCTCCTGTGCACCGACAGCCCACCGGGACTCCATCTCCAACGCCAGCGCGACATTAGTATGAATTGCCTAAAGCAGTTGCGAAAATCAGCGCGAATTTTGTCGAAATGTTTCTGGACTTCTCTGAAAACAAGACTAGATGTTTCTGAAACTCAGAAAAACATGGTCAAACTCACTTGTGAGACGTGTAATAATGACTGAAATTTGCGTAAACATGTTTGAAATCCTTAGATGTTTTATGTGTATTCATTCATTGGAATCGATGTGAACGTGTTTTTTCTTTTCTAAAAACAATGAGAGTTCATTGACATACTTGTTATGAAATCAGTGGAAGCTTATACGATAAAAGCATTATAATCACTATATATATATTTTAAACAAAAGGGGTTTCCCCTGACACCATTTATATTAGAATGAAACCATATAGTAACAAAGTTTTAGGCTCCCATTAGAAAAAAAAAGTTTTATGCTCCCGGGCTGGGCCTGCAACACCCAGCCAAGTCTTTTTCCAGCAACCGAGCTGCAAACGAAGTCTTGCAGGGAATTTTATTGCAAGTTCAAACACAGACGCAGACAGCAGAAGAAACAGCCACAGACCCTCACTACTAGGGAAAAGGCTAGCAGCAGCGCAGGTTTTAGGCCTATTAGCAGCGCGGGTACCCGCGCTACTAATAAGGCGCTACAGCTAACTTATAGCAGTAGCGCGGGTTTAAACCGGGTTTAAACCCGCGCTACTACTAATATGTAACCTTCGAATTTTTTTTTTGAATTTTTTCGAAATTTTTTTTTGATTTTTTTTCGAAATTTTCAAATTTCTGAATTATTTTAACTCAGATCTCTAATCACCCCTCATCGCTACTCAATTTAATCTCTAATCACCCCTCATCATTCCAAATCATCTAATTTCCCGGACGGTCACCCATCCTCTCACTACTCCAGCCTGAGCACGCTTAACTTCCGGGTTCTATTCTCCCTCGTTTCCAAGTCTGCACTTGTTGTTTTCCTGACAATAGTGAGATGTCAATCCTATTAACCTTAGGAATTTAGCTTGAGCATTAACTCACACATTTCAATGTTTGAGTTTGAAACTATTGTTCTAAAATATTAGTAACACTAATATTTCTTGAATAATTAGTTTGACCACAGTTTGACCAGATTTGACCACAGTTTGACCATAGTTTGACCAGATTTGACCAAAATTCAAAAAAACTAAAATAATTATTTATTAACACTAATATTCTTGAATAATTAGTTTGACCATAATTTGACCAGATTTAACAAAAATAAAAAAACTATTTTTTTTTTGATTTTTTTTGCCTCCAGATCTTAAAAGCCCCGTAACTTTTTTTCTGTTAGGCTTTTGAGGATTTTGAAAACGTTTAACGGGGTACCCCCGGTTAAATTCGGATGTAACTTTTCGATTAGATGTTTTTTCATATAAAAAACTTTTTCATCCGAGTTCGTATGCAAAAGTTATGGCCATTTTACAATTTTCCAGAGAGATTTTGCAAATAAAGTCAAAATTCATATTTGTAGATTTTCCCAACAACTAGACCACATATCACATGGGAAACTTATTTTCTTTTATTTTTTTGATATTTTTATCATTTTCTTTTATTTATTTTAAAACTGAAAAGGCGGTCCGGGGGTAGACTTTGACAAATAGGCCATACCCGCGCTACTACTATGACATACGATTAGCGATGGCGGGTTTTACTCCACGCTACTACTAAGTTGATAGCAGATGGCGGGTTAGTAGTAGCGAGGTTAAAACCCGCCATCGCTATCAACTTAGTAGTAGCGAGGTTAGAAACCCTCGCTACTACTATGGCATATCCCGGGGCACGGTAGAGACCCTTAGTAGTAGCGAGGTTACAAACCCGCTGCTGCTATCAACTTAGTAGTAGCGAGGTTTAAAAACTGCGCTGCTAGTAAAAAGAGCGAGCGAGGGTTTTAACCCTCCGCCGCTAAGATTCTGTGTATAGCCTTTTCCCTAGTAGTGCCTAACACTAGCAACCAAAGCTACAACCTAAACCTACATATAGTATCTCTCAACACAGATGCAGACACTAGAATAAACAACCAGAGACACTACTATCTCTCAAGACCCGAACACCCAACTGAGAGACATAGAATCCGGCGCTGTTCCTGGTCAGTTGCATCCATCAGCAGAACTAGTCCCATGCGATCCTCAGGAGCCCTCCCCACCCGTAATCGAGCAAGCACAGGGCCCACATTATAACCAAGTTGTCTAATAGTTCTTCGTGCAATGCATGTTTAAAACGTGTTGCAAGGGAATTGAATTTTATTTTTTTCGAAAAGGGGACTCCCCAGCCTCTGCATCAGAATGATGCATACGGCCATCTTATTAAACCAAATAAGTTCCAACAAGGTCTCAAAGTCTCCTACTGAGAAGTGTAAAAAGCTCACACAGAGCCAAAATGGGCTAGGAACACAAACTAGCCATATAAAAGACGCCACAACCAGCTGGCTGAAAAAGAGATAGGTAAACTAATTGTCTATCCTATTACATGATCGCCATCCAAACCGGTTGAAGATATCCCAAGCTACCATCTCCCAGTGGATAGATCCAGTAACCAAACGCTTCCTGGCCTCCGTCGGAGTGAGTAGCGACCACGAACGGATCAATGCCAGGACGAAAGGAATACGTAGCAATAATAGTAAGCACAAGGCTATGATAGTCCCATTACAAGTTGGACAGAACTGATTATCCATGAGTCCACTTCACACACAGTGTGCTCAGGACATAAGAGCAAAATGACACATCTATTTTTCCAAATCAATGGCCTGGTCACCTACATCTATTTCTGTACTCAACAGGGTGGTTCCATGCTAGTATAGCTCACCCTGGTTTCTCTAGCACCACTCCTTCAGTGAAGATATTGATCCTGTTTGTGAAGGTTTCCAAGATCTCCGTGCAATTGTAGTAATCGGTACAGTTTATAAAAGAAAAATGTAGTAAAAGTTTGTGAAAATCAAAACTAAAGACAATAATTTTAGTAATCAATTAATACTCTTCTGAGCTGAAACCAGGGTAGACAACAATTAAGAATTGTAACAGCAGCGCGGCCCAAGCTAACAAACGCTGTTGTTGCCCAAGGCCAAGGGGAAGGGTTTGCAGTAGCTTGGAATTCGGAGCACCCACAATTCTGTTATAAGGGCTTCAGCTTAAGGCCCAAACACAACACAGATCACAACGCGAAGCCAAGGAGGAACAGAAAAAAAAGAAACTTTGTAAGATCTCAGCGGACTGTGGTAGCTGGCGGCCTCGCTCCTGCGCCGGACGTTGCCGGCACCAACAGCCCACCGCGACTCCATCTCCAACGCCGGCGCGACATTAGTATGAATTGCCTAAAACAGTTGCGAAAATCACTGTGATGTTTCTAAACTTGTTTGAAAACAAGATTAGATGTTTCTGAAATCCAGCAAAACATGGTTGAACTCACTTGTGAGACTTGTAAAAATGACTGAAATTTGTGAAAACATGTTTGAAATCCTTGGATATTTTGTGGATATACATTCATGGGAATCGATGTGAACGTGTTTTTCACCGACAGCCCACCGCGACTCCATCTCCAACGCCAGTGCGGCATTAGTATGAATTGCCTAAAGCAGTTACAAAAATTAGTATGAATATTGTCGAAATGTTTCTGAACTTGTTTGAAAACAAGATTAAATGTTTCTGAAACCCGGCGAAACATGGTTGAACTCACTTGTGAGACTTGTAAAAATGACTGAAATTTGTGTAAACATGTTTGAAATCCTTAGATATCGTGTGTGTATTCATTCATGGGAATCGATGTGAACATGTTTTTCTGAAAACAATGAGAGTTCATTGACATATTTGTTATGAAATCAGTGAAAGCTTATACGAGAAAAGCATTATAACTACTACTCCATTTATATTAGAATGAAACCGCATAGTAACAAAGTTTTATGCTCCCGGGCTGGGCCTGCAACAGCCAATCCGGTCTTTTCCAGCAACTGGGCTGCAAACGAAGTTTTGCAGGGAATTTTATTGCAAGTTCAAACACAGACGCAGACAGCAAAAGAAACAGCCACAGACCCTAACACTAGCAACCAAAGCTACAACCTAAACCTACATATAGTATCTCTCAACACATATGCAGACACTAGAATAAACACCCAGAGACACTACTATCTCTCAAGACCCTAACACCCAGCTGAAAGACATAGAATCCGGCGCTGTTCCTGGTCAGTCGCATCCATCAGCAGAACTAGTCCCATGCGATCCTCAGGAGCCCTCCCCACCCGTAATCGAGCAAGCACAGGGCCCACATTATAACCAAGTTAGTTCTTCGTGTGATGTATGTGAAAAACGTACTCCCTCTGTAAATTAATATAAGAGCGTTTAGCTCACTATTTTAGTATTCTAAACGCTCTTATATTAGTTTACGGAGGGAGTATATTGAAATAAATCCCTTGAGAAACGACAAGGACAAAAGGAATACATAGCAATAATAGTAAGCACAAGGCTATGATAATCCCATTACTAGTTGGACAGAACTGATTATCCATGCGTCCACTTCACACACAGTGTGCTCAGGACATGGAGAGTCACATACATCTATTTCTGTACTCAACAGGGAGGTTCCATGCTAGTAGCTCACCTGGGTTTCTCTAGCACATACATCTATTTCCTTCAGTCAAGATATTGATCCTATTTGTGAAGGTTTTCAACATCTCCGTGCAATGGCAGTAATCAGTACAGTTTATAAAAGAAAAAAGCAGTAAAAGTTTGTGAAAATCAAAACTAAACACAATAATTTTAGTAATCAATTAGTACTCTTTAGAGCTGAAACCAACAAAGCACATAGCAGATTAATTCATGCCGACAACAAAAACTACACAACATACTGAAACTGCAGTTCAACAAAGCAGAAAGACCAGTACAATTGACTAGATAGATATCTAATTCCATCTGTGATGGGTTCCGCTAGGTGGTTCCGCTAGGTGGTCCAACAAAGCAGAAAGACCAGTACAATTGACTCGGCACAAACAAGCATTTCACAGCTTGCCAAATAGTCTCCCCAGGTCTGGCGACAACATAAGGTCTAGCTAGGTGCCAGAAGAGTCTTGTACAAGAGCTGCTAATTAACTTACATAGATCATTTCTGCTTCGGAGTAGTACTGGAGGTCAAAAGGGTCAGCAAACCCAAAATCAGAAGCTATCTCGTGGCAGTAAGGAGGACCTGACACCTCCTCGAATGGGCTTCTGAAGAGCTCTAATTTGCAAGCTTTGCTGCTCCATTTCGCATTGGCCAGAGGCTTCAGCTTGGCATTGACATCGTCCCCCGAGGAGAAATACTCACTGGCCACCACGACCACCATCTGCTCCAGCACCCGACCTCTCTCCGCGATAAACTTGAGGAAAGTAAGCTCGCTTCTCAACCCTCGGAACTCGTAGAAGAACAACTTCTTCATGCTCCGCAGGACGCATTCGATGGGGCCGCCCTCCTGCCAGAACTTGAGATTGACCTTGCCGGTGGACTCCTCAAGTATGCGGGTGGACTACAGATGAAATCGATCAGCCGAATACGGCATACATGGTTCAGGGATCTTTTCTATGAGGACATATCATGCAGCAGTAGCAATAGCAGCAGCAGGCCAGCAATCTTATAATTAATCTGATTCACAGCTCTGACCATGCTAGTTATATAGTCAGTTCAGACCATGCTAGACATACAATAAGTTCTGACCTTGCTAGATCACGCAGCCACCAATAATGCAAAATTGCCACCAATACTGCAAAATTACAGTTTACCTGGACATGGAGAGTCTCCAGGTTGGGGAAGCAGCGGAGAAAGCCGGGCACTTTCTTGACAGCATTGCGAGCACCGAACTGCACCTCCATGGCCAAAATCTGGACACTAGGGACAATCTTCTCCTTGCTCCCAGACTGCAATGCACCAAGGACAGATAAACTAATTCAGATCATAGATTAGCTCTGTACCACTTGCAAATTGATACAGCTCTGTACCACGACGACCAGCTCTTGTTCTCCAGGCTGAAGGTATCCCAGCACACGCAGGTTAGGTGCATGGCCAATCTTGATTCTGAAAGAGGGGTTCGCCATGGCCCGGCTATTGACCGCGGAAACAGTTTCCCATTGGAAGAGCCTCTCCAGGCGAGGGGCATCCACCACGTCGATGTCCTCCATGAAAGAAAAGCCCAGCTGAACGCAGCGCAGGCTGTGGCTGACGAGGCGGACGCGCACTCCGGTCTGGCTCCCCATTATGCCGAGGAACTCCAGGACGGGGCTTCTTTCAAGCATGAAGGCGAGGTCACGGTCCTCCATGACATTCCAGCAGAGGCCGAGCTCCCGGAGGTTGGGGAAGCTGGCACCGCGCGGCACAGCGGCGGTGTCCGGGAGCCTCCAGATGCCGAGGTAGAGGCGGGTGAGGGAGGCGCAGCTGAAGATCGTGGCGGGGAGGCGCAGGTCAATCGGCCAAGGGCGGTTGACAAAGACGAGTTCTTGGACCCCCTTGGCGACGAGAATGTCCAGCCAGCGCGCCATTTCGCCTCGGTGCTTGTCCATGGCGCTGCAGATGAGGTGGACGCAGCGGAAAGGGCCCGGGTGCGCCGCGAGGGCGCCAGACACCGCGGCGGTGACGGCGCGGGGAGAGGGAGACGTGTCGCCGTCGCCGTCCGGAAAGAGATTGATGTCGAAAAGAGCCAGGGGCGCCGAGCGCCAGAGCAGGCGCCAGCGCGAGGAGAGGGCGGCGGTGCGCGCGGCGTCCTTGGCGGGGAGGCGGGAGATGATGTCGCGGAGGAGCACATCGGGGAGGCGGCTGATGCGGTCGACGCCGTCGGGGACCCACGACGCGCCAGCGAGCGAGAGGGAGGCGGTGAGGGAGACGGGCGGCTCCGGCAGGTAGTCGTACACGAGGCAGAGCATCGCGTTTATGCCGAGGGAGAGCGTCGCAGGATCGCGGCCTTCGCGCTCCATGGTGGCGAGTATATCTCTCATGGAGGTGCCGATGGTAAACTGAGGGTCGCCCATGGCCGCCGGTGGAGGGGGAGGCGGCCGACGGCGAGGGATTTGGTTTGGGGGAGGGGTGGGGAATGGAGGCGCTGTTTTCTGGAGGAGTGTGGTGGTGTCTGTGGTGAGCTGCTTCTGTACAAGCGCTCGCTCTTATGGGCCGGCCCATGAACGCGTCCCCGCTTCAAGAATCTAACTATTGGCCTAAAAACCCATTCTTCGACTCAAAAAAAAAAAAGAATTTGTAACTATTTTTTAGAACAATCTCCACATGTTAATAATCCGATAACTCTAGAAGCCATAGCATGTCGTGAGGCCTTGGCGCTTGCGGCTGATCTATCTTTGGATCGTTTAGTAATTGCCTGCGACTGCAAACCAATTGTGGACGACATCAAGAAGGGGTTGGGAGGCCCCCATATCACTATTGTGAAAGAGATAAACATGAGAAGAGTATGTTTTCCCAAATACACCATCCGCTTGAGTTCACCATACACAAATGTAGGTACTTCAGTGCGTGACACGATGTTCATAGGAAGTGGTGGGGCATCACGAGACCTTAGATTCGATGGTGGGGGTCAGCTCTCGTGGCGGATGTCGGTGTCAAAACCGGCGGTTCTCGTGTAGGGGGTCCCGAACTGTGCATCTAAGGCTAATGGTAACAGGAGGCATGGGACATGAAGTTTTACCCAGGTTCGGGCCCTCTCGATGGAGGTAATACCCTACTTCCTGCTTGATTGATCTTGATGATATGAGTATTACAAGAGTTGATCCACCACGAGATCGTAGAGGCTAAACCCTAGAAGCTAGCCTATGATTATGATTGTTGTTGTCCTACGGACTAAACCCTCCGGTTTATATAGACACCGGAGGGGGTTAGGGTTACACAGAGTCGGTTACAGAGAAGGAAATCTACATATCCGAATATCGAAGCTTGCCTTCCACGCAAAGGAGAGTCTCATCCAGACACGTGACGAAGTCTTCAATCTTGTATCTTCATAGTCTAACAGTCCGGCCAAAGTATATAGTCCGGCTGTCCGAGGACCCCTTAATCCAGGACTCCCTCAGTAGCCCCTGAACCAGGCTTCAATGACGATGCGTCCGGCGCGCAGATTGTCTTCGGCATTGCAAGGCGGGTTCCTTCTCCGAATACTCCATAGAAGATTTAGGACACAAGGACCGTGTCCGGCTCTGCAAAACAAATTCCACGTGCCACTATAGAGAGTATAATTTTCCACAAATGTAAACTGCCGACAGCTTTTACGATATCAAGCCATGGTCCGGTCTTTATTCAAACCGTTTTCATAACCAGCCACTACACACGATGCGAGGCAGTTTTATTGGCACGTCTTGTCGAAGCAGAGATCGTGTCCCCCTTATCACGGCATTCTCATCAATACAGGTGTGGGTAACCCAACCGTGTTTGTTTAATATGACTACTCGATTTTAGGCAAGTCCCAAACGGTCACGTGGGGGACGTTTGATATTCGTCCTATTTATAAAGGGGGCCAAGGCCTGTCCTTTTCTTTCCACGCTCAATCCTTCCCCTCCCGTACCTCGAGTTCCAACACCCAAGGCTCAAGCTAAAGTACTTCGGTCCTTCGACCATGTCCGGATCCAATCAAGGCCGATGGATGGCCTCCTCCGTCACAGATGAGGACATCCAGAAGCTTAGGGAGGCCGGGTATCTCACCGCCAAGATTCCGCATAGGCTACCTGCTCAAGGGCAGGTCGTCCCCACTCCCGAACCTAACGAGAGCATTGTTTTTGTCTCCTACTTTCTCCGAGGGCTAGGTTTTAGCGTTGATCCCTTCGTAAGAGGGCTCATGTTCTACTACGGACTAGATTTCCACGATCTAGCTCTGGATTCCGTCCTTCACATCTCGTCGTTTATCGTCGTGTGTGAAGCCTTCCTCTGCATCACCCCCCACTTCGGCCTATGGCTCAAGACCTTCAATGTGAGGCCGAGGGTGATCGACGGGCCTCATGCGGAGTGCGGAGGTGCTATAATAAGCAAAGGCGCCGACGCCCATGTCCAAAGGGTTCTTTCGTGGAGACTTCTGATTTATGGCAGCGGGAGTGGTTTTACATCACCGCCTCCCGAGGTACAAAGCGGGTGGCCGCTCCAGCGTTTCGCCCGGGCCCTCCACTGCAACTGGCGTCATGGGTCAACAAGGGGCTGGACTGGGGGCCGGCTAACGACGTGCTGACATTGCAAAGCCGCATCCGAGACCTTCTCAAGAGGGATGTCTGTCTTGTCAAGATAATGCAAGTGATGCTGGTTCGTTGAGTCCTGCCCTGCCAACGTCGTCCTCTCCGTATGTGGGAGTTCAACCCGGAAGGACCGCGAACCGTTCAACAATTCTTCGGCCTGACGCTCAAAGAGATGTATGAATCATTCTTCGGATCACGAATAAAGTGTCCGGACACCACCGAGGACGCGGGTCTCAATTGCAACCGCCCGGATACCCAAGTAAGTAATCCCGCTACCGAACACACCATCCTTTATGTTTATTGTAACATCATTCTAAAAAATTGTTCTATGCCAGGACTGGCTGAAGAAGGCGGAGAGGATTAGGTGTCCGGCCCCTCTTCCCGAAGGCTCACCGAATCCTTTGTTGACCTGGATGCTTGACCGCGCACCGTATCAGGTGCCATCAGGAGAAGATGAGGGGAGAAATAGAGAAGCCACAGATGGGCCTCATTTTTTACACATCTAGATTGGAGGAGTAGGTGCTTCCGCGAAGGAGGATAACCGGGGAGGGGAATCTAAAATCCCCTCTCCTCAAGGCAAGAAAAGGGCCGCCTCCGAAGATTTGGAAACGGAGGCTTCTAAATGAGGGAAGAAAACCTCGCAAGGGGGCCGGCCCTCCACCGAGCCGTAAGTGAAAGAGTACTTTGATAGACATACCTTGTTTTGTCTGTGAGAATAATGACCGAAACATGTTTGTTGCAGTCCGGCTCATAGCCCTTCTCCACAGAGTTCGTCCTCGGGGGATCTTCCTCGGGAGATGATGGAGAGCGAGACGCCTCCCTCTGCCTCCCCGTTACATGGGGCGGACGACCCCGAGGTGTCATCACGGAGGATTTCTCCTGATCCTCCAAGGCCAGAAGTTGACACTTTGGCTGCCCAGAGTCTGGAATATCCGGCTCCCAAAGAGAGCTTCAGGGGGAGTCCGGGATTGTCAGGCACACAGCCGGACACACTAATGGGCCTTCTGGAGCGAGCGGCCATCTCAAAGACACATCGTGCCTTAATGGGTACGGTGGTTGAGAGGATTGAAGGAAATATGCCCTAGAGGCAATAATAAAGTTATTATTTATTTCCTCATATCATGATAAATGTTTATTATTCATGCTAGAATTGTATTAACCGGAAACATGATACATGTGTGAATACATAGACAAACATAACGTCACTAGTATGCCTCTACTTGACTAGCTCATTAATAAAAGATGGTTATGTTTCCTAACCATAGACATGTGTTGTCATTTGATTAATGGGATCACATCATTAGGAGAATGATGCGATTGACATGACCCATTCCGTTAGCCTAGCACTTGATCGTTTAGTATGTTGCTACTGCTTTCTTCATGACTTATACATGTTCCTATAACTACGAGATTATGCAACTCCCGTTTACCGGAGGAACACTTTCTGTGCTACCAAACGTCACAACGTAACTGGGTGATTATAAAGGAGCTCTACAGGTGTCTCCGAAGGTACATGTTGGGTTGGCGTATTTTGAGATTAGGATTTGTCACTCCGATTGTCGGAGAGGTATCTCTGTGCCCTCTCGGTAATGCACATCACTATAAGCCTTGCAAGCAATGTAGCTAATGAGTTAGTTACGGAATGATGCATTACGTAACGAGTAAAGAGACTTGCCGGTAACGAGATTGAACTAGGTATTGGTTACCGACAATCAAATCTCAGGCAAGTAACATACCGATGACAAAGGGAACAACGTATGTTGTTATGCGGTTTGACCGATAAAGATCTTCGTAGAATATGTAGGAGCCAATATGAGCATCCAGGTTCCGCTATTGGTTATTGACCGAGAATAGTTCTAGGTCATGTCTACATAGTTCTCGAACCCGTAGGGTCCGCACGCTTAATGTTACGATGACAGTTTTATTATGAGTTTATAAGTTTTGATGTACCGAAGGTTGTTCGGAGTCCCGGATGTGATCACGGACATGACGAGGAGTCTCGAAATGGTCGATACATAAAGATTGATATATTGGACGACTATATTCGGACACTGGAAGTGTTCCGGGTGATTTCGAAGAAAACCGGAGTGCCGGAGGTTTACCGGAACCCCCCAAGAACTAATGGGCCTTGTTGGGCCCTAGTGGAGAGAGAGAGGGGCCGACCAGGGCAAGAGGCGCGCCCCCTCCCCTTGAGTCCGAATAGGACAAGGAAAGGGGGGGCGGCGCCCCCTTGCCTTTCCTCTCTCCCACTCCTTCCTCCCCCTCCCTCTTGGACTAGGAAAGGGAGGGGCAAACCTACTTGGAGTAGGTTTCCCCCTCCTAGGGCGCGCCATCCCTTTGGCCGCCCCCCTCCTCATTCCCCCTTTATATACGGAGGAGGGGGGCACCTCTAGACACACAAGTTCATCTTCGTGATCGTTTCTTAGCCGTGTGCGGTGCCCCCCTCCACCATATTCCACCTCGGTCATATCGTTGCAGTGCTTAGGCGAATCCTTGCTTCGGTAGAACATCATCATCGTCACCACGCCTTCGTGCTGATGGAACTCATCCCTGAAACCCTGCTGGATCGGAGTCCGGGGATCGTCATCGAGCTGAACGTGTGCTGAACTTGGAGGTGCCGTACGTTCGGTGCTTGGATCGGTCAGATCGTGAAGACGTACGACTACATCAATCGCTTTGTCATAACGCTTCCGCTTACGGTCTACGAGGGTACATGGACAACACTCTCCCCTCTCGTTGCTATGCATCACCATGATCTTGCATGTGCGTAGGAAATTTTTTGAAATTACTACGTTCTCCAACAGTGGCATCCGAGCCTAGGTTTTATGCGTTGATGTTATATGCACGAGTAGAACACAAGTGAGTTGTGGGTGATACAAGTCATACTGCTTACCAGCATGTCATACTTTCATTCAGCGGTATTGTTGGATGAAGCGGCCCGAAGCGACATTACGCGTACGCTTACGCGAGACTGGTTTTACCGCCATGCTTTGCACACAGGTGACTAGCGGGTGTCTGTTTCTCCAACTTTAGTTGAACCGAGTGTGGCTACGCCCGGTCCTTGCGAATGTTAAAACAGCACTAACTTGACAAACTATCGTTGTGGTTTTGATGCGTAGGTAAGAACGGTTCTTGCCGAGCCCGTAGCAGCCACGTAAAATTTGCAACAACAAAGTAGAGGACGTCTAACTTGTTTTTGCAGGGCATGTTGTGATGTGATATGGTCAAGACGTGATGCTATATTTTATTGTATGAGATGATCATGTTTTGTAACCGAAGTTATCGGCAACTGGCAGGAGCCATATGGTTGTCGCTTTATTGTATGAAATGCAAACGCCCTATAATTGCTTTACTTTATCACTAAGTGGTAGCGATAGTCGTAGAAGCAATAGATGGCGTAACGACAACGATGCTTCGATGGAGATCAAGGTGTCGTGCCGGTGACGATGGTGATCACGACGGTGCTTCAGAGATGGAGATCACAAGCACAAGATGATGATGGCCATATCATATCACTTATATTGATTGCATGTGATGTTTATCCTTTATGCATCTTATCTTGCTTTGATTGATGGTAGCATTTTAAGATGATCCCTCACTAAAAATTATCAAGAAGTGTTCTCCCTGAGTATGCACCGTTGCGAAAGTTCTTCGTGCTGAGACACCACTTGATGATTGGGTGTGCTAGGCTCTACGTTCAAATACAACGGGTGCAAAACAGTTGCACACGCGGAATACTCAGGTTAAACTTGACGAGCCTAGCATATAACAGATATGGCCTCGGAACACGGAGACTGAAAGGTCGAACGTGAATCATATAGTAGATATGATCAACATAGTGATGTTCACCATTGAAACTACTCCATCTCACGTGATGATCGGACATGGTTTAGTTGATTTGGATCACGTGATCACTTAGATGACTAGTGAGATGTCTGTCTAAGTGGGAGTTCTTAAGTAATATGATTAATTGAACTTCAATTTATCATGAACTTAGTACCTGATAGTATTTTGCTTGTCTATGTTTGTTGTAGATAGATGGCTCGTGCTGTTGTTCCGTTGAATTTAAATCGTTCCTTGAGAAAGCAAAGTTGAAAGATGATGGTAGCAATTACACGGATCGGGTCCGTAACTCGAGGATTATCCTCATTGCTGCATGGAAGAATTACGCCTGGAAGCACCACTGGGTGCCAGGCCTGCTGCTGATGCAACCGACAACGTTAAGAACGTCTGGCGAGCAAAGCTGATGACTACTCGATAGTTCAAGATGCCATGCTTTACGGCTTAGAACCGGGTCTTCAACGACGTTTTGAACGTCATGGAGCATATGAGATGTTCCAGGAGTTGAAGTTAATATTTCAAGCAAATGCCCGGATTGAGAGATAGGAAGTATCCAATAAGTTCTATAGCTGCAAGATGGAGTAGAATAGTTCGGTCGGTGAACACATACTCAAAATGTGCGGGTATAATAATCACTTGATTCAACCGGGAGTTAATCTTCACGATGATAGTGTCATTGATGAATTCTTCAATCACGCCACCAAGCTACAAGAGCTTCGTGATGAACTATAATATGCAAGGGATGGACAAGACTATTCCGAGCTCTTCGCAATGCTAAAAAGCGGAGGTAGAAATCAAGAGGAGCATCAAGTGTTGATGGTCGACAAGACCACCAGTTTCAAGAAAAGGGCAAAGGGAAGAAGAAGGGAACTTCAAGAAGAACAGCAAACAAGTTGCTGCTCAAGAGAAGAAACCCACGTCTGGACCTAAGTGCGAGGCGAGTGCTTCTACCGCAAGCGGTGGACTTTGGATGCGGAACTGCCCCAAGTATTTGGCGGATAAGAAGGATGGCAAAGTGAACAAAGGTATATGTGATATACATGTTATTGATGTGTACCTTACTAATGCTCGCATAGTACCTTGGTATTTGATCTTGGTTCATTGCTAATATTTGCAACTCAAACAGGGACTACGGATTTAGCGAAGATTGGCTAAGGGCGAGGTGACGATCGCGCGTGGGAAATGGTTCCAAAGTCGATGTGATCGCGGTCGGCACACTACCTCTACATCTACCATCGGGATTAGTTTTAGACCTAAATAATTGTTATTTGGTGCCAGCGTTGAGCATGAACATTATATCTGGATCTTGTTTGATGCGAGACGGTTATTCACTTAAATCAGAGAATAATGGTTGTTCTATTTATATGAGTAATATCTTTTATGGTCATGCACCCTTGAAGAGTGGTCTATTTTTATTAAATCTCGATAGTAGTGATACACATATTCATAGTGTTGAAGCCAAAAGATGCAGAGTTGATAATGATAGTGCAACTTATTTGTGGCACTGCCGTTTAGGTCATATCGGTATAAAGCGCATGAAGAAACTCCATACTGATGGACTTTTGGAATCACTTGATTATGAATCACTTGGTACTTGCAAACCGTGCCTCATGGGCAAGATGACTAAAACACCGTTCTCCGGAACTATGGAGCGAGCAACTGATTTGTTGGAAATCATACATACTGATGTTTGTGGTCCAATGAATATTGAGGCTCGCGGCGGGTATCGTTATTTTCTCACCTTCACAGATGATTTGAGCAGATATGGGTATATCTACTTAATGAAACACAAGTCTGAAACATTTGAAAAGTTCAAAGAGTTTTAGAGTGAAGTGGAAAATTATCGTAACAAGAAAATAAAATTTCTACGATTTGATCGTGGAGGAGAATATTTGAGTTACGAGTTTGGTTTACATTTGAAACAATGCAGAATAGTTTCGCAACTCACGCCACCCGGAACACCACAACGAAATGGTGTGTCCGAACGTCGTAATCGTACTTTACTAGATATGGTGCGATCTACGATGTCTCTTACTGATTTACCACTATCGTTTTGGGGTTATGCTTTAGAGACGGCCGCATTCACGTTAAATAGGGCACCATCAAAATCCGTTGAGACGACGCCTTATGAACTGTGGTTTGGCAAGAAACCAAAGTTGTCGTTTCTTAAAGTTTGGGGTTGCGATGCTTATGTGAAGAAACTTCAACCAGATAAGCTCGAACCCAAATCAGAGAAATGTGTCTTCATAGGATACCCAAAAGAGACTGTTGGGTACACCTTCTATCATAGATCTGAGGGCAAGATTTTCGTTGCTAAATTCGGATCCTTTCTAGAGAAGGAGTTTCTCTCGAAAGAAGTGAGTGGGAGGAAAGTAGAACTTGATGAGGTAATCAGTACTGCTCCCTTATTGGAAAGTAGTCCATCACAAGAACCGGTTCTGTGACAACTACACCAATTAGTGAGGAAGCTAATGATCTTGATCATGAAACTTCAGATCAAGTTTCTCTTGAACCTCGTGAGGTCTACCAGAGTAAGATCCGCACTGAGTGGTATGGTAATCCTATTCTAGAAGTCATGTTACTTGACCATGGCGAACCTACGAACTATGAGGAAGCGATGATGAGCCCAGATTCCGCAAAATGGCTAGAAGCCATGAAATCTGAGATGGGATCCATGTATGAGAACAAAGTATGGACTTTGGTTGACTTGCCCGATGATCGGCAAGCCATTGAGAATAAATGGATCTTTAAGAAGAAGACTGACGCTGATGGTAATGTAACTGTCTATAAAGCTCGACTTGTTGCCAAAGGTTTTCGACAAGTTCAAGGGGTTGACTACGATGAGACTTTCTCACCCGTAGCGATGCTTAAGTCTGTCCGAATCATGTTAGCAATTGCTGCATTTTATGATTATGAAATTTGGCAAATGGATGTCAAAACTGGATTCCTGAATGGATTTCTGGAAGAAGAGTTGTATATGATGCAACCAGAAGGTTTTGTTGATCCAAAAGGTGCTAACAAAGTGTGCAAGCTCCAGCGATCCATTTATGGACTGGTGCAAGCATCTCGGAGTTGGAATAAACGCTTTGATAGTGTAATCAAAGCATATGGTTTTATACAGACTTTTGGAGAAGCCTGTATTTACAAGAAAGTGAGTGGGAGCTCTGTAGCATTCCTGATATTATATGTAAATGAGATATTGTTAATCGGAAATGATATAGAATTTCTGGATAGCATAAAGGAATACTTGAATAAAAGTTTTTCAATGAAAGACCTCGGTGAAGCTGCTTACATATTGGGCATCAAGATCTTTAGAGATAGATCAAGACGCTTAATTGGACTTTCACAAAGCACATACCTTGATAAAGTTTTGAAAAATTTCAAAATGGATCAGGCAAAGAAAGGGTTCTTGCCTGTATTACAAGGTGTGAAATTGAGTCAGACTCAATGCCCGACCACAGCAGAAGATAGAGAGGAAATGAAAGATGTTCCCTATGCTTCAGCCATAGGCTCTATCATGTATGCAATGCTGTGTACCAGACCTGACGTATGCTTAGCAATAAGCTTGGCAGGAAGGTACCAAAGTAATCCAGGAGTGGATCACTAGACGACGGTCAAGAACATCCTGAAATACCTGAAAAGGACTAAGAATATGTTTCTCATATATGGAGGTGACAAAGAGCTAGTCGTAAATGGTTACGTCGATGCAAGCTTTGACACTGATCCGGACGATTCTAAATCGCAAACCGGATACGTGTTTTTATTAAACGGTGGAGCTGTAAGTTGGTGCAGTTGTAAACAAAGCGTCGTGGCGGGATCTACATGTGAAGCGGAGTACATAGCTGCTTCAGAAGCAGCAAATGAAGGAGTCTGGATGAAGGAGTTCATTTCCGATCTAGGTGTCATACCTAGTGCATCGGGACCAATGAAGATCTTCTATGATAATACTGGTGTAATTGCCTTGGCAAAGGAATCCAGATTTCACAAGAGGACCAAGCACATCAAGAGACGCTTCAATTCCATCCGGGACCAAGTCCAGGTGGGAGACATAGAGATTTGCAAGATACATACGGATCTGAATGTTGCAGATCCGTTCACTAAGACTCTTCCATGAGCAAAACATGATCAGCACCAAGACTCCATGGGTGTTAGAATCATTACTGTGTAATCTAGATTATTGACTCTAGTGCAAGTGGGAGACTGAAGGAAATATGCCCTAGTGGCAATAATAAAGTTATTATTTATTTCCTCATATCATGATAAATGTTTATTATTCATGCTAGAATTGTATTAACCGGAAACATGATACATGTGTGAATACATAGACAAACATAACGTCACTAGTATGCATCTACTTGACAGGTCATTAATCAAAGATGGTTATGTTTCCTAACCATAGACATGTGTTGTCATTTGATTAATGGGATCACATCATTACGAGAATGATGTGATTGACATGACCCATTCCGTTAGCCTAGCACTTGATCGTTTAGTATGTTGCTACTGCTTTCTTCATGACTTATACATGTTCCTATAACTATGAGATTATGCAACTCCCATTTACCGGAGGAACACTTTGTGTTCTACCAAACGTCACAACGTAACTGGGTGATTATAAAGGTGCTCTACATGTGTATCCGAAGGTACATGTTGGGTTGGCGTATTTCGAGATTAGGATTTGTCACTCTGATTGTCGGAGAGGTATCTCTGGGCCCTCTCGGTAATGCACATCACTATAAGCCTTGCTAGCAATGTAGCTAATGAGTTAGTTACGGAATGATGCATTACGTAACAAGTAAAGAGACTTGCCAGTAACGATATTGAACTAGGTATTGGATACCGATGATCGAATCTCGGGAAAGTAACATACCGATGACAAAGGGAACAACGTATGTTGTTATGCGGTTTGACCGATAAAGATCTTCATAGAATATGTAGGAGGCAATATGAGCATCCAGGTTCCGCTATTGGTTATTGACCGAGAATAGTTCTAGGTCATGTCTACATAGTTCTCGAACCCGTAGGGTCCGCACGCTTAACGTTACGATAACAGTTTTATTATGAGTTTATAAGTTTTGATGTTTCGAAGGTTGTTCGGAGTCCCGGATGTGATCACAGAGATGACGAGGAGTCTCGAAATGGTCGAGACAGAAAGATTGATATATTGGACGACTATATTCGGACACCGGAAGTGTTCCGGGTGATTTCGGAGAAAACCGGAGTGCCGGAGGGTTACCGGAACCCCCCCCCCGGGGAACTAATGGGTCTTGTTGGGCCCTAGTGGAGAGAGAGAGGGGCCAGCCCGGGCAAGAGGCGCGCCCCCTCCCCTTGAGTCTAAATAGGACAAGGAAAGGGGGGTGGCACCCCCCTTGCCTTTCCCCTCTCCCACTCCTTCCTCCCCCCTCCCTCTTGGACTAGGAAAGGGAGGGGCAAACCTACTTGGAGTAGGTTTCCCCCTCCTAGGGCGCGCCACCCCTTTGGCTAGCCCCCTCCTACCCCCCTTTATATACGGAGGAGGGGGGCACCTCTAGACACACAAGTTGATCTTCGTGATCGTTCCTTAGCCGTGTGTGGTGCCCCCTCCACCATATTCCACCTCGGTCATATCGTTGCGGTGCTTAGGCGAAGCCTTGCGTCGGTAGAACATCATCATCGTCACCACGCCTTCGTGATGACGGAACTCATCCCCGAAATCCTGCTGGATCGGAGTCTGGGGATCGTCATCGAGCTGAACGTGTGCTGAACTCGGAGGTGCCGTACGTTCGGTGCTTGGATCGGTCGGATCGTGAAGGCATACGACTACATCAACCGCGTTGTCATAACGCTTCTGCTTATGGTCTACGAGGGCACGTGGACAACACTCTCCCCTCTCATTGCTATGCATCACCATGATCTTGTGTGTGCGTAGGAAATTTTTTGAAATTACTACGTTCTCCAACAGGGATTTCGTCCGCAAAAAGCGGTTTGAATGAAGCTTTTACGAGTCTACTGAGAGGCTTTGCGGTATGCAAAAAAAATGTATTTTTGATGGTTCCGCACATGCTAAGTGTGCTCTGTATAGATAGTAGCCCCTGAGACTCTGGTTGCAATCAACGTGGCGAACAGAGGATCGTAATCTCTAGTAATAAGCGTGCTGCTTAATGTGTAGGTGGCTGAGGGTCCGGCGGCTGACCGATCTGCTGATTTTGCCAAACTAAAGCGGAAGCTGGACGTGGCCGATGCCGACATCGCGCTTGTTAACAAGCGGCTTGACGAGGCCCAGGGTATGTATATTCGGCTTGTCAACAAATTTTTAAGAGGAGCAGGATGCTAGTATCTATAATATGTTGTCACTGCATATGGAGCTGCTGCCGTGGAGACCCTTCGGGCGGAGCTTGCCCGAGTCAAGGAGCAAGCCTGGATAAGTGATGCGACCGCTCTGAAGGTGGTGGAGGAGTTAAGAGCCGAGCAGGCTGCTCATCGCCGGAGCGAAGAAAAGATAGCCCAGATGGCTACCGCGCTGGAAGATGCCGCTAACCGCCGTGAGCTCCTTGAAAAGGAAAATCAAGCAAAAGCGGCTAGCCTGAAGAAGGCCTTGGAGGCAGCCAAGGAAACTGATACGTCTTCAACGTATCTATAATCTTTGATTGTTCCATGCTATTATACTACCCCTTTTGGATGTTTATGAGCTTTATTTTACACTTCTATATCATTTTTGGGACTAACCTACAAACCGGAGGCCCAGCCCATATTGCTGTTTTTTTTGCCTATTTCAGTATTTCGAAGAAAAGGAATATCAAACGGAGTCCAAATGGAATGAAACCTTCGGGAGCGTTATTTTTGGAACAAATCTGATCTGGAGAGCCTGGAGTGCAAGTCAAGAAAGCTCCGAGGGCCCCATGAGATAGGAGGGCGCCCCCCTGTAGGGCGCGCCCCCTGTCTCATGGGCCCCTCGGGTGGCCACCGACGTACTTCTTCCTCCTATATATGCCTACGTACCCCGAAAACATCCAGGAGCACCACGAAACACAATTTCCACCGCCGTAACCTTCTGTATCCGCGAGATCCCATCTTGGAGCCCTTGTCGGCACTCTGCCGGAGGGGGAAGCAACCACGGAGGGCCTCTACATCAACATCCTTGCCCCTTCGATGAGTTGTGAGTAGTTTACCACAGACCTACGGGTCCATAGTTATTATCTAGATGGCTTCTTCTCTCTTTTTGGATCTCAATACAATGTTCTCCCCCTCTCTTGTGGAGATCTATTCGATGTAATCTCTTTTTGCAGTGTGTTTGTCGATATCCGATGAATTGTAGGTTTATGATCAAGTTAATCTATGAATAATATTTTGAATCTTCTCTGAATTCTTTTATGTATGATTGAGTTATCTTTGCAAGTCTCTTCGAATTATCATTTTGGTTTGGCCTACTAGATTGATCTTTCTTGCCATGGGAGAAGTTTTTAGCTTTGGGTTCAATCTTGCGGTGTTCTTACCCAGTGACAGAAAGGGTTGCAAGACACGTATTGTATTGTTGCCATCGGGGATAACAAGATGGGGTTTATATCATATTGCATGTGTTTATCCCTCTACATCATGTCATCTTGCTTAATGCATTACTCTGTTCTTATGAACTTAATACTCTAGATGCATGCTGGATAGCGGTCGATGTGTGGAGTAATAGTAGTAGATGCAGGCAGGAGTCGGTCTACTTGTTATGGACGTGATGCCTATATACATGATCATGCCTAGATAATCTCATAACTATGCGCTTTTTTATCAATTGCTCGACAGTAATTTGTTCACCCACCGTAATACTTATGCTATTCCGAGAGAAGCCTCTAGTGAAACCTATGGCCCCCGGGTCTATCTCTTATCATATTTGCTTTCCATCTACTTTATTTGCATCTTTACTTTTTTGCATCTATCTTATAAAATACCAAAAATATTTTTATTTTATCTTACTATCTTTATTAGATCTCACTTTCGCAAGTGGCCGTGAAGGGATTGACAACCCCTTTATTGAGTTGGTTGCGAGTTCTCAGTTTGTTTGTGTAGGTGCATGGGACTTTTGAGGAGCCTCCTACTGGATTGATACCTTGGTTCTCAAAACTGAGGGAAATACTTACGCTACACTTTGCTGCATCACCCTCTCCTCTTTGAGGAAAACCAACGCAAGCTCAAGACGTAGCAGAAACCCGCTCTGAAATGAGGGGGATGAGGGTGGAGCTTTGTGAAGCCGGAGATATCGTGGCTGGAAAGCCTATCTGTTACGGATGAAATTCGGAGATCCGAAGTATGCCCCTCTGGATCAGTTGTGGAGTGCGGCGGATGCATATGCGGACCTGGCAAAGAGTGCTGCTGATGCGTCTGAGTTTTACAAAGATCAGAAAGACCATAAGGCTGAGAGGTTATTCTGGTCACAGTTCAGTGCCCCGACGCGTCCGCTGCCATTGAATGAAAAGATGGCCGCATGGGCCGAACTCCACAGGTTGTCCGAGCTTGCTATGAGGTCTGTCGTGGATCATCTTTGGCCACAAGGACCAAGGCCGGACAACTATTTTGGATTGGTGCAACAATTCCTTGGTGCTGTGTCGCATATCGATGCTGTGAAGAGGTCGGCGTGCATAGAGGGTGCGCGGATGGCTCTTGCCCGTGTTAAAACATACTGGGCTAGGATGGAAGCCACCGCTATTACAAACCGGAGTGCGGCGGACGGTCAGGACCCAGCCGAGCACCATTTTGAAGAATTTTTAGAAGGCGCCCGTTTAATAGAGGCTCAGTGCTCGAAGAGTGCCATGTTCGAATGGCATGTATCACAATTGTAAAGACAATGCTATTTTGATTACAAAGGTTGTTTTTATACTTTTGACCGAAAGTATTATAATGCCTCCTGTGCGGCTGTTTTATGTATATATATATCATGAAAGTTTGCAGTCGTCGACTTCAGCCCCCATGCATATAATGCGGGGGTGTTCGAGAAAACGCATAATCACACTTGATCCAACGAGGGACTTTCTTTGACAGAATATATAATTTCCTGCTATGGAGCCCGCAAAGGGGTTGTAGATCTTCTTTGTCTGTAACAGCAGATTTGGATATCTTACACGTAGACTTGTTGAAGTAGTTCAACATATTATTGTGCGTAGAAGAGATTGTGGTACTATCCGAGGTATTTCTGTAAGTCCTCAAAATGGGATGACGGAAAAACTTTTTGTCCAAACACTAATTTCTTGGTCCGTTAAGGAGGTGATAGCGCGGCGAACCAGGCAATCGGACTTTATAGCTTTAACACTTTCACTTAGCCATATGAGTTTGACGGTGGGGCTACTATATAGCCCCTGGTACTTTCGCGTTCATCCGGATATGGTGTGCATATGTACGTGACCGGGAAACCGGTCCTTCATTAATGCAAAGGAATCGCGAAGATTCCGCTGGGTCATCGAGTGGTTGACCAGTCTCGCGCTGTATCATGACAGTTAGTTTTCGGCTTTCTCTACTAAGGTGCTCGTCTAGGTGAACCGGGGCACAATCGCACTAGTTCTCCCGGTGCCGCCTTAGCCGATAGAACGGAACGTAAGGTAGCAAAACACGGGAGCCGGGCAAACCCAACATTTGACCAAAGACATGATTCAGAGATGATGCATATATGGCCAAACTCGCGACGCCAAACACTCCCTAAGGTATTCGGACTTCATAATGTGTACTAGGCTGAATAACGCCCTTGACAATAAGCCCTGAGTTTCCAGGTATGGGCAGCAATCTGGTATGACAAAAATGCCGAAAACGCCAGTATCCCTCCCAGTTGTATAAAGTTTCTGGAGGGGAAGAAGCAACAAGAGACATTAAAAAGGTTTACGCAGGGTCTTAACCTAAAAAGAAACCTTTGAGCGGGGCCTGATACGTCTCCAACGTATCTATAATTTTTGATTGCTACATGCTACTTTATCTACTGTTTTGGACTATATTGGGCTTTATTTTCCACTTTTATATTATTTTTGGGACTAACCTATTAACCAGAGGCCCAGCCCGGAATTGCTGTTTTTTTGCCTATTTCAGTGTTTCGAAGAAACGGAATATCAAACGGAATGAAACCTTCGGGAACGTGATTTTCTCACCAAACGTGATCCAGGAGACTTGGACCCTGCTCCAAGGAAGAAAAGAGGCGGTCACGAGGGTGGGGGGCGCCCCCTAGGGCACGCCCCCTGCCTCGTGGGCCCCCTGTTGCTCCACCGACGTACTCCTTCCTCCTATATATACCTACGTACCCCCAAACGATCAGAACGGTAGCCAAAAACTTAATTCCACCGCGGCAACCTTCTGTATCCACGAGATCCCATCTTGGGGCCTGTTCCGGAGCTCCGCCGGAGGGGACATCCACCACGGAGGGCTTCTACATCAACACCATAGCCCCTCCGATGAAGTGTGAGTAGTTTACTTCAGACCTTCAGGTCCATAGCTAGTAGCTAGATGGCTTCTTCTCTGTTTTTGGATCTCAATACAATGTTCTCCCCTCTCTCGTGGAGATTTATTCGATGTAATCTTCTTTTTGCGGTGTGTTTGTTGAGACCGATGAATTGTGGGTTATACGCACTTTTACCTTTCCGCCTTTGCTAGCCTCTTCGGTACCGTGCATTGCCCTTTCTCACCTTGAGAGTTGGTGCAAACTTCGTCGGTGCATCCAAACCCCGTGATACGATACGCTCTATCACACATAAACCTCCTCATATCTTCCTCAAAACAGCCACCATACCTACCTATCATGGCATTTCCATAGCCATTCCGAGATGTATTGCCATGCAACTTCCATCATCATATTCATGACATACATTACTTTTGTCATATTACCATTGCATGATCATGTAGTTGACATCATATTTGTGGCAAAGCCACCATGCATTATTTTTCATACATGTCACTCTTGATTCATTGCACCATCCCGGTACACCGCCGGAGGCATTCATATAGAGTCATATCTTGTTCTAAGTTTCGAGTTGTAATCCTTATGTTGTAATCAATAGAAGTGTGATGATCATCATTATTAGAGCATTGCCCAAAAAAGAAAAAAAAAGAAAAAAGAAAGGCCAACAGAAAAAAAGAAAGTCCCCAAAAAAAAAAGAAAAAAAAAGAAAATAAATAAAAAGGGCAATGCTACTATCTCTTTTTCCACACTTGTGCTTCAAAGTAGCACCTTGTTCTTCATGTAGTGAGTCTCATATATTGTGCTTCAAAGTAGCACCTTGTTCTTCATGTAGTGAGTCTCATATATTGTGCTTCAAAGTAGCACCTTGTTCTTCATGTAGTGAGTCTTATAAGTTGTCTTTTTATACTAGTGGGAATTTTTCATTATAGAACTTGGCTTGTATATTCCTACGATGGGCTTCCTCAAATGCCCTAGGTCTTCATGAGCAAGCGAGTTGGATGCACACCCACTAGTTTTCTTTTGTTGAGCATTCATAGCTCTAGTGCATCCGTTGCATGGCAATCCCTACTCCTCATGTTGACATCAATTGATGGGCATCTCCATAGCCCGTTGATTATCCTCGTCAATGTGAGACTTTCTCCTTTTTTGTCTTCTCCACACAATCCCCATCATCATATTCTATTCCACCCATAGTGCTATATCCATGGCTCACGCTCATGTATTGCGTGAAGGTTGAAAAAGTTTGAGATTATTTAAGTATGGAACAATTGCTTGGCTTGTCATCGGGGGTATAGAAGTTGGGAACATCTTTGTGTGACGAAAATGAAGCATAGCCTAACTATATGATTTTGTAGGGACGAACTTTCTTTTGCCATGCTATTTTGAGAAGACATGATTGCTTTGATTAGTATGCTTGAAGTATTATTATTTTTATGTCAATATGAACTTTTGTCTTAAATCTTTTAGATCTAAATATTCATGTCACAATTAAGAAGATTTACATTGAAATTATGCCAAAGTATCACTCCGCATCAAAAATTCTCTTTTTATCATTTACCTACTCGAGGACAAGCAGGAATTAAGCTTGGGGATGCCTGATACATCTCCAACGTATCTATAATTTTTGATTGTTCCATGCTACTTTATCTACTGTTTGGGCTTTATTTTCCACTTTTATATTATTTTTGGGACTAACCTATTAACCGGAGGCCCAGTCCTGGATTGCTGTTTTTTTGCCTATTTCGGTGTTTCGAAGAAACGGAATATCAAACGGAGTCCAAACGGAATGAAACCTTCGGTAACATGATTTTCTCACCGAACGTGATCCAGGAGACTTGGACCCTGCTCCAAGGAACAAAAGAGGCGGTCACTAGGGTGGGGGCACCCCCCCCCCCGCCTAGGGCGCGCCCCCTGCCTTGTGGGCCCCCTGTTGCTCCGCCAACGTACTCCTTCCTCCTATATATACCTCACGCACCCCAAGCGATCGAGCAGGAGCCAAAACCTAATTCCACCGCCGCAACCTTCTGTATCCACGAGATCCCATCTTGGGGCCTGTTCCGGAGCTCCGCCGGAGGGGGCACCAGCCGGAGGGGGCATCCACCATGGAGGGCTTCTACATCAACACCATATCCCCTCCGATGAAGTGTGAGTAGTTTACTTCAGACCTTCGGGTCCATAGCTAGTAGCTAGATGGCTTCTTCTCTCTTTTTGGATCTCAATACAATGTTCTCCCCCTCTCTCGTGGAGATTTGTTCGATGTAATCTTCTTTTTGCGGTGTGTTTGTTGAGACCGATGAATTGTGGGTTTATGATCCAACTTATCTATGAATAATATTTGAATCTTCTCTGAATTCTTTTATGTATGATTGAGTTATCTTTGCAAGTCTCTTCGAATTATCCGTTTGGTTTGGCCAACTAGATTGGTAGTTCTGGCGATGGGAGAAGTGTTTAGCTTTGGGTTCAATCTTGCGGTGTCCTTTCCCAGTGACAGAAGGGGCAGCAAGGCACGTATTGTATTGTTGCCATCGAGGATAACAAGATGGGGTTTTTATCATATTGCATGAATTTATCCCTCTACATCATGTCATCTTGTTTAAGGCATTACTCTGTTTTTAACTTAATACTCTAGATGCATGCTGGATAGCGGTCGATGAGTGGAGTAATAGTAGTAGATGCAGAATCATTTCGATCTACTTGTCTTGGACGTGATGCCTATATACATGATCATACCTAGATATACTCATAATTATGCTCAATTCTATCAATTGCTCAACAGTAATTTGTTCACCCTTCGTAGAATATCTATGCTCTTGAGAGAAGCCACTAGTGAAACCTATGGCCCCCGGGTCTATTCTCATCATATCAATCTCCATTACTTTATTACTTTCTTTGTTTTTACTTTGCCTTTTACTTTTCACTTTGCATCTATATACCAAAAATACCAAAAATATTATTTATCATCTCTATCAGATCTCACTCTCGTAAGTGACCGTGAAGGGATTGACAACCCCTAATCACATTGGTTGCGAGGAGCTATCGTGTTGTGTAGGTACGAGGGACTTGTGTGTGGTCTCCTACTGGATTGATACCTTGGTTCTCAAAAACTGAGGGAAATACTTACGCTACTTTGCTGCATCATCCTCTCCTCTTCGGGAAAATCCAACGCAGTGCTCAAGAGGTAGCAAGAAGAATTTCTGGTGCCATTGCCGGGGAGGCTCACGCAAGAGCAAGTCAACCATACCAAGTACCCATCACAATCCCTATCTCTTGCATTATGTTATTTGCCATTTGCCTCTCGTTTTCCTCTCCCCCACTTCACCCTTGCCGTTTTATTCGCCCTCTCTTTCCCAATCTCCTCCTCTTTTTCCCGTTGCCTTTTTGTTTGCTCGTGTGTTAGTTTGCCTGCTTGTCGCGATGGCTCTACCTAGATTTGGTGATCTTCACCTTAAAAGGCTAGAGGAGATCGAAATCAATGTCAGAAAGTTTATGGTTTTGCAATTTGAGCATAATAATTTCTTTAGAAACGAGCTTAAGGAACAAAAAAGTTTTATGAGTTATATGAATAAAGAACTCTATGATATGTCTAAGGAATTTGATGGTATAAGAGCCCAAATTCCTCGTCTTGAAAAGATGACCGCTGAAATTTCGGATATGCAAGCTACCTTAGTCAATAAGATGGCCGCTAAACCGAATTCCTATGAAAATCAAGATGAAGATCTAAAAGTTATTGATGTGTCCCCCATTAAATCTTTGTTTTGCAATATGAATCTTGATGAAACTGAATATGATCTTCCTTTACCTAGAAGGCGTTTTAAGAATTCGGAGTTTTTAGATCTTGATGATGAAATTGATAAATGTGAGATTGAACGAAATAAAACTCTAGATGTTGCTAAACTCACTATTTTGGATCTCAAGGAATTTAATTATGAAAATTGCTCTTTGACTGATTGTATTTCCTTGTTGCAATCCGTGCTAGATTCTCCTCATGCTTATAGTCAAAATAAGGCCTTTACCGAATACATTGTTGATGCCTTGATGCAACCTTATGAAGAAAAACTTGAGTTGAAAGTTTCTATCCCTAGAAAACTCTATGATGAGTGGGAACCTACTATTAAAATTAAAATTAAAGATTATGAGTTTCATGCTTTGTGTGATTTGGGTGCTAGTGTCTCTACTATTCCCAAAACTTTGTGTGATTTGTTAGATTTCCGTGACTTTGATGATTGCTCTCTAAACTTGCACCTTGCGGATTCCACTATTAAAAAGCCTATGGGAAGAATTAATGATGTTCTTATTGTTGCAGATATGAATTATGTGCCCGTAGATTTTATCGTTCTTGATATAGATTGCAATCCTTCATGTCCTATTATTCTTGGTAGACCTTTCCTTAGAACGATTGGTGCAATTATTGATATGAAGGAAGGGAATATTAGATTCCAATTTCCCTTAAAGAAGGGCATGGAACACTTACATAGAAAGAAAATAAAATTACCATATGAATATATCATGAGAGCCACGTATGGATTGCCTACCAAAGATGGCACTACCTAGATCTATCCTTGCTTTTATGCCTAGCTAGGGGCGTTAAACGATAGCACTTGTTGGGAGGCAACCAAATTTTATTTTTTGTTTTTGTTTTTGCTTCTGTTTAGGAATAAATAATCCATCTAGCCTCTGTTTGGATGTGGTTTTATCTTTTAATTAGTGTTTGTTCCAAGTAGAACCTATAGGATAACCTATGATGATAGTTGATTTGATTCTGCTGAAAAAACAAAACTTTGCGCGCACGAATATAATTTTGTTAAATCACATAAACGTGATTTTGCGTTGATTCTTTTTGCTGATGTTCAATAAACAAAATTGTACAGGACTTCCTATTTTTGTAGGATTTTTAGAGTTTCAGAAGTTTGCGTTAGTTACAGATTACTACAGACTGTTCTGTTTTTGACAGATTCTGTTTTGCGTGTGTTGTTTGCTTATTTTGATGAATCTATGGCTAGTAAAATAGTTTATAATCCATAGAGAAGTTGGAATACAGTAGGTTTAACACCAATATAAATAAATAATTAGTTCATTACAGTACCTTGAAGTAGTCTTTTGTTTTCTTTCTCTAACGGAGCTCACAAGATTTCTATTGAGTTTTGTGTTGTGAAGTTTTCAAGTTTTGAGTGAATTCTTTTGATGGATTATGGAACAAGGAGTGGAAAGAGCCTGAGCTTGGGGATGCCCATGGCACCCCAAAGATAATCCAAGGACACCAAAAATTCAAAGCTTGGGGATGCCCCGGAAGGCATCCCCTCTTTCGTCTACTTCCATCGGTAATTTACTTGGAGCTATATTTTTATTCACCACATGATATGTGTTTTGCTTGGAGCGTCTTGTATTATTTGCGTCTTTGCTTGTTAGTCTACCACAATCATCCTTGCTGTACACACCTTTTGAGAGAGCCATACATGAATTGGAATTTGCTAGAATACTCTATGTGCTTCACTTATATCTTTTGAGCTTGATAGTTTTGCTCATAGTGCTTCACTTATATCTTTTGAGCATGATAATTTTTGCTCTAGTGCTTCACTCAGATCTTTTAGAGCACGGTGGTGGATTTGTTTTAAAGAAACTATTGATCTCTCATGCTTCACTTAGATTATTTTGAGAGTCGTTAATAGCATGGTAATTTGCTTAATATTAATATACTTGGTATTCAAGATATGTGAAACTTTCTTTTGAGTGCGTTGAATACTAAGATAAGTTTGATGATTGATAATTGTTTTGAGATATGGAGGTGATAATATCAAAGTCGTGCTAGTTGAGTAATTGTGAATTTGAGAAATGCTTGTGTTGAAGTTTGCAAGTCCCGTAGCATGCACGTATGGTTAAAGTTGTGTAACAAATTTGAAACATGAAGTGTACCTGGCTTGTGCATCCTTATGAGTGGCGGTCGGGGATGAGTGATGGTCTTTTCCTACCAATCTATCCCCCTAGGAGCATGTGCGTAGTACTTGATTTTTGATGACTTCTAAATTTTTGCAATAAGTATATGAGTTCTTTTGACTAATGTTGAGTCCATGGATTATACGCACTTTTACCTTTCCGCCTTTGCTAGCCTCTTCGGTACCGTGCATTGCCCTTTCTCACCTTGAGAGTTGGTGCAAACTTCGTCGGTGCATCCAAACCCCGTGATACGATATGCTCTATCACACATAAACCTCCTCATATCTTCCTCAAAACAGCCACCATACCTACCTATCATGGCATTTCCATAGCCATTCCGAGATGTATTGCCATGCAACTTCCATCATCATATTCATGACATACATTACATTTGTCATATTACCATTGCATGATCATGTAGTTGACATCATATTTGTGGCAAAGCCACCATGCATTATTTTTCATACATGTCACTCTTGATTCATTGCACCATCCCGGTACACCATCGGAGGCATTCATATAGAGTCATATCTTGTTCTACATTTCGAGTTGTAATCCTTATGTTGTAATCAATAGAAGTGTGATGATCATCATTATTAGAGCATTGCCCAAAAAAGAAAAAAAGAAAAAAGAAAGGCCAAAAGAAAAAAAAGAAAGTCCCCAAAAAAATAAAAAAATAAAAAAATAAAAAAGGGCAATGCTACTATCTCTTTTTCCACACTTGTGCTTCAAAGTAGCACCTTGTTCTTCATGTAGTGAGTCTCATATATTGTGCTTCAAAGTAGCACCTTGTTCTTCATGTAGTGGGTCTCATATATTGTGCTTCAAAGTAGCACCTTGTTCTTCATGTAGTGAGTCTCATAAGTTGTCTTTTTATACTAGTGGGAATTTTTCATTATAGAACTTGGATTGTATATTCCTACAATGGGCTTCCTCAAATGCCCTAGGTCTTCATGAGCAAGCGAGTTGGATGCACACCCACTAGTTTTGTTTTGTTGAGCATTCATAGCTCTAGTGCATCCGTTGCATGGCAATCCCTACTCCTCATGTTGACATCAATTGATGGGCATCTCCATAGCCCGTTGATTATCCTCCACAATGTGAGACTTTCTCCTTTTTTGTCTTCTCCACACAATCCCCATCATCATATTCTATTCCACCCATAGTGCTATATCCATGGCTCACGCTCATGTATTGCGTGAAGGTTGAAAAAGTTTGAGATTATTTAAGTATGAAACAATTGCTTGGCTTGTCATCGGGGGTATAGAAGTTGGGAACATCTTTGTGTGACAAAAATGAAGCATAGCCTAACTATATGATTTTGTAGGGACGGACTTTCTTTTGCCATGCTATTTTGAGAAGACATGATTGCTTTGATTAGTATGTTTGAAGTATTATTATTTTTATGTAAATATGAACTTTTGTGTTCAATCTTTCAGATCTAAAAATTCATGTCACAATTAAGAAGATTTACATAGAAATTATGCCAAAGTATCACTCCGCATCAAAAATTCTCTTTTTATCATTTACCTACTCGAGGACGAGCAAGAATTAATCTTGGGGATGCCTGATACATCTCCAACGTATCTGTAATTTTTGATTGTTCCATGCTACTTTATCTACTGTTTGGGCTTTATTTTCCACTTTTATATTATTTTTGGGACTAACCTATTAACCGGAGGCCCAGCCCAGAATTGCTGTTTTTTTGCCTATTTCAGTGTTTCGAAGAAACGGAATATCAAACGGAGTCCAAACGGAATGAAACCTTCGGGAACGTGATTTTCTCACCGAACGTGATCCAGGAGACTTGGACCCTTCTCCAAGGAACAAAAGAGGCGGTCACGAGGGTGGGGGGCGCGCCCCTGCCTCGTGGTCCCCCTGTTGCTCCACCAACGTACTCCTTCCTCCTATATATACCTACGTACCCCCAAACGATCAGAACGGGAGCCAAAAACCTAATTCCACCGCCGCGACCTTCTGTATCCACGAGATCACATCTTGGGGCCTGTTCCGGAGCTCCGCCGGAGGGGGCATCCACCATGGAGGGCTACTACATCAACACCATAGCCCCTCCGATGAAGTGTGTGTAGTTTACTTCAGACCTTCAGGTCCATAGCTAGTAGCTAGATGGCTTCTTCTCTCTTTTTGGATCTCAATACAATGTTCTCCCCCTCTCTTGTTGAGATCGATTCGATGTAATCTTCTTTTTGCGATGTGTTTGTTGAGACCGATGAATTGTGGGTTTATGATCCAACTTATCTATGAATAATATTTGAATCTTCTCTAAATTCTTTTATGTATGATTGAGTTATCTTTGCAAGTCTCTTCGAATTATCCGTTTGGTTTGGCCAACTAGATTGGTAGTTCTGGCAATGGGAGAAGTGTTTAGCTTTGGGTTCAATCTTGCGGTGTCCTTTCCCAGTGACAGAAGGGGCAGCAAGGCACGTATTGTATTGTTGCCATCGAGGATAACGTGATGGGGTTTTTATCATATTGCATGAATTTATCCCTCTACATCATGTCATCTTGCTTAAGGCGTTACTCTTTTTTAACTTAATACTCTAGATACATGTTGGATAGCGGTCGATGAGTGGAGTAATAGTAGTAGATGCAGAATCGTTTCGATCTACTTGTCTTGGACGTGATGCCTATATACATGATCATTCCTAGATATACTCATAATTATGCTCAATTCTATCAATTGCTCAACAGTAATTTGTTCACCCACCGTAGAATATCTATGCTCTTGAGAGAAGCCACTAGTGAAATCTATGGCCCCCGGGTCTATTCTCATCATATCAATCTCCATTACTTTATTACTTGCTTTGTTTTTACTTTGCCTTTTACTTTTCACTTTGCATCTATATACCAAAAATACCAAAAATATTATTTATCATCTCTATCAGATCTCACTCTCGTAAGTGACTGTGAAGGGATTGACAACCCCTAATTGTGTTGGTTGTGAGGAGCTATCGTTTTGTGTAGGTACGAGGGACTTGTGTGTGGTCTCCTACTGGATTAATACCTTGGTTCTCAAAAACTGAGGGAAATACTTACACTACTTTGCTGCATCATCCTCTCCTCTCCGGGGAAATCCAACGCAGTGCTCAAGAGGTAGCAGGGCCATGCTGCACGTCTGCGCCTTTATCTCTGTTGTGCCGTATCCTGGAAGGGTGTAGCACGATGATCATCTGTAAAAGAAAAGAAAAAAACCTAGGTGAAAGACTTCGTGTGAGGTGTTAATCTGAATGAACCATGAAAATGCAACATGCTATTGTATTGATAGGGTCGAAAATATGGGCTCTTTTTGCGAGCAGCCCCTAGCATCTTTTATGGGGAAATCCCAACTGAGCTGTTACATTAGGTGGAGTGCTGGACTCGTCTAACCGTGTCCGTGGTCTTGACGACCGACCATTAGAGGGACTGCTCAGTGTTCGGCTGCTAGAGCCGCCACATATTCTTCCGCGCGTAAGGAATGCTCTGTGTTTCCGTTAACTGTGATGACGCCGCATGGACCGGGCATCTTAAGTTTGAGGTAGTCGTAATGCGGTACTGCATTAAAACGAGCGAAGGCTATTCGTCCGAGTAGTGCGTGATAGCCACTCCGGAATGGAGTGATGTCGAAGGTTAATTCCTCGCTCCTGAAGTTGTTGGGACAACCGAATACAACCTCTAGTACTAGAGAGCCCATACAGTGGGCCTCGACACCAGGTATCACTCCTTTAAAGGTAGTGTTACTTAGGCTGATCCTTGAAGGGTCTATCCCCATTTTGCGGACAGTGTCCTGATATATCAGGTTTAGACTGCTGCCGCCATCCATAAGGACTCATGTGAGATGGTATCCGTCAATTATTGGGTCGAGCACCAAGGCAGCCGATCCGCCGTGCCGGACACTAGTCGGATGGTCCCTGCGGTCAAAGGTGATTGGGAAGGCCAACCAGGGATTAAATTTAGGGGCGACGGTCTCAACAACGTATACGTATCGGAGTGCGCGCTTGGGCGTTCTCTTTGGAATGTGAGTTACATAAATCAAATTCACTGTTTTGACTTCTGGTGGGAATTTCTTCTGTCCTCCAGTGTTCGGCTGACGAGGCTTGTCCTCATCTTCACTTGGCGTCTCCTCCCCTTTTGTTCGGCATTCAGCGTGCCAGACTGTTTGAAAACCCAACACTCTCTGTGGGTGTGGTTTGCAGGTTTTTCGGGGGTGCCGTGAATCTGACATAATTTGTCTAGAATCTTGTTTAGGCTGGACGGTCCATCTCTGCTGCCTTTAAATGGCTTCTTCCGTTGACCGGATCGAGAGCCCCTGAATCCGGCGTTAACCGTCGTGTTCTCTGGACTACCATCATTGTTTCGACGCTTGTTTTGTTGTGTTGCGGCTTTCCGTTGCCATCCCTGACTTCGGATGTGCTTGGGTCGCCGGTGCCGCTACGGGCCAGCCAGCTGTCCTCGCATGCGCAAAAGCTGGTCATAAGGCTTGTTAAGGCTGCCATTGTCCTCGGCTTTTCCTGGCCGAGGTGTCTGGCAAGCCATTCGTCCCGGATGCTGTGTTTGAAGGTCGCTAAGGCTTCGACGTCCGGGCAATCGACTATTTGATTCTTCTTAGTAGGAAACCTGTTCTAGAGCTTTCGGGCTGACTCTCCGGGCTATTGAATTATGTGACTTAGGCCGTCTACGTCCGGAGGCCGGACATAGGTCCCTTGAAAATTGGCCCTGGAAGCATCCTCGAGCTCTTCCCAACTTCCAATTGAGTTTTCGGGAAGGCTTTTCAACCAGTGCGAAGCTGGTCCCTTTAATTTGAGGGGTAGATATTTAATGGCGTGGAGATCATCTCCACGAGCCATGTGGATATGAAGGATAAAGTCCTCAATCCAGACCCCATGGTCTGTAGTTCTGTCGTATGCCTCTATATTCATGGGTTTAAATCCTTCCGGAATTCTTGATCCAGCACCTCATCGGTGAAGCACAGGGGGTGTGCGGCACCCCTGTATTTGGTCGTGTCGTGGCATGTTGTCGACGGTTGTTGTGTTTGGTTCTGGTTCCTAGCTGGTGTTCAATCAATGTGATCGTTTTGGTAGCTTTCATCCTGTGCCGGATCATGCTTCCTAGATCCGTACATGGATCTGGCCATACCGGACTTTCTATCCAGGAGCTCACGTAAACCGTGTGCTGACTTGTGTGCGGCTTCATTAGCCATCTTGTCACGGCCATGGGGCGGTCGGTCCGGCTGATTGGTCGTTTTTGGCTGAATGGGCTCTATGGCCTCGTCGTCGAATTTGGGCAGCAGCTTGCACTTTGGATAGCTCTTTGTGTGACGGTCGTCGCCGTATTTTTCTTCTGTGTCGAGCACTTTGTTCCACCTGTGGTTGAGTATATCCTGCGCAGCCTTAAGCCTTTCCTTCTGCTTCTTTAGGCTCCTCGCGGTGGCGATAAGCCTTCTGAGGAGGTTCTCTTGTTCCAAGAGTTTTTATGGGATGATGAGTGCATCATCATCCGGGCTATTCTCCTCTCCGGAGACAGGTTGCTGAATTTTACCCTCGGGATCGGCATTATCTGACGTCGGCTCCGGACTGTTTTCACCGTCCCCTGGCTCACCCTGCTCCATTGATACGTCTGCAACGTATCTACTTTTCCAAACACTTTTGCCCTTGTTTTGGACTCTAACTTGCATGATTTGAATGAAACTAACCCGGACTGACGTTGTTTTCAGCAGAACTGCCATGATGTTGTTTTATGTGTAGAAAAGAAAAGTTCTCGGAATGTCCTGAAAATCCACGGAGCGACTTTTTGGAAAATATAAAAAATACTGGCGAAAGAATCAAGACCAGGGACCCACACCCTGTCCACGAGACAGGGGGCGCACCCCCTCCCCCTGGGGGCGCCCCCTATCTCGTGGGCCCCCTGGACCTCCACCGACCTCAAGTCCAACACCATATATTCAAGTTCGGGGAGAAAAAATCAGGGAGAAAGTTTCATCACGTTTGACGACACGGAGCCGCCGCCAAGCCCTAATCTCTCGGGAGGGCTGATCTGGAGTCCGTTCGGGGCTCCGGAGAGGGGGATTCATCGCCGTCGTCATCATCAACCATCCTCCATCACCAATGTCATGATGCTCACCGCCGTGCATGAGTAATTCAATCGTAGGCTTGCTGGACGGTGATGGGTTGGATGAGATTTACCATGTAATCAAGTTAGTTTTCTTAGGGTTTGATCCCTAGTATCCACTATGTTCTGAGATTGATGTTGCTATGACTTTGCTATGCTTAATGCTTGTCACTAGGGCCCAAGTGCCATGATTTCAGATCTGAACCTATTATCTTTTCATGAATATACGTGTGTTCTTGATCCTATCTTGCAAGTCTATAGTCACCTATTATGTGTTATGATCCGACAACCCCGAAGTGACAATAATCAGGATACTTCTTGGTGATGACCGTAGTCTGAGGAGTTCATGTATTCACTATGTGTTAATGCTTTGTTCCAGTTCTCTATTAAAAGGAGGCCTTAATATCCCTTAGTTTCCAATAGGACCCCGCTGCCACGGGAGGGTAGGACAAAAGATGTCATGCAAGTTCTTTTCCATAAGCACGTATGACTATATTCAGAATACATGCCTACATTACATTGATGAATTGGAGCTAGTTCTGTGTCACCCTATGTTATGACTGTTTCATGACGAACCGCATCCAGCATAATTATCCATCACTAATCCTGTGCCTACGAGTTTTCCTATACGGGTTCTCGCTTATTTACTTTTCGGTTGCTACTGTTACAACTACTGCAAAACCCAAAAACATTACTTTTTCCACCGTTACCTTTATTATCATACTGCTTTTGCTTCTAAATACTTTGCAGGAGATACTAAGTTATCCAGGTGTGGTTGAATTGACAACTCAATTGCTAATACTCAAGAATATTCTTTGGCTCCCCTTGTGTCCAATCAATAAATTTGGGTTGAATACTTTACCCTCGAAAGCTGTTGCGATCCCCTACACTTGTGGGTTATCATCCATCGCTGGGTCCATGGAGTCGCCGTTTCCTTTGGAATCAACCGGGGTATTATTATTTCTTGCGCCGTTGTCGTTGTTTTTACTATGGCGGGATTTAGAGCGGCGTCGACGGCGCCGCTCTGGTGGCTTATCGAGGGGATTATCCTTCGTTCTATCATCACCATCACCTTCTTTTAGTGTGTCCACCACGTATATATCGTATGATGAGGTGGCAGACCAGCGCCCAGTGGGCGGTGGTTCCTTGATACGTCTCCGTCGTATCTACTTTTCCAAACACTCTTGCCCTTGTTTTGGACTCTAACTTGTATGATTTGAATGGAACTAACCCGGACTGACGCTGTTTTCAGTAGAATTGCCATGATGTTGTTTTATGTGCAGAAAACAAAAGTTCTCGGAATGACCTGAAACTCCAGGGAATATCTTAGAATAAATAATAAAAAATCCTCGCCAAAGATGAAGACCAGGGGGCCCACACCCTGTCCACGAGGGTGGGGGGCGCGCCCCCCCTCCTGGGCGCGCCCCCTACCTCGTGGGCCTCCTAGAAGCCCTCCGACGCCAACTCCAACTCCATATATTGGCTTTCGGGGAGAAAAAAATCAAAGAGAAGAAATCATCGCATTTTACGATACGGAGCCGCCGCCAAGACCTAATCTCTCTCGGGAGGGCAGATCTGGAGTCCGTTCGGGGCTCCGGAGAGGGGGATTCGTCGCCGTCGTCATCATCAACCATCCGCCATCACCAATTTCATGATGCTCACCGCTGTGCGTGAATTCCATCATAGGCTTGCTGGACGGTGATGGGTTGGATGAGATTTATCATGTAATCGAGTTAGTTTTGTTAGGGTTTGATCCCTAGTATCCACTATGTTCTGAGATTGATGTTCCTATGACTTTGCGATGCTTAAAGCTTGTCACTAGGGCCCGAGTGCCATGATTTCAGATCTGAAACCGTTATGCTTTCATGAATATATGTGAGTTCTTGATCCTATCTTGCAAGTCTATAGTCACCTACTATGTGTTATGATCCGGCAACCCCGGAGTGACAATAATCGGGACCACTCCCGGTGATGACCATAGTTTGAGGAGTTCATGTATTCACTATGTGCTAATGCTTTGTTCCGGTTCTCTATTAAAAGGAGGCCACGGGAGGGTAGGACAAAAGATGTCATGCAAGTTCTTTTCCATAAGCACGTATGACTATATTCGGAATACATGCCTACATTACATTGATGAATTGGAGATAGTTTTGTGTCACCCTATGTTATGACTGTTACATGACGAACCGCATCCGGCAAAATTATCCATCAATCTGGTGCCTACGAGTTTTCCATATACTGGTTCTCGCTTATTTACTTTTCTGTTGCTACTGTTACAATCACCACAAAATACCAAAAACATTACTTTTGCTGTCTTTTCTTTTGTTACTGTTACCACCACTATCATATTACTTTGCTACTAAACACTTTGCTGCAGATACTAAGTTTCCAGGTGTGGTTGAATCGACAACTTAGCTGCTAATACTTGAGAATATTCTTTGGCTCCCCTTGTGTCGAATCAATAAATTTGGGTTGAATACTCTACCCTCGAAAACTGTTGCGACCCCCTATACTTGTGGGTTATCAAGACCTTTTTCTGGCGCCGTTGCCGGGGAGCATAGCTCTATTCTTTGAGTCATTTGGGATTTATATCTGCTGGACACTATGAAGAACTTGAAAGATGCTAAGACAACAATTTATCCCTCAACTACGAGGGGAGGTAAGGAACTGCCATCTAGCTCTGCACTTGATTCACCTTCTATTATGAGTAAGCTAGCGACACCTAAACCTGCTTCTGTTATACATGATACTTATGATGAAACTACTTCTATGCTTCATACTACTGTGCCCCTTGATGAGTTTCTTGATGAACAAATTTCTAGGTCTAGAGAAAGCGAAATTATTGAATCTGAATACGATGATGAGAGTGATGATGAGAATATGCCTGCTATTCCTGAGGGTTATCTTTTTGATGCAGAATCTTCTGCAGCTATTTTTGCCTGCCAGGATAGGTACGAACTTAAGAGGCTGCTAGTTAAATGGAGTAAAGAATCTCTTAGAGATAGAATGAAACCCGACCCTGCTTTTGCTACTTCACCTATATGTGTTCCCGATAAGGATTATTATGAATTTTCTGTTGATCCAGATATAATTACTTTGGTTGAATCTGATGCTTTCTATGGCTATGAATCTGAAACTGTTGTGGCACATCTTACTAAGTTAAATGATATAGCTGCCCTATTTACTAATGATGAGAGATCGTGCTACCTTCATGTACTCAAAATATTTCCGTTCTCATTAAAGGGTGATGCTAAGATATGGTTTAATTCTCTTGATCCTGGTTGTGTGCGTAGTCCCCAGGATATGATTTATTACTTCTCTGCTAAATATTTCCCTACTCATAAGAAACAAGCTTCTTTGAGGGAAATATACAACTTCGTGCAAATTGAAGAAGAGAGTCTCCCACAAGCTTGGGGAGGCTTCTCAAGTTACTTAATGCTTTGCTGATCATCCTCTTAAGAAACCGAAATACTTGATATCTTTTATAATGGACTAGCGATGCTTCTAGAGATTACGGATAGTTGTGCTGGTTCTCTTTTCAGGAAAGAACACCGGATGAAGCTGAAATTCTATTGAATAATATGTTGACAAATGAAAATAATTGGGCACCTCCTGAGCCAACTCCCGAGCCAGCTCCAGAGCCAATTACTGAGCCTATTCCTAAACCAACTCCGAAGAAGAGAGGTGTTCTATTTCTCAGTCCCGAAGATATGCAAGAGGCAAAGAAATCTATGAAAGAAAAAGGTATTAAAGCTGAAGATGTTAAGAATTTACCTCCTATTGAAGAAATACACGGTCTTAATTTACTGCCTGTTGAAGAAATATATGATCTCAATTCCTTATTCACTGAAGAACCTCCTGATTCCGATATCCCGACACAGGTAGTAAAGGTAAATTCTCTCTATAGATATGATAAAGCTGAAGTCCCTCCTACTAAAATTGCTAGTCAGTGCTTGGATGAGTTTGATGACTTTATGTTTAAGCAAGAAGACTTTAATGCTTATTTTGGTAGACAATTAAAATAGAATACCTTTATGATTAAACGCTTGGGTAATTTTATGGCTAATATTAGAGGTGAACTTAAACTTGTTAGCAAACATGCTTCTATGGTTACCACTCAAGTAGAACAAGTACTTAAAGCTCAAAAAGAAGTGCTTGATGAAATGAATAGTAAGAAAAATGATTATGTTGTTAGAGTGGCTACTAGAACTGGTAGAATGACTCAGGAACCTTTGTATCCTGAAGCCCACCCTAAGAGAATTGAGCAAGATTCTCAGAGAAATAATATTGATGTACCTAGTTCTTCTAAAAGGAAGAAAAATAAAAATGATAGGACCTTGCAAACTTCTAGTGAACCTATTGCTGAACCACCTGAGAATCCAAATGATATCTCTATGTCTGATGCTGAAACACGATCTGGTAATGAACATGAACCTAGTGAAAATATTAATGATGATGTTCATGATGATGCTCAACCTAGTAAAGATAATGATGTAGAAGTTGAACCTGCTGTTGATCTTGATAACCCCCAATCAAAGAATCAACGTTATGATAAAAAAGACTTTGTTGCTAGGAAACATGGTAAAGAAAGGGAACCATGGGTTCCGAAACCATCCAAGAAAAAGGATGATGAGGATTTTGAGCGCTTTGCTGAAATGATTAGACCCATCTTTTTGCGTATGCGATTAACTGAGGTGCTCAAAACAAATACTTATGCTAAGTATATGAAGGATATCATTACTAATAAAAGGAAAATACCGGAAGCTGAAATTTCCACCATGCTTGCTAATTATACTTTTAAGGGTGGAATACCAAAGAAACTTGGAGATCCAGGAGTACCTACTATACCATGCTCCATTAAGAGAAATTATGTTAAAACTGCTTTATGTGATCTTGGAGCCGGTGTTAGTGTTATGCCTCTCTATTTATATTGTAGACTTGACTTGAATAAGTTGACACCTACTGAAATATCTTTACAAATGGCTGATAAATCAACTGCTATACCAGTCGGTATTTGTGAGGATGTGCCTGTTGTAGTTGCAAACGTTACTATTTTAACGGACTTTGTTATTCTTGATATTCCCGAGGATGATAGTATGTCTATTATTCTTGGAAGACCTTTCCTTAATACTGCAGGGGCTGTTATTGATTGCAACAAAGGCAATGTCACTTTTCATGTGAATGGTAATGAGCACATGGTACACTTTCCGAGGAAACAACCTCAAGTTTATAGTATCAATTCTATTGGAAAAATTCCATCGATTATATTTGGAGGTTTTGAATTTCCTCTCCCTACTGTCAAGAAAAAGTATGATATTCTTATTGTTGGGGATTTTCATATCCTCATTGAGGTAACTTAGTGTTATTCAAAATTTCTCCGGTTCTGTGTTATTCGGAATGAGTTTGTTAACAAGACTTGATCAACCTTGTTAGTGGGTTCATTTTGATGATCACGAGATGGATGAAACTAGAAGCACAACCTTCTGTACCCTCTTTATATTTTCTGTTATTTAGTAAAAATAAAGTAAAATAATATTTTTCTGTCTGTTTCCCGACTTATCCGTGCAATATAAAATTATCCCGAAAATAAAAGTCCTCATAATGCCATGCCAATTTAATATGATTTTTTGGGAATATTTGAGGATTTACTGTGCAAAAATTACCGCGGGGGGAGCTGCCACCTGGCCACGAGGGTGGAGGGCGCGCCCTACCCCCTGGCTGCGCCCCCTGCCTCGTGGGCCCATGGTGGCCCTCCTCCACTTATCCCTGCACCCATCTTATTCCTCTGCCTCACACAAACCCGAAAAACCAACTCAAGCACGAGTTCCAGCCCTTGTTGCTGTGATTTTCGATCTCCTTGCTCAAAGCACCTCTCGCAAAACTGCTTGGGGAGATTGTTTCTTGGTATGTGACTCCTCCAATGGTCCAATTAGTTTTTGTTCTAGTGCTTTATTCATTGCAAATTTGTGCTGCATAGGTTACCATGTTCTTGAGCTTGCATGTCAAATTTATATGGTTCCAAGTAGTTCTAATGCTTGATATATGCTCTAGGCACTTGTGGGAGTTGTTGCTATCAATTTTATTGAAGTTGGTTCACTTTTATTTGAAGTTACTAAAAATTTCAGAAATTTTTCAGACGAAACAATATGTTTAGGAAGATGTTCCAAGGTGGTCCTTCAAGGAAGCAAGGTCCCATGCTTGCAATGCGTGATGCTGAAGAGGAACCACCAAGAGACGCCCCTGTGAGGCCCTGTGAATGGCCTTCGGAAAATTTTATGAATCAAGCGGGAATCAAAGAAGAATTTAGCGCATATTTGTGTAACGCCGGTCTTGAGGACTTTGAAGCTGACAAATGCCCCCAGTATCATGATCTCACAAGTTCATTTGTGAGGAGACAAAAGGAAGATATATTATTACCAGAGAGGAGGCAGATGAGTATGAGAGGAGAGCGGAGGCTGCTCGACGCCACGCTACAGCTCAGGAGGCGATAGCCGCTGCATCGCAGTACGACCCCAGCTTCACCTACGGATATCCGCCAGGCTATCCCTGGCAATAGACCAACTTAGGCCAAAAGCCTAAGCTTGGCGGAGTACGTATTTCCCATCGACATTACATTCATGTTCACACACACTCATTTCTAGATGTCGGTGCTCATACTCTTTCATTGTAATATCCATGCTAGTTTATTTTCTTTTTCCTGCTTTCTTCTTGTGTGTTTAATAAACCTTAAGAAAAACCAAAAAAATTTATTAGTAGTAGTTTATTTCTTTGCTGTAGTAATTAAAAAGAAAACCCAAAAATATTTTCCGTTCTTCTTTTGCTTGTTGGGAGCTTTTGAAGGAAATATGCCCTAGAGGCAATAATAAAGTTATTATTTATTTCCTTATTTCATGATAAATGTTTATTATTCATGCTAGAATTGTATTAACCGGAAACATAATACATGTGTGAATATATAAACAAACAGAGTGTCACTAGTATGCCTCTACTAGACTAGCTCGTTGATCAAAGATGGTTATGTTTCCTAACCATAGACATGTGTTGTCATTTGATTAACGGGATCACATCATTAGGAGAATGATGTGATTGAATTGACCCATTCCGTTAGCTTAGCACTTGATCGTTTAGTATGTTGCTATTGCTTTCTTCATGACTTATACAAAGTTCCTGCAACTATGAGATTGTGCAACTCCCGTTTACCGGAGGAACACTTTGTGTGCTACCAAACATCACAACGTAACTGGGTGATTATAAAGGTGCTCTACAGGTGTCTCCAAAGGTACATGTTGAGTTGGCATAATTCGAGATTAGGTTTTGTCACTCCGATTGTCGGAGAGGTATCTCTGGGCCGTCTCGGTAATACTCATCACCTAAGCCTTGCAAGCATTGTAACTAATGAGTTAGTTATGAAATGATGTATTACGGAACGAGTAAAGAGACTTGCCGGTAACGAGATTGAACTAGGTATTGGATACGTACGATCGAATCTCGGGCAAGTAACATACCGATGACAAAGGGAACAACGTATGTTGTTATGCGGTTTGACCGATAAAGATCTTCGTAGAATATGTAGGAACCAATATGAACATCCAGGTTCCACTATTGGTTATTGACCAAGAATAGTTCTAGGTCATGTCTACATAGTTCTCGAACCCGTAGGGTCCGCACGCTTAACGTTACGATGACAGTTTTATTATGAGTTTATAAGTTTTGATGTACCGAAGTTTGTTCGGAGTCCCGGATGTGATCACGGACATGACGAGGAGTCTCGAAATGATCGAGACATAAAATTGATATATTGGACGACTATATTCGGACACCGGAATTGTTAGGGTGATTTGGAGAAAACTGGAGTGCCGGGGTTACAGAACCCGGGAGAGTTAATGGGCCACATGGGCCTTGGTGGGAAGAGAGAGGGGCGGCCAGGGTGGGCCGCGCGCCCCCTCTCCCTCTGGTCCGAATTGGACTAGGAGGGGGGCGGCGCCACCCTTTCCTTCCCCTCTCCCCCTCTCCCCCTTCCTTCCCCCTCCTAGTAGGAGTAGGAAAGGAGGAGTCCTACTCCTACTAGGAGGAGGATTCCTCCTCCTTGGCGCGCCCCAAGGGGCCGGCCGGCCTCCCCCCTTTCTCCTTTATATACGGGGGTGGGGGGCACCCCATAGACACACAAGTTGATCTACGGATCGTTCCTTAGCCGTGTGCGGTGCCCCCGTCCACCATATTCCACCTCGATCATATCGTCGTGGAGTTTAGGCGAAGCCCTGCGCCGGTAGAACATCATCATCGTCATCGAGCTGCTGGATTGGAGCCCGGGGAACGTCATCGAGCTGGACGTGTGCTGAACACGGAGGTGCCGTACGTTCGGTGCTTGGATCGGTCGGATCGTGAAGACGTACGACTACATCAACCGCGTTGTCATAATGCTTCCGCTTAACGGTCTACGAGGGTACATAGACAACACTCTCCCCTCTCGTTGCTATGCCATCACCATGATCTTGCGTGTGCATAGGATTTTTTTTGAAATTACTACGTTCCCCAACAGTGGCATCCGAGCCTAGGTTTTATGCATTGATGTTATATGCACAAGTAGAACACAAGTGAGTTGTGGGCGATATAAGTCATACTGCTTACCAGCATGTCATACTTTGGTTCGGCGGTATTGTTGGATGAAGCGGCCCAGACGGACATTACGCGTACGCTTACGCGAAACTGGTTCTACCGACGTGCTTTGCACACAGGTGGCTGGCGGGTGTCAGTTTCTCCAACTTTAGTTGAACCGAGTGTGGCTACTCCCGGTCCTTGCGAAGGTTAAAACAACACCATATTGACAAACTATCGTTGTGGTTTTGATGCGTAGGTAAGAACGGTTCTTGCTCAGCCCGTAGCAGCCACGTAAAACTTGCAACAACAAAGTAGAGGACGTCTAACTTGTTTTTGCAGGGCATGTTGTGATGTGATATGGTCAAGACGTGATGCTATATTTTATTGTATGAGATGATCATGTTTTGTAACCGAGTTATCAGCAACTGGCAGGAGCCATATGGTTGTCGCTTTGTTGTATGAAATGCAAACGCCCTATAATTGCTTTACTTTATCACTAAGCGGTAGCGATAGTCGTAGAAGCAATAGTTGGCGAGACGACAACGATGCTACGATGGAGATCAAGGTGTCGCGCCGGTGACGATGGTGATCATGACGGTGCTTCGGAGATGGAGATCACAAGCACAAGATGATGATGGCCATATCATATCACTTATATTGATTGCATGTGATGTTTATCCTTTATGCATCTTATCTTGCTTTGATTGACGGTAGCATTTTAAGATGATCTCTCACTAAAATTATCAAGAAGTGTTCTCCCTGAGTATGCACCGTTGCCAAAGTTCGTCGTGCCCAGACACCACGTGATGATCGGGTGTGATAAGCTCTCGTCCATCTACAACGGGTGCAAGCCAGTTTTGCACACGAGAATACTTAGGTTAAACTTGACGAGCCTAGCATATGCAGATATGGCCTCGAACACGGAGACCGAAGGTCGGCGTGAATCATATAGTAGATATGATCAACATAGTGATGTTCACCATTGAAAACTACTCCATCTCACGTGATGATCGGATATGGTTTAGTTGATTTGGATCACGTGATCACTTAGATGACTAGAGAGATGTTTTTCTAAGTGGGAGTTCTTAAGTAATATGATTAATTGAACTTAACTTTATCATTAACTTAGTCCTGGTAGTATTTTGCAAATTATGTTGTAGATCAATAGCTCGTGTTGTTGCTTTCATAAGTTTGTTTTGATATGTTCCTAGAGAAACTGTGTTGAAAGATGTTAGTAGCAATGATGCGGATTGGATCCGTGATCTGAGGTTTATCCTCATTGCTGCACAGAAGAATTATGTTCTTGATGCACCGCTAGGTGACAGACCTATTGCAGGAGCGGATCGAGGCGTTATGAGCGTTTGCCTAGCTCAATATGATGACTACTTGATAGTTTAGTGCACCATGCTTAACGGCTTAGAATCGGGACTTCAAAGGCGTTTTGAGCGTCATGGACCATATGAGATGTTCCAGGAGTTGAAGTTAATATTTCAAGCAAATACCCGAGTTGAGAGATATGAAGTCTCCAACAAGTTCTATAGCTAAAAGATGGAGGAGAATCGCTCAACTAGTGAGCATGTGCTCAGATTGTTTGGGTACTTCAATCTCTTGAATCAAAGTGGGAGTTAATCTTCCAGATAAGATAGTGATTGACAGAATTCTCTAGTCACCATCACTAAGTTACTAGAACTTCGTGATGAACTATAGTATGCAAGGGATGACGAAAACGATTCCCGAGCTCTTCGTGATGTTGAAATCGACGAAGGTAGAAATCAAGAAAGAGCATCAAGTGTTGATGATTGACAAGACCACTAGTTTCAAGAAAAGGGCAAAGGGAAAGAAAGGGAAACTTCAAGTAGAATGGCAAATAAGTTGTCACTCCCGTTAAGAAGACCAGAGCTGGACCAAAGCCTGAAACTGAGTGCTTACACTGCAAAGGAAATGGTCACTGGAAGCGGAAATGCCCTGAATATTTTGTGGATAAGAAGGATGGCAAAGTGAACAAGGGTATATATGATATACAGGTTATTGATGTGTTCCTTACTAGTGTTTATAGTAGCCCCTGAGTATTTGATACTTGTTCAGTTGCTAAGATTAGTAACTCGAAACAGGAGTTACAGAATAAATAGAGACTAGTTGAAGGGGAAGTGACGATTAGTGTTGGAAGTAGTTCCAAGATTGATATGATCATCATCACACACTCCCTATACTTTCGGGATTAGTGTTAAACCTGAATAAATGTTATTTAGCTTTTGCGTTGAGCATGAATATGATTTGATCATGTTTATTGCAATACGGTTATTCATTTAAAGCCAGAGAATAATTGTTGTTCTGTTTACATGAATAAAACCTTCAATGGTCATACACCCAATGAAAATAGTTTATTGGATCTCGATCGTAGTGATACACATATTCATAATATTGATGCCAAAAGATGCAAAGTTAATAATGATAGTGCAACTTATTTGTGGCACTGCCGTTTGGGTCATATTGGTGTAAAGCGCATGAAGAAACTCCATAAAGATGGATTTTTGTAACCACTTGGTTATGAATTATTTGATGCTTGCGAATCGTGCCTTTTGGGCAAGATGACTAAAACTCCATTCTTCGGAAGAATGGAACGAGCAACAAGCTTGTTGGTAATAATACATACTGATGTATGCAGACCAATGAGTATTAAGGCTCGTGGCGAGTATCGTTATTTTCTGACCTTCACAAGATGATTTGAGCAGATATGGGTATATCTACTTGATGAAACATAAGTCTGAAATAGTTGAAAGGTTCAAAGAATTTTAGAGTGAAGTGGAAAAATCATAGTAACAAGAAAATAAAGTTTCTGCAATCTGATCGCGGAGACGAATATTTGAGTTACGAGTTTGGTCTTCAATTAAAACAATGTGAAATAGTTTCACAACTCACGCCACCTGGAACACCACAACGTTATGGTGTGTCCGAATGTCATAACCGCACTTTATTGGATATGGTGCGATCTATGATGTCTCTTACTGATTTACCACCATCATTTTGTGGTTATGCTTTAGAGACGGTTGCATTCACATTAAATAGGGCACCATCTAAATCCGTTGAGACGACGCCCTATGAACTGTGGTTTGGCAAGAAACCAAAGTTGTCGTTTCTTAAAGTTTGGGGCTGCGATGCTTATGTGAAGAAACTTCAACCAGATAAGCTCGAACCCAAATCGGAGAAATGTGTCTTCATAGGATACCCAAAAGAGACTGTTGGGTACACCTTCTATCACAGATCCTAAGGCAAAACATTCGTTGCTAAGAATGGATACTTTCTAGAGAAGGAGTTTCTCTCGAAAGAAGTTAGTGGGAGGAAAGTAGAACTTGATGAGGTAACGGTACATGCTCCCTTATTGGAAAGTAATTCATCACAGAAATCAGTTCCTGTGACAAATACACCAATTAGTGAGGAAGCTAATGATATTGATCATGAAACTTCAGATCAAGTATCTACTGAACCTCGAGGTCTACGAGTAAGATCCGCACTGAGTGGTATGGTAATCCTATTCTGGAAGTCATGTTACTTGACCATGATGAACCTACGAACTATGAGGAAGCGATGATGAGCCCAGATTCCGCAAAATGGCTAGAGGCCATGAAATCTGAGATGGGATCAATGTATGAGAACAAAGTATGGACTTTGGTTGACTTGCCCGATGATCGACAAGCCATTGAGAATAAATGGATCTTTAAGAAGAAGATTGACGCTGACGGTAATGTAACTGTCTATAAAGCTCGACTTGTTGCGAAAGGTTTTCGACAAGTTCAAGGGGTTGACTACGATGAGACTTTCTCAACCGTAGTGATGCTTAAGTATGTCCGAATCATGTTAGCAATTGCCACAATTTATGAAATCTGGCAAATGGATGTCAAAACTGCATTCCTTAATGGTTTTCTCAAAGAAGAGTTGTATATGATGCAACCAGAAGGTTTTGTCAATCCTAAAGGTACTAACAAAATGTGCATGCTCCAGCGATCCATCTATGGACTGGTGCAAGCATCTCGGAGTTGGAATATACGCTTTGATGAGTTGATCAAAGCATATAGTTTTGTACAGACTTACGGTGAAGCCTGTATTTACAAGAAAGTGAGTGCGAGCACTACAGCATTTCTGATAAGTATATGTGAATGACATATTGTTGATCGGAAATAATGTAGAATTATTCCGCAAAGCATAAAGGAGTGTTTGAAAGGAGTTCTTTAAAATAAAGACCTCAGTAAAGCTACTTACATATTGAGCATCAAGATCTATTGAGATAGATCAAGACGCTTGATAAGATTTTCAATGAGTACATACCTTGACAAGATTTTGAAGTAGTTCAAAATGGAACAGTCAAAGAAGGAGTTCTTGCCTGTGTTGCAAGGTGTGAAGTTGAGTAAGACTCAAGACCCGACCATAGCAGAAAATAGAAAGAGAATGAAAAGTCATTCCCTATGCCTCAGTCATAGGTTCTATAAAGTATGCCATGCTGTGAACCGGACCTATTGTATACTCTGCCCTGGTTTGGCAAGGGAGTACAATAGTGATCTAGGAGTAGATCACTGGACATTGGTCAAAATTATCCTTAGTGGAATAAGGATATGTTTCTCAATTATGGAGGTGACAAAAGGTTCGTCGTAAAAGTTTACGTCGATACAAGTTTTGGCACTGATCCAGATGACTCTAAGTCTTAATCTAGATACATATTGAAAGTGGGAGCAATTAGCTAGAGTAGCTCCGTGCAGAGCATTGTAAACATAGAATATTTGCAAAATACATATGGCTCTGAATGTGACAGACCCGTTGACTAAACTTCTCTCACAAGCAAAACATGATCATACCTTTGTACTCTTTGGGTGTTAATCACATAGCGATGTGAACTAGATTATTGACTCTAGTAAAACCTTTGGGTGTTGGTCACATGACGATGTGAACTATGGGTGCTAATCACATGGTGATGTGAATTATTCATATGGCGATGTGAACTAGATTATTGACTCTAGTGCAAGTGGGAGACTGAAGGAAATATGCCCTAGAGGCAATAATAAAGTTATTATTTATTTCCTTATTTCATGATAAATGTTTATTATTCATGCTAGAATTGTATTAACCGGAAACATAATACATGTGTGAATATATAAACAAACAGAGTGTCGCTAGTATGCCTCTACTAGACTAGCTCGTTGATCAAAGATAGTTATGTTTCCAAACCATAGACATGTGTTGTCATTTGATTAACGGGATCACATCATTAGGAGAATGATGTGATTGACTTGACCCATTCTGTTAGCTTAGCACTTGATCGTTTAGTATGTTGCTATTGCTTTCTTCATGACTTATACAAAGTTCCTGCAACTATGAGATTGTGCAACTCCCGTTTATCGGAGGAACACTTTGTGTGCTACCAAACATCACAACGTAACTGGGTGATTATAAAGGTGATCCACAGGTGTCTCCAAAGGTACATGTTGAGTTGGCATAATTCGAGATTAGGTTTTGTCACTCCGATTGTCGGAGAGGTATCTCTGGGCCTTCTCGGTAATACTCATCACCTAAGCCTTGCAAGCATTGTAACTAATGAGTTAGTTATGAAATGATGTATTACGGAACGAGTAAAGAGACTTGCCGGTAACGAGATTGAACTAGGTATTGGATACTGACGATCGAATCTCGGGAAAGTAACATACCGATGACAAAGGGAACAACGTATGTTGTTATGCGGTTTGACCGATAAAGATCTTCGTAGAATATGTAGGAACCAATATGAACATCCAGGTTCCACTATTGGTTATTGACTGAGAATAGTTCTAGGTCATGTCTACATAGTTCTCGAACCCGTAGGGTCCGCACGCTTAATGTTACGATGACAGTTTTATTATGAGTTTATATGTTTTGATGTACCAAAGTTTGTTCGGAGTCCCGGATGTGATCACGGACCTGACGAGGAGTCTCGAAATGGTCGAGACATAAATATTGATATATTGGACGACTATATTCGGACACCGGAATTTTTCCGGGTGATTTCAGAGAAAACCGGAGTCTTGGGGGTTACGGAACCCCCCGGGAGAGTTAATGGTCCACATGGGCCTTGGTGGGAAGAGAGAGGCGGCCGGGGGGCGCGCGCCCCCTCTCCTCTGGTCCGAATTGGACTAGGAGGCGGCGCCCCTTTCCTTCCCCTCTCCCCTTCCTTCCCCTCCTAGTAGGAGTAGGAAAGGAGGAGTCCTACTCCTACTAGGAGGAGGATTCCTCCTCCTTGGCGCGCCCCAAGGGGCCGGCCGGCCTCCCCCCTTGCTCCTTTATATACGGGGGTGGGGGCACACCATAGACACACAAGTTAATCTACGGATCGTTCCTTAGCCGTGTGCGGTGCCCCCCTCCACCATATTCCACCTCGATCATATCGTCGCGGAGTTTAGGCGAAGCCCTACGCCGGTAGAACATCATCATCGTCACCACGCCGTCGTGCTGACGGAACTCATCCCTGAGGCCCTCATTGATTGGAAACCGGGGAACGTCATCGAGCTGGACGTGTGCTGAACACGGAGGTGCCGTACGTTCGGTGCTTGGATCGGTCGGATCGTGAAGACGTACGACTACATCAACCGCGTTGTCATAACGCTTCCGCTTAACGGTCTACGAGGGTACGTAGACAACACTCTCCCCTCTCGTTGCTATGCCATCACCATGATCTTGCGTGTGCGTAGGAATTTTTTTGAAATTACTACGTTCTCGAATAGCTTTCCCGTGTAAATAGTTTTTATTTCTTTTCTTTTCTTTGGGGGTCAATAGGAGAAGACCATGATTAAATTATTGAAGTGGCTCTTATTTGCATCATTGTTGATTTGACCAAGAGCCCATGTTGCCTTGTCTTCTCCTGTTTATTGAATGCTCGCAGATTCCAGCTTAGTCCAATGCACGTGCACTCTTATTATTATACACATCGTTTGGTCGTGCAAGTGAAAGGCAATAATGATGATATATGATGGACTTATTGGGATGAGAAAAGCTGGTATGAACTCGACCTCTCTTGATTTCGTAAATATGATGAGTTCATCGTTCTTGATTCAGCTTTTTATGAATAAACATATTTGCAATGACATTTAGAGATTATAGTTGCTTGTGCCATGCTTGATTAGCTATGAGTTATAGTGGTTTACCTTGCGTGCCAACATGCTATTAGAATGATTATGACGTGGTATGATGGGATGGTATCCTCCTTTAAATGAATTGAGTGATTAGACTTGGCACATGTTCACGCATGTAGTTGAATCAAATCAACATAGCCTTCATGATATTTATGTTCATGGCAGATTATATCCTATTCATGCTTGTACTCGGTGTGAATTAATTTTAATGCATGATTACGACTGTTGTCGCTCTCTCAGTTGGTCGCTTTCCAGTCTTTTGCTAGCCTTCACCTGTACTAAGCAGGAATATTGCTTGTGCATCCAAACTCCTTAAACCCCAAAGTTGTTCCATATGAGTCCACTATACCTACCTATATGCGGTATTTACCTGCCGTTCCAAGTAAATTTGTATGTGCCAAACTCTAAACCTTCAAATAAAATCCTGTTTTGTATGCTCGAGCAGCTCATGTTTCAACTAGGGCTGCCTATATCTTCCATGCTAGGTGAATTATTCTCAAGAGGAGTGGACTCCGCTCCTCATTTAGGAGAAGGGCTGGTAACCGGGATGCCCAGTCCCATGATCCAAGAAGATCAAAGCAAATCAAAATAATTAAACAAAACTCCCACATGGCTGTTGTATGTTGGAGGCACTCGTTGTTTCGAGCAAGCCACGGATTGATGCTTGTTGGTGGTTGGGGGAGTATAAACTTTTACCATTCTATTTGGGAACTGCCTATAATGCATGTAGTATGGAAGATACAGCCATCTCACAGTTGTTGCGTTGACAGCAAAAGTATGCCGCTCAAAATGTTATCCAATCTCTATTTCAAAATCGAGCTCTGGCACCTCTACAAATCCTTGCTTCCCTCTGTGAAGGGCCTATCTATTTACTTTTATGTTGAGTCATCACCCTTCTTATTAAAAGCACCCACTGGAGAGCACACTCTCGTTTGCATTCATTATTATCGGTTTATATTGGGTATGACTTGACTGGATCTCTTTTACCATGAATTACAATGTTTAGTCAATCCTTGATCTTTAAAGGTGCTCTGCATTTATGTTTTGCGGTCTCAGAAAGGGCTAGCGAGATACCATTTTTTTATATCATGTTATGATTATTTTGAGAAAGTGTTGTCATCCGAGTTTTATTATTATGGCTCGCTAGCTGTTTATGCTATTGATATGAGTAATTGTGAGACCTATGTGTTATTGTTAGTATGGTTAGTTCATAATATTTGTTGAAACTTGAATGCTAGCTTTTCATGTTACAACAACAAGAGCAAACAGAGTTTGTAAAAGTTTTTCTTTTTCTCTTTCAGTTTGTCAACTGAATTGCTTGAGGAAAGGCAAGGGTTTAAGCTTGGGGAGTTGATATGTCTCCGTCGTATCTACTTTACCAAACACTTTTGCCCTTGTTTTGGACTCTAACTTGTATGATTTGAATGGAACTAACCCGGACTGACATTGTTTCTAGCAGAATTGCCATGATGTTGTTTTATGTGCAGAAAACAAAAGTTCTCGGAATGACCTGAAACTCCACGGAATATCTTAGAATAAATAACAAAAAATCCTCGCCAAAGATGAAGACCAGGGGGCCCACACCCTGTCCACGAGGGTGGGGGTGTGCCCCCCTCCTAGGCGCCCCCTACCTCGTGGGCCCCCTGGAAGCCCTCCAACACCAACTCCAACTCCATATATTGGCTTTCGGGGAGAAAAAATCAGAGAGAAGAAATCATCACGTTCTACGATACGGAGCCGCCGCCAAGCCCTAATCTCTCTTGGGAGGGCTGATCTGGAGTCCGTTTGGGGCTCCGGAGAGGGGGATTCGTCGCCGTCGTCATCATCAACCATCCTCCATCACCAATTTCATGATGCTCACCGCCGTGCGTGAGTAATTCCATCGTAGGCTTGCTGGACGGTGATGGGTTGGATGAGATTTGTCATGTAATCGAGTTAGTTTTTTAGGGTTTGATCCCTAGTATCCACTATGTTATGAGATTGATGTTGCTATGACTTTGCTATGCTTAATGCTTGTCACTAGGGCCTGAGTGCCATGATTTCAGATCTGAACCTATTATGCTTTCATGAATATATGTGAGTTCTTGATCCTATCTTGCATGTCTATAGTCACCTACTATGTGTTATGATCCGGCAACCCCGAAGTGACAATAATCGGGACCACTCCCGTTGATGACCATAGTTTGAGGAGTTCATGTATTCACTATGTGCTAATGCTTTGTTCCGGTTCTCTATTAAAAGGAGGCCTTAATATCCCTTAGTTTCCAATAGGACCCCGCTGCCACGGGAGTGTAGGACAAAAGATGTCATGCAAGTTCTTTTCCATAAGCACGTATGACTATATTCGGAATACATGCCTACATTACATTGATGAATTGGAGCTAGTTCTGTGTCACCCTATGTTATGACTGTTACATGACGAACCGCATCCGGCATAATTATCCATCACTAATCCGGTGCCTACGAGTTTTCCATATACTGGTTCTCGCTTATTTACTTTTCCGTTGCTACTGTTACAATCACTACAAAATACCAAAAACATTACTTTTGTTGTCTTTACTTTTGTTACTGTTACCACCACTATCATATTACTTTGCTACTAAACACTTTGCTGCAGATACTAAGTTTCCAGGTGTGGTTGAATTGACAACTTAGCTGCTAATACTTGAGAATATTCTTTGGCTCCCCTTGTGTCGAATCAATAAATTTGGGTTGAATACTCTACCCTCGAAAACTATTGCGATCCCCTATACTTGTGGGTTATCTAGACCTTTTTCTGTCGCCGTTGCCGGGGAGCATAGCTCTATTCTTTGAGTCATTTGGGATTTATATCTGCTTGACACTATGAAGAACTTGAAAGACGCTAAGACAACAATTTATCCCTCAACTACGAGGGTAGGTAAGGAACTGCCATCTAGCTCTGCACTTGATTCCTATTCTTCTCTTGCGTCGTCGTAAATACTGTCAATGTCTTCGGAGTCAAAATCGAGCATGTCGGTTAAGTCATCAACAGTGGCTATGAAGTGGGTGGTGGGTGGGGAGCGAATTTCTTTGTTGTCCGCCTCCCACTCGAGCCGAACATAGTTCGGCCAGGAATCTCTTGACAAGGAAAGAGACCTTAATGAGTTTAGCACATCACCTAAGGGCGAGTGCTGAAAAATATCCGCGGCAGTGAACTCCATGACTGGTGCCCCATTAGATTTGACAGGCACGGACGCACGCGGTTCGGATCCTGTAGCCGGAGACGAGTCCGAGGGTCCGATGACACCACTTTCACAGGAGGTGGGATCAGTGTTCGGCTCCAACGCCGATGAGTGTGCGGCTTCCGTGGGGGGGTCCATCCACCCGCCTTCGGAAGGCACGATCTGCTCTGGATTGAATCCCGGTGCCACCGCAGGCGCGTTCTCCCGAATACTGTCCGACGGCAGATCAAAGAAATGCCCGTCGTGACCGTTCGGCGTGCCTGGCATGAGCTCGAATCCATCGAAGATCAAGTCTCTGCGGATGTCGGCAGTATAGTTTAAGCTTCCAAACCTGACCTGATGGTCAGGGGCGTAGCTATTGATCTACTCCAGATGGCCAAGCGAGTTGGCCCGCAGTACGAAGCCGCCGAATACGAAGATCTGTCCGGGGAGGAAAACCTCCTCCTGGACCGCATCGTTGAAGATGATCGAAGGGGCCATCAAGCCTTACAGCGAAGGCACAGGACTCTCAATGAAAGCACCAATGTCGGTGTCAAAACCGGCGGATCTCGGGTAGGGGGTCCCAAACTGTGCGTCTAAGGCTAATGGTAGCAGGAGGCAGGGGACACGAAGTTTTACCTAGGTTCGAGCCCTCTCGATGGAGGTAATACCCTACTTCCTGCTTAATTGATCTTGATGATATGAGTATTACAAGAGTTGATCCACCACGAGATCGTAGAGGCTAAACCCTAGAAGCTAGCCTATGATTATGATTGTTGTTGTCCTATGGACTAAACCCTCCGGTTTATATAGACAAAGGAGGGGGCTAGGGTTAGTCAGAGTCGGTTACAGAGAAGGAAATCTACATATCCGAATATCCAAGCTTGCCTTCCACGCAAAGGAGAGTCCCATCCGGACACGGGACGAAGTCTTCAATCTTGTATCTTCATAGTCCAACAGTTCGGCCAAAGTATATAGTCCGGCTGTCCGAGGACCCCTTAATCCAGGACTCCCTCAGCGGGGATGAGGAGGCAAGTATGGAGGGAAGTCTGTCAAGTCTTTTCGACAAGTCATATCCCTTGTTCCCTTTGTTTTCATCCACCGACGAAATGCAATGTAGCCAGGGAGAGACGGAGCAAGCGGCCTTACCAATCCCACACCCAGGAAGGAGGCCATGAACCCACCTTTTCTTCTTCGCTCCAATCCTCCGGTCCACCAACTAGGACTAGGAGTCCGGCTAGGAAGCAAAAAAATGTCTTTCCCTTCCTTTGCAGTCTACCCGTAGATCAGCTCAGCGCCGCCCACCCCCAATCCATCACCCCTTCTTGCAGGGCCGACCCATAGACCAAGTAAACAGGGCCACGAGAAAATGAGGGCCACAAATATCAAGTATACTAGTAACTACAATACTATTGTCCAATACAAGATTATTTAATATCTTTTAGAAAAGGCTCAATCAGCACAATCAACTCCAAACAAAAAACCGACAACACGTACCAAGTAGGAACAAACCAATCTGATTGGCGACAACAAGATTGGCTAGACTTCTAGTTTCTCTTTAATCGATGTCCCACTGGCCATATTGAAGCTATGTTAACTATATTATCGTGTTCAATTCTATGCATGTTTTCTTATTCGAGAAACTTACATGAGTGCTTTGTAAACAAAAGACGATAGCCGACACATTTATGGTGAGTAACATAAATAATCAAATCTTATGTGGAGTACATAGTAAAAAACACAACATTTTTTATGTTTGCGAGTGATTACTATTAATGGTGCCGTTTCTAGTACCACATACCGAGCATGCACACATTATCACCTTATTATTAAACACACGGTTACTTTTAATGCGCATTTGACCATGAAAAATACAGCAAAGAACAATATCAACGTTTCAAATTTTACCCTAGAAGTTTCTACAAATATGCTTACCTAATCATATATTAGAAACCAATGGTTAGACATTTGTTGGACACATGCTTTCAAGATCTCTCCCAATATATTTAAAGATTTTAAAATATACATGAGCACACATAACACACACAAATATATGCATGTATACACCTTATGTAGTTCATGTAGCAGTCACAAACAAGTTTAATGAGTCGTGCACTTTTGTCATTTGCCTTTTATAGTAAGGATATTCAATTTCAAGATCTTGTTAAGAGTTAGCGTCTCAAAAGAAAAAATGGAAATTTTCTATACAAAACATATCTTAAAGTTACCAAAATGCAAAGTGATTTAAGTTATATACATTGTATTTGTATAACAAATAACTAATACTTAGCAACATTATTTTATTGTTAATTATGCAAACCAATATTAATAATATACTCGTTAAAATTTAATTCTAATACAGTGAGTTATAAATAAGTATAAACTTTTGTATATCTCACCGAGCTTTCAATTGAAGAGAAAGAAGGTGACGGGTCATCATCATGACAAAGTGTGGAAACAGAAATATGTGTCGCACTCTTGATTGATACAATTGACAAATATTTTGTTTAAGCCATCTGCTACCCATGGTCTATCATGAGTGTTGACAAATTTCAAATATGCCATGCCTTTAACCTAATCATAAACCACTAATGTATCTAGGTAGGCAGCAGACTTCACGCTAGGGTTGTAGGATCGAGTAAGTGACTAACAGTCGTATATCTTATATCCGACTTTGTCAAACTCTGTAATCCCTCATAGTCTACAGCTATTCGGAAGGGGAAACTTCCTATTATGATCGTTTTTGTTCTATCATATAATTAACAAACTTAAAGGTTATAAAAGTACACAATTTCCATGAAGGGATTTGACAAAAGAGGGTAAGATGTGAACTCATTGATCTTTATGGGCGTGTGAAGCCATAGAGGACTACCGAGAAGTTGTATGACAATTTAGAATCATTATAACTGAGCAACTTCCAAGCCCTCCCAGGCCATCAACATGCACAGCCGTCCGATCGTCACTTTTTGTCATTTTTGGCCCTCGGATTGGCCCTGGGTCGCACGTATGCTCACCTCGTTCGCTGCAATTGAGCCCCAACCGTTCCGGGCCGCTGCCCCGGTGACTTTTTTGGGCCTCTATCGTTAAATCGGGTTTAGTGGGCTTGTATCACGCGTGACGCGGCTATCGCAACCCTCTTGGTTCGCAAGGTCACCTGGCGGCTCCTCGCGACCGCGCTGGGTTCTGATCCGATCGACGCGAGAGGGATGACTCCCATGGCCACGGCGCTGGATTCTGGCCGACGTGAAGAACGGCTTGGTCGGGTGACGACACGGGGTTCGCTCGGTTGTCTAGGCTCAATTGCACTTGCACGGCGCAACGGGGTGTCGGTTGGCGTTCCATTTCCAGCGATTGATTGAGTGGTTATTGGCCATTAAAAGAGGTAAGTTTCGTTTGTCCATTCATATTCTTTTCAATTCAAGCTCGCCCATATAATCCCAACCTTTCGCTGCTCCTTCCACAAATGATTCTCCGGCCGGGAGTGGTGAAGGTTTCTAATTTATTCCTATCCCCCTCTTTCCTACACCCCCTCTTCCCCAATTCTTCATTTATTTTCAGGAACAGTTTAGGCGTTATGTTTAGGTTATCATGGCCCATGATGTTGTTCTTTCTCCTCACAACAATTCACGTTCGTTCTGTTAGGTTCGCTCATTATACTGGATTAAACGATTTAGGCATTACCCATTTGTAATGTGATGCACTGATTTTATTGTGAATGTTTTTGATCGAATTCTTACTATAACAGTTTAGAGACATCTACTGATTATCCCTTGTTGCTCGCATTATTCTTTGACCAAGTGCACAGTGCACTGCGGGCAATCATCTGAGTTTTTGCAATCTGCTTCCCCTTTTACGGATGTCTTCTTTTGCTAATAATTCAAAATGATTGCAGGTTCTCTAGAAGGACGGATTTTGTTCTTTCTTGGAGCTAAATCTGCCAATATCCAGTGATCAATGGACAGTTTAGTATCAGTGTGCTCTTATGTTGTTATACCTCGTTTAACTTGTGCCCCATCTTACTATCTATGTGTATTTACCTTTTTATTCATATAATATGAGGCCATTCTCTATGATTGATTGAAACGATTGCAGTACCGCCTGTTGTTCCTGGGCTATGTAGTAGGTTAGTTAGCAGGTTCAAAATGCCCAAACGAAATAGGAATATTGTTCAAGGCGCTGATGCCTCCACGTGACATTCTGGATATGAAAATATTGTGCTTATCAGATCACTTTCACTAAACTTCCAATGCAGACAAATAAGCCAACGCAGTGAGACCAAAGTCCAGTCAATGGATCCAGAGAACCTGCTTTAATTTTCAGGGTACAAAGAATAGCGTCAATAAAAAAATTATAACTCAATGCAGAATTGGGGAAATGGTGTAGGTAGGAACTAGGAAGGATGGAACACTGAGGCGGGGGAAGATGAATTGTTGACTTAGTGTCAACCATGCTGCCTGAATATGTAATTCTATTGGTTTTAGCATGTCTGACATATTCTTTATCCTGCCATTCAATTAACAAAATTCGCAGCGCACAAATCTGAGTTCCAAATCTCAGCCTGCAATGTTATTTTCCTGCAATTTTATGTCAATCGATTTATTGAAGCTTGCCCTGCTGAAAGTTAGACCACGAAATATAGAGGATTACTTCTGTCAGTAAGTTATCAGATTATTAAACTTACAAAGTTTTTTCACTTATTATGTATCCATATATAGGTACCTGGTAAATTTAAGATTGGAGCTGAGAGGAAGCTGAGAAGTAGCAAACAAGTCAGCACATGTTGGTTTTCACGCATTGGTTGCTAATTTGATACATATCAACATACAATTCCGTGTATATGTTTGCTATATCACATCGATGGGCGAGCCCTGCCATCGATGCCCGTTGACAGTGACAATGGGCAAGAAATTTTGTGTGTAGTCGACCCTGTATAGATTTATTCTATGTGATAATATTGATCCACACTAGGATTTATGCTGCAGAAATTTCTTGATCCAGATGGAATTAGTTAGGGGCAGCAATCTCTTGTTTTATCCTCACAAATTGATACCACAAATTAGGCATGACACGCTGATTCTATCGTTTCAATTAAATTTGTCACAGATAGTGTTTGTTTTTTATTAGTTATGAAGAGTAAAAACAACATCTAGATTTTATGAGATAGTTGAATCAAGCAACAATGAAGAACCCCAATAAACAATCAAAATCATTGAATATATTTGCTATATATAAGAAATATTTGTCTCATTACGGTCCCTTTGGTTACTACATACTTTTTTAAGGAGTATAGCAAGTCTTTGTTTCATAGTATTCCACCATTGATGTCCTATACAACAAGGAACGGAAGTGTTCTATGAGATCTTTAGGTCTTCCTGTACGAACATTGATTACTGAAGAGTTAAAATATCAATATGTTTATCTAGACCCATATGATTTATTATTGGGACAAATATCGTAAGCATATTCACATGGTAATGTTACTACAGATTGATATGTTCCTAAGATGATGCACACTGACCTTATTTTGCCTGATTTGTTCTTTTCATTGTGAATGTCTGAATAATCAATTTATAGTGTTTGTAGTGTATTAGCATCTAAGACGGGATCACATTAAATTAAATTAAAATCGTTTTCACATTCTCTTGTGCTATATTCCCTAACCAACTCGCCCATGCAGGTGGATTTCACAATGATCCGCATATTTGAGACAGGCATAAAAGCCCCTGTCCTTATTAGATGGACTATATGTATATATGCTCATAGTTAGTGTAATGTATTGCAATTATCCGCATATTTTTCACATTTAAGCAAATTCCAGTCAATATTCAGGGATACATTGCATTGTTTTCTAACTTGAAAGGTGAACTGATCATATAACTGTTACACTATTAAAGCATCTCCTGATATATGATATATGCTCTCAGGATTATATATAAATCCACACATTTGTCGATTCAGTAATGTTAGTACTTCCATTTCTGTTATTTAGTTTTCCTTTGTGCGCTCATCTATGTATAGTATCTAATTTTAACAAAATGCCATGCATGTCTGCAACAATGCATAGCAAAAATTACAGCATGATGTTTATATCACCATCATTGCTATGTTCTTCTATGTTATTAAGCTATTTTGTTTCCAGAAAATTTCTCGACGATGCGAATTAGCGAGATTGTGAAGTAACCATAAGTACTGGATCTTTGGAAAAAGATTGTCGACAAGATGATGCATTAGATTTTTGTATAGTTAACTAACGAGTATAGCTGGCATGCCATTTTATCGTTCTGAAATCAAGAGGGTCTATGCCCATCATGGTGATTGGCTAAAAGAAAAGTTACCCTTCGACTTTAGATTTGTGGTTAGTTTTGATTAACACATAATAACATACATTTGTCAACATAAATTTCTAAATTCACTGCCATACTATTGTAAAAATGGACGGGCGCGGCAACGCGCGCCATCATGGTCTAGTATTACTTCATTGCTGAACACGGATCACGACAAGTAGTTCATATCTCGTATCAATATTCGGAAAAAAGGCCACACATCAGAGAACACTAAATTAAGGCCCATTTTGAACATTGTTAACATGAGCTGCATAATGGCACACAAAAGAAATGCATAAAATGCACATGTTGTCCCATTTTGCATGAACGACTCTAAATCAAGAACTAGACTCTAGCCTCATACTGTGTGGATGAAACACTTGACTCGCGTTTCTTTGGCAATTTCATTTTTTTTAGAAACATAGCATATACAAAACTAGGTAATCACGGATAATATGTCTCGCATATACCCATTTTTTCTGCAATACCGATTTGACCTGACTTGTAGTAACCAAGCACCCGGCCCAATTTGCGAACTCAATGAGATGCAACATAAAGTATCATTGGCCTGCAGATATCCACAAGTACGATTCCTAGAAGCAGCAAGCATGGAGGGACGCGCCTAGTTCGAGAAGGGAGTAATAATTAGTAACCTGCTGTTGCGGGTAGGCAGTGGTGTGGAGGAAGGGAAAGAGGGCAGGGTTGGGGTTCCAGATCGGACTCCTGGGTGGTGAGAGCAAGTGCGTTGGGACGGTCAAGAAGGAGCATTCCTGGCCTCCCTCCTGTCCTGGGTGTGGGTTTGGGTAGATCACTTGCTTTGGTTCATCTCTTCCGCTCCTTGGGAATATGATATGCGTCGGTAAAAATACCAAGACTATTTCAATCTTTGATGACGAGAGTAGGTGCAAACATGCATAGTATACAATGGAGATGCTATATCTATGATGAGAGTCGCACATGCATGCAGGCGGACATGTCTGCAGTGACTGTGGCTAGCCTAGAAGGAAGCGATTGAAAAGGGGTGACTCTGGTCAAGTATGTTTTTTTATGAGATGCGGTCAAGTCTGTTTCAGAACCGTGTCTCGTTCACGCGGACATACAAGAACATTGCAGATGTGTCCGCCTGCATGCCTAGTTGCACGGTCGCACCACTGTCAGCTGTGAATCACTCACGCCCGCAAGCCGCTAATCTAGTGACCAGAAGAACTCATGATTTTCACAAATCACAACGAACATGCGCATGCGTCCAAATTGATTATTTTGAACATTCAAATTCTCTGTTTTCAATCTTGTTTTAGTCAGAGTCAAGATAAATCCTAATTTTTTCCCAACTGAAAATGTTGGGTTGAGATTGAACAAGTACAGGTGTAAGCAAGTAGTACAGCTAGGGCCTTTTGCTCGACGCCCCTTACGACCTACTCCACATGCTAGTTAGTACTCCATGACAATATCAAATCAATATCATTAGGTTCGTCATGGAATGTAGTTTTATATTATATATATTTGGTATTGTAGATATTGATACTTTTTAATATAAATTTGGTTAAAATTTGTAAAGTTTGACTTGACATAAATCTTATACATGGAGTAAAAAGAACAGAGGGACTACCTTGTGCTTTCTTCTGTAGTGACTAGGTGTGCACATCCAATGAGAGAAGGACGACTGAACGAGCTTCAAAAGACCTCTTCTATCTTTCATTCGTCTCATCTCATTTTCTTATTTGTGACTAGTTGCAATGCACGTTGATAATAGGGAAAGCAAGTCGCAGTCCGGGTCCTCGATAGAACCATGGAACATGGTGGAGTAGCAATTCATAGCAGAATAGACACCAGACTCTGTCCATCTCCAGGAAAGCTGATCTAGGCTAGGGGAGAGAGTGTTGTACACCATAGGTGAATGTAGTGAACCTAACCGCAGGTCCAAGCGTGCCCGCAATGTCGGGATCCTGATGCGCTGATGAAAGCCATGCTGAGCTATCAGAATCTTGCGTCTTCTTTGGAGAACTAGGTCATAGACTGTTCATTCTATCTTATATAATGTGTTTACAACCTGCAAAAGGTAGTAGCAACAAGCTAACACATAGCAAAATGCCAGTTCGTCGAGCTAGCTATGGCAATTCATAAATAGTTATTATTTCTAGAAGTAAATTGCAAGAAAACCATGTAATGTAACACAATTATTCATATCTAATCCTCTCTACATGC